>BROE01000027.1:446016-748516 GCA_036571765.1 Plecoglossus altivelis
ACCCAAGAAGACGTGGGCTTGCTCCCTCCGGGTCGGGTGTGGGAGAGCCTTGCTCAGGTGGGGATGTTGCAAAGTATCTCGGGGTCTTTGGTTGCTCGAGTGAGGGAAGGACGGAATGGGTGAAGATTGACAGGCGCGATCGGTGCAGCGGCCGCAGTGATCTGTTAACGTGAGTGGGTCAGTCGTCGTGGATCAGAGAAAGGATGCTGAGCCGGAAGGCAAAGCTTCTGCATCTCACCAGAGTACGAATACCTATTTAACGCTGTCTGCATGACCCGTCATCCTTGGTCCATCGAACTTGGGTATTGACCGAAAGGAGAGATTGCTGGATACAAGCGGTCGAAATGAGTTGTTCTCCGCAGGGTGGCTGGGCTCTCCCTAGAGAATATAGAGTGAGGAGGCTCGGTCACACGGGAAGGAGCTCGGAGTCAGAGCCGCCTGCTGCCCCAACGTCGAGAAAGAGCGCAGCTGGAAGGGTGGCTCGCCCGGCTTCTGTTTCGTGATGCCTCCTTGACGCCTCCCTCGGGAGGTGTTTCCGGGCAGTGTCCTACCCGGGAGGCGGCCCCGGGGGAAGACAGGACACGCTGCGAGGGACTATGTCTCTCGGCTGGCCTGGGAACGCCTCGGGATCCCCCCGGAGGAGCTGGAGGTGGTGTGCGTGGAGAAGGAAGTCTGGGCCTCCCTGCTCAGACTGCTGCCCCCGCGACCCGGCCCCGGATAAGCGGAAGAAAATGGATGGATGGATGGAAAAAACTATTTACAACTTTTGTGAGGATTGCTCTGACGATGATCTTTGTCAATTCTGGGGAAAATTAGACAGCAATTGTACGAGGAGTGGTGTATTGTATGGTGCATGGTGGCGGTACGGTTAGAGCCCTTGCCTCCCAGGAAGGAGATCATAGGTTCAATTCTTGGGCCAAATCCAACATCACATGATCTCTCTGGGTGGAGTCTGCATGTCCTCCCAATGTTACTGTGGGTTCTTTCCGAGCACTCCGGCTTCCTCCCACCATTCAAAGACATGCATGTGATAGGCTAATTGGTATATTGAAAATTGCCTCTAGAGAGGGTGTGTGAGTGAATGGTTGTCTGTGTCTCTGTGTTAGCCCTGCGAATTGCTGGCCCCAGTCCAGGGTGTATCCTGCCTATGGATCTGGATCGCGGTGGGAACACTCTACTCTTACCTGTCACCCAGGAATTTCCCATACCTTGGATTCTGGTGGACATCAACCCATCCTCCAGCAGGTCTGTTATGCCCTCTACCAGTTACCAGCTGACCCTGGCCACAGATATCCTTTGATTTCATCATCAGCCTTCTCCCGCCTCTGATGGGAAAACCACCATCCTCACAGTGGTGGACCGCTTCTCCTCTGCACCTAATCACCCTACCCAAGCTTCTGTCCTCCAAGGAGAATGCTGACCTCCTTGCTACCCATGTGTTCAGTCTCCATGGACTCCAAGTGGACATTGTGTCTGACTGAAGTCCCCAGTTCCTCTCCTGAGTTTCGAAGGCCTTCTACACAGCCATTGGAACCAAGGTCAGCCTTTTCGCTTGGTACCACCCCCAAAACAATGGCCTGTCATAGAGTGAACCAGGAGGTGCAGGCCAGCGCTCCGCTGTCGTGAGTGAAAATGTTAGATATAGGTTAGGACCATTTTTACACTGGATTGCCCTATATCTTTGTTTTGTTGCAACTGTTTCAACTATGTGAGGCTGCAACATAGCCTATCACTATTCCCTCTTGCACTAAGGCAAAGGTCAACAGAACCGTTTAATTTACATTTGTTTTTGAAGTCTGAATGAGCAGAAAGATGGGTTTTAATATATGCCATCTTCATAAATAATAGGCATGCATACTTATTTAAAACATACATAAATATCATTTAATGGAATGAAGAATTAACATTTATTGTTTGTCATTAAAAAACAGAACCATCTGCAACTGACCCTCGCCCACCATGATTTTTACAGAAATGTCAGCCTCTCCAGTTTCCAATATTATCCTCAAGATGGCAGTAGCAGACAAAACATTAACAAACAAGCGATCAGCCAATTGCCACATCAATGTGCTAAGTCTATGTTGCTGTGTACCTTTCTCTTGATATTGAGTGTTTCTCACATTTCCCTGCAATATTATACAATTATAATATTATATATTTTACAAAGGAATTATATATTCTATGATTATATAATGTAATATACAATTATATAATGTTGTATATTGTATTACTACCATGTCAACAAAGTGGATGTTTATTTAAGACTTGACTGATACCATTTGCCATTTAAGTATTTTCACTCTCTGGGCCGTTAACCTTTTTCCACTAGAAAGTAAACAGCCGCCAACATGACACCCTCAATGAAGATTAAGTGTTTAGCATGCACATTCGCTCATCTCTTCCCCTTTTCCTCTTTCCTGCAGTGAGACAATTGATAAATATAAAGAGTGGTATACCACACGTTATAGTTTATGTGCAAAGAGTGATTCACTATGCGTCATGGTGTATGTGTATGTATAAGCCCACCCCCAAATCCAGACTGCATGTCACTTGTGCGATTCCACTGTCATTCTGCTTCACCACTGTAATTGTCTCCACTGTTCTTCTTTGTTCCGTTCCAGCGCTCCCGCCTGACAGTTTGACTGCCTGTCTCTCTGTCGCAGATTTCCACCCATAATATCGGCACTTTGTGTGTCTCTCTTTTTCTTTCCCCATCATCTATTCCTCCTTCCTGTCCTTCACACAGACGATCAAATTTATTAACGGTACTGCATGTGGTTTTTATGGGTTTATAAGTTGTTGAAATTTTACTTTAAAGGACTATCACTTGAGTAGCAGTTGTGTATATGACATTTTGATGTGGGAAGTCACTGTGCTTGAGGGAGCAAAAATGCCACAATCGTTTCTTTTCCCTTCTTTCTTCTCTTTCTTTTCTTTTTTCTTCATTATGCTATGTGTTTCATACTTAAAAAGATGATATTGAGAGTTTGGTACTCTTGTGCTGATAAATTATTAAATGAGCGGTGGCTGCTGTACATTTAAAAGAACAATCAAATCAAATAATTACTCTAAGGAAATATATGACGGGAGGAAGGGAGAGAGACAGGCAGATAGAGTGTGCTGACAGACAAGCAAAAGAAGGAAAAAATAACATGTAAAGGGCAAGAGAGAATGTCGGGTTCGCGCAGACAGACATAAAGAGTGAGAGAAATAATGAAAGGCTTCATAGTCTGAAAGGTGAAGAGGTCTATCGCTGTCCACTTTTCTGAACCTTCAAAGTTCAGTCTCATCTTCGGTTTCACTTTGAAGTAAGTCCCAGCAACACACATTCCATGGTGCCAATAGACTCCCAGTCACAGTTGCAGGCATTTAGAGTTTTTAGAGATATATACAGCATCCTCCGGTGGGTTCAGCTCTCTGGCTGCTGATAGCAGTGATAATGAGACTGTGAGGTGTCTATAATAAGACTCAATTCTAGGGGCTCTACAGGGATCAGTGTACTGGATTACACAATATAAGGATGTAGGGCAGGGCATCGCGGAATGTAATTTGACTATGTGCCACCTAAAAAGGTGCACATGTGTATGAGTGTGTGTGACAGAGAGAAAGAGAGGGAGAGAGACAATGATTTGTGTGTAGTATTGAAAGAATTGCTACAAAGCTTACTTAATACTTACTATTAAATACCAAAACACTGGAAGGTCAACAAGGAAGTACATTTCCCAGGTGCGACCTATTCCAAACACCACCCTGTTCCCCATCTTAGCACGGTCTGGAATTACAGCCAACTTCAGACAGTTACTAATATATTTTAAATAGCTCTCATAAAACAAGTACATAACACGTACAGTACATTGCATTTGAGGCTTCTAATCATAATAATCTTTACCATCATAACCACCACCATTGTCACTATCACCATCAGCACCATAGTCAACATCATTTGTAGATTTATCATAAATAATATATACCATAATCATCATAACCATCTGCTACAGTGAGATCCTGTATGTATACTGACCTATGTGTGTGTATTCTACTGCAGTGCCAGAGCAGTGGACCTGTGAATTACAAGGAATTTCAGAAGACTTACAGCCAGGATGCAACAGCACAGATCCACTGCAGCAGCAGGATGTGCATATGTGTGTGTGTTGGAACTGTATACAAGTTATACTCTGTAGACTTTACCCTGCTGCAATGGAGTATTTGTGTAAACCATAGTGTACCCCTTAATGTGATTTGGATTAGTCTAAAAAGTAGTTTAATCACCATGCTTTTGTCATTTTCTCCACAATTGCCTCATGCTCTCTAACTTCTGGTTTCTGTCTGTTTGTCTCTATTTGTCTTTTCTGTCTCTTTTTCTGGGTCTCTCTCTTTTCTTATAATCTCTTCCTTTGTCTTTTTCGAGTGTGTCTGTGGTAAAGTCTTCACCTGTTTGAGATGCAGCAATGCCTCAAATATATGGTTTGGGCCTACAAACACTCAAATTTGCATCCACACGCATACACATCCACATGTCCTCACCAGTTAAGATTCACAAATAGCAAGTTAGCTTTCACACACTTTCTTATTACCTTCCTCACAGCACATTAATTCATTTTGCATGATTTCAACTATAATGACAACTAATCTCAGCTAACTACAGTGTTAGCTTCATTACATTTAATTTTTGCAATCCAAATACAAATAACTGTATTCACTTCTAAGTTGTAAATAGGCCAAACATACTGGACAACCAGTGAACCAAAATTATGTCCAACTTAAAGTAAAGATACATCATTTTAAAGGCCCTGGTGGGCTGTTGCTAAAGGTGTGGCATGTGAAGTTTCATGTAAAAATATGTAAATCTTATAATTCTGTACTGTTTTCATAAAGAGTGTCTATTTACGTGTTTGACAAAAGATCAAGGGAAATTTGTTCAGTGCGCATTAGAAAAGTGTTAGGAAACAGGCTAAATATAGGGGGTAGTGAGTGCCATGAACAAAGTACATTCTATTCAGGCCCGATGTGCTTGAAAATGTGGAAATTGTACAATGTATCACATCAAGTTGTTTTCATGAGCGTAAACTTGTGCATTGGAACTTGCATTCTTGAATACCAGTCAGCCGTCTTCAATGTCAAAGCACTGTAGTTTATATACAGAAATATTTCACGGTTATACATATTAGAGTCATATTTGTCATTACTATCTGAAGTTCATTTGATAAGTTAGACCTATGCGTGTGTGCACTTTTGGATGTGTTACTTGTCTGTGTGTATGTGTGTATGAGATGTGCGTGTGTCTGTGGTCACTCTCTGATGAGTTGTTTCTGTTGTGTGTCTCAGAGGAGCAGCTGGAGCCGGTAATGAGGGATGCACATGCACATATGATGAAGTACCAGTCACAGCTGTTTACCCTGCTCGCTCGCCTCACTTATCAATATTCAATTAAGACCCTGGTCCTCTTCTCACTCTCTCTGTCACACACAAACATACACATACACACACACCTTCCTCAAGTAGCACCTCGGTAGCATCAATCCAATGGTGGTTGAACATGGAGCACATTCTCTTTTGCTTTTGACATATTGTTGTGTTTCTTCTATTGGCTTTTTATGAACTACATTTACTTTATCTGTCTCACTGCAGTTAGTGATTGGTGTTTCATAAGTTCTGAATTCCTTGTTGCTTGGCTCCCTGTATGACTATACTACCAAGGTATGAGATCTAAAGTGGCTGTATTTACCCTGAAATCCTCTTGTATTACCAACTCTATGACATCCTATTGCCTAACAAAAGAAATACTACCATTTAATTAATTGACAGAGTCAGTCTTTCTCTTTGATCTACTTTTTCAATCTCTCTATGAGCCTTTTTCTATTTCTTTTGTTTTCCCCTCTTTGGTTTGTGATCTGGCTGTCTGCATTCCCTTCCTACAACCCCTGCGCCCCAAACTGCGCTCAGTCTCTCTCTTTAGTGTCCTCTTTCATCCCTCCACTTATTTCCTCTCCATAATTTATAGTGACAGGAAAGGTTAGAGTAAGCCTGCTAGAGCTTTGGCTGACAGGGAAAGGGAAGTGAATCCTCTGTAGACCTGTCATTACACAGTTTACAAGATGCCTCAATCCCATTACGCACGCACTCACACATACGTAGTCTCTGAGGTAGGGAAGAAGAGAGAAGAATGGAGAGGAGGGATGCATCTACAGTAGTTGAACAGAGAAATAAGAACTATCTCACACAAAACAAACAAACAAATGTATGCAAAGTTCCTACAGTTCACTCTATATCATTGCACATTTTCCATGTCAAGACACAATATACTGAAATGTGATCGTGCACGCACATACAGGACTGTTAGATTAACATATAACAGCCTGGTAAACAAAAACAACAGAGCTTTCATTAATTAAGGACCATGGGGCGGGATGGCACAGACCGCTAAGACACTCAAAGAGTGGCATGATGCCAGGCCTCCAGCCATGCCAATCAGAGCACAGCTGCCTAATAGGGAACTGGCACTGACAGAGATAGTGAGGGAAGGAAAAGAAAGTGAGAGAGGGATGGAGACAGAGGGAAGGAGACAGAGATGGAAAGAGACAAAGAGAGTTGAGGATGAAGAGAATGGATTGAGTGTGCGATGGGGAGCAAGTGAGTGAGAGGGGAAAGATGGAAGGAGTGTGAAGGATGGGGAAAAATGGAAGGGCAGAAAGAGTGAAGATGAGGATGAAAAGAGTGATGGAAAGGAAGAGATGGGAAAGAGAAAGTCATCAATCATGGGGCTGTATAAAAAAAAGAAAACCATGACAGATAAAAGCAATGGACGACGGAAAATGTGTGAGTGTGTGTGTGTGTGTGTGTACAGAGAGTGTTGAAGATGGAGATGAGATGGAGATTGTGTTGATTGGCTGATATCCATTTGTCTCTTCTCATTAATACGCTAAGATCTCCCTCACAGTCTCCTTAGTGAATTTAACACATTTCTAATTAACACTGAATCCTCTAAGATGAAGGGGAGGGACGAAAGAAATCATATTTATATCTGTCTTTAATACATTCTCATTCATTTGATCTTTTTATAAATGTGCCATGGTGTAGCTGTTATGTTCCCTCGACTCCCTCAAATAAAAGCTAGCCTGAAAGCTGCAGTAATTGTTATGCTTGTCAACAAGCCTCTGCATTCGTCAAAGTTGTTACATATTACATAGAGATAGAATTTGCTAAGTTGATTAACAGATATTATTTATTAAAGAAAAATATACAGGTTCAGCAAAATAATGTTGGGCCCAAGCTTTTATCTGCAACATTGACTTTGATGCAAACAAAATTTAAATACTTTAAGCTTCAAATACAGAATATCACGAACATTAAGGCAGATTTGAGTAGTGCTGGACTAGTGCAGGACAGCTTACTATACACAATGTTGTTAAAACTGTGCATGAAGCAGGCCTTCACGGGAAGCCTTCGCAGGACTCCTCTCTTGTCTTTAACACAGAGATTTGGCAGTATATCTAATCAGCAATTAAATTAGACAAAGAGTTCTTTGGGCGACAGAAGACTTTGATTACCCAGGAGTCAATGGGGTATATTTAGTTGCTGCTCCTGTTCCTCTGCCATTGCCGTGGGCCCGGGGGCGACAAGCTGATAGGCTAGGAAGGGCGATTGGACAGGGAAATAGTCTCCAGAGGACCCCCCATAACTCTCTCCCACCACAACCTCCATGCCCAACCTAAACAAAAGGAAAGGTGTACTTAAAAAAAGGTTTATTATCTAAGGAGTGCCATTTGTGTCACTGCAATACATTTATTTAACTACATTTGAAACTGGCCAGTTTTTTTCATATTATAAAGCAAAAGTTAAAAGCATGCAGGCAAGAATAAAAATTATATGATACTGATGTGTTTTATAACATTAAAAGAAATTGCATTAAAAACTTATGTTGATCAGTTTCACCATCCATTGTGAAATTCAACCCAATATGCACATAATCAATTAAACTCTACGCCAAAACAAAAAAGTTATTGTGTATCTTTCATATTTTACTATACTACGAGACACAGACTGCTAAAATGCCCTGGTGCTGTCCAAATGTCACATTTCAGTATTAAAACCAGAAGACTTTCCTGGCCATTTTAACCCAACTTTCTACAGAAGTAGCAGTTCATAGTACAGCAAGTAAGCACAGATACAGTGCTTACCACATAGGTAATTGTAAGTGCTGTATGTAGTACAAATATGCAATTTAAAACACATCCAAGGCCCAGTAAACGGCCTTCCCTTACATTCTCTTTCTTTCCTTTCCTCTTCTTTCCTCCTCTCTCCTTCGTTCCTTCAGGGATCCTTCCTTTGTGGTTTTCTGAAATGTTGCAGATTGGCATCAACTTGAAGAATGTGATCCAGGTGTTCCAACTTTGTGACTGCAACAGAGATGGACAGAACCAGGGACACAAGCGTCGCAAGGTACTTGCCACCCATTGCTTTCCTCTTAAACAAAAAGTGATCCTGGCTGGGCCCTATTTACACGATCTGACACGAGAGCAGCAAGCGCGAAGTGCAAGTGCAACTTTGTGGGCATGACTTGGCACTGTTGCCATTATACCGGCGGGATAAATTACTCTTGCGCCCATCTCAAAACAAAAATGAGTTGGTCCGATGTAGCTACATTAGTCATAGGTGTGGTTTGGGCGTAACGTGCAATGAACCAAACATTCCTTTTAAAAGCAGGAGCGCTGTATACCATTCATTTTTTCACGTTATCATATTCAACGTTTGATATGCATTAGGTAAGGAATCACGCTACAGTCCAATTTTGTCTTCAATCTAATACCTACCACCTCTAGGCCTCCTCAGGCATGTGTTTTCAACAACAACAACTAAAACTACTAAAAGCTTTAAATTTACCTGTGTTCAAGCTTCTATTACTCACAACCAGTGAATCCTACAAGGGTCCTGACAACAGGGAGAAAATTCAGAGTGTCACCTTTCAAAAGAGACCACACTCATGCATGTCCTCAAAATGGTTCAAGAACAGCTTTCAATTTACTTTGGGTATGCTGTTTCGGCATTTTCTGGGAAATTTCCCAGGATTGGAAAGAGGTTAAACACAGCGCAACCATAGCTTAGACATATTTTCAACTTTGCACATTGTTGCAATTCTGTAACAAACTTATTGCAAAATATACGTTTTCTTACATTAGACACTTTGTTCATAAACAAAATCACCTGATATAATAGGAAAAACACTCTTTTCAAAATGTAAAACCCATCTGGCAATTGTAGGCACTTACATACACACCTACAAAGACTTGCACAAGGACCAGTGTGTAGATGTGTATCAGATGATATCAGAGCCATGTCATGGCCTGTCCATGAGGGAGGCTTGGCAAAAAGTCCATCCTGACCTAGTTTCTACACAGTACACACACACACAAAACAAGTATATGCTTTTTCCCCAATAGCAACGTATCCATTGTATCCATATTTATTTTTATTTTTAACATTGGTATTTGGATGACTATTTTTCTTTATTTCTGTCATTCAAAAGATGCTTGTGTGTATAGTTTTGTGGCAAGGATTTCATTTTTTGAAAGGAGTGTTAAGTTTTGATTGCAATGTTTCATTCTGGCATATGAGCTGTTACTGTAAAATCCAAGTGCTAAGTCTGATCGGCTTGTGTGTAGTTTTGACATGAATGAGCTAAATTCTGCAAAACGTGCGTAAGGAATTGGCAAAAACAGTAAGTTAGGTAAATGTGTATGCAAAATTTACGATAGCCTTTTTTCGCATTTTCATGGACACCACAATAATTTCCCTCGTTTGGTAATATTTTTCCTTGAAATTATGTTTGCAAAAATGGGAACTGCTGTGTCTGTGTAGACGACAGAAGTAAAGTGCATGCAAGTTGTGCACAAGCTATGTTATGGCCAAGCCTGCACCCTTAAAAAAACATTTGAACAACGAGCCACTGACCTTTAACCACCTTTATCCTGGTCAATGACGGAAGTGTATTGAAAAATAACACCAGGGAACGTTTACGCCAAACATGCCTCCTTTTCTCGCTAAACCGCCCCCTGAGAGTGCAGGTTCATTCCCTTATTTACTGACATTCGTCTGTGGATGGAAAAGTCTGCTGTGCATCGGGTGCAAAATAATAATTACACATGCGTCGGTGTACAAAGAATATTGCGCTGGGTGTAAGATAGGCCCCCCTGAGTTCCAAACTTAAGCATACATACATGGTTACGGTTGTTGTAAACATCAGCAATCAGTGATTGCCACTCATAATAGAGTGAGCTAATTTACTTTTTAGAACTTTGAGCAATGCTGTCAAATCCGCTCCAGAAATTAGCCTAACTTTTTTGATGTGACTCTAGAGGATTTTGTGTGACAGGCTCATTTCCACTGTCTTTAATTGGATTCACTACTCAGGACTCTCTCTCTCTTTCTCTCACTCTCTCTCTTTTCTCTATCTCCCTCTCACAGGACTATTTTCAACAAAAAAAGATCATTATAAACTTGCTTTGGATGACTTTGGGTCTACTCCCTCCTCCATTAGATCACCTTGACATTTGGGTCTCATTGTCTGCTTAAATTCAAATTGGCTCACCTTACGAGACTAAACTAGAAATTGATTCCCGTATCTTCCTTCATCTTCTGTAGATTTTGGAGCCACTATAGTACCAACAACATCATAACTATGTCCTACAAAGTCAAAGTGAAGCGTGTGTTACATTACGCCTTAGGTTTGCAGAAATCTCACCCCTCAAGATGACCAATCAGAGGAGCTTGCCTACATCCCACAACACAGCGATACACACAACCCCTGAGTTCAACCTGATTGAGGGGAAGTTACAAAGAATCTTCCAGAAAAGGTGTAATTGTTTGTGTCAGTTATCTAGGACAGAGTTTAATGTGTTGACCCGCATGTATTCAATGTGTGAGGACGGATGTGTTTGCATTTACATATGTGCATGAATGCCCCTAGCAGGTTTTGTTACAGCATTGTGCGTGTGTGTGTGTTTTATTCATTCTGTTTGTATGTCACCATCTGGCCTTGTTCGCAGCGTTATCCTCTTAGATTAGACAGAGGGGGGAAATTGGCTCTAAGTGGCATGCTAGTATGCATGCATGACAGAGGGAACACTTCTAATTAAAATGTTTGCCCAGAAAAATCAGCTCTGGAGTTATTGTGTTAATCATGACTAATTTGTGGGAAGGCTGCAGTGTGAGGCTGGCTTCTAGCTTGTACAAGTACAGTGTAGGGATACTCTCCATGGCAACCACATTAATGGTTAAGTCTTTTCCTCTGTATTCCAAACCTTGTGTGTGTGTGCATTTTACTTTGTACATAAGTGCAGAGAGAAGAACTGTGTCAGATGTTAAACCCTGTTCATGTGTTTTCCATTTATGAATGTGCAACCTTGTGTGGCAGGTTCTACAACAATTTGATGTCACGCTCTGCTGAGAGCCATTCTCAGCAGGTTCATTTTTCCCATGAGCCCTCAATCCTTCCAGAAACGAACCCAACTGTCTGATAAACCCTGAAACCACTGACATCATTGTGTTTGCCCTTACTCTCTTTATATCCCCACTTTCCTTCTCTCTCAGTTCCTTTCTCTGTCACTTTCCACACTTTCCAATGACATGCCAACCAAAAGGTATATAACAGAAGTTTGACAATGTTGTGTGTATAGATGGTTAAATTGCGTATGTGTAAACTGTAGATTTGTATTTATGCTGACATTGCTGCTAACTGATCCAACATATTTTAACCATTTGCACTGTCCTTTTTTAAAACAAAACCTTTGCTGCAGTTATGGGGTGAAAGCCACAGGGCCAGTGAGATGGACAAACTTCATGTCTCATTTCAGAGCCAGTGATGGTGATGTAAACAAGGTCTACTCCCTTTAAAAAGGCTTTTCCATCACTTGCAGTAGGAAATGTAATGTTATTTCACTAAGAGCATATTCAATTAAGAACACAAACATTTTAAGGTAGGTGTAAGGCTAAGTAACAAAAACCCCATCCAGATAGTTATCATCCAAGCTGACCAGATAAGAATCGCTTATTTTGAAGTTCTAAATCTTTCACGATTAAATTCAAGATTTGGAACAAGACTGTGACCAACGATGTTTTGTTGTATCTGACCTAGGTATGACAAACTCTTCTCAGTTCTGATACTTCTGGGACAGAACTAGAATGCCAGGATATTAGTGATGAAAGACATGTTGACAGTACAGGCATCTTTACAGATGAGCAGATCATCAGTCCCATAAAATTAATATGGGATGATTACATATGGCTTGTGGTGAAGCACTGAGACGGGAACCATATGTTAAACTGACAACTATTCCTCCCTTTCTAATACTCCTGCGTATTCCCTTTTATGTTTTTTATTTAAAATCTGTTGATGTTGACGGCTGTATGCCACTTTGTAGCCAACCAAACTTTGCATGGGAGAGGAGTGGATCTCAAATTGATTCATGTTTGATGTCGCTGCCACTGTACTTATAGCAAAGATAATGCGTTCAGATTTGAGTTTGAGTAAGTGAATGTGTGCATCCTGTCCAAGGTGTGAATCACAAAATCACACATCTCTCTGCCAGGTAGTTCTCCTTTTATCACATCAGATTTTAAAAGGCTGTTTTAATAATGTATTACATGGATATGTGATCAAAGACGAGTGTCTAAACACACCAACCTCCAAATCTGACCATTTTCTTAGTCAGGTGTGTTCAGCCTCAGTATTTGTTGCCAGTCTTTTGGGAGACATGCTGTAGCTGGAGTGATGTGTGCTTATTTACAATGTGTCTTCACTGTCCAACAAGCATGTTCTCTTGGCCTCTAGACAGTTGGAGAGAATGACAGGAAAGTGAAGGGAGTAACATGCAGGAAATACTCCTGGTTGGAATTCATCTCAAGCCCCTATGTTGAGGCCTAGCTCTAGTGGGACATGATATTACCCAGAGCCCCACAAGTACATTTAGATACAAAACCTTAAACACATTTTTTGTTATACAGTTGTACAATCCACAATAACATGGAACTACAGTGTTAGTAATACCCTGCACAAAACTCCACACCCTTGCTCATTGTTAAGACTGGCTTGTAAACCCAAGTGTACAACACAAGGTGTAGAGGTTTAGGGTGGAAGCATTGAAACAAGAGACAGATTGGAGGAAAAATGAATGGCAGGCAGGGCAGGCTCTGGTGAATCTACTAACGAAAGGTATGTTAGGATACTTTTGGATTGATGAAGTGATGGATGGAAGTTGTGTAGGGTTGACAAGTAAGCTTGAAGAGATGGCCAGGGATACTGGTGCCTAGAATCAGACAGACAGGGAGGAAGTGGGGGATGAGACACACTCAAATATTTTTCAAGTTTCTTTACCATTTGTAAAACATACAAGTACAAGGATTATTTGTTTTGGCTCCTCTTTACTTATCCTGGTCCCTATTTGACTCAAAATGAAAATCGAGCGGAAGTATGTACTGTACGTAGAACGGCAGAGTCAAGCTACTCTTTACTATCCTTGCTGTTAAACTTATACCTAAATAATAATATAAACGTATTTATACTGTAAGCCCTAACCTTTATGAGCAGGCATTGAGAATGTACAGTGGGGCAAATAGTTGTCAGCCAGATATAGGGCTTGGATTTCCTAGCCAAGTACAATGGTGAAAAAGGGGACTTCTGCAATCACCCAAAATAATTCTCCAAAAACAAGCCTTCCTCAAATCCCCTTCTTCCCACTTATGTCCAAAGCCACCACCCATGGCAATCAAACTCCGCCCCACTCCCCCCCACACGTCTTGAAGAACTATATCTTTCTTAGCACGAGTCATTGGAGGGAATGGGAGGGATTATAAATAGAGTTTCAGAGTCTCCCCATCTCTCATTAGTGGTGGAGGAAGAGGCGCAAAGACAGAGAATAACTCATTTCTCCATATTTGGGCTAATTATGTGCATTGGAAGCAGAATCCAAGCAGCAGGGCACCACTCTAATTTGTTTCCTCTGAAAATACAAAAAATACACAAACAGAGAACGAATTTAAAAAAGCTAGGACCTGGAGACAGCTATCGTGGTAAAGTACAAATCATGTTGTTTTCAGTTTTGGACTAAAAGTCAGGATCCAATTGGACGTTAATCAGGTCAGGCATTTAAAGACCTAGTGTTGGCAAACATGCGAGGGCTTTTTAGTGTGTAAGTATTACAATTGATGATGAAAAACATTTCTAATTTGGTGCTGTAATTTCCACAATAGCATATCGTTTTTGAGGAAGAAACTGAGCAGAAATATAGAACTCTGTGATTTGTGAACAATGTTTCTTATATTTGTTTCTGTTTTGGAAACATTACCATAGCCTCAAAGGGGATATGTGTTAACAAATTCAGCAAGTCCTGCCTCTTGACAGCAGAGGATCACTGATTGTAATTAAGGACAAGATTACAAATATCCATGGGTGAGAGAGAGACAGAAAGAGTGTGAGAATAAGAGATCACTAATCCATCACCTCTATCATACGTATAAACTGCAGTGAATAGTTAGTTCGGTGTCAAAAATAATAATAGGGGGTGGCATAGTCAGCACATTGCTGAAATTGTTTGCAGATTTTGAAAGCACTAAATTTGCCAAATGTGTCGATAAACATATTGGGAACAAAACTGGATACTGGATCAACGCAAAGCTAGCACCCTGGTGGCCACGGCAGAGAGAAAAGACACAAATTATTTAAAAGTTTTTTGGAAAATGAATTAACTGAATGAACTACCCTGAAATATTGAGAAATTAGATGATGGTGAGGGGCATGAAAATGCTGTAGATGTCAACAAATAAAATGCACTAGGGGACATATGCAAGTATTGAGAGAACAACAGAAGCTGTTGCAAGCCAACTGGCACTGATGGTCTGTATGAGGCAGCAACATTTCAGTTAGACTACAGACTTTGAACATGTGTAGACCTCTTAGAAGACAGAAAACTGCTGACTCAATTCATTTCATAAAATGTGGATGCAACTTAAATCCCAATATCACAAGAAATGCTTGGTGGGCCTCCACTAATTTCCCAGAAAATGCAAAATTCCAGAAATATGTTTAACCGAAGATAACATGCTATCAAAAATGGCTTTTGCTGAAGTTGTCATGTACATTGAAGAAGCATACCTTGATGACACCTCTACTAGTCTGTAAGCTGGCTGACCTGTCTCATCTGTACAGGTTAAAGACAATGCAGCTTGGCATTACAGCTGATGGTAGAGTGACCTCTAAAACATTCAAGGGAAGACTAGACAGAAGACATAACCTAGAAATCTCAGACCCAGGGAAAGTAATTTTGTAATTTTTGAATGTAATTTTCGCATTCTCTGATGACATTGCCTTATGATTAGGCATATGATTAGGACAGTAATGGTGATGCTGTTCACTGGGGCCAAGCTGTGAAAGTTGTATTGCTACATGTTTGATAAGCTGAAACCATTCAGTGTGTTTCAAAGAAGAGTGCCAACAAGACTCTATGCCAAACCTATAGCAATGACTGGTGATCATGGTCCTTGAAATTTCAACAATCAGAGAGAGTGCCAACCAAGTGAATATCTAGCAATGTCAGAAGGCCTAACAAGGCTGGTCTTACAGACAACTCTTGTGCACTCCAGCGACAGATGACAGCTGGCCCTAAGGTTGACATGATAACTGATGAATCTGAAGATGAACACATATGCATGGAAAGCTAAGATAAGGCACTCCACCATGACCAAACAATGTGCAGACAAAAGTCACTCATGTAATGAAAGATTGGGGCAGCCCATTCAAAGAGCAGGGAAAACATCTACTTATCCTTGACATCGAAAACTGCAGATCCATTGGCAATCAAGACTGTCAAGAAGGTATATAATATTAGTCAACAACATACATGCATTCACTAATGTCTGTGGGCAAGAACAATGCTCACTGATCACTCAATTCACCCCAACCAGATGAAATGGTTTGTTGACTTGATGACCAAGATGGAAGGCAGAGCCGGCCAGACCCAATTAACAAACAAAACATTTGTTTCCCCACAACTGGAAAATATTAGGCATACAAAAGGACCCCATTGACTATTTTTAGGGCTCCCAAAACCGCAGGGCCGGCCCTGATGGAAAGTAAGACAAAGCAGGTGCTGACAACATTGAAAAAGTAGAGCTTTTCTCTACTTTTCTCTCTACTTTACATTATCTTTCAAACAAGAGATGGACGTCTTGAATTCTTTTTTTCAGCATGAGAACCAAGCATGGCCATCAGCTCTCTCTGATGGAGGGAGATTCTGACTTTGGACCAAGTGTGCTGCTGACATACCTGGATGACCTCCGACCCAGCCCAGACTAAAGTCCCTGATGCTACCAGTGTACTACTTGATGGAACTTAAAACATTATATGGTAAAGCTAGCAGGTGTTTGATATGCTGAGCAGGTGTTCATTTCTCAATATGAGAGGTGCATACCAAGTTTAGGATAATGCCTTAAAGGCAGAGAAAAAGCCAAGCACTTTTCAGTAAGCCAAGCTAGTCTGAGTAAGCGGACATGTGGTTGGCAAGGTTGCCGTGCCAGGAAAGTGGCAGAACATTCTGTGGGTTGACAGCAGCAGGATAGAACTGTTCCGTTTCCTGTCCAAGGCCTTCATTCAGGTGTGAAGAAGACATGGGAGCTCCGCACACAGCTACTGCAGCATTTCCAGTCCCTGGCCCCGTGAAACCATGAACAATCTGATGGTCAAATAAAACTGCACGCCATACAGTATGGCAACAACCAAACAGTACCTGAGGACTGGGAGACCGGGGTGATGGTCTCCCTTTTTAAGAAGGGTTAGGGTCAGGGAAAGCCTCGGGATCTCCTCGGAAGAGCAAGACGTGTCTGTAGAGAATGACACTAACCCTAACCCTGCTCCCATGACATGGCCTCGGATAAAAGGAAAATGGATGGATGAATGGACGTTTACATGTTCAGGGTTAGTAAAAAGAACACCTTGACGATGTGACATGAAGGAATATATGAGTAGATCATAATACAATGGTGTTGAATAGGTAATTTGGTATTAATAATAGTATAAAATCCACCCGGTTGGCAATGGACTGTTCTAAATGAGGAAAGATGGGACACTTCGAGGGATTACCCATGAGCTTTTGTGTATTTGCATCATGGTATGTCATTGTATTATTTGCAACTGCATGCAAAACAGAGATTTGGCATATATATGACACGCAAAGAAGTGTAGGCCCAAACCAGTGTCTAAAATATGACCCATTTTGCACACAAATAAATGCGGCAATGCTTTGCCCCCTCTGACAAATGCGTAAACCAAGAATTTGTGATTACATGAAAGAAAGTGTTCAAATAAGCAAGGGACCTATAGACAAACATACAATGTAGTCTACGTGTAACATACATTCAAATATCAGAATCAGAATCAGTTTTATTTGATATGCAAGATATACAAGCACAGAATTAACTGCGGCAGGAAAGTTTGAACATAGAACATATACGGAACATAATGAATGTAGATGAAAATATAATAAAAATCTATTATAAAATACAAATAAGATAAAAAGTGGACACTAGCTGTACAGATGGGGGGAATATAACTATAGTAAGTGGGGTATATATAGTACAGGGGGAGGGGGGTGTATACACAGTAGTGCAACAGCAGGGGGGGTGTGTATACAGGGGGAGGGGGGCGTATATATGCAGTAGTGCAAAATCACAGTAGTAAGTTTTAAGTTGTCATGTCATGTGCTAAAGTGGCTTGTGCAGACGGCAGTTGTAGGATCCCGGAATGGGGGTGTGGGGGTGTTGGTAGTTTGTGGCAATGTCATACTGAGTCCTTGGCCCTGTTGAACATGACAATAGCAGAGGGGTAGGGTAGAAGCTGTTCCTGTGGCAAGAGGTTTTGGTCCTGATGGACCGCAGCCTCCTGCCAGAGGGGAGCAGCTGAAGCACAGTGTCCAGGGTGGGAGGAGTCGGCCACAATCTTCCTCATTCGACTCAAGGACCCTTAAGGTGTGCAGGTCCTCGAGGGATGGCAGGTTGCAGCCTATCACCTTCTTGGCGGCACGCTGCAGTCTGCTCCTGTCCTTCAGTAACCTGCAAGTTGCTGGTTTGATTCTCGCACTGGCAGGAATTTAAGGTGGGGATTGTGAATAAACAGCACTCTCTCTGCCTCCGATACCATGACTGAGGTGCCCTTGAGCAAGGCACCAAACCCCAAATAGCTTCCCGGGCGCTGGAGCAATAGCTGCCTACTGCTGTGGGTGTATGTTCACTGTGTGTGCGTGCAGTTGCCCACTAATCACTGCTGTGTGTGCACTTGGATGGGTTAAATGCAGAGGTAAATTTTGAGTATGGGTAACCATACTTGCCAATACGTCACTTCACTTCACTAAATGAAGCTCACAAAGTTGTCTGAAGTCTTTGTTTCTAAACTCAATCATTTATACTGCCACTAACACAAACAATTCTTTGTAGCCATTGGTTCATTTTAAACATACAGTTCTTAAATCAAGTTCTGTTATTGGAGTTCTCTGTAAGGATATAGTCATTTGACCCAAGACTAAACATCCCCCAAAATTCCATTCAAGTAAATGAGTGTAGCTCAAACTACAGGGGGCATCAACTCCACCTGACCAGATGTCCCTTTACTCTATTTGTAAGATGATGAACTCCTCTACCACAGGCAGACCCCCACCTGATCAAATTGCTCAGCTGGAGACAGAAAGCTTGCCTCCATGGAAGCAAGTCTGCTGTTGAGAGCACTATTGTTTTATACAGAATAAGGGTCCTTTTCTGCCGTTGAGAAAATGAAAGCTCCGATGAGCTGATCTGGAATTTTACTGCCTATGAGAAAATGATCTATGACAGTGCCTGTGCGATACTGTTTTTTCTCAAGAGACATTGTGGTTTGCAAACAACTGAAGCATGGCAGTTGTTCAGTGTTGATGTAGTTACTTCATCACTGCCTCTGAAGAATGAGTGTTAACTTTATTTTGTCCGAAAACGTGCCGGAAACAACTTTACAAAGTTTTGTAGTCTGCGCCAAACATTTCACTCATGACTGTTTCCTCATTATATTTTCTCCTCACCCTCAACAATGGTCAAGCATGCGTTTGAGCGGAACTCTAAAACTAAACTATCACCTCCCACAATGTCTGTACAACAATTTAAAGTGTAATTATTTTGAATTTCTCAAGTGGTGAAAGAGAAGATGTGTCATAACCATTGTTTAAAGCAACATTTTAGAAAAGCGTTCACTCTTCCTCTCTATTTCTCCATCTAAGTCTTGTTCTGGTGTATTGTTGGTTGTTCTACTGAACTCTCACAATCAATGGGTTAACATTGGAGGATATGGAACTGTTCTGGGGCTGTAATGAGTTGCCAGATTCTGCAATATCAGCAGGGACCTCCACCCTCAGGCTCTCTGCTGTCCTATTGTCTCATTGACAACTGATTTTCAACAAGTTTTGGTGAATTGGAGTGTGTTTTCTGGCATGAGCAGGGTGCGTAAAAAGCATTGAACAATGACACGTTGGTGGGCAGGTTCCCTCAGAACCCCCACTGGGTAACTAAACAAAGCCCCAAGCAGCACTAGTGTGTGGGTGAGGGCTTATCTGGCAACCTGTGAGTTCCCACCTTCCAAATGACTTTTGGATTATAATAACCTGCATTGTCTAATAACCGAAGCAGCCATCTGCGTAATAGTCAAGGGGCCCCCTGCATGGTAGTTCTGTACTGAGATTTGCCATCAACATAATTTCACATTACATATCACTATGAACCAAAGCCATGTCTAAACTTGTGTTGTTGTTGTTGTCGTCAAGATTACTGAATTAGAGATAGCAACTATTGGAAGTTTGTTTTGCTGCTGGACCTCATCCTGTCTCCTTGTATATAGTTCTGTTGACATTTCTAAGGTATAGATGAGTAAGCGAATGGTAAGTAGACAGGATGTGGAGGATGTATTGAGGATCTATGATCTGGTTCAGCTGTCCTGGAAAGCAATCAGGCAGAATTTTCTCATCTTGGACTGTAATGGCAAAATCTCCATTCGGTACTCCAGGAAGGTAGGCCATCATGGTAAAACATCCGCAAAAACTCATATGCAACAGTTTATTCTAATCATTGTAATTACATGCAGGTGCTAAGACAATTCAGTGTGAACCTGACTGAAGTCTTTTACCTCATTTGCTTTGACAACACTACCACAGGAAGGATATTATATTGTGACTTCCTGGTCTCCCTCTTGCACTAAAGATAGACTGCATAACCTCTGTAAGAGGACCCATGTTTTCTTAGAGTTGTCTTTCAATGTTTACTGATCGCAGTATGCTTATTCAGGATTAATCCATACACTTTCTCAGATTCAGGATACTACTAGTCTCCAGCACTTGAAATAAACAGACACAATTATAGTAAATAATGACAAGGACTATAATTACTCTGAGGTGTGTTTGTCACTCTTTTTCTTTCTGTTGTGTGGCCTTTTTGATGGTAATTGTTCTCTGAAGCCAACCAAATAAAGTACTTTGAAATTGTGTACATGATGAGACATGCTGGACAGTCTTTGTTCAAGGCTGATATGGAAAGAAATGGATGACTAGGAAAAAGAAAATACATTTAGCACACCTTCATTTTGTGGACAATGTCACTGCAAGACAAAGCCAAGGAAGAAAGGGGGGAGGGAACGATAGAGAAAAATCATTTTCCATAAAGTCATGTGGAGCAAGAAATATTTTATGACGCAATTGCGATAGGACAGAAAAATGGCGCGAACTACAGATGGAGAAATAGTAAGCTATGGTATCAATGGCAGAGTAAAAAGTAGTCTACAAAATATTATCTTGTCTCCCCTTGGATTACTAATGCATTTATTTAAGGCTTTTCATTAGAACGTGCATAGATCAACAAAAGACCAAAAGAGAGTCTATAAATTAACTTTGGTTCAGAATCATATAATTGATACCAGGAAGGTTGGAGTATGATTGTTACAAAAGAGAATTGTAAAAATCAGCAAAAAGTAAAGGGCTCATTAACAAGACATAATCCAGCTGGTCACAGATAAGGTTTAATTCAATTTGTATGAATATGCTCTCAGAAAACCAAAACCATTACGTTTTAATCAAGGTATTTTACACTTCACAGCTGTCTTTGAGTTTGTCATTTCTGTTTTATAGATTCGAAAATGATACACATCATAGAATGGAAAGGTCCCATAGATAAACTCCCAAAACAATAGTTCCAATATACAAAGTTGATTGTCTTCAGAGCAGGTACAGTTATAAATGGCATACCCTGAGACAAGAACCAAGAATATAGAAGAGAATAGGGGAACACGAAGAGATTTAAATGAAAACAAACCACAGCTATTGAGGCATTGAGCAAGAAAAAAGACAAACATAATCTTAGAAGAAAAAAATCTTAACAGACCAACAATTACATTTTGCACTCTGTAAAGAAAGACACTCTCTTTTTGCATCTTTTCAACAACAAATACATTCCCTTTTTGTCCATAGAGCTTAACATGCTCTGTCACTCACACAAACACACATGCACCCATACAGACATGTCTGTTTATCAAGAAAGTATTACTTTTAGATGCAGTAGTTATTACCATCCTTTCTGTCTGTTACAGAAACAGAAAGCATAGTGCCGTCACCTCCAAAAGCAGACATACAGTAAAGCGACGCAGCATACTGGTGCAGTCTATGCCTTATACTGACAAATATTACCTGCGAGTCCTCTAATGATCAGCAATACATGGGTGAATAAGAGATGGAAGTAAACGGTAACCAGTGGATGGGAGGTGGGTGTGTTACTGTAATCCATGACTACATACTGTAGATCAAAGAGGGATGTAGACTTGGGATGCTATGTTAACCCCTCTGTGAGTCAGAGGTTTCACATCTCATGTTCAGAAGTGCTTGCAAAAGACAGAGAAAAAACATCAATTCAACTGATACCTAGTTGAACCCACCCAGGAATTTATAAGCATTTTGTGCAGATGAACTAAGCAGGTAATCTACACATTTACAGTACTGAAAAACACGTAAAATCTAAAAAATAACAAATCACACTTTTTACACTTCCTTTTTTTGTTTAGCTTTTTTGCAATGTTGTTTTTTATTATTTTTTATTAAGAAAACACTACATGAAAACGTTTCAACGTTAATTTTACTTTCCATAGCAACAATTGGCCCATGTCCCAAAGATTGGTGAACATTTCTTCTGATAATCCATCTTTCTCAAGTAAAGTACCACAGGAACTGTAGGAATGGTAGAGTGGGAAGCAGCATCTGATATGTTGGACCTAATTTGGCTCTACTCATCCAAACATCACCCCATGACCTTGAGGTGATTTATCCAGAGTCAAAAGAAGACTAGACGAATTATTTACAGTGTAGGATAGATGGATGGATAGAATGGATGGAAGGAAGGAGGAAGAAAGCAAGACCACTATCCTCTGGTTTCCTCATTCAGTGAGGAAACCAGAGGATAGTGGTCAAGAGGCTTACTAAGATGAGGCCTATTTGAGCTGTGTGAGCATGTTTGACACTCACACAGGCCATGGCAGAGACCTCCCACTGCCCTTACTCAGATAGTTGATTTCACTTACACACAAATGTAAGTATACATTCATAATCACACACACATACCGAACCTCAAACATCACAACGACAGTCACAGAAAGTCAAAATAGTTCAATTGTACAGTTTAGTGGTATAAAAACAGGAACATTGAGATAGATATTTTTAGTGATTCATCTTAGTGGTAGTTTGTTTTCCTGTCCTGTTTTCCTGCGGGGCAGGGGGAGTGGGGGGTAACCATTAAAAACTTTGGACTTTCGTTAACCCTTGATAGTCAGCTTGGAAAGGAGGAGTGAATGGTGAGAGGTTGGGGCATCCAAATACACTAAGATCTCCACTGGGGGGAATACATTAAAAACTTTGGAAATTCGTTACCCTTGATAGTCAGTATGGAAAGGAAAAATGAATGGTGAGAGGTTGGGGCATCCAAATACACCAAGATCTCCACTGGACATATGATAAGACCAAACTCTACAGTTCCAACAGCATTGGTCAGTAGGGGGGCTGCAGACACTTCCATCAGGGGGAGTAAGTTTTGAGCGTGCTGGCTGACTGGGTACCCAGTTTGTTTGCTATAGGAGAGTGAAGCAGGAGAGCAGGCTTAAAGCTGAGGTCTCAGAACTGTCTGTAGGTCTGATCCATTGTGTGAAAAAGATGTGAAAATGATAGCACATGGACAATAAAAAAGGGTAGATGGCAAAGAAGGATTGGCATTGGTCAAGGCCATCCCTTAAAACTGTATGTAAGCTCTTCAACAGATTTATACATCTGCTAGTGGTGTCACACACAAGACAGACACTAATTGTGTACCCTTAGTAAATGAGAAATATATACAGTACTGGAATCCTGCCCACTCCCCTTCATCTGTGTCCACCTGTTGTCTCCTGATTGGAAGTCTGGTTCTGGAGGTGGGCCTTCTCCAGTCATGTGGTCCTGGCGTTGGGCATATCAAAGACGATTGGCGGGTTCATGGGCTGGAAGTTTACAGTGCAGGCTGAGGCATTGATATATGTGGTGGTGCCATCAGTCATCATGCCATAACCTGTAGAGATACAGAAAGAATGAGAAATGTTTTGCTCAAATTTTTATAGAATTGTATTGATCTACAATATGTTTGTTAATTCATCTATTATACATCATGTTCAATGTGCAACATCTTATTCTATCAAGTAATTGTTTGTAGACCTACAAGACATTGCATCAAGGCACATCTTGGGAAGGGTACAGAAATATTTGTGCAGCATTGACACTCCCAATGAACACAGTGGCCTTTACATCCATACATGGAAGAAGTTTGGAACCACCAAGACTCTTTCTAGAGTTGGCTGTCTGGTCAAACCGAACAATCGGGATAAGGGAGTCAAGAAGGTGACCAAGAATGCAATGATCACTCTTACAGAGCTCTAGCGTTGCTCTGTGAGAGGGAAGAAACCTCCAGAAAGACAACTATCTCTGCAACACTCCACCAATCAGGCCTGTATGGTAGAGCGGCTAGATGGAAGCCACTCCTCAGTAAAGGGCACATTGCAGCCTGTCTGGAGTTTGAAAAAAGGCACCTGAAGGACTCACAGACCATGAGTAAACTAAATACTCTGGTCTGATGAAACAAAGGTTGAACTATTAGGTCTGAATGCCAAGTGTAATGTCTGGAGGAAACCAGGTACTGCTCATCATCTGGCTATCATTACTATACCAATACTATCATTATTATGAAGCATGGAGGTGGCAACATCATGTTGTGGTGATGTTTTTCAGCAGTTCAGCAGATCATCATAAATTGACATATCCTTTGGACCTCAGACTAGGACAAAGGTCCATCTTCCAACAAGAGAACAGGGTTGGGGTGGGTAATCGGGAGAATTAGGAGAGTTACTGGTGAGCCACTTCACTTTTGGCCCGGTCAAGGATTATTTTTGTGTGACATATGATATGTCAATCTACTGTCTCATAAAGTGGGCTACACATGTTCCGCATTCTGACACCTCAGTTTCTGCAAGGGTTGTACCATGCAAGGGAGTTCTGCCCTCCCAAATAAAATTGGTTGGGCCTGTGTTATAGCCTGTGTTTTTCAAAAGGTTTTCTCAGGTAGGTTACCAATAACTGAGCAATAACGATATGTGTCAACGAGGATGGATAAGAGGAAGAGGGGCTGAAAAAAGAAAGGCATTGGAGGAAGATTCTGCCAAATGTGCCAAACTCTACGATATCTTTTCAAGAGGAAAACACAAGTGGCAACTGGTAAAGAGGGATATAGGCCTACAGATTAGCATTACCAACGTCATTATTCAGCTAATAATCTTTGAAGCATTGTCAATCTATTCAATATTTTGGCTTGTGAATTTATTAGCCTTTTTGTATCACCCACCAAAGATCAATTCATAGACTTTGCAAATATTATTCAAATATTGATAGCAAAAGTCAAGTTTGATCTGTGCATGCAGTAACATGACCTCTTTCTGCTTTTGTTAATGTATCAACCTGCCCTCCTGGAATATTTTTGTTAACTTCTCATCTTAAGTGAATACAAATTTTACCTTTACATTATTGGTTGAACTATAATATTAATAAAACCTACAGAATGGTAAAAGCTGACGTGTTGTTTAATTTATTCTATTTCCACCACCATGTAAAAAGTGGGCAAGTCTTGGGCGTAACACTCCTGGGCTGAAAAGTAACCCCACTCCGGCCCTGCGGGAGAACAAACCCAAGAACACATCCAAGATAACAAAGGAATGACTTCTAGACAACTCTATGAATGTTCTTGAGTGGTCCAGCCAGAGCCCAGACATTTGAACCCGATTGATCATCTCTAAAGAAATCTGAAAATGACTATGCACTGACACTCCCTTTTCAACCTGATGGTGTTTGAGAGGTCCTGCAAAGAAGAAATGGGAGTAACTGTCCTGAAGAAATGGAACCGAAGCAGTCAAAGGTACTTCAACAAAGTATTGAGGAAAGGCTGTAACCACTCATGTCTATGTTATATTTAATAACACATTTTTGAAAAATATGAAACAAACGTTTCAAAATTAGTCATTATGGGGTGTTGTGTGTAAAGTTCTAAGGAAAAAAATGAATTGAATTTGTTTTGGAGTAAGACTGTGAGACAAAATGTGGAAAAAGGAAATCGCTGTGAAATATTTCCAAATGCACTGTCAATCTAATTGTGTTGGAAATCAGTCAAATACATATGTGAGAGTGAACCAGGCTGGGTTTACCTGACCAAATCTGATCTAGTTTCTAATCCAGTCCTCTCCTACAGGGCCCTGGTGCTCCTGGGATTCTGCCTGACAAGCTAACCCCCCAAAAAGATGCCCTTATCCCAACTAGAGGGTCTGACTGTATAAAATCCTACATGAGAGAACAACTACTTTGAAGGACAGCTGTGTGAGTTTGATCTACCTTCATGAATGTGTCCAAACACGTGAAGCTTGGGCTGTACTCTTCTCTGGACAGTGTTGAGCAGCTCCATACAGCCCACACGCTGCATCTTCTTGGGAACCCAGTCTAGGAAGCCTACACACACATACATCTATCAGACATTCAGCACCAAACCACACATGTTGCAAATTTACAGGTAGATCGTAAAAACTGCTCTAAAGCTCTTCCATTTCCACTCCAGCTGTGAAGTGGAGAATATAGATGAAGTACAAATGAGAATTTCTCTAAAGTGTCAAGAGATTTTGTAAGATCCCTGTGTTCATTCAGGACACTGGTTAAAAATCTGTTTGTGTGTGGCTTGATATCATAACATGGCACACCACACACTATAGGAGTAAAACGGTTAAATATAGCATTTTTTGTCCCTTACATTTCGAAAATCTTATAAGATCAAAAAAATCTTTTAGTGTGCCCAGCCTTAAACTGGGAGGGATGGGAGTCCTGAATCAATACATCCCCGCCCCTGACACAAGGACAGAATGTGTCTCTCAATCAGCAACAATGTGTCTGTTTCATAGGCATTAGTCTTACACCATAGTGGTTGTAGTTGGAATACAAGTGCAAAGAACCCCCTACATTTCTTCAAGATTTATAAAATGTCTGTGAATAGCAACACAATCGTTTCTGCCATTCGTAGCCTTCCAATACTTTTGTTTAGTTACTGGCAAGATGGTGTCACCATGTTGATGCATATGGGTCTACATCCTGTCCACTTCCTGCCTTGAACTGTATGAAGGGGATATACTTATCCTGCTCTGCTTTAAATACATTACTTCATTGCAATCAATGAAGACGCTGTGCGAAAGCCACATCTCCATCCTATACTCTTTCACGATTCTTTCCTCTCGTTCTCTTATATGCTTTCAGTCTGCATCCCAGTCGTTCTCCTGTACTCTTTCTCATATACTCCTTTCACTTCCAACAGTATATCACTCCCTTTGTCTCTTGCTTGCTTTCGCCATACTTCTCCCCACTAGCCCCCTCCCCCCACCCATCCCCTTATCTCTGCCTTTGTCATGCCTGCATTAGGCAGTCCATATGCTGGTATTTTACATAGAGACAGCTAGACACTTCACTAAACTGAAGGGAACATAGCTCTCTGTGTTTAGAGGCAAGACGCAACCTCAGCATTCAATCACACATGTGCCTGAGCATCCTTGCTGCAGCAGGAGATGAGCTGTGAAAGTGCATGTGCGTGTCAGGGTGTGGTGTGTGGTGTATGCATTTGATGTTTCTATGGATGTGTTCCTGAGTATGTTCTTGAGTATGCATGTAAGAGTAGAAATGTATTTTTTATATGGATTGCATTCACAATGCCACAAATATGAATCCATCATATTAAAAAAACCTGTTGTGTGTGCATGAGAAAGATAGACAAAAAGAGAGAAAGAAGAAGAAAAATCATGGTAGAGTAAACTGTAACTGCTGTAGTGAGTGACTTACCCAGTGGAGGGCAGTGTGTGACCAGGATGTCGGTGGAGTCAGGGATCTGGTTCCACTTGTCTAAAAGAGCCTGACCTCTGGGCAGGTTGAAGCCCCAGCCAAAGTACCATGGCTGCCTGCCTCAGAGACAGAGAGAGACCGAGAGAGTGAGGGCAAAAGATATTGAGTGTGACAAAAACATTAAGAAAAAGAGAGAGAAAGGGGTACAATTGGGATCAAAGAATGTTTAGCATCTAGCTATAGGCAGAGATAGACAGATGTTTCCTAATATATAATTGAATTTGTAAACTCCCTAGTTCTGTAGCCCTGTGGAACCACAAACTTTCATACCTCTGTAATTTTATAACATCACTAATTTGTTTACACAATGATTGTACACACTGTGTAGCATTGCACATTTTTGTTGTTACATTGAAGAGGAGAAAGGATGGTTCAAAATAAACCATAGATCAATAACTTGATTCTAAGGCTTTGAGCTATTTTGACTGGATGAGTTCTCCCTCTAGCTTGTGCCAATACTTTTTTCACCAAATCAATGATGTAAAGTAAAATGATGTGAAGTAAATTGGAATAAAAAGGTTGTGGTTGGCCTCTCACAACTCCTGACCAAACCTGTTATGTTCTGCAAACACAGACACAACTTGGCCCCTTTCATAGATAAATGCACACCTTTAAGGGCAAGAAGCTATGTTTTGAGGTTCCCAAACTGAAGCTGTTTAGTACAAGGTGGCAAGATATAATTGAACAGAGTTTTAAAGATGCAGGAGGAAAGCTAAAGTAAAGAAGCTTTACAAAGTAAATGTGGCCTTAATCATGCAGGCAGCATCACGGTGCTATGAGACAGGGGGAGAAGAGATGAAGGAGAGAGGGACTTGACGGCTGGGGCCTATGTTCCTTCCTTCCCCTTGATGGTGATGCCTCTGGTCTGACTGACGGTGGAGAAATTAACATGTCACTAACAATCTGTACTGAGATCCATCTTCCCCTCACTCTGCCACCAGCCTTGCCACTCGCACAAGCAGAACTCTGCACGCCACAGCAGGTCCACGAGCCACTGGCTTTTTTTTATTTGCAATGCGCAGTCACTCGAAACGCCAACTTTATTGGTGCATCGTCACTCCACACCTTAGAGCTCAGTGAAATGTCAGATGGAGGCTATTTGAAAGTGGTCCTGTCTTTGTGTGTCCGTGTATATATCTGAGAGGCAGAGAGAGAGAGAGGAGGGGGGTGGGTCTATGTTTCTGTTTGGTCTGTCATTGTTCAAGATTTACGTGTAATTTACGGGCAACAGACAGAAATACAAGGCATGACACAAGAGGTACAGGTGGTAAATCAAATGTATACCAGCACCTACTCACAGACACACACTTGGTTAGTTACACTATTTGGTTAGGTGTGTTGTTCAGTCATGCAGATAAAGGATACATCCACTGCTCTAACGTTTGGTCACCCCTTGGTTTTCCGATTTAACAAGTCAAAGAGAAGGGGTGATGGATTATGGGAATTCGCCACTTCAGCAGAATTGTTTTTGATTGGAATTCCATCATATCAAGACACAGGTCTAAAGAGTTATAACGAAACATTCTAAGTTTCCCATTAATGCAATATCAATCACTCAGACTGTGAATTTTAAAACAACTTAATTGGGGTAATCATATTAATAGGCCATCTATGTTTTTATATCAACCGCTGCTGGTGTGTGGATGTGTCGGTAATTATGAGATATTGTTCCCCCGACCTGGAATCTTTCTTTTAAAATGCAAACCCTTTAACTCGCCCCGGGAGTTCGTATCGTTCATTCTGGTTGGAGTTTACCTGACACTGGGGACGCACGTGAAAGAGGCACAGCGCGCACTCGCTGACCAGATTATGAAAGTGGAGCGAACTCACCCGGATTCACTAATTATCATCCTCGGGGACTTAAACAAAGGCAACCTCAGCCAGGACCTCCCCAAATACAGGCAATTCATCAACTGTTCCACCAGAGAGGGAAATACCCTAGATCACTGCTACACGACAGCCAGCAAAGCTTATCACGCAGTCTGTCGTGCAGCACTAGGTCACTCTGACCAAGCCATGATCCACCTGATTCCTGCATACAGGCAGAAATTTAAACTCTGCAAACCTGCAGTGAGGACACATAAACAGTGGTCCAGCGACGCTGTGGAGAGTCTCAGGGCTAACCTGGACTGCACTGACTGGGAAATGTTTGCTGCTGCCACAAATGGCCTGGATGAGCTCACTGAGGCTGTAACGTCGAACATCAGCTTCTGTGAGGTCTCCTGCATACCAACACAAACCAGGGTGTGCTACAACAATGACGAACCCTGGTTCACAGCTAAACTCAAAAGTCGGAGGTCAAGGAAAGAGGAGGCATTTAGAGGTGGGGACAAGTGCAGATTCAAGGAGTCAAAAAAGTTATTTAGCAGGGAGGGGGTAAGGGACGCTAAACGATGGTACTCAAAGAAATTGAAAGACCAATTTTCTGCGAACGACTCGACTTCTGTCTGGAGGGGGCTCAGGCAGATTACAAACTACAAGCCCAGAGCCACAACCACTTCTGGTGATTCCCGCCTGGCCAATGACGTGAATGAGTTCTACTGCAGATTTGAAAGGAAATCGGAAATAAAGAATTTCCGATTTACTTTCAAATCTGCAGCATCCCCCAATCAAACGCAGACACCTCCCACACCACCAACCACATCAAACAACAACACATACACAATGCTGAATCTCTCTATTCAAGAGAGGGAAGTCAACAAAGTGTTCAAAAAACAAAACCTTCCGCAAAGCAGCTGGACCGGATACTGTCTCCCCTGCCACGCTAAAGCACTGTGCAGACCAACTGTCCCCGTTCTTCACCAACATCTTCAATACCTCTCTGGAGACATGTCACATGCCAGCCTGCTTTAAATCCTCCACTATCATCCCTGTGCTGAAGAAGGCCAGACCAACAGGGCTGAACGACTACAGACCTGTCGCACTGACATCTGTTGTAATGAAGTCCTTCGAGCGCTTGGTGCTGGCACACCTCAAAAATATCACGGATCCCCTCCTGGACCCCTACAGTTCGCCTACAGACCCAACAGGTCTGTGGATGACGCAGTCAATATTGTCCTACACTCCATCCATCGGCATCTGGACTCCCCAAACACCTACGCCAGGATCCTGTTTGTGGACTTCAGCTCCGCCTTCAATACCATCATCCCGGCTCTGCTTCAGGACAAGCTCTCCCATCTGAACGTGCCTGACCCAACCTGCAGGTGGATCATAGACTTCCTGTCTGATAGGAGGCAATGTGTCAAGATGGGAATGCAAGTCTCTGACTCCAGGTCAATCAGCACCGGAGCTCCTCAGCGCTGCGTCCTTTCCCCTCTACTTTTCTCCCTGTACACCAACAGCTGCACATCCAGTCACCCGTCTGTCAAGCTCCGGAAGTTTGCAGACGACACCACCCTGATCAGGCTCATCTCTGGTGGGGATGAGTCTGACTACAGGCGGGAAGCTGACAACTTGGTGACCTGGTGTAGCCAGAACAACCTCGAGTAAAATGCTCTGAAGACAGTGGAGATGGTTGTGGACTTCAGAAAGGACCCAGCCCCACTCTCCCCCATCACCCTGTGCGACTACCAGGTCAACACTGTTGAGTCCCTCCGTTTCCTTGGCACCACACTCTCTCAGGACCTCAAGTGGGAGCTGAACATCAGCTCACTGGTTAAGAAAGCCCAGCAGAGGATTTACTTCCTGCGGCAGCTGAGGAAATTCAACCTGCCGAAGACAATAATGGTGCAATTCTATAAGGCCATTATTGACTCCATCCTCACCTCCTCCATCACCGTCTGGTGCGCTGCTGCCACTGCCAAGGACAGGAGCAGACTACAGCGCATCATCCGTGCCGCCGAAAAGGTAATAGGCTGCAACCTGCCATCCCTCGAGGACCTACACACCTCGAGGTCCTTGAGGTGAGTGAAGAAAGATAGTTGCTAACTCCTCCCACTCTGGACACTATTTGCTTCAGCTGCTCCCCTCTGGCAGGAGGCTGCGGTCCATCAGGACCAAAACCTCTCGCCACAGGAACAGCTTCTACCCCTTTGCTATTACCCTCTTCAACAGGGCCAAGGACTCAGTATGACATGATAGTGGCTTATAGACGGGCTGGTTGGGAAAAAGAAATACAAATAACTGTTGTGCTTCCCCCAGGGGGAGAAGTATGACAGTTTGCGCGCTATCCTCTGGTTATACCATTTTCCCCTTCTACTGTACATCAGTTAATGTTTTAGTTCAATAAGATATTGTCTAGTGACTGGCAATGTCTTAAAAGGCAGACTAGACTCTGGTCTGCCTGTTAACTAACTAGTCTATGTTCGTTTCTCGTTACTGTTCGGTACTATTCACAAGTTTTCTTTCTCTCCCCCAGAGGTGAGTTCTGTCCTGGATGCTGCCCTGGTGATGACTCCACCCCAGGTGCCCCACCTCATCTCGTAACCTGATCTGTGGACTCGGGTGCTCCTCAACTGTCGGGGAGTAGTTCCTTCTCTGTAGTTCTTTATCACCAGTCCATCTGTATATGATTTTAGCAGGTGGACAAATGGGCATGCGCTAGTCCTGAACCATCTACAGCCTGTCCGTCCTTAGGGGTAGGATCTCTCCTTCACTGTGGTTCTCCTCAAGGTTTCTACTTTTTCCCACAGGGGTTTTGTAGTTTTTCCACGCCGAGAAGGAGGGTCTAAGGACAAGGGATGTTCTGGGATGTTTGTCCATTTGCTGAAGTCACCTGGACATTGTTTATTGTTTATTGTTTACATTGCTTTGCTGTTTATATATATACTGTAAATGTTCTATGTTTGTACTTCCCTGCCATGGTAAATTCTGTGCTTGTGTATCTTGCATGGTGAATAAAAACCGATTCTGATTCTGATCTGAAAGTCGGACCTCCGCCTTAACATGGATCTCTGGATTTGACAATTGCTGGATTGAGGGTGAGGATGAAACAAATATGCAATACATATTCTTTTCATTCTTTGTCTTTATACATACATACAGACATACAGACATACAGACATACATACATACATACATACATATTAGGTGTATATACCTATATGTATGGGTATATAAATATACAGTATACTGGCATATAACCATAAAGGGTAAACACATCCTGTACTATACCCAATAGTATGCGTGCATTTTTGTTTCCTGAATAATCTTTTGATCATCAACATAAACATTTATATCATGAGTGGTTACAAACTTCCATGTTGGTATTTTTTTATGTATTATCCTGATCACATACAAACTGAAACGAAATATATTATCATATCATAATTGAATAACTGTATCTTCCAGAAATCCCATCTCCTGTTTGCTAGGTAAATCCAAGAATAACTGAATATAAAGTTGAGGATGGCATCTCCACTCTCTAAATATTACTTTTGTCAGTGAAGTAATTAGAATAATGCAAGTGATTAAGTTAGTGACGAGAGCTATACTATGCATACTAAAGATTTTGACAATGTTCATGTCTTGTATTTGTTGTGTTCTTTCCAAAAGCAGGAAACAGATGTTTGTATTATTCCACTCAATCTCAAAGCAGATCCGCATGCATAGCAACAGGATATGAAAAATAATATTTGTAGATTTTACATACATTTTTAATTAAATTTGAGATGCAAATGTACACATACTATTTAAAATATATACATGTAAAACATTTAAACTCACATAACATTTGATGATTATTTTATAAATATATATACAGCCAAAAACTGTCAAAAGTATTGGAGATGATTTATATGTTGTGTTTTCAAAGTTTGCTGACTCAGTGGTGTTGTTTCACATTGTTTCTCAGTTATTGTTCATGGTGATCAGATGGATTGTAAATTGGCCCCTCGAAAAATGGATTCACAAAAACCCACATTTCACAGTTTTTGGGCCCTAGCATAAAAGTTCACTATTTCACCAAGTCACATCATAAGCATAGGAAAGTGCAAACTAGTTCTAGTTAAGAGGACTATTAACAAATATCTATTGTTTTTAACAATAAAAGCATCTAAAAACTTTGAAATGTGTGCCACTGTTTTGTTTTCAATATTAGTAATCCATGGAAATGTGAAAAATGTATCCACAAATACTGAACCATAAAAGTTTGCCAAACACTAAATCAGTCACAGCAAATACTTTTAGCCATGAATGAAAACACGCACCATGATTTTGTGACACTAACTGGGTGAGAAAGTGTGTTTGAGTAAACTTGAGACAAAGGAAAAGAGGAATTGGGATTTGGGAAAGAGAAAGGGTGGACCTGTCTGACTAAAACAGAGAGAGAGATAGTGTTTCTCTCAGAAAGAGAAAAACAAACAAAACGTATGTAAAGGAGCACCAATCAGTTTGTGATCGGAATGGACCAGTGTGCTCAGCTACTCCTCCTTTCCCCCTTATGACTGCCTCTGCCTACACTTGCCTTCAACCTTGTTAATAACACAATTCAGTTAAAATGGATAAGGAAGTCCTCAAAGGACTCCATTCTCCATCATTGGCCCCTAAGGCCAGGTGAAAAAGCTCTTCCCTGTGCCCTTCGTTTCTGGAATTTTGGTAGACGGTTTTCAAAGGAGTTCTTATGCACATGAGCCACCATATTGTATAGCCTTTCTAGAATGCCTGCTTCCGTTTCTTTAACTACACAATTGGATTAGAATACGGAAATAGGACAGTTACAACTTAATACACACTGACATTCACGCACATGCACAGCCCACGGTGGAACAGAACAAGCGTGTCAGAGATTAACTTGGTTGTCCCACTCTAAGTGGCGAGGCGCCAAGTCAAAAAAGGAGCACTGTGTTTTGTCTGTTTCAGAAAAAGACCTTTCTCACAGTTTTCTGCAATTAATTCTGACTCCAAACCTTTCTCTGCACCCTACTATTCTATTCTGCCTGCTGCACACAATGATCCATGTGTGGACTTTGATGTTTAATCACAGACTACCACACACACGAGTCAGTCAGCCCCGCAAGACTGATCCTCACAGCAGGGCATCTGAGAAGGAATGGGGTGGGAGAAGCAAGGAGGCACAGAAAGATGGGACAGGGGAAAGAAAGAGAGAGGATAAAGAGAGAGGACGGTAAAGAAAACAAGAGAGGGGATGGCAAGAGAGAGCGAGAGATTGTAAGAGAGAAAGAAGAAAGAGACGCGAAGAGAAATGGGGGCAATAGCAGGGAGAGAGAAGCTGGAAGGAAGAGCCTATCCAACTCCAAGGATTATAGTTGTGACAGAGCCCAGCCTCCAGCAGCCCTCTCGCTGTCAATATGTGTGTGTTTATGTAAATCTGTGCACAACTTCATCTGTCTTTCCTTTTGATTTCTCAGTCTCCCCACCTCTCTGTATCTGTTACTGTCACCTCCACCTCTTTGCGTTTATCTGTCTCTTCCACTTCTCTGTTTTTACATGTCGCACCCACCTCTATCTTTCACTGTCACCCCCAACAAGCTGTGTCTTTCTATCACCCCAATCTCCCTGTGTCATTCACTGTCACACCCACTTCTGTTTGTCTGTCACCCCCATCTCTCTGCGTATTTCACTGTCACCTTCACCTCCTTTGTGACTCTCTGGCACCCCACCTTTCTATGCAGAGAGGCTGATTGAGACTATGTTGGCCCACAGAATGACTTGTTTAACACCCAGCAGGTTGAGAAGGGGATCGAGGAACATTCATTCACACATTGACACAGACACACACATATACTGTACATACAGACACACAGGAAAGCAGACATACTAAGGCACAAAAAACATGTACCATTGAACCCCTTTGGGCAGGACTTTGTTAACCTCTGGGAAATCAGGCAACATTGCCACTCTCTTACCATCTCTTCTGCTGCTTGTGTATGTGTGTGAGAGAGATAGAGGATGTCTGTGTGTGTCTTAGTATGGCTCTGTAATGGTTTAATTGCAGGCAAGTGGTGAGCACAGTGGGGATCATCAAAGCACTGGGTGGGTGTAGGATTAGGTGACTGACTAGCAGAATGCTATGATCCACTCTACACACTCACTGGGTTGTACCAGCCGGAGCCTGCCCCAGGCTTTTACACACAATGCTCTATCTTGCACTCTCACACACACACAAATGTACACTAAACCTTTACAGCAGTAGACTCAGTTGGGTGCATGCAGCCATCTTGCAAGTGCTGGACAAGGCAAGTGTGGTATCACACAGCCCATCTGTGTGACAGTGCAAGGACATCTGCCCATCTGATACACACACACACATACACACACACATGCACACGCACACACAGAGCAAGACTCATCACTAAAACAGTGAGAGGAACCAGGACTGTCACACAGTGAGAGATGGTGTAGAGCGTGCTCCTTGTGTAGAGTCAAAAGGGACAGGAGTTTCTCTTCTCAGTAGCAGACATAGCTCCTAGTCTCCCAACAGCTGTGCTCCTTCCGTATTCACAGACTCTCACCCGACGAATAATCATGTTGACTGAAACACGCACACATTCCAAAACCACATTCAAATGCTGCATTTATTCCCAAGCGCGTATTTTACATCTGAATATATCTGTATGTAGCCTGTAGTTTCTTTTCTATCTTCAATAAAACAGAAGCAGAGTTTTGCGCCTCAGAAGGTAGTAACAAGAAAAGAGTTAAGTGATGAATGCAAAGACAAAGAAAGAAATGAGAGACTGACAGACAGAAATACGGAGAAGGAATTGCGGCATCAGAGAAAGAATAATAGACGGCCTCTGGCATGGAGGGTTTGAGACAGACAAATAAACGAACACCTCTTGAGCAGAGTTAACCTTGTGCTGCCTCAGGGTCATTGTGATTCACCTTTTGTACCAAGATGGTGAGTCACAGTGACAGAAGAGCAGCACCAGGGTTATGAGTCAGAGTTTAGCGGTCAATCGATTCTTTTCACTATGCTCCATTGTCTCGTGACAGGGAGCTAATTGCGCTTTAAATGTAAAGAGCTGAAAAGATAATATGATTGCAAATGGGTGCGTTTTCTTTACTTTAATTGTGCAACTGATATTTCTGTATATTCTATACAAAAATAATGCTTATTATTTATAGAGATTACATATATGTAAAAGCATACGTTTGCTGCTGCTCATTTCCAACTCAAAATAGAAAGAGTGACGAGTAGAATGAATCGGTTGTCTTTTCTTTTCTCGTACAAGAGAGAGTGGTGATCGGCAACAGCAGCCTCGTAGTTGAATAAAAACAAACCAGAGAGGATACAATTTCCATGGAAATTCTAAGGGTGTGCTTGCAGCTGCCCCAACTGCCCATTGAGTCCTAGGGTTTACTGATATTAACCATTCAGCTTTACACTGATTTAAACATCAAAGGAAAATTATGTAGGTTGTTGAACTAATCCTGTTATCTGGTGACTAGGATTGTAATTCTTGGAGAGTAACCATTATTTAGTATTAAAAAAATGTACTTGTACTTACAACCAACATTTCATCCACTTGAAAGTGATCGGACTGCTTTGGCAATACCTGAGTAAATACCATGGTCTGGGTGAATACTTGATTCTTATTTGCTGCAGGGGTGTGTAATCGATCATGCCCGACACGGTGTACAATATCCAGTCTACAACAATATCACCTGATAACGGATGATGTGGAGACGTGAACTGTCCAATACACTGCAGATGCTTCCGTCCATTATCAGGTAATATAGTATACCTCGAAGGGCATCATTCCACTTACACCATGGTCACTTGCAAACAGTATTTTTTACAAACATTATTTTACGATTTTATGTTTTTTGGAATAGCAATATAACGTTTTTCAACATTAGCCGGCCGATCATTCTAGTCTGCTCAGGTCATAGAACAAACACCAGCTTTCCTTTGGGAGAGTTATTAGCCTCAAAGTTAACGTTATGATAGCAATATTCAAAGGCAATAGCATTGTGTATGATTGACAAACAGGAAATACCATTTTACAGTATGTTTTAAAAGAAGACTATCTAGCTTGCCAGTTATGTAATTGTCCCCAAATTAATATCAAGATTTTCACAAACAAAGTAGACAGTAGTCTTGCCTAGAGCTTTGACTGGGCCTGCTGCAGCCTGGCTGTAGCGAGTTGAATAGCAAATAGATGTGAGATGATTGTATCAAAATTGACATAATCTCCAAATAGTAGACGCTATATTTAACGCCAAGACTAGGTAGCTCACCAGCCATGTAACTGTCTCAAAATCAAATCAAGATTTTTACAGGGAAAAAATTAGTAGGTTGGCTTGTTGGCTGCTGACGAAGGGCAGTTAAGTGAAGTGACGTAGTGTCAAGTATGGTGACCCATACTCAAAATTAACCCTCTGCATTTAACCCATCCAAGTGCACAGACAGCAGTGAGTAGTGAGCAACCGCACACACACACAGTGAACATACACCCGGAGCAGTGGGCAGCTATTGCTCCAGTGCCCGGGAAGCAATTGGGGGTTCGGTGCCTTGCTCAAGGGCACCTCAGTTCTGGTATCGAAGGCAGAGAGATGCTGTTTGTTCACAATCCCCCACCTTCAATTCCTGCCGGTGCAAGAATTGAAGTATCAACTTTCAGGTTACAAGCCCGACTTCCTAACCATCAGGCCATGACTTTCCCATCAGGCTGCAACTTTCCCTTTCCTTAGCCTGGCACTGCCCATCCTACGCTCAATTTTGATTTAGCTTCTGTACCAGTCGTGTTATTAAAAACACAAATGATATATACTGTTTGGAGAATATATCAACTTTGGTACAATCATCTCACATCCGCTTTCATCTCACATCCGCTTTCATCTCACATCCGCTATCCTCATCACCACAGGCTGCAGGCCTGCAACAGTAGCCATCAGAAATATGGCCAATAGGCTACTCTATCTCTGCCCGTGAAAAATGTTATATTGATATAGGGTCAATGATATTCCTGGCCAGTTAGCTGACTAGAATGCTTTAGTGACATTGGACTGGCTTTAGTGATGTTATTGACTGTGGCTAGCTAGTTAGCCAATGTTAGCTTCACTTTTTGCCACAAAAATAAATACTAGCCAAAATTGTCAAACGGAATGTTATAGCAAAAACTAGCAATGCAATCGGGACCAAGACAAACGTTTTCTCACCAACATTATCTATGTCGTACTGATATGCATTGTTTTGGGGGGTAGGAAAGTAATGATAATTGTAAATATCCGAGATTATAATAGGTTGTACTCTTGTGAAAGGCAAGTAAACCTAATAAATCTGGCAATCTGGTGAGGTCTTTATCGAAAAATAGATTTTTAGCTAAGGTACTAATTATGCTGAAGGTTTACTGACATCGCTGTGTGGCTAACTAGAATGTCACATACAGCAGTGAGGTCCTTGTTGTACAAAAGTAAATTTTTTCCAGAAAAAACTGTATTAAGTCCAACACCCTGCAACGGAACGTAAATCCGAACACAAGCAATGCAATTGAGACGAATATTAACATTTTAACACTGGCATTGTTAATATAGTCCAAATATTGAGGGATTCTAAATTGTAGGGAAATAATACAAATAAAGAAATAAATATGTATGATAGAGAAAGAACAAGCCTTGCAAGCACACCCCAATTATCGGTGGGTGAACCAAAATTTTTTATGGTGCTCTAAACTTTGCATTCCAACTTGTAAATTGGAATACAAAGTTGAGTAATGAAAATTAAGTATTTGTAAAATTTGTAACTTTGTAAGTTGGAATCACCAGTGCTACCAAGAAAAAGGTTTCAAGCCTTGAGAACCTTTGGTATTTTGACCTCTCACAGTTCACCAGACCTCCATTATGCATTTATACACCCCCAGAACACCAAGATGCGTTCTCCAGGAGAACTGGTGCTTGACGGAACTCCCAACACCCCACTCCTTCAACCCACCACCATCTTCTTCCACACTCTTACCCCTTCCGATCCACCCCTCCCAGAATGTTCAGTGGGAGACTTGGGTGTTGTGCGTGTGTGTGTGCGTGCGTGTGTGTGGAGTGACAGATCTTCTGGGTCTTGATAGACAACTCAACCCAATGATAATGAGCTCCCGCCAGAGTGGGCTAGCTTTCTCTCCCTCCCTCAGGCACATTGAGCACATTATGGCAATGACGCTAGGACAGTGTTGCTAAAACAGACTGTAAAGGAAGATGTCTTCCACTAAACCTTTCTTTTGTAGGAGAAGAGGACGAGCTGAGAAGAGGAGGAGCGATGAGAGAGACTGGCAGACAGATATACAGATATAGAGCCAGCAGGGAGATAGGCTGGCATGCAGATGGGCAGAAAAACAAACAGAGGAGGTTGAGTGAGCGAGCGAGCCTCTCCATGGATGTGTGTCTGTGTGTTTTTGCTTGTTTGGCACACCAGGTTTTGACATCCCCTAAGCCTCCCTTGTCAGAGCAGGTGGAGGAAAGCCGACAGCCTTGTATGTTTATGTTTGTGTGTGTCACCATGGAGCGGGTGTGTTAGAGCTGTGTTATATGAAGGTGCCTACTGTAATGTTGGTGTTGCGTGTTTTCCAAAAGGTAGGACTGGGTAGAGACAGAGAATTCTTTCACTTAAACTGTCTCAAAGAAGAAAAGCTAGAGAAGCTAACATTGTAAATATGCCTCCTTTAGCTTTCAGGCTAAAGCAATGACCTGTGACCTTGACATATGGTAGACTTAGCCGACTGTCATCTTATGTGTGTCTCAACACCACCATCTTCCATGTGGTCTCGCTAGGCTCAGACAATAAATGTTCCCAAATTTTCCTCTCTGCCTGGTTGTGTCTAGACAGGCGCTGGTGACATTTTCTAATGGCGGGATTGGCAGCACGGCTAGCTTCACACACCACTGTTAGTGCACACATAATGAATTCCCATTTAACTAGCACTTAGAGGCGCTGGGGAAGCACATTTGTCCCTTTTCCTGTTCTGAATAATGACCAATTACCACAGAGGATGAGTTGGTGTGGTGGGGGGCTCAGACAGCAGAGAGAAGGGGAGAACTTCTCCTCCTAATTGGTGGCAGATCTCACAGTGATGCATCTAGCTTTATTTCTGATGATTCTGCAAGGAGAGAGTGGGAAGGGAGATAAGGAAGAAAATATATCAGGAACGATGTCTTAAGTTAAAGGGAAGCGAGAGAGGGAGGGAGAGGGAGTGAAAGAAAGAAAAGTATGTCTTGGTTCTGTTTGTCTTGCAGGGATTATGTGTGTTGCTACATCCACTAAAGTCTAATTCTGTCCATAAAAGATGTTGGACTTCTTTCCCCCCGCCTTCCAATTGATAGTTGCCTTAGCAACCATGGCAAGTCTTCCTTTTCTTAAACAGATGTCCCATTTAGTTGGAAATTAGAATGTGTAAAAACCCACGAGACACAAATTATTTCAAAGTTCTCCAGTGAGAGGGAGAGACATGAAAAAGAAGTGAAAAAGGGAAAGAAAAAATTGAAGGAAGAGAGACCAGTTCTCTAGTCTTCCCCTCCCCTTCCCTTCCCTCCCCAACCTAACACACATACACACCTACAAACACCTGCACACACAAAACGTCTCCAGCACAAATCTGCAAATTGCTGGTGAGTTGTGGTGTGTATAACTTGATGGAAAACTGACCCTCATTGGAAGTATATGGTTGGCTTGCTTATCATAGTACATTGTGTGTGTCTGTGTGATGAAACATTGGGAAGAGAGAACTGTCACTCCTCCTTGTTGGATGAGTATCACATCCTGTCCAATCTACTATGGCACAGTGGTCCGTGTGGTCTAAATGTGGTCAACAGCGACTGTGACCACTTGTTGACTGATCTGTCAGAGAAATTGAGAAATGGATAAAGGGGGCAAATAAAGAATATGGACAGTCGAATTCAGTTTTAATGCAAAGCCACATGCCCCGGGGCCATTACCCAAGGAAAGGCAGGCCATCCCTCCAAAATGCTAGCACACACACACACACTTAAAGTCATGCCTCTGGAGGCCATTTAACAGGTAATTTAAAAAGAAATCCCTCCAGGGAAATGACACAGTAAACGTCCTCTTTTCTCCTCCCTTGCTCGCTCCCTTCTAATCGCTACACCATTACTATGTGTTTACTCACCTACAGGGCCAGGTACTGGCAGCACTTAGGAATGGAAGAGAAAGAGGGAGGGGAAGACGGAGTCATGGAATGGAGGGTAAAGTAAAAAGAAGAAATGGATCGGACTTAGAAGAGTGACAAATGCTAAACTAGGCCACCTTCCCCCCGTTCCTTTCCAACTCCTCAATTATTATTCCTCATTTGTTCACAGGCTCCACATCCCTGTGCAGTAGGCGAAAACTGGGGAAATTGATGGAGAAAATGGAGGAAAGAAGAGGGTAGAAGGAGAGGGGGACAGGACCCAAAGTTCTACTGAGTCTTTTACAAAATCAGATGTTAAGTTAACAAGGAAATCAGCCTCATGAACTACATAACTCTTTTTTTTTCTTCTCCTGGGAATTTTTTTCACTCGCTCATTCAATCCCCCCACACTTTCTATTTCTCTTCCAATTTTCCCACTCCCATCTTAGTCCTCCTCCATCTTACAACTTTATTTCATTAACTTAAATTGTTAATTTAAGTAATGGTGTATTGCACTCACTCAGGACTAACTAGCAGTATTTGAAGACACACTCCAAAGCAAAGGGAGTATGAGAAAGATGAAGGTCAAACTATCTTCATCATATCTTCACGATCATTAGCACAGTCTGTCTCTTTCACGTTCTCTCCCAAACTATCCCTCTGTCTCTCCATTAAAATTCCCCTTTAATTAAAAACAGAGATCCCTTTGCCTCCCTCCCTCCACCCATCCATCCATCCCTTCATTGCAAAGGACGAGTCATAATACAAGGAGCAGGTACTCCCTTTCTGTCAAGAAGATGCAAAAGAGGAGGAGGAAGAGAAGGTCTCTCCATCTCCTTAGTTTTTGATGAGGTTTCTTAATTGGGCCACTACAAAATGGAAGAGAATCTTCAATAATTAAAGAATCTAATTAAGGAGTCTTTTGCATCGTGTTCTTAATTATTCCATGTGGAGCAGTAGGGAGTATGGTACTTCTTGTATTTTCTTTTCCAAATGAAAAAAGGGTCTATCATGCACAAATATGCACATACATACACATACTTTCCTAAACACCATGCCCTAAGTCAACTATCAACTAACAACCAATATTTTGCCATGTATGTATGTTGCATGACACTTGTCTCTCCTGCCCGTGTCCTCCAAGGCAGTAATTATGAACAGGGATTTAACCCATTAGAGCAGATTCTACCTATCCTTCCACATCCTTTAGTTTTCCACTATTACCATTGACTTCTCTCATACCAGGTTCAAAAGTAAGGGAAAACATCCTGAATTAGTCAATTAGTCAAATAAATAATGTAAATATGGAGTGTGCACAGTGAGAATACACAGAGTGTTCCGAGTCTCGATGGTATCCTCAAGGACTAAAAACGTTAGCTCTACTGGATAAATTAATAAGCCAATCACTGAATGGTACCATTGCCATAAAAAGAGACTGGCTGAGTTCACAGAATAATTTCACCCAATCGTTTAACTGTACTCAATTGACGTTTGTTGATGTTGATTGCTCAAATCGTTAAGTCAAACATTGCAACACACAAGCACATACACGGTAGAATCACAAAAGGATGGGTGATAGGGGGTATTAGGTTCCTTTCCGTAAGTGGCTGCCATGTCACAAGATGGCTGTCGGAAAACCTACATCCCACAGAATGCACAACTCAGACACGTGCAAATGCTTCAGCCCTGTGATTAACACTGGAGCTCAGGTGTGAGAGAGGGAGAGAACAAAAGAATGGACTAACACACCAAGCAAGGGGCATTATATGTAGCACAAACTTAGTTTGGCATCTGCGGAACTTTTGCAAACACGGTTAGTAAAATATAGGTTTTGAGGAACTTTGTGAAGCTTATGTTTTACCTGAAAGGAACTCTTATGTTTTTCTTCATGAAATACTTTTTTGTTAGTGAATGCACCAAATTATTCATTTGAAAGCACTTTTTGTGTTCTGCCTGTCTGACACACTGCCTTATATCCTGCTTATTTTTAAAACCTCTCATAACACAACACAAATTCACCCAAAAAAAAGTTCATACAAGAGCACACATGCTATTACCTTAATTACCCATGTGTTTGACTACAATATGCTTCTTCCATGAAGTGAAAGGACATTGCCCGGTGTATAGGGAAGTTTTTAATCACAATGGGCATTTCCTAGTTAAATAAAGGTTTAATAAATAAAAAAGACTATCAGGACCTCACCGACTGCCATGTAGACACACACACACTCACAGTGATTACAGCGGTCAGCTATGCCCTATCAGATAGCTGAACATAAGTGAACACAGCACAATGCACCTAACTCCTTACTTTCTAAACTTTCATCCTTCTCCTATACTTATGCTCTATCTTTCACTGGTTGTTCCCCCTCTTTATGTGTGTTGGATTCTTGCCTTGTTCAGGCTTTAAGCCTTCTAAGAAGATGACCACTGTGGTTAATTACCATGCCTCCCACAGTCCTGTTAGCTCCTTTCAGTTTGAGGCTCTTCCGATCTCCCATACACACACACATACACACATACACCACAGATCTCCAGTTTTGTTTTGCAGTCCCTTTTACTCTGATACTTTGCTGAGAGCACGGTGGCTGTGAGATACACCCATGACAAATTACTTGTAAACTTGCATTAGCGTCAGAAACAACCAAACACAAACAGCCCTCCCTGCTGTCCTTTTAATTCTAGAATTCATAAAATTACAATTATTTAACAAATTACGAGGATTCACAATACTGACATCAAATTTGGGTTGAAGTAAGAATGTTTGGGGGCTGTGGTTGAGGATTGCAGGTCTGTTTGTGTGTGTGTGTGTGTGTGTTTGTGTGTGTGTGTGTGTGTCTGTGTGTGTTTGTGACTGCATGTCTGACTGATGCACAGGATAGACAGAAAAGAACCATGCTGTGAGCAACACGCTACTAGACCCCTGTGAAGAGAGAGATGGAGACGGGTGGAAGGGAAAGAGAAGTGAGTGATTCCGGGATGGCAGGGAAATGTTGGTGAAGACAGATGGAGGGAATGGAGAGGAGTAGAGAAATGAGTTGGAGACAGAGCTAGTCAGAGACAGCTCCGGCTGACAGGAGGACGAAAGGAGGGCTTTGATAAAGAGAGAGAGAGACATGAAATGAGGGAAAATTAAATAGGGAGTGAGACATGGTTAATGTTTAGCAGAAAAGTATGAATGGACAGACAATGAAAGGGGGCACAAGAAACACAGGATAGGGTCTCATCAGAAGAGGATGGCACTGTGTCTCTCCCTGCCCTGAGGTAAGAGGATGGTGGGCCACAGGGCTAAAAGCAGCACCAGTCTGACATTACCATGAAGAGGGATTGGAGCGCCTGCCGACCCACCGCTTCTGCTGGAGATTAGAGAATAGGGAGGAGCTTTCAACACTTGCCTCCGATGGTGGCGCCAGCGACATGTGGAGCGTTGTTGCAATGGACAGATAGCCCGATGGAGGGATGGGAGGGGGGGGGGAGATGGAGAGAGCAGACAGCGCAGTGGGGGAACACACGGCACCTCCAGCTGGAGCCCCTCTGTGCTAGAGGAACAGACCCTCAGGCGCTTGCATGAACACACACACACCATTTCATCTGCCACCCATAGCAAACCTATAGCACCAGCCAAAGCCCATCAATGAAACTGAATTAAAGCAATCGAACACCATTCCCTAGCCTTTTGACCCTCCCTCCTCTTTCACTGTCCCTCTGTCTACCTCCATGTCCTTCCCTTCATCCCTGTCTCTCCCTAGTTCTTGTCCTTCCTGTCCTTTCTTGTCCTTTTCAGTATACCAGCATACAAGGCACAACTCTTCATCGGTCCATAGCTGCCCAGGCAATCACTCAAGGGATCCGTTATCACAGCAAACCAATTACCCTATACAGGGGCCACACACACACACACACCACTCAATACACTCATGGTACGGATTCATACAAATAGCCTTAGTTTTAATGGGGAAGGAAGAGGAGAATTGGAGTGATAAAACAAAGCAATAAAGACAGGCATGCAATGGAGCTCAGTGAACTCTTGGGCTGCAGTACCAGAAGCACTCACCAGGGAGAGCCATAGATACGGAAACCCCGAACGGTGACCTCGGAATCCTGTAGGTAGATGCAATTGGTGAGCAGCGATTGGACATTCTCATAGTTCTCTGGCTTGAGCTTGGAGGCAGAGGGGAAGTAGTAGAAGTCCTGCTTGATGAGGTCAGCCATGAACTCCTGGTCAAAGGTCAACTCATGGTTCCCCGCAATCACTATTTTGATATCGTAGGGCAGGGTGCCTGGGCAGAGAGAGACACAGAAAGAGTGTGAGAGAAAACGAATGATGGGAGAAGGGCCAATACAAGAAATGGTGTTGTTTCAAATTAGACTTTTGTCCTGTTCTATTCATGCCTGTGTGTGCATCTGTCTACCTGCACAGCTATCCTCCATCTGGTCCACTGTTTTTATTCTCACATTAATGTTTTGCTATAAAGTCACATTTTGCGCATCTGTCAAGGAAGTGCAGCAAGAATTGATTACATACTTTAGATTTGGGACCCAGGCAAACTCACAAATCCATTACTCGGAAAATAAACCAGTACCATATCCTGAGGTTTCATCATAGGACGTGTTTCTGTGTTGTCTATAACCTAGTATATACCTCCTCCCTCTCTGTATATCTCTCCTTCCATCTCAAGGGGTTTAATTGGCTATTCAGAGATGGGCACAGTGGGGTACAGTCCATCTGCACCAGTCAAAAACTTATGGCCGGCAATCCCAAAATCTGCACATCCCCAAATGTTTTCAATGCATTCATGAGGACCTCAGAGTGTGAATGATGACAAACAACTGGAGGAGGGTGGGAGAGGGGGCTTGTGCTTTGTCTGTGCATCATTGTTTGTCAGCCGGAACGCTCAATAAAAAGTTCAATCACCCTTCCTTTTTTGACAATTATTGTGATGGAGCTGTGTGTGTGTGCGTGTGTGCAAAAGTGTGGATATTTAAATGTCTATCGGTGCATTTTGGGAACTGTGCTTGAGTGTGTGTGTGCATGTGTCACACTGCTGGAAAGGAGTAATTAAACTCATCCTTAGAAGAGGTTGACAGCCCAGAGACGGCTCTGTCATAACAGCCAATCACAACCAGTCACACTGAACAGAGTGGCGAGAAGCGTGTAGGGCAGGAAAAGTGTTGGAGTGTGTGTGTGTGTGCGTTTGTGTGTGTAGGGGTGTTGGGGTATAACGTGAGGAATAACAAGCAGACAGTGATTTGAATTAAACTGGTAGATGGAGGTGAGCTGCAATAATTGAGAATACCTGGTCCATGGGCCATAGAGTCCCTCTTGGTGTAGTGTGGTGTGGTGTAGTGTAGCGTGAGAGAAAATAAGAGATAGAGAGAAAGAGATGGCTAGAGAGAGAAAATGATATGGAGACAGGTAGCGAGAGAAAAAGATGTGTAGGAATGACATAACAAGCATAATTTGCACAACAAATGAAGACCATCCACAGGCACCTGTCTGTGCTTTCTTCTCATGAAGTTTGACGTTTAATTGTAACTCAGCCATCTGTACACACTCCCTATCCCCCCAAAACACCCGTTTTTAACTTAGGAGAATTACATTTCAATTTCATGGTTGAATCTTTGGAGTTTCCTTACAGAGAAATTGCCTGTAAAAATGTGAAGCGAAGCTGGTGCTATCGTGTTTTAGTCATACTAGCTTGAGCCTATTTCTTCTTTTATGACATAGGTTTGGATGCTTGTTCTCCTGATCAATACATTATGGTTCAAATTACCCCTCCACAACACAGTGTCCCTCTCTGTTGTTCTGACATCCACCAAAGTAGGCAGCTGATGGACAGAATCAATCACTGCATTATAAATAGAGATGCGGAGAGATGAATATGCTGCCCTTGTGAAGGGATAAGACAAGAGGTAGAGGGTGGGGAGAGAATAAAGAAAAAGGGGCTATTCCAAACGCGCGTCCGTCTGCCTGTTCGACCACCAATCTTTTTTTCCTGCTTTTGTCTTTGATTTCTTTTGCTTTCAAGAAACAAATTGTTTTAATTTTCCTCAGAGTTACTCACACAAAGCCAAAGGACCTCTGTTTTCTGTGTTCAAAAGAAGTACTAAAATAAAGAAAAGGCATGCATACATATACGCAAACAAAAACGCACATAAGAAATCCACTGCGTACATATGCCAATACACATCTGTCTGACAGAGTTGAAGTATGTCATAGTTCTCAGCAAATACTCATTGCTCCAAATAGAAACTGACACAGTCTGTCTCTCTTTCTCCATTCCCATTATTCTTGTCATTTGGCTCCCTACTGACTACTCCCTTCCAGTGTGTTTATGTGATTGTGTGTTTGTATGTATGTGTCTGTGCGTGTCTGTGCTGGGGTCCACTAATATGCAGCGTAGAGGGGGACATGTGATTGACCAAATACACAGGATTGTGCTTTCTCCATTGTACCTTATTATCAACCAAAAATCCTTTGCATCCTTAAAAACTGTAAGTCACCTGTGAGTGTGTGTGTTTAGTGCTCCATGAAAAGCTTCCGGCACTCATTCTACTATTGTTACAGGGTTCCAATGGGTGGTCCCTACTCTTCAAAGGAGGAAAATCCCAGTTCTTTCCAAATTTGTGGTATGTTGAGGGGGATTACACTCCTTTCTTTGTGTGTGTGTGTGTGTGTGTGTGTGTGTGTGTGTGTGTGTGTGTGTGTGTGAATGGCAGTTTGCAGCCTCAACAGGAGACATGACCTAAACCTAAAACTTCAGTTTAACAGTAAACACTTATTCTGTGTGCTCTGTCGACCAAACACTGTGCTCATTTATCGTAAATCCTCTTAAGCAGCGATGCAATTGTTCAAAGGAAAAAAGACAAGCATGCTAAGACTCAACCTAGATCATTACCATTTCCCCATCCTGTGTATGTGCATATGTCCTGCCTTCTGAGCAAGAACCTCACATTCTACAAACTGTATACTACAATGTCACAATGTTAAAACTATTATCAGACCAACAACATCCAACCATACCTCTCGAACACGTCCTGTACAGCTATCCTTGTGCTAACCCCAAGAAAGTCAGTCCCATTCAAAATCCTGTTGCCCTGACTAAGCCAAACCGTAACCCAAAAACTTAACCTAAACCCTAACCCTTGACATAATTCTAACACTAGTTGTAACCCCCACCCCAAAAAAGAAAAAAATTGCTCTTTAAGTTATGGGGAAATGTGTTCACAAAAATGTTTTGGTTTTTATGTTTTTAACATCCTTGTGGGGATTTAAACGAAGCCACACACACTCAATATTCTCACAAAGTCAGAAATAAAGCTTTGTCTCCTGCCTTGTAGGTGGTCTCTACTATTTCTATTCTCTGCTTTCCGCTTCCATACCCAGGCTTATCACATGTATGCAGCATATCAACAAACACCATAATCACAGGCCTCTTGTATCATTCTAGCTCACGTGTCTGAAAGCCGGGGCCATGTTTTCAAGCCACATGGAGGACAAGTTAGAGTGCCGGACCAAACCCAGGGATATACTACTAGAACAGTGAATGAGCGGTACTGCATAGACTGACCTAGAAACAGGAAGGAAACTATACACAAAGGGAGAAAGAAAGAACAAAATCTGACAACTTTCTTTCTCTCCAATGTGTACTTAGTGTGTACAATGTGTTAAGATCCACAGTGAATCTATACATTGTGAAACATTTTTTGCAAAGTTATGAGAAAATGTTTTAAAGTGAAGATTTTCAGAAACAAGCAGGAGGCACATACTGGTTTGACTAAACACATGTTAGTTTCTAATTTTGCTCAGCTTCCAATGTAGAGATCTATAAAACAGTCTCATTATGTAATATTGCAGAGCAATGCCCTTGTCTATATAAAGACACAACAACACTAGGAGAAAGAGCAAAGAGCTGGATGGAAGGAGAAAAGTTATGAGAGATTGAAAGAGAGATAGTGGGAGACAGAGATGGGGATAGAAAGTGAGAGAACAGTGAGGAAAGAGAGAGCACTCATGAAACTTTAATGTCCATACTGTTACAGAGCTAACAGGGGTGTGAGGAGAGGGGGTTGATGGGGGGAGGCTTAAGGGGCTGTTGGGGTACTGTAATATGTTGGTACTGAAAAACACCTGACAGGGATGCAAGGGAGGCAGGATATTCACCACTCAGCCTCCTAGTGAGAATGATTGTTTGTGCATGCGCACACACGAGCACAGAAAGTGCCAACGCGGCAATTGGATAATAGGCATCAGTCATCTATTATTCAAGAGCAAAGGGGAACAGCGAGGAACAGGAGCTAAATAAAGACAAAAACCCTAGACACTGGACCGAGAGAGTGAAAGAGAGACACAAATGGTGGAAACAGAGATGTGGAACATAGGAGAGGAGAAAGGGAGCATTTGGAAAGTAGAGAGGAGTGTGGAGAGGAGAAGGAGAAAGAAACAGGAGGCAAAAGAGCTTAGATAACTGAAGTTGCTTTCTTCTGACCTGACTTTGACCCATGAACACAATGAGATCCGTGTTTAAACAGCAGACCACACACATCAGTCTATGTTTGCTCCTCCATACACACACACATACACACACACACATACACACACACACACACAGAAACACACAGAAAACATCACTCACACACTATCCCGCAAACACAATGGTAAGAAAATTGAGAAAAGGAATATTATATGTGCAGTTTACTTCCTTCAGTATGGCTAACACGAACTAGGTGAGTGATATAGAGTGTGGTTGCATTAAAAATGTATATTAATGTGTGTGAGTATGCCTGTATATGGGCGGATCTTTCTTTCTCCCTTACATGGAACAGCCTGTAGGCCTTGAAAGCTGATCGAAGAGGCCATCCGTTGGCTTGAAGTGATGTTGCACACACTTCCCTTCATTGACAGTCTCTAGACCTTAAATGATATATCCTCAGAGACTGACTACAAGGGTTGGGCCTTACCTCGGGTGAAAAAAATAGACATTAGTCCTTAGTTATTCTATCCTTCTTTTTCTCTGAAAAACGTCTCTCCGCCAATCTTCAAACTTTCCTGTCATCCTTTGACCCTTTCCTCTTGCCTCGTCTCATTTGGTCTCCTTTTGCTCTTCCAATATCCTCTCCCCTTTCCTCTCCTTACTTTTCCTCCTCTCCTCCAGTCTTCACCAGTACTAAGAAAGTTTTGAGCTTCTGCCAGAAGCCCCCAGAGCTGTCTTTCTGCTAAAAAAAGAGTCTGGGACTAGAAACATAGGGATCTGCCACAATGCCAGCAAGGAGAGGAAGAAGAGAGGAAGAGGAGAGGGGGGAGACCGACTTCTATACTTCCAAAAAATAAAAAATAAAGAGAGTCAGAGAGTTTCAGGGAAGGAAACAAAACAGAACAGACAAATATTTATCTCACCATTGTAAGGACACAGTACACTATATTCAAAGAGAGACTGGGAGAAAAATATGTGTTCACGCATATTTAATGTGTTCACCTGGTGGAGTGAACTGCAGAGAGGTTGATACAGGCCTAAAACCGAGCCTGATCTCTTTGTAAAACAAATACACACCCACAGAGCAACGGGAGATAAATTCAACCTCGGAATGAGCAAGCTACATGAGTGTGTGTGTCTGTTTAGAGGGAGATGGTGGAGGGTGAGAGGCAATGTGATACAGCAAGAGATATAGAGAATGAACAGCAGAAGATTCTCATTTATAAATATTTATGTGAGTGAGCTTGAAAGGGAGAGAAGACCGAACTGTAGGAAAAAGAGAAAAGCAAAGAGAAAAGGGGAAGACAGAGAGGGGAGAGAGAAAGCCAAGCTTGTCAAACCCCACCATTCACCTCCTACTTCTTCATGGTCTCTCCTACAGTCTCTAATAGCATGAGTCAAGTGAGTTGCGAGCTAACATTCCCCATTGACTAGCTGAGGTCACCTGTGTTGACATTTCCCACTTCCTCCTCCGAAGCACCCTTATCTCTCCTCCTACCACTTTTCACAAGAACTAGACGATCCTAGGACTGAGATATGACCTTAAGGTTTCAGGCAGTAAGTAACACTAGAGAGGGTACAGTTCCAGAGGAAATTGTGAGGTGTGCTTGCATTTTTTGCAGTATGGGCAGTTCCTTTTTCTTTCTTTTTTAACTACATCACCTCCAAACCTATTTTTAAACTAATATAAAACATTCAAACATGTTGAGAAATTGTCATGGGTATACTTAAATTCTACAGTTGATATTTCTGAATATTTTAGTATGGAATTGTATCTTTTACGATTTTAGTAGTTTTGCAAGTATGCATACGTATATTCATGAAGATTGCATGGATTAAAACGTATGCATTTGTTGCTGCTCAATTGCACTTCAAAATGCCATAAGTGAAGCTTGGAACTAAATGGGTTTCTTCTCATTTTTCAACTGCAAGAGGGAAAAGTGGTAGGTTAATTGGTAACAGTTGAAACAGTTGCATCAAAACGAAGAAATTGGGCAATACTATGTAAAAAAAAAAGTAGGATTTAAACAACCCTTATGTTTTCCTAATCTATATTACTTAAACAACCCTTTTGTTTTTCTCTTGCGGTATTTTTAAGCATTTACTCATATAGCATTCATTCATTCATTAATAAAGACTTTGAATCTTTATTTAACCAGACCCTTTCAGACCCTCTTTGAATCTAGCTGATTCTAACGTTGTCAGCAGTATTATAGCTGGAATTATGATTAAAACATTACCATCTGTTAATTGAAAATATGTCCACGAAAACGTAAATAACCTTGGAATTTATTTAGGGGGAAATGGCCAATATGAGCTAGCTAACTACCAGACCAATCGCTGTGTGGAAATCACAGAAGCTAACCAGTCAAAGGTTGCACAAACATACAGGGTTGCGATATCACAGTCTAAAAACATAGATAGTTAGATGTCATCATCCTGGTTTTGGCCTGTTGAGTTTCTGCTGCTGTCTTGTCATTCTAGGTAGCTATCTACACCCCGGAAGTCAACATTCTACTACAGGCAATTAGTGATGTGACGTTGGAAAACGATTAGTTTAAAATGAACGAAGCGTTACGAAGACTCGGGAGCAACGAGTCCTCTGAAACAGTGATTCGTTCTTTCTCTCGTGGCTTCGTATTGGGACTGTTACACGCGTACGCTCAGTCGGGTAAACATAAATTATTAGTTAAATGAGTCTTTGCTTCTTTTTTCACGTGACCTGCATAGGCTCAGTACTGGCAACTAGCGGAAACAGAAACGATTCGCCCATTTCTCGACTGGGTCTTCGAGTATGAGTCTATGGATCATTTTTCACGTGACCTGCAAAGACTCAGTACTTGTAGTGGTAACCGAAACCAAGATAAACAACGAATGTTGTCTTCGGATAGGAGTCATTTAGATATTTCTTTCAAGTAATCTTAATACATACGCTCCGAAATATATCTGAAACGATGTTTCCGTCATTTGTTTTCGCGTGTCAGCTAGGTTAGCAACTGAATAATGCGTGTTTTTTGATTAGAAGTTTTTTGATTACAGGTTACATTAGTCTATGATTTGGTTGATTCATCTTACAAGCGTTTTGATGACATATTTTTTATTTGGAATTTTGTACAGTTCAGGACAGCGTAATTGTGTTGCGTGATAATCAAATGTTTGTCTGACGATTATCACGAATGTCATTATAAACGAACGACATTCAAAGAACCGATTCTTTAATATGATCTGAATTTCGCATCACTACAGGCAATCACATATATTTTACGTGACATTACTTACATTAATGATGTTTGTGTCAATGGCTATCTTTTTCTTACCAGTGTCACATGCAGGACTACAATGAGCTACACTGTTTTAAAACTAGAGGGATATAATGATAATTTCACCAATAAACCATTTACTTGTAATTCAATGTCATAATAAATAAATAAACAAACATTTATTTGTTTTACATTTATTTAGGGATGTTAATCATTTTAACGATTGAATAAGGATGCATCACATTCTGCTGTCATATGTGTTGTCCAACAAAAGCTAATCCATGATACAAATGCCACAGTGAAAAAGAGAGAAATTCCGAAAGTGAATGTAGGCTCCTAAGAATAACGTATATCATATTTCACATTTGTTTTTATTACAATGTTAAAATGCTTGCCGTTTTAGGTTGCTATCTCCCACAAGTCAACAAGCGCATGGGTTTGTGGCATTTCAATGTTCGTGACATTTGTGACTGAGGCCTTCCCAGGAGCAAGAAACACCAAATTAAGACAACAAGATCATAGAAAAAATTGTAACTAATTGAGTATTATTTCATCTACTACTAAGTGATTATGGTTTAATTTACTACAAAATGAATAAGTCATACCATTCATGCTAATACTATAAAGAGATGTGCACTATAAATAAGTTAATAATGATGATAATGCCTATTCTCTTTATTTCGCACCCAGTCTGGGCCATTCAGTTCCACTCAGTTCCTGCTGTTCAGAGTCTGAGGGAAATATTTCTTCTGGCTACTGTCAGTTCAAACATCCCTTTTAAAAGAGACACAGCAGAGTGTCATACCTGGGTCTTTGTCTGGACAATGACACAGGTGTGTTTCCTTGGAAATACACACTGGCCAACAACCTACCAGGGTCTTGTGGTTGAAATGGACATGTAGTGAGTTTGGTGTCATGTTGTCTAGAGTAGAACTGTTTGTTTTTCTCTCACCTAGCCAGTCGTTGAACTTCTTAACCTCTGAAGGGAGGCCCAACTCAGTGAAATCTCCAGCATGGATAAACACATCTCCATAGGGCATCTGGATGGCATCCGTGCGCGAGTGTGTGTCAGAGATGCACACAAAGCGCGTGTAGCCTGGTGGCTTGGGAGTGTCGTGAGCCAAAGGATCAACCCTGAGTTATGGAAAGAAAAGATATCAGATATTTTCAAAAACCAGCCCTGGCGATATAAAGGGTTTAAAAGGAGCTCATCTAATAAACCTCTAACAGGGTAGACAGTGTTGAAGGAGACTAGAACTGTAACACCTTTGAATATAAACTCTGCACCACCCTATAAATTATAATAAAGGAAATGAAGTTTCGCTCCAAGAGAAGAAAAATATGCATGTGAGACCACAGTAAAAGCAAAGCACCAATGTGATGGAGATGGAGAGAGATGGGAAAGAAACATAGAAGAAGAATGTTCTCCTTTGGGAGTTCTTGTGAATGTATGAAGCTCTGTGGGGTCTGCAAGGGAAAAGTGGACCTGGTGAATAAGAGTGGCCCACTTTTGAAAGCTCTCCTACCCCACCAGCCCAGCCTCCCCCAATACATAGCCTTAGTTATTATATGCCTGCGTAGTGAGAGACAGCATGCAGCAATGAGCATGAAGAATAAAGGGGAGGAACGAGAGGCAAATGGGAAAAACTGAGAAGAGAAGGAGAAGGGGAAGACTGGGCAGGTAAAGGAAGAACGTCAAGGTGCTATATGTTTTATTGTTTGTGGATGAAGGGAAGGGTGAGAGATAAAGACAGATTTAAGGCGTTAGATGAAATTGAGACATAGAGAGTAAAGGTATAAGAGCCAAAGGGTTAATTTCGAGTATGGGTCACCATACATGACAATACGTCACTTCACTTCACTTCAAAGGAAAGAGAGAAAAATGTAGAATAAAGGAGAGAGATGAATGTCTACTCACATGTGCACATGTGGGGGCTGGAAGCGCCCCTGGTTGATGTTGTAGAACGTGAAAGCCTGGGTGGGATTTGTGCTGTACTCATCCACCTCTACAGCTGTCCTGCTGCCAGATCTCTGAGCCAGGGATTGCTGTTGTCGTCTCGCTGCCATGATCTCAGACAGAGTGAAGGCCATGATAATGCACACACACACTCAAGGCTTGAGCTTGAACTTGAATTTGGTTATTGGACAAGACTTTCTGTGGGGCAGTATGTGATAGAGCAGGATGAGTTTGCCACCTGTGGTTAGTCTGGCAGAAAGAAGCTAGTGTTGTTTATGGGTCTGAACACCAGACAGAATGGGTGAAACCAGGGAACAGCAGGCTGACCTGGGTTAAAATGAGTCAAGGGGCACATCTGGGGCTCCCATTTCCTGGGGAGGGTTAAAATGAGGTGGGGGACCTTACTGGGCACTTTGTCTTCAGACTCTGGCCCAGTTCTGCACAACTCTATGTTGGGCTGTAGCAGAATAGGCATGCCCCCTCTTCTGTCTCTGGCCTTGGGCACCACTGACTCACACCTGAAGAAAACAGTGTATGGAACTAAGTCAATTATGAAGAAAAAGAAGAGCGAAAGGAGAGAAAGTGAAAGTAAAATGACAACAGGGAGATGGCAGAGAGATTGTTGAAATAAAAAAAAGTTAGACAGAAAGAGGATGTTCTTCCTACCTCTCAAAAGGAGGTGGAAATGGTAAGATAATTGGAGAGTGGTAAGAGAAGGAAGAGAGGAGAGGGTAAGATAAATATTGGTGCTAGAGTCCTATTGAACTGGTGTGATGTCAGTGTGCCATCTCATTACCATTATCAAACACGCACTAACAGAACATTCCAGTAACATACATGCTCAAAGCATGTATGTGTGTCACAATAATGGTAAGACTAATGGGTTTGTCTATCGTTGTATCTGCGACAGTAAACATAGAAAACACATCTTGGAAAAATGACAGGCCAACTGCAAAAGCCTTCCAGAGCAGGACATGGTATTGGACAATACATGACTTGTGGGAGGAAGGAAGGTTTAACTAATGCATGGGCAAATTGCAGATTGATACATTCTGTCCATAGGCACGCAGTGGACACGCTAATGATTGTGCCAGTTACATTTGCAAAGACACCATTCGTGCATGTACTTTATTAATATTCTCTAGGCTTGACATAGACTGAAAGAGGACATAATATGTACTTGCACATAAGCTTAAATATAGATTTGGGTAATAATTCATGTTGATGTATATTGGTAAACAGATTTTGAAAATAATACTGAATAAATAGCCTGCAAAATAGCTATATAGCAAAATATATAACATACAAAAGGCTATTATAGTTATATAAATGTACATCTATATTCACATTTACACAAATGAATGAATACATGTAAATCTATGTTTAAAAGTATTTGTCAAAGGAAAGTATTTTGAGTAAAATAAAATGAATCACGATTTGATTTCAGGCCTAATAAAGATTACTTGCTATATATACCCTGTAGCTTTAGGATTGGCAAATACCGGCAGGGGGCCATGCATATATTGTTTCATACCGAGAACGTTCTGATTTATAAATAGGCTCATTACTACACCAAGAAACTTTTGTGATTTGTATTCCGTTTTCTGTCTGAGCATTCCACCCACGTATTTTCTATACCACGATAGCTTTCTATGCCGAGAGGAACAGAGTTGGTTCGGGGACAATAACGGCCACCCAAGTTAATTATCTATGTTCAATATGAATCCGTCATCATTAGAAGATTTAAATATAAGACTGCTCTGTCACCAAAACACATACACGGAAAACTAAAGTAATAAAATAAACAATATAATATATAACGGCTTATATACATATATTTAGGAAATCTATACTTAGCAGATCTAATTCTTAAACGACGATAATAATTTACTGAGGTGACAAAGCCTAAAATAGGATACAACATGCCAGTTTGGATGGCTGAATTGGCATTTAAAACGCCCAACGGCAATTCCAATCAATCGCCAATCAATCACCCAAGAATCAGACAAAAATGCAATTACAGAATAAAACCTACCTGTGTGGTCTCCCGATGTGTTGGGTCGGTGCGTTAGGGAGGAGGTGGTTTTGTGGATGAGAGGATGGAAGGAGCTCGTGAGTCGCGCTGATCCGTTTGAACATGTACCGCGTGGTGCTCTGGTGTTTTTATTTTTTGCTCCCCCCGCCCCCACACACACACCCTTTTGCTCCAGCCCTGGGTCTTTCCAGTTCTCTCTTTTCTCTCTGATGTATCAGCTCAAGCCTTTCAGCCGACTGTAGATCTCTCAGGATGAACAGTACGAGCATATGAGTATGAGCAGAAGGGGAGGTCTGAAAAATATTTTACTTTTAGTAACAGTATGGAGAACAATAATCATGTGGAAAATATAGAGACAATTTCCACTTCAACAGATTTAATAATTGTAAACAATAGTTTAATCAATGCATGCCACTATACAATTTACCTTTTCATTTGATGAGGCATATGCTTTTAAGCATCTAGGATATTTGACCCTTGAAATTCAGTTTAATTGTTTCATTATTGTCCTTTTTGCTCCTGACCTCAAATCTTACAGACTTACTGCAGTATTGTGATTCAGAACCGTAAGTGGTCGAAAAGTATGATGCCCTGACAAGCTTCTCTGAACAAAATTTGAAAAAATATGTATATTTTTAAAACGGAGAAACAACGGAGATACAACCAGAATGTCAAAAATAAACCTTCCTATAATTGTATTTGCTCTGTGCCAGTAAGAGCTAGTTCTTGAACCAGTAGTGGCCTTTACAGTAGATGTGCAAATACGCCACCTGTTGGTTACATCTAGCAATAAAACTCTCTTATATTTATGTGAATCTACCCAAGGTTGCAATTTCCAAATGGTTTATTCCGTCTCTGTCTTCAGTGTCATGAGTAGGCCGAACATTAATTTAAGGTTAAATTAAAGGGGATAGATACACAGCATGGACAATCTATCCTTCATCTCTTCTAACTAGTGAACTATAAGCACATCAGAAAGAGTAGGCGTGAAGATAAGGTTACAGGGAGCTCTGAGTCTTATCTATTCATCTACCAGTTTCATTTGCCTGCAGATCCAAAGGATTGATATGAAGTCCTGTAAAGTTCATGAGAGAAAAATTAAATGTTCCTGTCAGATTCATCACATGGTACATAAAATGCTAACAAGGCATCTCTCCTACCATTTACAGCACATCAAAGTGTGCATATTTTTGAAACCCTTTTAACATTTACATCATGCATTATGTACGATAGTGCAGTCAAAGTGAAGTGAAGATTTGCAAACTCAAAGATGAGGACAATATTACCACTGTCAGCTGAATTTTTCAAAGCCATATTTTAGTTTGTTTGTTTCTAACTACCCATGTAGCCATGGAATAACTTATTTTATAATTTTCTACACCACATATTAGGAATAATTACCAATCATTATAAAGTAGTCGATTCTGGAAAGGGGTAAAAAGCATATGTGAGCAAGTGCATATTACAGTAGTTGTTACTGCCAGCCATTCAGGCCCAAACTCCTATATCAAAACCTTCAGAGACAGAATGTATCTGTGGCATTAAAATAATAATTTGAACATCAAATTCCACATTTATGAGATCATGTGAGGAAGGGCAGAACAAGGAGACAACTGAAAGATTGCGAGCAATTTCTTTTTGCTACTGTTTTATTTAAATTGGTTCATTACTTGATTTTCATGTACCAAACAATGGCACAACACTGTGATACAGTTTTTTTCTTTGGGTACAACTGGCTAACACAAAAGTTAAAATTATCCCTTTATAAAATGGCCTAAAATACATACATACAAATAATTTTTTATATCCTCACGCCCTCACACAAACAGACATGACACATGAGCATGTACCCTTACACACTCACAAACACACATTCCTCAATCTCCCATACGCAAAAGAATACATTCGCGGGAATGGTCTATCTCAAATGTTTTAAATGTTTAACACATATTTTCATCAGAACACTTTTGAATACCGGCAATGGAGGCAGACAGTCATCTTTACCACAGTGGCAGGGACAAACACTCATATTTCGTCCAAGAGGCCAATTTTCTTATTGAACTAAAAACTATGTTATGAATGTAGGTCAGTGACAAGCAAGCTCTTATGATAATGAAATGGCAATGTGATTTGCAAGAAGAGATGGACCACTAGGTCATTTTAAGGATCAGACACTTCTTTGCATCATTGTGTTCTTACATTACATACAGCATCAAAGGCCCTTGGTTTATAACCTCTGGGTTAGAGAGTACAAGCCATGTATATTTATTACTACCCTTGTGCCCAGCACAAAGAGTTCATGTTTTAAAACCAGGTTATAACACTGTAATACGTTTGAGATAAGATGATAATAAGTACACATACTGTAGGGGTAATTTATGTGGATGGTTTATTTTAATTAGTGAGTGTTTACTGGTTACCCTTAGCAGCTGCAAATGTTCTGTACATACAGACTCTCCTACAATAGTTAGCTTTCTCATGCAGAGCAAATCCCACGGGACTCATCAATTCATCCCCAGATTCTACAAACCTGCCACACAATATATCTCGGCTTTATGCTCAATGGGATAAAATCCCATTGAGCATAAAAAAAATAGGCGTTCATCTTCAAAATGATAATCTTAATTGATTGGTTAAATAACCGATAGCATGGAGGTGAATGATGCTTGTTAGGTTGGGTTATATTGATACAGAAATATACTGTACATCTGCCTCTTTATCAGTGACAGGAAACAGTGTGTGAGTGAGAGCCAGCCAAGAGGGGTTTCATTGTTAAAGGCAGGTATTTGGGTTTTGTGTGCTTAGTGCCATCATACAAGAAGCCTTTAATTGTATGCCCCTTCTCTCTGGCAGCAAGTCAAAAGGGTCTTAAAGGAATGAGGCAGGGTTTGGGAAAGGAGCCACTGTGTGTTATTACCCTTGAAATTATACATATGCATGTGTGTACTAAAGTTTACCAAGGAGTCATGGATGACTGACTTTTGTACAGTTTTGTGTTATCTTCTCCACAAATAACATGTTACATTTCTATACAACATAGAACAAAAGAAAATGTAACTTAGATTTCTTTTCTCTACGGTTTACAATATACAATTCAAGTGCAATTAAAGTTCGAAATATTAGTTACATCACATATATTTGTCTCTACTGTAGTTCTGCCTGTTACTTGCAGGTGTTTTTGTTTTATATATCTTGTTTGAAGACCTACAATACAGTCAAATTATTTTTTTATAACAAAACTTAAATTTTTTTACCTGTTCTCCAGGATGAAACATTCATATGGAATTGTCTGAAACTTAGAATTGATCAAGTTAACCCAATTTCCTATGTCTAAAATAACTTTAAGTGCACTAATTCTCTCAGTTACGACTTGTGCACATCATGGCCCCCCCTCTCCCCCCAAAAGTATGACTATATATATATATATATATATATATATATATACATACATAAGAGTAAATATATATATATATATATATATTTTTATATATATATATATATATATATATATATATACATACATAAGAGTAAATATATATATATATATATATATTTTACAATACGTCTATCTATATGATGCATCCATGTACTTGTTTGTGAATGACTGTTTAGATCACTGTATACACTTACATATGTTTAAGCAAACAAAAACATACATAGGTGCATACACCCAAACACATATTCCATTTGTGGCTTGAGTTCCTCTACTATTTATGGTATGTACAGTAAATGCACATACATCAGACATCCATGATGTGGGCTACTGCAAGTTCTAACACATAAATATCTCAAAACAATAAAACAGGGGTGTACTATTAGAATAAAAATGAGGATGGCTGAAACAAAAGGTGTTAAAAAAGTTGTGCAAACATTAGAGTGTTTAGTATTGTGCAGGGGGGCACTAAGATTTGCAAAGGAGGGCCGAGGGGGAGAAAGAGAAGTACAAGGGCTGATGTCAAAAGTTGGGGTGTATGGAAAAGAGTAATTGAGGAGTTACAGGGTAAAGAGGTGAGAGACGGGCGAATCCCAGGCTATTTGTATGGCCGTAGGAACCTGGTGACTTTGGAGCGGAGCAGTTTGATGAAGGAACGGGGAAACATCTCTTTGGACTCCTGCGCCGTGTACCTGAAATAGTTCTGGGGGTGGGCCAGCACATCGAACAGGGCCTTGATCAGCTTCTTATCCTTCAGGGAGGCACATGAGAAGGGTATTGAGTCAGACGTAAAGACACGGTGGGGTAGGATACAGGAAGTGGTAAAGATAGCAGATCCCAGTCAGGCAAAGGTCACTTACTTTAAGGATCTCCTGGTGATTCTCTGAGGCGTACAGGCGCCCGTCACGCACAATGTCTTCTATCAGTTGTTGGTAGTCCTCTGTAACGCAACACAGCGTTGACACACACAATCACATACAAGGGTCATTCAAGGGGGACACAATTTGCCATACACTTTTAACCACATCAACAAAGACAGAGAAAGACAGTATGTGGTATTTAATTGGTTACTTTAAAGTATGCATAAATATAATGACGTAAAACCTGATGCAAAAAACTGCAGTTCAAAAACATTAATACTGCCAAGCCAGTCATTTAAGTGTGCTGTCAATTGAAAATGTTGTATCTCAGCTCTCAAATAATATGTACTTTGGTAAACTCCATCTCCAGTATGCACAAGCACTCTCAAGAAATATGATTGTGTGTGAAAGAGATGCTCCAATGCTGACCATCGTAGGTGACGTAGGGAACTTGGAAGCCCTTGCGGCTGTTCATCTCGTTGGATTTAAACTGAATCCACAGCTTGCGGGAGCGTGAGGTGAAGGCGATGGGCCTCTCGTACGTCTGGCAGGTCTCATAGGTGGTGATGGAGGTGGGAAGAGCTGAAAGGAAGGAGACGAGTGGGAGGGTATAGGATGTAGTCAGCCTTTGGTGTTAAGCTGTAGGTTAGGGTTAATAAAGGTATGACTGCAGAATCATGTGACAAGCGAGCACTGGACACTGGGAGAAGAGAAGAGTAAGCGCACAATAACAATGTTTACGTCTTCTGGGTGTATACATACATTCAGAGCATCACAGAGTTTCTTGTTATAAAACCATTGAAAAGGCAGTCATAACTCGCTCCCTGTTTGTCAACTGTAATCAACAATCATCAATCCAGAGATTTCTGAACAACGAAGCAGTATTTTGTCTGTCTGTATGTGCGTGTGTGTGGGGGGCACACACATACCACTCTTCCTCATGACCAGCACATCGCCACACTCGTCCTCCATGGGGAGGAATATCTCGGGAACCACAATAAGGATGCGTCTCTTGTGTGGGGGGTTAATGGTCCATATGCAGTCCACATTAGATGGGTAGTCCCCAGGATAGTTGGGGGACTCAATGTACCCTGTGTAGTCACCTAGCTCCCCCCCGCACACCTGGTCTAAGACAAAGACAAATTAGGCGAGTGGGGGCTACACACCACAATCAAGAATTAGCAATCCAAAGCGTAGATCAAAGTTCTAACTCTACGATAGAAATAACATATCTCCGTATCACAATATGATTATCGTTAACTTTCACAAATCTATTTATATATGAATCTATTCAGTGGATGAAATCAATCTTTACCTTCTCTTTCATTGATCTTTTATAGATTTCTGAAAATGTTTATAGTGCACTGCATCAATTTGCCTCAATAACACTTTTCAAGGTAGTGTTGTCAATCATTTCATCCCAGTGCAAAATGATGCAGCCCATGACGATGTAATGTTACACTGCGCTGCTAGAACAGAGGTGGGCTCTTTCATGGGGGTCTTACTTTTGCAGTGGGACACGTTTGTGGCACCATCAAAGTCTGTGGTGGTGTTGCCAGGGCAGGTGATGCAGTAGTTCTGTCCGAACTCAGACTGGTAAGTTCCCACCGGGCAGCGGATGCAGCGATGGGTGCTGGAGTTGTAGTGGTGCCCAGGGGCACAGTGAACTGTAGGGAGATGCAAAAAAGATGGTCACACAAATACACATTCAGGTGCACACACAACGCACTGTTAGCCCTACCTTTGGCCTCACAGTCCTTGAAAGCGATGGAGCCCTCGTACTTTGTCATGAGGCCTCCTCCACAGGGAAAACAGAGCACACGGCCAGGCTCTGGCTGAAAGGTGCCTGGAAGGCAGGGCTGGCAGGGTTGGAAACCGTCAGATGAATACTGACCCGCTGGGCACTGACCTGGAAGATAAAGAGAAAAAAGGCTATTGGCACCATAACATTAGAGCCATCATTTATTTCTCATGATATCAGTAACAGCCATCATTGGTTTGGTAACTGTAAATTGCAGGTATTTGGTGCCATCATGTAGAGAAAGAAATTACAGACACAGTCAGTTGATGCAATTTTTGCAATGCTGTTTAATAAAAAGGGCACAAGAGGGAGCTAAAACACTGTTTACCTTGTGAAGGAAATGTTGATTTCCTGTGTACTAATCAATCAAACTTTTACTAATCATGAACTGGTCATTTTGTGAGTTTGCTACTGATAAGAGTAGATTGTGTCTATTTGTCAAGGTTGACTCTCCTGACCCCAAATACCTATTCTACCTGACAAATAGACACAATCTACTATAAATAGCAAAGTCACATAAGAATATACAAACTAGTAGAAAGTGACTGGTTTTATTGATTAGTGAAAGTTCTGTTAATTTGTGAACATAGATACACAAGAAATCATAATTACCTCCACACTCTCTACACACATTGCTTCCTTGAATATGACACAGACATGACCACAGACACACACTAACCTCCACACTGGGAGACATTCTTTGCCCCTGGGATGCCCTGATCCTCAGTGCTGGGACAGGGTTCACAGGACAACTGGCCTTCCGTGTCCTGGTAGGTACCTGGGGAACACTGCACACACTGCTCCTGACCTCCGCTGTAAAACGTTCCCACGCCACAGCTCACTGACACACACACACACCCACACACACACACCAACGTACACATGGTACAGTAGCTCACTGAGAAACAAAATATTAAATGCACATCTGCTTATATGTAAGCAACAAACGCTGTTAATGAAGTGCTCATTCATAAAAGACATCTCAAGTACCAGGAGGCCTAGCTCACCACATTTTCCATCTCGTAAAACCTGTCCAGTGCTGCAGCCCTCTGCCCTTTCAGGCAGCCTGGCTGGTTTCTGGGCCACCTCATACTCAGTACCGGAGAACTGGATGTAGAACTGCTGCTTGTTGATTGACTTTCTCAGGGTCCGCATGGCACTCTGAAGACGCTGTTTGGTTCTCTCCCGCACGCAATCAACATCACACAAGTCTGGGATCGGCAGGTAGGGGTGGGTGGTGGAGGAGGGGAATTTGATCTGACAGGCTTCAGTCTGTTATGAGCTCATTGGAAACTGACATAATCTTAAATATTTCAATCGTACTTGCATGTACAAAAACTCTCTTTTTCTCGTGCCCACGTACCTGAGGCCTCCTCCTCTTTCATCTCCATCTCAAACTCGGCTGTGATGTGGGAAACCTCTTTCGAGGGTGATTTGCGTCCGCGCCGTCGCTTCTTGGAAGAATCGCACTTGAGGTTGACAAACGTGACCTGGCAGTTGTCAGTGCATGGAAACTGGCCGCCTGTGAGGGTGGGAAAGAGGAGGAATAAAGCCACTCAATTCCTTATTGATATTCATCCAATTGAAAACATGTAATTTAAATTTGTTTTATAGTGTTGACACTTGTCTGATGGTGCGGGGCTTGTTTGTGTGTATGTACCTTGCAGACTCTGCTTGGTGGCATCTCTGTGTTTCTCCTTGTTGCGGGGCCTTAAGTGACACTTGGCGTCTTTGATCTTGAAGCGAGCCTTTTGTTTGATGGGGGGTGCCAAGATGTCTTCAACAACATAAAAGAAAATAACATAACTTGACTACAAGTCAACCAACCACCAAAAGATCTTGATATTATTAGCTGTCTAATAATCTTCTGTGTTTAAAAAAAACACATGTTTGTTTGTTTGTGCCCCTCCTTGAACCGCCACCTTAATGTGGTGGAGGGGGACCTTTAGCTTCTGCTGCTAACTAAGCAGCTAAGGGAGAGAAGGTAAGGAATGAGGGAAAGATGAAATGGAGGTATCCACAGCCCAGTGGATGAGGATGATGTCTCTTGTAGAATATCCGACCTCGCTCAGTGTGTTTGTGTGAACACAACACCCAACATGCAATGTGCCAATACCTGCACAGGTAAGTAGAGTGGTTGTGACATTCCTCTTCTGCTGTTCTTTTCCAGGTTGCACAGGCACCCCACAGCTCAGCGTGTAGCTGTTCTCTGAGTCTAGGAGTCACAAATGCATACTCAAATTTTAGGACTGAACGAGTAAAAAGGTTATTGTTGACAAGAAAAAATATGTTTCCTTCTCATCAAATTCCAATGGACAGACATGTTAACAATGTGTGTGTGTATGTGCTTATCTGTCTGATGGAGGTATGTGTGTTTCTCATGGCAAGAAGATTACCAGAGTACAGAGCATTAACACTTTTATTATTTTTCAACGGCCTCAAATTCTCCATTTAAGTGCTAGAGAATCCCAGCAGAAAGTTGACTGTAGAAAATCTGCCATTTACTAAAATACACTATATACTCATACACACTCACACACACATTTGTAAACACACTTCCAGATGTAGGGAGGGTAAGAAGTGAATGATAGATCTACAGTTACTTCTATGGAACGTACACACATACGCACAGACACACAGACACACACATTCGAAGACACTCAAGTACACAACCACACACAGCAAGTCTTCAAAACTCAAAGGTGGAGGATTTGATTAGGAGGCAATACTGCGTGCAACTACAAGGAATTTAAAAACGCTTTCTCCATATTTCTCTCTACCTCATTCTCCAGAAAGAAAGAAAAAGAAACAAATAGTTCACTTTCTACCGGAGGGCTATCCATCATCCTCACACTCCGTCAGCCAAGCCAAATAGGGCCCAGCAGCAATCCGAGTCCGGGCAATGGAAACATGGCAGGATTAGGGAATGTTATAGTTCATCTGACTAGGAGCCAGCACTAAGCACTATCACAGTTGGACAGCCTGTAATGAATGACAGCCAACCGGTTTATAATTCCCTCTCAGTGGGTTAAACAGTTATTCGGTGTCTAAAAGAGGACGTGAGGATGGCCTTCAACCACTAGAGGGCAGCACAATCTTTTTAATTAAAGTTGTGTGACAGTTGCACAAATGCTGTGTGCTGTTTGATGTGTTGGTTTTCCAGGCATAACCAAACCACAGAAGAGATAACAGGTAGGGCTAGGTAGTCCTTCCAGTTGAAACATGATAAGAAATAGAACTAGACAGTACCTAATGGCTGGTTGAGGGATTCTTTTGTGTTTGGTTTTAGGAAGGTCCGATAAATTTCAGCAAGGAGATTAGAAAATGTTAGGACAAGGCAAGATCTAGGTCAACGTAGCTGAAGCTGTTGGGTGTTTGCATGTACGTGACCATAAGATTGTGTGTATACCTGTAAGAAAGAGAGCGTTGGAGGGGCAGGAGAGCGAGCACACCTCAACACCCCCGCTCTTGGCACAGCTGAGTTGGGCACGTGGAACGGGCTTCCCATTGGGCATACACTTTACCGCCTCTGAGGAGCACAGATAGTCACATCACCATGACAGCCACCAATCCACTTCTATTCAGACACACATACACAATCAAGGTAATATACATGGTCATGCACGTGCACAAACAGGCCGGTTCTTACCGACACAGTCCTTCTTGTTCCAGTGGAGTCTCTGTCCGGGAGGACACAGACACTCATAGCTACCCAGTGTGTTCATACAGTTGTGCTCACAGCTCCCATTGTTGATACTGCACTCGTCTATGTCTGGGACATGCAAAAAAGACAAAAAAATCTGTGGCTCACAAACGTGTGTGTATGTGTGTGCACACGCGTAAGTATCATCTAAAGAGTTGCGCCAAATGAAAGGGTACAAAACTGTCACATGTCAAAATGAATGCCTTTTTATTTTGCTAGTCACAGGTACAAAACACTTGTACCTACATGAATAAACACACACAATGAGTGAGTGAGTGAGTAAGTGAGTGAGTGTTTGAGTGGTTGTGATTGGGACTGTGCACCAGACACATACCTCCACAGTGTGTAAGTCCATAGAGAGTGTATCCTTTTTGACACACACATTCAAAATGGCCCGGGTAGTTGATGCAGGTGTGGTCACAGGTTCTTTCAAAGGAGCACTCATCAATATCTGTACAAGGAACACACAAACAGACAATCTCATACTTAAACATTGCTTTAATATCCCTCCTTCACACACATGAACCACTTGGGCCCAGACAAACAACAGAACCCAAACTCAGTGAGACCGAATGCTGGGGTGGGAGCTGACAGAAAATGAAGGCTTTTCGACTATGTTTGGAATAGCACCCTGCACAATCATCCTGGACGAGTGGGTTTGAGTCTAAACATTGGCCGGATACATCGTGTGTGTATGTATTTAGGGGGATATCACCCACCCTTTCCAAAAGAATCACACAAACACAAACACAGATACACACCACTTCACACACCACTTACATAATAAGATGATGCAATTATGGTAAAAGTCACTTTGGGAATTCAGGGTAAAAAAAACAATAGCGTCTCTATAGGAAAGCTTAGATCAGATACATTCATTGATATACAGTATGTCTCCATGGTTCTAGAGTCGCTAACCACACACAGTTTACTCAGGTATTTCAGCTACTTCACAAAATAATGATGTCCCCAAATGTCGAAATGGAACCTTTCAGAATTGTTTAACCTCAGCTGGTCAGACTCAATGTGGCATGGAATGAATTAGACTGTCTGTCTGCATCAATAACAAATGGCTGGTGGAGATGCATGGGCTTGCTTTGTTTTCTTAATCCTTACCGGCGCTATATCAAAATGGTAATTCCCTGGCCAAAGGAGCATGCATAGTTCAAAATACCCTGTGCTATGACAACATTTGTCATGAAGAGGATTCAGCTGATCAATCTTTCCTCACATTGTGGTGTGTGATGTGTGTATCTTTGTCTATCTTGAGAGATTGGAAAGGTGGACCAAACAAGACCATAAAACACTCATCAATGATGTATTAACCATCAAAGCATGCCGGCTGACACAAGCAAATGGGAAGATATACAAAATGCCCCAACACACATACACATGCACACCAAGAACACTTATTCAAAAACTTTGTTTTCATCTCTATATTTTATTCAATCTCATCTTTCTCGCTCTCCCTCTCATAGCTTTGTGTTGTTTTTTGGGTTCCGAAAAACATAACTCCAGAAGCAAAATTGTTCAGTTCAATTGATTATTTGGATACGCTCCTGTCCTATCTTGTACCGAGGATCAGTTCTATGTTCCCTCCACACAAAACCATTGATCACAGTAATTTCCTGTCTCAGACAGGTTGCTAGATGTCTACATTTCTTGTCAATCTCAACTGTCTCTAAGAAAACCATGAAAAATCCCCAAAATACATATGAAAGAAAATGGTACCCTGTCACACTAACCTTGGCAGGTCCGCTCGTCAGTGAGCAGTTTGTGACCCTTCTTGCAGCTGCACTCAAATGACCCCACTGTGTTTCGGCAGAAGTGGTCACAGCCTCCATTGTTCTCCTGGCATTCGTCTATGTCTGGATGGATGGAAAGGGTCGTGAGGGTGGTAGAGAGGAGAGGACAGGGAAAAGGGAGAAAGAATATGAAGGGCAGAAATACAGCATTAGAGTGATCTATTTTCTGTTGGTTAGCATGAGCACACACAGATGCAGAAAGTGTATCCATGTGGGTTTGTGTGTGAATATGTAGATGGTGTTTCCATACTGGTTTGGATCATAGTGCCAAAATGTTAAAGAGCACGGCTGACCTCTTTCACACATATATTGTCACAATACATGCTGAGACCAAGAAAGAACCAAAGCACAGATATGTCCTGCATTGTAACTTTACAAAATGTAATTGCACTGGACTATACTGTACTTTGCTTTTAGTTCTGTGCTGCATTATACTTTACTACATGACTCCATGCTGTACTGTACTGCGCTATGCTATGCTATAATATACTGTTCTGTACTGCATTGCATTGGACTAGACTGCTTCCATTCAATCTCAAATCTGACTGGAGTTTGAATGAGTACCCCACCATCTGTGACATTCTGTGCTCCTTCGTACGTTTGTGTTTTTACCTTCCTCTTTCCTTATTTTTGAAGGGAGGAAAAGAGACTCAGAGAGAGGGAGGGACAAGTCTGTCTGGATCCAGCCCTGGGAGATCCAGAGCAGATGATGTCTGAGCTCTAACTCCAGGTGTCCACAGAGAAGCCCATCAGCAATAATAAGAGAGTAGAAGACCGCCCAGGGCTGATGTAGGCGGCAGTGCCAATGCCAAATCTAGCCTTCATGCTACTACCCTCCATCACCCAAAGTACCCTCATTTGAACCCACAACACTGCCACAGAAGAGCAGTGGAGTACTGGGAGAAATAGGAAGTGGGATCATACCAAAGAGGGAAACGAGAAAGGGAGGATGAGAACAGAGGGAGAGAAGGAGGAAGAGGAAGAGGACAATAGAATGGCAGATTACACAGGCTAAACCCTTTTTGATTGGTGCTCTAAGTGATGAAAATGGCTGGGATTAGAGTCTAAGCCTTGGAATTTGGATGTAAGTCAGACAGACTGCCTAGACTCAATGAGAGGGAGGAAGGGTGAGGGAGAGATGAGAACAAATGGAAGAGGAGAGGACGAGGATAAAAGTGAATAGGAGAGAAGAGTAAAAGAGAGAATGGGGGGAAGGTGTTGAGGTCAAAGAGAGATGTAAGCCTAACCCTAACTGTAAGAAAAGGAAAGAGGGGTTGTGAGTGAAAGGAGGAAAAAAATAAGTCTAGGGTAACAGAGATGGAACGGAAATGTCAGGACAAATACAGGGAAGACATTGGGAAAGTGAAGAGGACATACGAGGAAGGAAGAGGTGGAGGAGTAAAAACAAAATAAGTGAGGGGAGATATGGACAGAAAAAAGGGAGGACAGTCAGAGACTGAACAGCTTGCTTCCAACCTCGGCTAAAATGAGCCAGCCAGTCCAATCCTCCATCCAAGCCAAGTGAGATTAGTTGAGAGCAGAAAACTGACATTAAACGAGAGAAGGGGGAGACATCTCACCAGTGCTCTGTTTTTTCAGTGTCAAATTAGGGTTGTCTCTATTGGATTTTTCTCTCTGCCATCCTCCCTCTCTGCCTTTACCACCCTCTCTCTTGCACCCTTTCTCCCACAGCCTCTCTCTCTCTCTTGCATCAATGCTGAGAGGTATTATTTTGTGAAAACAAATCAATGGCTTGGCCTGTTTCTCTCTATAGTTTTACTGGGAGAGGTACAGTAGTAAATATGTCCTCCTTCTGCACCTCCTGCCTTGTCAGTGACTTTCATGAGGGTTTGGTCTCCATCTAGATGGGCTAAAAGGGATTTCTTCTTATGAGAGTATAGTGGAGAATGGGATTGTGAGGGGGATGGATGGGAATAGGTGAGGATTGGAACTCCTTGAACCTATTACATCATTTCAGCTTTAACTTTCTCTGTGACATTCTCTTTTTTGCCTAACTTTAACCTAACTTTCTGCCTCTGTCTAAATTTCCCTGTCTCACTTTCTCTGCAGTTACTGAATGACTGTTCTCCCCCTAAGGGATGTCTGGTCAGTCAATTTTGTCTTTTCAGTTTTGGCAATTGCAATGATCAATAATCTTTCGGATAATAGGTGTGCTCGCTCTATTTCAGATGAATGACCTTGACACTACCGACAGGTTTAACACACGCATCTGTCTGCACACACTCTCTCACACATACAAAGACACACACAAGTAAGTCCCTTCAGTATCCAAGACATATTGTCCTGTCAGCAGAGACAGAATGAAAATGTATAGAGAGGTAGAGAAAGAACGACAGAAAGTACAAAAGAAATAAGAGAGAAGAGAAATGGGGGAGGAAGACAGACAGATATAAAGAGAGAAAAACTGTCTTGCGGCTGTGACCACTGGCAGAGTCACCACATCACACAAGGTTTAATGGCCACTGGGGGTGACTGTGCCTAATAACCCTCTATAATATTACTGTTAATAGCCCTTAAACAAGCTTTGATCTGAAATAAATACTTCAAAATATCCATGCATCTTGAAATGATAAGTCACTGTCTGTGTATATGTTTAAATGACAGAGGCAAAGGGAAAGAGAGGGAGAGCTGTTGATTGTTATTATGGAAAGTTAATTTAGTCTGATGAGAAACAAAATGAAGGCAAAACACGAAAAAAGGCCAATAGACTCAGCTACAGAGGATTGGAGGGGTTGAAGAGGTTCAGCACATGAGAGAAAAATAAAGTTTCTGTATGTATGTATGTATGTATGTATGTATGTATGTATGTATGTATGTACGTACGTACGTACGTACGTACGTATGTATGTATGTATGTATGTATGTATGTATAATCTGATATACTATTCAAGCAACACTTCCAAGTAGCCATTTAATATTAAAGCTTCAAAGCTGGACCATTACAAACCAGGTAAGTAACAGATTAAATTGCTCCAGTCCTCCAGTCTTTTGAAATGCATCCATTGCCATAATTGCGTGTAATTTAGCTTGGACAGAATTTTTCTGTGACAGTTTGAGCATTTTTGAAGGACCCGTAGATTGTATAGAATGTGTGGGGTCTCTGTCTCTTGTAAGTGGAATGGTCCCCTTTCTATGTCGTCTCCTCATTCTTCCACATCTGAATAAAAAATGGTATCACGCAATAACGTGGTAGTCACTGCATGGGTGGCAGACCCGAAACAACTAAAGAGGTGTTTTGTCAATGACGAGACACAGCTTCGACAGTTGACTGTATACATTATCACTAGCCTTAGTGTCAAATATAGATGTACAATTTATGATTTGTTCCTTTTATTCTTAAAATCGACATCTTCAAACACCCCTTTTGCTCATTCCAATTAGTTGTTTACAGCCTAAGTGACTACATCCTGGTGCAAGACGTGAGTCACAAACAAACAATAAAGATTGGTAATGGAAGATCCAGAGTGTCTCTGGGCAGATCCAATAGTTTTAAACTTCAACAGAATATCCACCTTAATGGAAACAATGTTTGTCAATGGATAAGTCCCAGGCTCTCTGTACAAATTAAATGCATGCAAGTCTGGCAGGTAAGAAGTCTGGTAACATAAACTTACAAAGTTGATTCTAAACATTCTTTGGGCAGTGCTCAGGACAGTTATCCCTATCAAGTTTCTCTCTCTTATTGATCAGTGCCTGATCAATACCCTTCTCTTACTGCAATCAATGGCCCCATCCTAAGGCTGAATTTCCTATGCTATTGCCGGGCCATTGTATTACATTACTGTTAACTGCTTGTGTATACCTGCTTTCATGCCCACCTGTCCGTCTGGCTTCCTGACTTACTGTCTGTCTTTCGATGTACTTATTTGCCTGACTGAATACCACTTTTTCTATGTACTTGTCTGTCTGTCTGTCTGTCTGCCTGCCTGCCTGCCTGTCTGTCTGTCTGTCTGTCTGTCTGTCTGTCTGTCTGTCTCCTAGCCTGTTAGTGTGCCTGCTGGACTGACAGTTTTTCTGCCTGTCAACATAGCAGTCTGTCAGTCAAGGTATCTGCTTGCCATTATCTTTTTTATTTGTCTGATGTCTGTCTCAATTACAAAATAAATGTTCAAAAAATATATACATGTACATCTATTTAACAGTGGTAGTTGTCCATTTAGCCGTGGCCTAAACAAGCAAGGATTATTCAGAATATTGGAGTGTATCTTGACCCATGACCTATGACTTTCAGGTGTATGAGGTCAAACCCTGGGGATGCCAAGGGCAACATTGTTCCAACAGAGAGAGAGAGTAGAGACAAAAAAGAGAGTGGTATAAAGATTATGCAGAAAAAGACAATAAACAAGTAGGAGCAAATTTGAGAAAATAAGCTCCTATTGTCACATGAATGCAATTCACCAGGGATAAGAATCACTTTGTTAGAGGAATTTGGAAGCTTTCCTTTGCCAGCATAAAGCTCACCTCAGGGATATATGGCTTGCTCTCTCGCTTCTGGAGACAGAGAGAAAAAAAACTGCTACACAGGAAAAAAGGTGTGTACTTTTACAAAATATTTACAGTAAAAAAAGCAATTAAGTGAAATACACTGACTGAAACACGAACTTTTCCAAATAACCGAGTGCAAGGAGGAGGAAGAGGTCTAGTTCACTATGTTTCACTAAGGCCCCCCCTGGGTTTACTGGCTAATGTGTCCAGACGTCATGTCCAAGCCCAGCGTGTATTTACTCGAGGTTTATCTTCCCGCGCCACTGTTAGCTTTGTCTCTAAGGGCTCTATTGTCAGATCATAACAAAAACGCTAACCCTTGAGTTTCAGCCTAGAGCAGCATTTCTCTTTATATAACTTATTCTTTTTTTCATGGGGAACCCAGATGCTGAGTCATGTGAAGAGACTGCCATGGCATTCACATCGTTTTCCAAGAGAGATTGAGAGAGATCATGGTGTGTGTGTTGGGGAAAGGACTCCATGACAAAATAACAGCAGCCTATTAAATAAGTACTATATTTTTCATGGTCGTTTGATTGGATTATGAGTTTGTGAGTGTGTAGTTTTATGTGTGTGCTTGTCTGATGAATGCAGGCTAGTGAGGATGTGTCTAAGGCGCCCATGCATGCAATGCGCAGCTGATCAGTTCTGTATCCCTGCACCCACTACACACACACACATGCAGAGACAAGCAACCACTGCACAAACACACACACATTGCTTGCGCCATTATTAACCATCTCAGTCATATGAACACAGACGTTCGAACACACATGCCCATAAGTCATCCACCCTCCGACAAGCACCTTCTAATAAAACATCTGGAAATGGTTCACAATCACTTCCCCTCCTTTCTCTCTACCCCCCTCTCTCTCCGTTCGCACAAGAGCCCTGTGGTAAAACACCTTCTGCATCAGTACATATGTCATTGAAGAAAGGTAGAGCTGCCTCCTCTGTCAGAGCAGATAAAAGCGTTTATCCGACTCGGAGGAAGTAAACATGTCCTAAATAGTTTATTTTGAAATGATGGGGGGCCGGATAGAGCATGTCCATGTGGACCTGGTGCCCCACTGAACACACGCATGAATACATGCACGCACACATGCACGCATACAGAAGAGGGAAATTAGACCACCTCACAGTGAAGCACTTACCTCCCCACAAACAACTAGTTTCAGAAAACCGCTAAACACCATCTATGTTCCAATAGTTTATACACCACAATTAGCCATGTCCCAATAGTTACTGTGAAATGGACTTACAGTGTTTGTGTGTCTGTGTGTATAGTATCTGTGAGTGTGTGTGCATACCTGTGTGTATGAATGAATATAAAAAATAATTTGTGCTCTCTGTGTCTTATGTGTGAGTGAGTGCATGCCTATCAGTAGAGAATGGCGTGGCAGTATGTTTTCCTGCCAAGGTACCCAGGTGATGTACAGTGATAGATGTCCTTTGGCCCACTTCAGTCCCATCAGGTGGGATTTATGGAGCCCACGGGCTGCCTCAGCTAAATTATCTGGGCGGGACACAACCGGACTGTGGCTCTATCCATCTTCTCTATTCAGCTTTACCCCTTTCCCTCCTCCGCCCCTTTCACAAAAATGTTTTTGTTATTCTGCACCATAAATGTGGGGTAGTCAGATGGGCTATAAATCAACAGACAGGCAGGCAGGCAGACAGGCAGGCAGGCAGGCAGGCAGGCAGGCAGGCAGGCAGGCAGGCAGGCAGGCAGGGTGGAAGTGTTCCTACAAGCTGACATGGTAGCTGTCCATCGAAAGAATGGATGGACAGATCACCGAGATATAGACAGACAGACTGTAGGTCTGAGGGTACAAAATGACAGCCGAGCAATACAATTCATTTTTCTACTCTCATATATTGCTACTGCACAGTGTGGTAACATAGAGAACATACTCTTTGAGACTCTGTAATGTGTTTCTCTAACGCGTAGCCAGGTGGCACTATCTCAGTGTGTGTGTGTGTATGCTTGCATTTATGTATGTTTGTCTGAGTGAGAGACAGTGCAGCAGCGTGGGCCTCACTGTTCAAATAGCTCAAAGTTTGCCAATGCCCCATCTGCATGCTGGGCATAGACAGTATTTCACACACCTAAGTGTCACATTCTCCAACTGGGACGCCAGATTCACACACATACACACACACACACACACACACACACACACACACACACACACACATGAACACACACCCACACACTCACACCCACATACACGTACACACACAACAATGAATGTACACACAAAACAACACATGATGACAGAATTGCACTCATTTATAGACAATGTATACATCTTACTTGAACATGTCAGTGACATGTGAGGTTTACCTTAGTGGTCCCTTTTATCCCTCTCTCCATATTCAGGAGATTGGACCCAAGGCAGAAGATGGGTTCAAAAGAAATTGAAACCTCCAGAGATGTACAAGATCCAAAGATATGAGTCTCCAGCCATCACAATCTGATTCTGTTTCCCATTGGCATACAGGCCCAACTGGAAGTGTATTTCAACAACCTGAGATATTGTATCTATCTTGACCTCAGCAACTATACAAAGGACAAAGGTGGACACTTATGAGATGTCTTACAAATGATGTTTTCTGAGAGGTTTGCTTGTGCAACTTATCTATCTGTGAACAGGTAAGACCCTGGAGTCAGAGATTCAGCGCCACATGAATTTGTTTATAGCAAAGGCTCATCTGTTCACAGGGGTGACAGCACAGTCACAGTCTTGGACGTCACCAGTCAGAATACTGGAAGTGGAAAGGTAGGCCATCAACAACAACTGCTACAGACCACTCATTCCCCACGCCAGAGGAAATGAGGCAGGCCATGGTGTTTGTTTTGGCTCCCAATCATTCAAAAGGCTCTTATTCCGGCCTCTGATATCGGACCACCTTCGTTAAATTCCTCTGTCAACGAGCACCAGCCCCAGCCCCTGACTGTGACCCTACAATAGCTCTATATATATCACAACCCAAAGAGTTCACCATCCAGTGCTATCCTTTACCTTGTCTCAGCTCCAAAACTGCACTGCAATAATGAAGGCTTTGTCAAACAGCACTACACGTCAAATAAAACTGATATAAACACATTGTCACTGACCTTTGCAGGTCTTGCCGTCGGGTTGCAGGGTGAATCCGACAGGGCAGCTACAGCGCACCCCTGTGGCGGTGTCCTTACATGTCCGATCACAACCGCCGTTGTTCACCGCACAGGTTTCTGGGTAAAGGGATAACGAGAGAAGGAGAGTGAGCGATGGATGAAAAAAGAGGAAAAGGGGCGGTATGAGGAAGGGATGGGGAGGTTAACACATTAACGCTAACCCACTAATGTGATGAAAAGGAGCAGCGGGTACTGCTTAAACCAAGAAAGAGACAAAAGACAGGAGAGATGAGCTGGGTTGAGAGAGGGCTACATGCATTGAGAGAATACAAAACATACACACACCATGAGGAGGATGTCTGTGTGTATGAATCATATTCAAACCACCATGGGAAGCCTCATCAAATTCTGACTATCCTTGTTCAGTGACAGATAGTTTAAAAAGAGAGCTCAGATACAGTATTCAGTAAATTACAGATAGATCATAAACATTGAAGATTCTTTGAGCATAACTGACAAGACTATACACAGTAGACAAGATTTTTTAATGAAACAAATAAACAAATGAGGCTGATTTGAACAATCGATTTAGCAGCAAATGTAGTCCAGTTTTCAAAACACGGCAAGAAAACATTTGTTCAATACTGGAAGTGTTAAGGTAAGTAAAGAGAAAACTACGGTTTGAAAAAATGAAGGGTAGGGTTTGAAACAGCAACTAAAAGAATCACAGTGTTTCTCCCCCTTCTTGCACATGGCACTGATAAGGTTTGCACAGACATGTAAAAATTACCCTTACTAATCCCGCGCAAACACTTCCAAACGGTGACTGAATCCCACACTCGCAGCCTACTGTTGTAAAGCTCCAAGATCTCCAATAGGCTGCAAGTAGTGCTGAATGGGGCAAACCTGACAGTTAACACTACATCCTAAAAAGGTTCATGGGTTTATTCTAGGCAGGTTTTTTCCTTAATATCATCTCTTTCCCTGTCTTTCCTGTCTCTCTCTAACTGACATTAAGAAAATAAATAATGTAGAACATGCAACCACAAATATACCTTAAAAAGGGTTTGTGTGTCAAAAACAAATGGCCTAAATTTGGCCACATTCAAACAGGTGAAGTAATCTGAGAATAATACTAGGAAGCAATATTACTTCTTGGAACCATTGTGTGGGGTTCAGAGTGGTGGTGAGGTGAGTGTGGAAGGCGGATGAGAACCTACTAACCTACTTGATATGGCTCCATTACCACCTACAATAAAGATATTCCTCTTTAGAGAATGCAATCGTGGACTATTTAGCTAGGAAGCATGGATAACATCTAGTCAGGCAGCAGGAACACCATCTAGCTAGGCTGTATGGACACCACCGTGCCAAGCAGCAGGCCTACTATTAGGCAGGACAAAAAGGTACAGATGGCCTGCAATGCAGCATGGACACCTAGTTGTTACATATGGCTAGTGAGCAACCCAAAAACTGACTTTGCGGTCGCAATCTATTACTCACATTGAGATGATTAAAATGAGGATCTAATGAGGTTATATATGTTCTTAGACTGAACTGAAGAAATGAGGGCAATCAAAGTCATTTGGAAGGAGAGAAGAGGCACTTCATCTTTCAGGGAACTTATCTGGTAAGTGCTGTAGGGTAATACAACGGACTGTTTCATACTTTTCACTGTGTCTCAACAACGTGTACACAATGTGTGTATATCTGTCTGTATAATGAGTATGTGTTGTGCAAAGTGTGTATGTGTGTATGAGGTCTGGGGTAATGGATCACAATGATTTACAGCGATCCTGGAGGGACCTATCATTAGCCCTGTGTGACTACAGTCCTGCCTTGCACCCTAGCTCCCCAGGCCAGGCCCAAGCACAATAACCTAGACATGCCAACGTGACACATACACACACTGATTGATGTGGACATACCTCCCCACTACCCCCACCCGATAGACACACAGACACTTCTTCACAGCAGACCCTCCTTCGTCCCTTCCAGCCCCACCCACCGTAAGAGATATCTATTATGTCTCTTCATCCCTTCTACCTCTTCCATCCATGACAAGGAGCCTCTCTCTACACTAGGCTTTGCCCTTGTTCTGTCTCCAAAGGAATAATTCACAGCCCAAACCATTTACTATGCACCATTATGGTACATAATAATTCAGCATGAAAGCAATTACTGACCAAACACATAACACATAACTTGACCCAGTATAGTGTAACATTACTTATTATGGTACCCTAGTTTTCACTCCGGCTTCTGAAACTAGACCAGACCAAATTCAGCACTGTATTTATTGGAAGAGTGTTTTAGGAAGAATAAAATTGTGTACAATAATGACTTGACTTATAATTTGAATTGCTTTAAAACTATGGCACCTCTTATCCCTTAAAATATCTGACTTTCCAGCACACAAATGCATGCACTCAAGCACATTTATCACATGCACAAAATACATACATTTCCACTATGACTTCACCGTTGGCCTGAAAGTTACGAAGAGGAGTAGATATTAACACACAGATAAATGAGGGGTTTACTATCATGCACAGTATTTCTATTCTGATGGGACTCACTATTCAGTACTATTTTTAAAAAACAGTTTTTCGGAAACCCTTAATCCTAGCCACAACCCTAACCATAACTCATCAACAGCTTCTAAAACAATTGCTATTTCCTAAACCCAAACCTCAATGTAATTCTAACCATAACCCCCTTAAAGTCCCTTATAGTAGCACTTGTACTTGTAAGGAGCATAATAATGTCCCTGCAAGATCAAATTGTCCTTGTATTACCATTTTTGAGGCGACGTCTGGTCTCCACACACACATCTTACACTCTTCCAACCCTAAATCTTGCCCATTATATACACACTCAGATGAGCAGAAGACACATGTTATATTGATTAGTGTCTGATGAGAAGAGGTAAATATGTGCTTTACTCAGTTTATTCATACAAAGTCTTATCAAGCTCAGTTCAGTCTTATAGCTGAGTAAGTGTGGCACAATAGTCCTTCAGAAGCTAGCAAGATCTTCTCTCTGTGATAGCTACATCAACTGTCTGGTAAGGCCCCAGCTGGAGTTTACGTGATTGGCTCTGATGCACACAAACGCTACAAACAACAGACAGACCTTCACTTTCTCCTGACGGCTACATCTTTCCCTGGGTGACAGGGTTATTTGGACTCCTTGGGTGAGTTAGGTATGTTGCCACCTTTGCCTTTCACACCTTTCCCCATATGTCCTGCACATGGTGGCTTTGTTTAGCTGGCCCTCAATACCTTCATTTCTATTGACTGAATATCAATCAATGATAAAAATGAGAACCTTCTATCAACCACTCCTTCTGTCTTTTCCTGCTGTGTTTTCATGTTTTTCATGATAGATTCAAATGCCAACTGAGCTCAGCCTGGGTCTGGTGCTACCCAATGGGCCGTGCCTTCAGAGTGAACTGCTGCAGACGCGTGGAGACAACAAACACTGTGTGCGTGTGAAGGTGTGTGTACACGTGTGTCTCAGAGAATCATGGAGTGCAGTGTCAAATACAACACAAGGCTGCTGCTCCGGCCATGGCAGAAAACTGCTGCAATAGAACCACCCTACCCTGAGGCCAGAGTGAGGTGACTCACAACATGGGCACACGAATATATACACGCACATATGGCATACAGAAAGATGGACACACAAACATACGCAGAAACACTGACAAAACACATACATGCAGAACAATAGGCACACAAACACACACCAACCAAAAGGTAGACATACACAAACACAGTACTTTGACATTTGTCAAGCTTTGCATCCAAAGTGAGTGGATTAAACACCCACACACATCATGGTACACTGTAAAATACACACATATGCGATGGGAACATACACAGCAGAAAACATGAAGGTAAGTGTGTGAGACGAGGAGTATCACGGGAACCTTGTCTGAGAGGAACAGAGTCTGGGTCAGGCAGGGTTGAAGTAAGAGGGAGAGAAAGAGTAAGTTATGGAAAATTAAATCAAAAATAAAATAACGGTAACTGATAACAGGTTAAGGACAAAGGAAGAAAATGACAGTCATTACCTACAATAACCCCCTCCCCCCATCGCCCCTTATGCTTCATTGGCCAAAATTGGACACCTGCTGGGATGAGAACAGCACCTGTAAGGAGAGGACTTGCCAAACACACACAAACACACACACAACTACGGTCCTGTACGTTAAATCACTGTAGTACAAAGTGTACAGAAGATTCCCTTGCAAAATAGTTTTAAAAGGTGCACGCTAGTTGACTGAGGGACTGCCTGAATCTTGTAACATACATACATTGATTAATGTGTATTGAGAATCGAGTATGTAACAAGCCTCTTACTGTACCTGAGTCTGGTACTGAGTATGTTACTGAATCTGTTACTGAGCCTATTTCTGACCCTTTCATTGGGCCTGTTCCTGAGTCTGTTATTGAGCCTATTGCTGTTATGAAAAATGTAGATTACTGTTCCTGAGACTGTTATCGAGCCTGTTACTGTCACTGAGCTTGTAATTGAATCTGTCACTGAGTCTGTTCCAGAGCCTGTAGCTATATCTGAGCCTGTTAACTGCAAAGTAAACAAATGGAATAAAGAGAAGAGGGGTGGTGGACGAGGCCCAGTAGAATAGGGCTGCTTTACTTCAAAGCTTTAAAGGAGAGTTCAGATGATTTAGTCTGAAATTAGAGAGGTTGGGAAGTCACTGGTTTTAGTATGATTTAGTGGTTACTTTGGTAAGTGGTTACTCAGAGACATAATGCACAGCAATTCCTGTACAAAAAAGTAATGGTTTCATTACTTGATATACAAATGACGTGCTGTCTGTTGATTGAAGGGTCTTTGAAATTAGACCATTAAGACTCTTCAGGTCGCAGGAGCCAATAAATGCCTTTCCTCCTGCACAGTATAAAGCTGTTTTGACAAGATGTTATAATGATATGTGTCTCTCACTGAGACTCCAGAAAGACAGTTGAGATCAGGCAAGGACAGACAAATGAGAGACAATCGAAAAGGGAGAAGAACAGATTGAAATGGGTCCCTAGTCCATCAAAAATGGTTTTAAGGAAAAATCGAGAATGAGCAAGATTTGAGATTGATCAAGATTCTCCATGAGGCAGCAACAAAAATGGTCATTGAGAGGACTCCCAAAATGTTTTTTGTATAACATAGGTATGTTCTCCTGTCTGAACATTTTTTGAACAAGGGTCATTAAAATACTTCACTATGAGGAGAAAGTCTGGACACTAAATACTGGTAACATCCTTCAATATTTGCCCCAATCACAGCAAAATACAGAATAGATCTGGATCTCCTCCTATTGTACTCGGAGACGCGTTTAAAGAAAGGTTTTGGTTTGAATGGGAGGGAAGTAGGGTAAGCCAGAGATACTTTATTGAATGACTACATGTTTAACATTTAGGTATATTCAGATCACCGCTGATTCAACGAAAGCCTTTTGTTTTCTGTGAAAGCCAATACGTTTTCTTTGAAAGTTTATTAGCATTGTCAAAATTACAAACAAATATTTTGTGATAATCTAAGATATAGCAGCTGTTTTTACATGCATGTCATGTTGTAAGTAATCAAACTACATTGACACATTTTGAATAGATCAGCATCAGCCTATATGGACATGTAAGGTAAATGTTGACACCAAATTAATTTAGGTTCCATGATCTTGTCCCCTATTTTAAATGTATTTAATGAGTGTCTGTCCTATCTTTAAAACCTTATATAACCGGGAAAACAACTGTTAGTTCTTAGTAGAAACTTATAGCATGAAACATACTTTAGGTTGAGGGACAGAGAGTTGAAAGGAGTGCAGAATCAGTGTTGCAGTTTGTACTTTCACTATATTTTAGCCTAAATAAAAATTATAAGCTATGCCTTAGCATAGCTAAGTGGTTGACCATGTTGGTAAGAAATATTAAGTCAAACGGATCATTCATAAAAAATGGTTTAACAAAAAAATGTGTACATTTAAAAATATAAAATAAAACTCCATCAAAAAAGAGAGAGAGGAAAGGAGGGGTGATACAAGCACAAGCGCCATGGCAACACATAGAAAGAGGAAGAAAAGAGTTACCCATAAGTAGCCGCCGTTTCACCCGCTTGTCCACATCAGCTACTGACGTGGCATTGAACTCAGAGCTCTCAATTGCAGCCTCATCTCTCTCTAAAACACAAGTGACAAGGGGACAAACAGTGAGCAGTAAGGTTAATGAGAAGCCCAATGTCCAATCGCCCAGCCCAGGCCCCTGCCCACACCTCTTGGCGTATGAGTAAAAACCAAAGCCAAGAAGCAAGAAGCCATGAAGAAGCGTCAAAATCCCTGTTAGAGTGTTAATCTCCCCAACCCCTCAAAAAAACCCTGGACCCCATAGCAAAAGTTATTAAAAATCAGTGTCAGTCTGTAGTTGTGGGATTATTTGGCTTGTGGATGGTGGTGGTGGAGGTCAGAGGGGGTTTTAGAAACTAAATAATTCAATACACAATTGTGATAATTTGTCATGGTGGGGAGTGGGGAGTTTAGAAGTTCGTTGTTTGTTGCAGCCGGTGCTGTTTCTGTCTTCCATACCAAAAGGCCACACAGTGTCAGCAATAATTACCTCACAACAGCAAAAAGAGTATAAGACACGGGAGAAAGAGGAATTAGAGGAGGACAGGAGATTAGCAAAAAAAGAAAAGCTATAGAAATGTGGAAGGGGGTTGGGTGGAGGGGTGTGAGGTGAGTACGGATGGGTGTGGAAGGGTGTGGTGTGCAAGAGGTAGGGTAAATGGGTGTGGTGGCAGTAGGGTCAAGGGTGGGGAGGGATGTGAAAGGTATAGAAGGTGAGGGGTTTGTTGGGTGGAGGGTACAGGAATGTAAAGGTTGTGGGTGTGAAGGGGGTAGGGTGGAGGGGTGTGGATGTGGTAGGATGGCAAGATGTGGCAGGGTTTGCGTGGAGAGGTAGGATGGGGTATGTTGCAGGGGTAGGGTGAGGTGTACATGGTGTGTGGCAGAGGGGTGTGGTGGGGGTTGGGTGGGATGTGATGTGGATGGGGTGTGGTGAGGGTAGGATAGGGTAGGGTAGGGTACGGTAGGAAAAGAAAGAGAGAGAGAGAGGATGAGGATGAGAACAGAAGGGTGAAAAGAAACGGGGGGAGGGGATTGACAATGAGAGAAAACAAAACTATGAGAGAGGGAGTCCAAATCGCCAGATTAGATTGATGCCAGAACGAAGGGTAAACTGAAGGACCAGGTGGGATGAAGAGATTAAAAGAAGACAGGAGGACAACAGAAAGATAAAAGGAGAAGAGAAAACCTCTTGCCCATCATTGGTAGGAATGGGTGGGGAGGGAGTGGTGTGTGGGTGGCGACTGAGAGGGCATGCAGAATAAAGGAGGTATTCTGGGGGCAGTGCTGGTTGCCTGTTTGTCTATGGAACACATCAACTGTCTGTAACAGTCAACACTGGAAAACACGTTCCCAAACCGAAGCCACGTGGAGGGAAGGTTGGGAGAAGGACCGGGGTGGGGGACAGTTAGAGTGGCATGCAGTCATATCTGTTGGGCAGCGGTAGCAGGAACAGAGTGTGAGAATAGGCAGGTGAGGAGAGATGCAACGAGTGTGCTCGGGATGGGCCTGGAGCCTGGATCTCTGAGAAGATGGGGTGTCTTTCACTGGGATGGTTGGGGGAGGGGGGCTTTGAATGAGCATACTTCTATGAATGGGGGGAGCAGGAATAGGGCACTGCCACCCAGCACAATGAGGCCTAGAATTGTGTTAGATGTACAGAGTCCTCGTAAGGAACGGGCAGGGGGTTAGGGGTATTAATTAAATTCCTTCCATCACCCTCGCTTTGCCCATTTCAATCCCCCATCTACCCCCCAACCCGCCTCCTGTCTAAACCAACCCACCCACCTCCCTCTGAGGCAGTTTGTTTGTTCAGAATTGGTGGACAAAGCAGAGGACTTACTCAAGTACCCTCATGGACGAATAGAGGCTTTCTGATCCTCAGATAACGGTTTGGGTTGTGTTCTGTCTGTTTGTGTGAGTCTTCGTCTGCATGTGTGCTTGAGCCCACGTCTGTCTGCAAGCTAGAATAGAAAGAACTGAGTATACTTAGTGTTTGCTAGAAATAGAGAGAAGGTAGAGAGAGAGCAGAGGAGAGAGAGGAGAGATTAAGTGCATGTCTACTGGATGGAGATTGAGTTAGACTAGGTCAGGGTGGGCGTCTTCAGACCCATAAAGGATTTGAGGGAAACTTACATATGACCAGAAAGAGAAAAGGATGGGATAGGTGATCTATAACACTAGATAGAGCAGAAAGACAGGCAGAAAGTTGCAATTAATGAAGACTGAAATTCACAGGGACAAATTCAAAACGGTAACAATGAAAAAGAAATCATAAACAAAAACATTAAGGCAGAGCAGACACTCCCATGCAGCCAGCCAGATGAATGGTCGGGTAGATGAACAGACAGACAGACAAACAGACAGGCAGACAGACAGACAGTGTTTTTAATTAGCGACAAAGGTTTGATGAGGATGGACAGCAGACATATTAAAGAAAAATTCATGCTTCAGCGGTGGGGAAGGGGCCATGAAACAGGCAATCAACAGACTTTTGCTGAGTTTTTGGGGTAGGGCCAGGGGTTCACATCAGTTGTCTCTGGGCTGGGCAGTCATGGAGAAAACGATGGATTGTTGAGGTGGATCAGATGCTAGTGAGGAATTTGGTGCTTGTGCAGGTCAGGTCTTCGTGGTTTCAAGATGTTGATTGTTTTGTTTCTTGTTTTTTGTGGTCTGGAGGGGTTGCACAAAAAACTTTTTTTCTGTGGCAGTATTTTTTTCAGTAGGGAAGGAAGAGAAGAGCAAGAAGTGGAGGAGGTGGTGGAATAAGGGAGGTTGTTGGGAGCCCTATATCAGATCAGGCTGCAATTGAGATGTCCGTTCCTACCCTGCGCCCTCACCCCACCCAATCCCCACACTGACTGTTTCTGTCTTTTTTCTTTCCCTCACATATGACTACTTATTAACCAAAAATGAGTCTTAAACTTTAGTTTAGGAACACAACTTTCAACATGGATGCTCAATACAAGACAGGCAATCAGCAACTGTCACCAGAAAGCAGGAGGAATAGAGAAGGAACAAGGGGGGAGGAAAAAAGAGGAGCAGTCAAAGTAGGTTGGGCACACATTTAGGAGACTTGAATACACATAGGCCTTTTCTCTCACTACCAGAGAAAGAGAGAGGGAGGGAGAGACGAGACAGAACGAGGTAGAGAGGAGAAGAGGGTTGCTTTAACTCTACATGGGGCTGTCCTCTTCTTAGTCATCGAGTTTGTTCTCGTTTTCTGGATTTGCTGGAAGGCAAAGAGTTAGGAGCACAACTGAAAGCAGACCTGTTAGACGAAATTTCTACTTGTGATTTTCATGACTATTTTCTATTAATAGGGGAATGAGATGAGAGAGAAAGGTCTCCAGTGTTCCAGCACTGGAGGAAGGACAGCACATGGGAATGAACAAACAAGTGTATCATGGAATGTTTGTGTACCTGTAATTCATTCAAAAGAAGTGTGTAACAAACAAATATATAATTCCAGTTCTTGTGGACTTTGGAAAAACCAGCATGCATAACATAAAAGCAAGATTAGATTGATTGAGTGTTATTGGAGTAGCACACCTGTGCTGTGTGCAACTTTAGCCTGATTGTGAGCATGTAGCACTTTAGTACGCTAGTGTTCCTGTTGACGATGTTGGTGGCCACCTCGTTGGCTTGTGTGCACATCATCTGTAATTTCTGTCCCTTCCGCCTGCCAGTGACTTTCGCTTACATGAGAATATCTGACCAGGCTGTCAATTGAACAGGTACCAATAGCCAGACTGACTGGCAGGCTGACTACCTGTCTGGTTGACTAACTGGCTGGCTAAATAACTGGTTGATAGACTGGCAGATTAATTGGCTGACTGGTAGACTGACTGAATTACTGACTAACTGACCTCTAGCTGGGAGTCATCCTTGTCTCCTTGCAAAAACGGGAACTATCTGGAACATTCTTGGATGACAAAATGATGGATGGCAGGCTGAAACATATACAAAAAATAGATAAATAAAAAAGGATAAAAATTCACATGCTGATGATAACTGCATATTTGTCTGCCATCGTATTACTTTCAATTTGCTTCCCAGTGTGATCATAAACTTGTCGGCATGGGGTTGCAGATCAGTTTGTAATACACTTTCACGTTAAAGGGATACACAAACATCGATGCACATATACTGTACACAAAACGTCTTGCTTTAAGGAAATAGAATTGGGTCCTGCCCGAAGAGGGATTGGTGCAAGGTCGAAAACAACTATCACGTAAACTGTACTTACCTTGAATGGGTCATTTACCTACCCAAAAATTGTATTAATACATTTTGGGGGTTTTCTTCTCTGCATATGGACCCATAGCCTGAGGACATTAAAGCTCTATTGAAAGGCATGTGTTAAAGTTTCCCATTTGGCAAAAGGCTGCCAGGACTTTGGGCCCGACAACAGCCATATCACCGACATCTTGTCAATTTTTCCACCACCCTATGGATATCACTTATGCTCTCACACAATACAGAACCTCATGCCAGGCCCATAACACGCCACCACTCCAAAAAGTACTTTTTGTAGAATTGGAGTGTGACAGAGAAAGAGAGTTCTCAGTATTTGCCCCCCATAAAATATGTACATTGAGTGAAGGATCTGGCAAAAGTATGTATTGCTATGATTGTCAAGAAGCAATGTACATTATTTAGGTAATAATAGAATGGTATTATTCTTATCTTTTCTTCCCACTCGCTTTAATTCTCTCTAATGATCTCTCTTGCACTCTGTCTTTTTATGTGTGTCAGCAGCTCAATTATTCTCCATCTCTCTCTCTCTCTCTCTCCGTACTTTGTTGAAAGTGTAAATAAAATGGGAACAGGGCAGGGGAGAGGAAGACTGCTGGAGGAAAACAACTCTGTCATGGTTTCTCTCTCTTTTCCTCTCACACATACACAGACACAAACATAAAGCTCCACAATTATCTCCCTGATTGCCTCTTCTCATGACGGTACTGTTAAACAGAGGGTCCAATTGACAGTGTCTCAGGAGGTTTTAGTAATAGCTCCAGTTCAAATGTTTGTAACTCTTTTATATGTGAGCGCAAGTTCATTTGAGTCCCAGTACATTAATAGTGTTGATTTGAATCCAAAGAGTATAAACAATATAATATTCATCGGAGGCATTCAATCTGACCAGGAAAGCAGTGTGTGTATGAGTGTTTAGTTGTCACTCACCGATGCAGGTCTTGCTGTCTGAGTGCAGGGCATACTTCTGATGACAGCCACAGACTGGCCCCACATCTGTTTCATCACACGTGTGCTGACACCCCCCGTTTCCATAGTTGCACGTCACTGAAAACATATGAGGACAATGAAGGAGGGTCACTATACATGACCAACCCCCCCCCCCTTCCCCCCGCACACTTCCCACATACACATCCCTATGCTAGGCCTCAAATACACAAATCACATGGAATGCTGTTTTGAGAAGGCTAAGCAGAAATGAATTCACTGTCTGCAACTACCTCAGATGTCAGTGGCAGCCGCCACCCCCAAATATAACACAGAGAATGCCTCTAGGGAGCATCCCCAATGTAGGGTAATAAAGTAGCCAGCAGACCAGTCAGGAACTCGGCTTGCACTGGACTCACTCTGTTTCTACACATGACAGCATTCGGTGAAATGGCTTCACCAGACACTGAGCTGGCCCTTGGACAGAGGGATGGAAGGGGGGACAGAGTGAAGAAGAGAGGGAGGAAAAAGGAGAGCAGAAACTCAAATAGACTGAGAGAGGTAGAAGAAAGACATCTGAGAGTGAAAGAGCAAAAGTGAGCGAGACGGTGGGAGAGAGAGTTGGGACGCTCCTATGTATTGAATGTATGTTTGTCTACAGGAGTTTAATCAGGACAATTGAAATGTGTTAGCGTGCTATTACATTTACAGGCATGTCCTAAAAATAGAAAGCAAGCAAGGAGGTGGTGAGTCCGGAGAGGTGTGTTTCATCTGGAGACGGACAGAGCTAGTCTTGTTCCTCTTTAAACAAGCGGCAGATTATGAAATCACACAACCCTTCCACCACTGTCCTATTTTCTAGCTTGTTGATTAGCTCTTTTACTTGCCACCAAGCAGTTATAGCTAGACTCGCTTCATCGTGTGTTTACAGCTGCACCTCATCCCAAACCCTTTTCCCCCCAACTCCCCATCCCACCTCAAACCCCCTTTTCCCCTGACCCCACCCATGTAAACACTTTGCAGGCAAACAGTTACCACAAATAAACCCCTCGGGTGAAGTAGTATCTACCAAATCCTTTCAATCCATAGAGGGACGTATTTAACAGTTTAAAGAATTTCACAATGTTAAATTCTAAGCAGGACAAAATGTGTTTGCCAAATAAAAGTGCAACTAATAAAGTAGTTTTATTTCCCCCTCCGGAACCATATACCGATTCAAATTCCATGGCCTGAGGCGTTCAGGGTGAGGAATGAATGAGATGAATACAATTGTTTTAAAACATCCTTTAAGTTTGAAAAATACTTTTAATGATTACTTTTTGCTGCTCATGATAAAAAGCCTAGAGAAGTGTTTTGGGTTGGAAAGTTGCATGACAAACGTAAATTAATTTGAAATGGTTGCTCCATAACAGATTTTTTTTGTCAAAGTCATCAGGTTGATGACTTTGACAAAAAATCTCAACCATAAAACCACACAACAAAAAAACTCAAGTGTTTATATAGACCAAGCGTAACTGATACTCCTTCAATTTTGTTGTGAAAATGAATACTCCTTTATATTGGGCTCTTAAGCCTACATTAGTTGTTAGTTTACCCTGGCTTTGTCCCTCGTCCTAGCCTCTAGCTGTCTCAACAGGCCACATGATTTGCGTATTAGGAGACCCTAGGGACCTCTCCAAGTGTAACTATAACCCATCATCTTCACTTGTAGACCAGGGAACGCTGCAAAGCCAAGGATTCTAACCTTGGCTCTGAAAGGGAGGACCAAACTAGTACCTTTGTCCAATACTCACTGATAAATCAAACTGGTGAGTGTGCTTAGTGTGGGGTCCTCTGGAAAGGGTACATACATGCACAGTCTCTGAGGTTTTTGGCCAGCTCAAAGCCAGGCCTGCACTCGCATGCCACACCCCCCTTGGGGGTCTCTCTGCAGATGTGGGCGCAGCCGTGATCCTTGTTCATGCAGTTCATCCCATCTGAGGAGCACAGAGAAAGAATGTAAGAACATAGATACCTACATAATAGTACATTCAAATCATCAGATGAGCACGACCGAGATACCTGAGAAGAAAGGGGGTGGGAGTGTGTGTGTGGTAGGATAGGGTAGGGTCATGGGTCAGTGCTGAGTCAAACAAGACTGAATTTGAGAGAGCCCTTGGTCAAACACAGCAGACGAATTTCAGATTCAAGCTCTGGGGCATCCTGACACTACCTTTACCCAACCCAATGTGAGTTCAGCCTGTCCTACTGATTTACACAAGCAGCCCTATTAATTTAAATTCCTCAGTATCTAAATCTTTTGAGTGTCTATTGTGTGTAGAATGTTAAAGGAAAAAAATACATTTGATAAATTTGTGAATAAAGCTGCAAAATAACAAAACATGGTAAAAGTGAAGCGGTATAAATACTTTCTGAATGCACTAATAGTATGTCTACTCGGTTACTGAGGTCACAACAAGGATATCAGTATTCACCTAAATGTGCATTACAGAGAGCGTGTGTTTGGTAATTCCTTTGATTATTAAAACCTTTGTTAGTTGATAATGTATGTTTGCAATATTATACTCTTGATGTTCCATTTGAGAAAGGGAAGTGGGTATCTTCATTGTTGAGACACACAACTAAAACTCACAGTAAAGAAGGACTGAACTCATTCCAAAAGAACAGTCGGTGAGACAACACCATAATTTTTCTTGGTCTAGTCACTGCTAGGCAACCAGTCCCAAATCAGCCTGGGGGAATGTTCAAAAGTGAAAGCCTAGGAGGACCCTCGACAGACAATGACCACTACTTACGAATCAAACACTTCCATTCACCAAGCAACCTTTTCCTGAAGGACAAATCAGTAACATTCCTGAGTTGGATGTCAGTGAATTAGGATAGTCAAGGTTACAAAACAAGTAGCAATTTATGCACCCTTGTGTCTCCCTCATTTTTAATGAAATATAGAGGCAGTCGTTATGGTTTTGTCAGCTTTTACATAAAATCCCTGAGAATAATTGCTAACATTGACGATGCATTGAAGCCTCTTGACAGCATTTTGATCATTTTCAAAATATAAATATAAATCCGAAAAAATATAGCATTCAGGTTAGGAACATCATGGGATTAACCATGAGTAATAAAGAGTAATAGATCAAAAACTAGTTTGGAATTTCATGTTTTACTTCTCATATTATTTTACATCATTCGAAATTACCCTTTATGACGGCATATAAGGGACAGGGTAGGGTAAAAAGTAATAGAAGCCTGGGGGGAGGGACACGGACACCTGCGAAAAAAACTTTGTACAGTGCCCAGTTCTTGAGATTATCATGGGACACTCATTGCCTCAAAATCCCACCACAAAACAACACAGATATACATACACTCACACATTGTGAATTAAAGTACATTTTAATTCTAGTCAAAATATCCATAACTATAATCCACAATATAATTTAGTCTGTTCTCAAATAAAAGATATATATTTGAAAGCCATTTGAAACACAGATTTGAACAGATTTTAATTCATTACATTCATCTCATTCTCTTGCTCACGTAAATGACGACACAGGAATACTGTACTGCGCAGGACGAGAGCCAGCAGTTCAATATAGTGTTGACCGTATCTGACTATCAGGGATTTTTGAGCCAGTAACGCTTTCAGTTTATATGGATCCCTGAGCCCAGAGAAAACTATTTATCAAGAATAGTCAAGACTAAACCAATTCACCTTGCAGACTGCTTTCATTTATTCATTGGTTCATGACAGAAAAAGGGTGACAAAATGTCTGTAAAACTATAGGCCTATATACACAGTATTGTGGTTTATTTGGTAGCACTCTGTTGTGTCAGATTTTTATCATATGCAGTGTACAAAGTTACAATTGTGTTATTTGATAGATTCCCCCATTCCCCGTACCTTGGCTTCCTGTGGGGAGACCTAAGACCAACCAACTCTGCCCCCTCACCACCTAGTTTATCTGAGGGGAGACTTGCAGGCAGCCTATCTAGCTCCCAAACTAGAATCAGGGTGCCCACTCCAGCCAGGTGAATTGTCCCACAGTCCCACATGGTGACATCACATCATTAACATGAACAAAACCGATTGCTCAAATTTCACCATTACCTTTTTTTTGGGTTGCAGTCACCGTGTGCCGCCTCTAGTAAGATGCTACCCATATCACCTATGCCTAAATCACCAGTGCTCTGAGCACCTTACACAGAAACCAAAAAGGAAGCCATCTTTAAACAGCTTTTAGACTTGGTCTACTTAATCCTCGTGCAGCCATGATGCACATGAATCTGGAAAATTTAGTTTTGTCTGAGTTCAATCACACACATACAATCTAAATGTGGATGCATGGTGGCAGTGCGGTTAGAGTTCTTGCCTCCCAGGAAGATCATGGGTTCAATTCTTGGGCCAAATCCAACAACACATGATCTCTCTGGGTGGAGTCTGCATGTCCTCCCCATGTTACCATGGTTTCTCTCCAGGCACCCCAGCTTCCTCCCACAACCCAAAGACATGCATGTGATAGGTTAATTGGTATATTGAAATTGCCCCTAGAGAATGGATGTGTAAGTGAATGGTTGTCTGTGTCTCTGTGTTAGCCCTGCAACTTGCTTGCCCTAGTCCAGGGTGTACCCTGCCTATGGCCCGAAAGCTACAGGGTTAGGCTCCAGTCACCTGTGACCCCAAAAATAGGAACAAGCAGCGCTGCGATCCCTCCCAGGGATCAGCAGTAGACAATCTAAATGTCTCATTGTGGGTGTTCGTGTGAGTGTGCATTTAACATCGTTTTGGGTCATTCTGACCCCCTTTTCTTTATATTAGGTATTTGTACATACAATCAGCCAGAGACAGATCACCCTGTGGTGATGTTCTTCTTTTATATAGAGGAATATTATTGTACTGTAGTCCGTGGTTACTGTTTATTTTGTTATTTTTGCAGTAGATTGCTCATAAAACAAACAATTTTGTTGTTGTTTTGAATGATATAGTCTTCAAATGTGTATATGGATTTTATTTAACATTGTACACACGTAATCATAACACATAATCATTGTTATTAAAGAGGTTATTTTATTTGTTAAATGAAATTATTTTATTTGTTAAATGAAAATATGAGCGAAGAGCTCTTTGTGTGTACAACCACCAGTGACAGATCTTGCTATGCTGCTCTTTTATTGCATGCAGAATAAGTACCCCTGAGCAAGCAAAGGTCCACTGATACTTTCAGCAATGCAGATTACGTTTGAGAAGACCAGTTACACTAGTACAAGGCTTGTTAACTTAAGGTAATATTTCAACGAATGAGAAGACGACTCTAAATCCGTTGATAACGTATTAGTTGATTCATTTATTAGCTGTTAAGTCGTCACCACCTTGATTATTTACATGAATATGTGTGCAATGATGGCTCATTATAGCTTTCGTATTTGAATAACTGCAGTCTATATATCCGAAACACCATTCCCCAATATATATATTTTTTGTTATGTTGGTGACACGTAAACATCACAGATGTTTGTTGCATGTTATTCAGGATGTAATGTGCCATGATATTTTCATCAGGTATCTTTTCTTCTAGGCAATGACGATTAACCTAGTTTACCATGAAAATGTTTTTTGAAATTGGTACTTCAAACATCAATAACAGGGTTTAGACTCCCATTCCAATTTTTTCTAATATGCAGGCACCTCAACCCCAAAACTAAAAAAAGTTTAAAAAAAAAAAGATAGACGTGGCAAGATGCACACTGGGCCTATTTTTAAGACTAAATTTATACGAAAAGCTACGTGTATAACTCCATCCATACTACATTTTAACCAGAGAGAAGTAAAATAAACTAATGAGAAAGGGGGAAAAGTGTGTGTGTGTGTGTGTGTGTGGGGGTACTCGTCACACTGCCACCTGTAACAGCAAACAGAGTAGGGGGCTTGGTAGCCTGGTGATGTGATGATGACGGGCAGGCGAGGAGAGGAGTGGCGGCTGCCAACTGACATGGCCCTGTATCTGCTTAACACTGTATCCAATGTCGAGTGATGGCTCTGGCTAGGCCAGGACATCGGGCGAATGACAGATCTGTGTGTGTGTGGGGGGGAGGGGGGGGGCAGGGGTGGTATTAAATGTAATTGGATCTAAAAGACAAATAGATAAATAAAGGAAAGTAGTCCATGGAATGAGAAGCAAACAGAATGTAGCACGGATACCGAAGCTATATCACAGTACTATGAAGAAAATAAAGGTTTAAAAAAAAAAATTTTTTTAAACCTATGCAGCTCCCGGTTAAAAGGTGAAGTGGAGAGTTGAGACAGACTTTCCATTCCAGCTCCCTGTGCTCATTGTTTAGACTGGAGAGGTCAGGCGGTGCATATGCTACTGAATCACTCTGCTGTTAGAGCAGTGGGTCCAGATAAGCCAGCCAGATCTTGGATCGCCCCAGGCCCAGCCCAGTCCCTGGTAACCTTACTCTAGGGTCTCACCTTCAAGGCCTAGCAGCAGGGCCAAACCATTCTCAAGGGCCCCAGCCCTGGAACCCCCTAGCCCACACATCTAGTACCAGGCTCCCAGCCCAGAAATCCCAAGCCCAGGTCCCAGGACCCCAGCCTTTGGCCCCAGCCCAGAATGTGGCCTCCTATCCCATCTCAGAAACCAGGTCCAATCATAGCATTGTCCTGTTATTACAGCCTGTCTCGCCGTGCACTGCACTGTTCACTCTTAAACTCCAGACCTGAAGTATGAGAGACACAGAAAAGTTTAGTTTCTGGGGTATCTCCTCAACTTTCCCTCTTCAAAACACACACACATATATGATTTGACAGGGGATGTTCTTTCCATTAAGTCTAGTATGAAAGTATTAGGAAACAAAATGATCTTGTGTGAATGTGTCTGAGCTTATACTGTATCCCATTGTGCATGTGTGTGAGCTTGGGCGGGTTTAAGTGTGTGTGTGTAGGACCACCAGTGTTTGTGCTCTGCCCCTTAGTGTATGGTAAGTGTACAGCCGCCAGTAAAGCTTCCACTTAAAATGACTCTTTTAAGAGTTTCCCTCTTTAAAGCTTCAAACTCAATATCAGAGGAGAAGGATGTTCAAAGACCCTGCACCAACCACTCATGCTGCCACTACATCCAAGCATGAGTTTCTCTTCAAATAACCTTTCCAGGGACCTTTGATTGCTGACTCCTGCTGGGGAAGGATATTGTGAATGTTATCTTAATACAGAGATGAAAAGCAATCAAAAGAATGTTGTACTTTGGCTGTCAAAAATGTATATGCCTTTCTGAGCAGCTTTTTGATAGGCAGGGTAGGAAATTTGTGGGTTGACTGTTTTAAGACGTGACACCTTGTTTAGAGAGAGGCAAAGCATGACTAATGAAGGATTGCAACTGTGTGAGTTCAGTTCACGTTCTTGGGGTTTCTGCTCAGAGACACCCACCCACACACACACATATTCCCAAAACTTTGATTCCTCTGTCCTTAGCCTTGCTATTGTGAAACTTTAATTTAAATCTGTCGTCTTTTATGTCCTTCCTTATGCATGGCAAACCGCAATGTAACCGCAAACCCATAGTAACCACAACCGTAAGGTACAAAGCCATATGCATTTCAATTAGCTTTTCTTCAATTTGCTGCACAGATGCCATTTAAACTGAGGACCCCCCTTCTTCAATAACATTTGAATTAATCTCTTCCTCAAAGACTAGAGGATGTACACAAACACACATGCACACACAAACACACTGTTACTACTGCACATAAATTTTTTTCCTCTCTTTCATACTTGGGGCTTGTCCCATAAAGGCCGTTAAAAAATTTTTTACTTTAAGTCCCAACCCTGACTTGAGTTAGTTCAACAAGTCAAGCGGGGCTTAAATGGTTCCATAAAGGCACACACAATCCAACTAACTCAAGTCAGGTATAAGTAGTCAAACTAATTGTGCGTACACGTGCTTAAGCAACCCAAGAGGTAGAACGTGGATTATATCGATTCAACCACTGCAAAAACTGCACACTGCCATATGACTACTTCGAGAAAGAGCGTTCCCTTTAAGCAGCTCCTTCATTCACCACATCAAAGTAAAATTAGGCCATGATTTATGTGAACAATCTGAGGTCGAGGTCCTATTTATAGACCTTCACTTTATTGATTAACCCTCTAAACACAATAAATCTAATTGACTTTAGACAATGTTTGTTTTATAAACCTACTAATAATCAATACATTATCTAGTAGCCAAACTTTTTTGCATGTTTTTTGTGTCGGGAAAGGAAAGTTGGCTGTATGCATTTAGGTTTGTTTTACAATTGTATGCTACTGTTAACTATCAATGATAACTGTGATCAATCAGATTAAGAGAAATAGGCCTATTTAACGGATGCCTAAACATTTGAAATCGCTACCATCTAAGCCTACATTTAACGTAGGCTTTGTCAGTTTGTATTATTCTGTAATAATTGTTCATTATTGTTTAATGCATTAGGTTAAATGTTGTAGCCTACGTATTTAAGATTTTTATAAGCCTACATATTGAACTGAAGGTGAAAGAGATTGAGATGAGTGAATGCAATTTACCACCATGTCCATGGTAAATCATGCCTTTCCGTCAGGTCAGCGTTGATGGAATGTCTGATTAAGCACCAACTCAGACTAAGCCTGACAGTTAGCCTGCACAACAAGGCTAGTTTCGCAGCCTAAATTGACATCGTAACTGAGTTAGAACTACATTGAGCTGGCTTTAAGGAACCAAATAAATTAGAATTTAGTCCGACTAACTGTCATAAGCCTGACTTATTCGGTAAACTCGCTTTATGGAACAGGCCTCGGGTCTCTAACTCCATGTACTTAGCACAGCCACTCACACTCACACAAAAAAAAGAAAGATATGAAATATGTGTATGAGTTTCTTATTCATAAAAAAAAACACATCGGGAGAATCTGCGTACCTCCGGGTATGAGCGGGAGTTCACGAATTGTGCTCACTGATTGGCTCATGATGATGACTAGTTAATAAATTGTTAAAGATATTCATTTTTTGGATCTCTGTACCGAGTGACTTGACTCTGTTGGAATGCCCAACAAAAGTCAACAAAATTGACTGTAACAGTACTGGGAACTGGGAGGTGGCACACAGGTCTTTGGAAAAGATAATCTCCTCACCCTCAGTTGTATAATACCTGAGGTGTGGGATCCGCCTATCCCCAATGTATATTTGGTTCCCTAAATGTAGCTAATCAGGGCTATTAACTGCACCTATATTACGATGAAGAAACCCTGGGTTAATGAATTATTTTATTGTAAATCAAAAACTGTTTTACTCCACTAACGTTCAAATAACTGCTAGCGAGGTTCCTTCTATTTCACTAATTAAGGTCTCCATTTCCTATTCAGCCGCTTTTTTGTTGTTGTCGTAGCCATTTCTCATTCATAATGGTTCATTGTTTACAATTAGTAGAACTGAGCAGTTTATTGAGAAACCTGACGAAACAAGTGTTTCATTGACGATGTATGACAAAGTCTGAAAGTTCATGGGGTGTGGATAAGTCATAGACCTATATAACTAGACCCAGGCAATAAATTATATCTGATAACCGCAACATGGTTATGGTTATGCAACGTTGTCAGTTAACACCACAATGATGACATTACAAAAACAGTATACTCGACATATTAACGCAAACTAGGGAGAGTACCATTTCCGGAGAAATTGGGGGTTGTGCTTGCATCACTTTCAAATGGATGCATTGTTAAAACGCATATTGTAGACTGATATTTCTGTGTATAGTTTGTACAACATGCATGCTTATCATTTATAAAGATTACATATATTTAAATGCATACATTTGTTGCTGCTCATTTACAACATGAAATGCAAAGAGTGAAGAGTAGAATGAAAGGTTTCCCTGTAAGAGGGAATAGTGATCAACTATATTAGCCTCATAGTTCAAAATGAATAAACTGGACAGTCCGGTGTGAAAATGGTCCTCACCTCTATGATTTAATTTATGTTGTTCATAGTACCTAGCCAAAAATAGTCAAAATGTATAGGTACGTAGCGAAAAGTAGACTTTTCGCTAAGATAATAATGCTGAATGTTCACTGACATCGATTTTTGTCTTAAAATGTCCCGTATGCCTTGTTGCTAAGGTGTGCAGACGTAATTATAGTACGCTAGCAGTGAGTTCCCATATTGTGAAAACACGACCTTTTGAGAAAAAAACATTATGAAGCGGATTATCCAGAAGTTAAGCACAATCTTTGGTGAGTTTTGTTGGTGGCTATGACGTTGTGGCCCTCCTCCCCAAGGGGTTCAGAAAGTGTTCGATTTTCCAACTCGCTCTGTTAGTGGTGATGAAGTTGAATAAACTGCAAACCCTTTTACTCACCCTGGGAGTTTGCGTCCTTCAATCTGGTCGGAGTTTACCTGATACCGGGCCCTCACGTGAAAGAGGCACAGCGCGCACTCGCAGACCAGATTCTGAAAGTTGAGCGAACTCACCCGGACTCACTAATCATCGTCCTCGGGGACATCAACAAAGGCAACCTCAGCCAGGAACTACCCAAATACAAACAATTCATCAACTGCCCCACCAGAGAGGGAAATACCCTAGATCACTGCTACACCACAGCCAGCAAAGCTTATCATGCTGTCTCTCGTGCAGCACTGGGACACTCCGACCACGCCATGATCCACCTGATTTCTGCATACAGGCAGAAATTTAAACTCTGCAAACCTGCAGTGAGGACACACAAACAGTGGTCCAGTGAGGCTGTGGAGGATCTCAGGGCTCCTGCATACCAACACGAACAACAACAACAAACCTCGGTTGACAGCTAAACTCAGAAGTCTGAGGTCCAAGAAAGAGGAGGCTTTTAAAAGTACAGAAATACAGATTCAAGGAGTCTAAAAAGTTTTTTAAGCAGGGCGGTAAGGGATGCTAAACGACGGAACTCAGATAAACTGAAAGACCAATTCTCTGCGAACGACTCTACCTCTGTTTGGAGGGGGCTCTGGCAGATTACAAACTACAAGCCCAGAGCCACACCCACCACTACGACCCCTGCCTGGCCGACGACCCGAATGAGTTCTACTGCAGATTTGAAAGACAATCGGACAGTCCTTTAACACCCCCCATGCCACCGCAGACACCTCCCCCACCCCCAACCACATCAACCATCAACACCTACACATTGCTGACTCTCTCTATTCAAGAGAGAGAAGTCAACAAAGTGTTCAAGAAACAGAACCCTCGCAAAGCAGCTGGACCGGATACTGTCTCCCCTGCCATGCTAAAGCACTGTGCGGACCAGCTGTCCCCGATGGTCGCCAACATCTTCAACACCTCCCTTGAGACATGCCACGTGCCAGCCTACCTCAAATCCTCCACCATCATCCCTGTGACCAAGAAGTCCAGACCAACAGGACTGAACGACTACAGACCCGTCGCACTGACATCTGTGGTAATGAAGTCCTTCGAGCACTTGGTGCTGGCACACCTCAAAAATATCACGGATCCCCTCCTGGACCCCCTGCAGTTCGCCTACAGAGCCAACAGGTCTGTGGATGACGCAGTTAATATAGCCCTTCACTTCACCCATCAGCATCTGGACTCCCCAAACACCTACGCCAGGATCCTGTTTGTGGACTCCTCCCACCCTGGACACTCTTTGCTTCAGCTGCTCCCCTCTGGCAGGAGGCTGCGGTCCATCAGGACCAAAACCTCTCGCCACAGGAACAGCTTCTACCCCTCTGCTATTGCCCTCTTCAACAGGGCCAAGGACTCAGTATGACATTGCCACAAACTAGCAACACCCCCACACCCCCGCTCCGGGATCCTCCTACTGCACTCTGCATAAGCCACTTTAGCACATGACATGGCAACTTAAAACTACCATTGTGATTTTGTACCCCCCGCCTCCCCCTGTATATACCCTCCCCCTCCCACTGTTGCACTAATGTGTATATACCCCCCCCTCCCCCTGCACTATATATACCCCACTTACTATAGTTATATTAACCCCATCTGTACAGCTGGTGTCCACTTTTTAAAATTTTTATTTGTATTTTATAATAGATTTTTATTATGTTTTCATCTACCTGCATTATGTTTCATATATGTTCTATGTTTGCAATTCCCGGCCACAGTAAATTCTGTGCTTGTATATTTGCATGGCGAATAAAACCGATTCTGATTCAAATTATGAATGGATTATGAATGGAGTCGAACCCTAGCGATTAAAATGATGAAAAGTACAAGAGTCTAGTAGGACCAGGCTAGGTGGGAACTGACTGAGAAAATGACTGAGCCAGGTATTGAAGTTCATAGTTAATTTAATCCAATACAATCTGTAGGTAATCAAACTCAAAACACGCGGCAAAAAAAAACTATGTATGTTGTGAATTCCATCTAGAATAGGCTAATATTTCTAAAAGTGAAATGAATACTATACAGTACCGATACTTCAGTACAGAGTTTTGTAAAGTTTGCATGATGTATCTGCTTCTTGATAGGACTTGATAGTATTACCTTTGCTCACACACTCACGACTGATTGTCAAAAAATATGACATGTACAGCTAGTTGCGAGCGTGTACCAGCCACGGAGCTAGGAGCATGGTGAGCCACTGTTCTATGCAACTTAAATGGAATCTATGAAGACAAACTTGTGGTATCGGACGTGTACACAGCGGTCATGCATCTGAGAAAAATGTTGCAAACAGAGTTTTGCTGTTTCCTCCTTATGCATACATATGACTTTACATAGAGCATGATTTCAGTATTACATTTCATCCCTGGAGTTTCTAAACGTGTACGCTAATTGGTTACACCCATCCATACGAACACACAGGATAGTTTTTCTCAACATATGACAATTTGTTCCATCCGGCAAAACTGTCATGTTTTCATGTAGGGAATGGCTGAATCCTTCAGTAATGCCTTACACTGCCTTAGATTTTATAGATCTTAAACATTTTAATCTGTGTGTGAATCTGACCACTTATTTCCTATTCCCTTTACTCTAACTATAAACCACATCATTTCATATCATTTAGGGAGCAATCAGATGGAATGGAGTCAAGCAAAAAAGTGACATGTACTGACATGTACTGTTCCCTGTCAGTCCAACATTAGTTCAGGAACCTTCACTATCTATTAAATTACATCTAAGCAGTGTAAGTGTGTTCTGTAAATTGAAGTGAAGTGAGGTATTGTCAAGTATGGTTACTCATACTCGAAATTTACCTCTGCATCCAAGTGCGCGCACGTGCACAGAGCAGTGGGCAGCTATTGCTCCAGTGCCCGGGAAGCAATTGGGGGTTTGGTGCCTTGCTCAAGGGCACCTCAGTCATGGTATTGAAGGCAGAGAGAGTGCTGTTTATTCACAATCCCCACCTTCAATTCCTGCTGGTGCGAGAATCGACCAGCAACTTGCAGGTTACAAGCCTGACTCCCTAACCATTAGGCCACGACTTCCCCTTGTGTATACTATGTGAAGTTATGTGTATTATGTTTGTCTAGTGTGGATATATGTGTCCAGTATATAAATCCACTGGTAAATTCAGTGGTTTGCTTTGCTCTAGTTTGATTGCATACACACCAACAAATCAATGTTTACACTCAACAAAGATAAATTGTGGCCTAACAATATGGTGGCAGAACAGAAAAATGGGTCGTCCTTTGGGAAAAATAACAACTTTTATTTATCCCTGAGAGAGAATGGTAGAAAAGGAAACAACGAGCATGAAAGAGCGAGAGAGGGGAAGAGTAACTCCTAGCCAAATCATTCAAGCTCATGAAATCTTAGCACAAACTGTAATAATATTTAAACAAAGTATTTTTAAGATGGAAAACGAGCTCTGTGGTGAGAGAGCGCGAGACCCATGCCCAGTCACTTTCAGCACCTCAGCTTTCTCTGATGTCCATCTGTGTGTGTGTGTGTGTGTATGTGTATGTGTGTGTGTGTGTGGACACACTGAGTGGCGCTCGGACAGACAGTCCTTGTTTTCACAAGGTTCAGTCACAGGTCTGCAGCTATACAAAACCCAAGCAGCGGAGCAGGAAAACCTGCATGCTTGAAAAAGTTTCTTTTTTCCCCTTCCTTCCATCCTCTGTCAAAGGATAAAAGACACTTCACTGTCAATGGCTCATTGAGACATACAAAAAAGCTCTGGACATTGTGGGAGTGTGGTCCCTGAGACATCCCCCCTAAACTAAAAATGGCAGCCCGCCACCAGCCCTGCTTGCTAACTAGAGTGGTACACAATAAGTAAGCCTGCTGGTACACACACAGTCTTCTTGAAAATCCTTGCCTCTCTCCAACATTTAGCCTCATTCCACATCCCCAAACTCATCCCAATTTCCCTGCATTTTACTTATCCTTCTTTCCATGTTTCTCACAAACCTCCATGAGTCCACCAGGATGTTTGTTGTTTTCATGGGATAGGGATGGGGGGGATAGTAAAAACCGGTCCTTTCCCAATCTCTCCAGATTATTCTTCATACTTACTCTCACAGACCTCACAGACATTTATGTGATTTACCCCATAGATAGCAACAAATTGTATAAATGAAACATAAAAACTGTGAAATATACACACTTCTGTTTACTTATTTACACAGTATATAACAATGCATAGTGCCAAATGCCATATGTGATTTCAGCCCTTCAAAGTGTGTTAGGATGTAGAGGAGGTTTATATCATTTACAAATGTTTTTTGTTGTTGCTTGCAAATAATTAATGAGGTATAGTCAGTTAGAAAGTAGTCCAACAGTACCCTTAAACCTGCCTTGAGTCAGTGTGTGTGTGTGTGTGTGTGTGTTTGAGTGCATAATGACAGCTTGTCTCTGCTTCCTCTTGTCACACAACTCCAAATAAACATGCACAATTCCCATTGGTATACATGACTGTGCTGGTCTCCCTGCTTATTTCCCCTTTTCACTCTGTTCCATTGCTCCTCCCATCCAACCCCCAACTTCACTTCATCCTCATACCGGTTTTCAGATTATTGCACTCTGTGCAGGCAAGACAGAAAGGTCACAGTAAAAAGGTCACAAGGTTGTACAGTAAATCGTAAATCTCTACAATGTGAAATGCCTGTAGAATGTGAAAGTGAGTGAAGGAATGAGTAAAAATAAAATAATTGAAAAGAGCCTCCGTCTGTGGAGAACATTCAGCATGTATGTATGACTAAATTCATAAAATAATATCTAAAAGTTCAAACCAACTTCGAAAAACTAATTGGGCAACACGATACCTCAAGATAACATGAATCACCATGTAATTATATTGCAATACAAAAGATCACAACAGCGGTGTTACAGAACAATGTAAGTGATGCCAAAACTGGCCCTCGGTCTGTTGATTTTTTATATGAATTAATTTATGAATGCATCACATAAAAGCATGAATGAACAACCAAAAGGCCAAACAAACCCGTGATTGAAAGAGCAAACTGAAAAGCGAATTAATTATCCACATTTGAAAAAATCACAATAAATTGGCCATGCAAATGAGTAAAGGGGGGAGAAAAAAAGGGTGATGATCCCTCTTGTATTTAGGACTTTCTGAGTCTCCACTCCAGCCTGGTAATCCTAGCCATCATATATTGCCCTCTCTGGATCCGTTGAAAGGCCATTTCATCTACCCAGGCCTACCCCCTAAATCACACAGAGCTTTATTTTTCTCACCCGGCTCACACACACACCGCAGAACACAAACTGACCAGTCCTCAGACCTCAAAGTCCTTAATGTAAAGACTGCCTGCTTGAAATACCATTGTTAGCTCACTTTTGCTCTGTGAACACCTGGCAATGTTTTTGTTGTTAAGTCAAAGTAAACACACGTCTAGATGTCCTGAGGTGCGGATCAGGCGTTTAGCGCGGCACGAATTGATCGTTGAAGTGTGAATAGCGCCACTCAAATCGAGTGTTCATGCGTCTGATGCCCTAGACACTCAAGTTTAAAAATCAGAATTTTAGCAAATCTGACGTGCGTCTGAAGTGTCAGACTTCAAAAGGTTCAAGCATCCAACTAGACACGTATGATGCAAATTTGACATACGATTAGCGTTTGGTGTAAACACAGCATTAGATTTCAGATAAGGCCATTTCTTACATTTCCTGTCTCTCCCAAAAAAACTATAAAGGCAACTAATATACAATTAAAACTAAAAATGCAGAAGGGTACATCTATAAACACCTGGGGAAGTAAAGTTATGAGGACAAAGTGTTTGTTCCTAAAAATGATTCTGACAAGTTTAACAGACTCCCACCTGAAAGCACACAAGACCAATCTATATATATATAATATATAAAAATACATACTGTATATATATCATCTAAGTCTGACGTTAAGGTTCCTTGTGGCAATTTTCGTTCCACATGAGAAATAAGACATACATACCCGTTTTCAGACATTTTGCAGGAATGGGGCGCAGGAGAAATCATGTAGACATGTAGACCAAATTCGAAAAAATTTGGCCAATGACTTTTTGAGCTATTGAGCCATTTCATGTAACATTATAATAATAATAACAAATAGCGATACTTAATATTGCAAACGGCCCCATTATTGACCACTTAAACTCACCGTTTCAGACACCATTATTGTTCATGACTGTTTCTTCTGTTATTTCGTAAAGACAACATGCAGCAATGAAAGAAAGTAACTCATCGATAAATACACATCTTGTATTGCTGCTCACCATATGACAGCTTCTTACTTTGAGATTTAAGAATGAATGTAAAAATGCTCTCAAACCATATGTGTAACATTTACCTTTTACAGTATCAAACTTGACATTCTTCTATTGAAAGTGGTTGGATGGACAATTATGGGACCTCCTAGCTAACTGCAAAAAATTAGGAGAATAAAATTTGTTGGTTTACCCTTATTGGACTTTAAAACTGAAATGTTATAGCATAGATCTGAATCTATATGTTTAAATACAATGCTATAAATTACATTGTTAATTTGTATTTTATCATATATTTTCTTAAAATGTCTGAGGATCGTCAACAGCTACATGGATGATAATGGGACCCCTTACACTAACAAACTAGTTTAGATGAGCTAAATAAGTAAAACCAGAGCTAAAGCATGATTGTTTCTGAAATTAAGATGAAACATTAAGGACAGCATGCTGTGCGCATACAATGACACACAATGCAAAAGAAAAACGTATGAAACTATGACAACCGGGTCAAAACAGACACAGTTTATCAGTAGACATATAGGAATGGGCTATAAGGATAACTTTAAATTTAACATTTCAAAACCACATATCGGACCAAAGATGCTTTAAAACATCTTAACAATTGAAGAACAACAAGGCTATGTACCATGAATGCTTCTGACTTTGAAGCTGTGTCAACTAAAACAACAAAATGTGAAACATATGTAGGGAATGGCGTCACCACACCACTTACACTAATGACTGTCAATAACAAGTTCATGAAAACACAACACCCTCACCAAACAAGTCCAATTACCTTTTAACTTTAGTTCAAGCCCATACCAGACCCATTTACATTTTATATGGCTTTGGCCCATACAGACCTCCGATAGTTTACATCACGCAATCCCAGCATGCACCAGTAAAAATCAAAACATCACTACTTTGGCAGGAAAGGGGCAGAGTGGAGCACCAATCTTGACAGTTACGTTACTAGCTATTTGCTCCTATTGGAATTTGCTAACTTTTTCAATAAATGTCTTGATTCCACATGTTGGATTGCTGCTGTACGCAGGGATGCCAGAATCATTAGGAAAAAATAAAGACAGAGAATTTTAAAGGTTCTTAAAGACATAACACAACCCAATCATTCCTGACAACCACCCATGGCTTCAACTGAGGATCATTCAGTCTTTGGGAATAAGTTACTTGTAATTAGTGTGACCAGAAGCAAACCATGAAAAGGAGGACACTTGGTTCCAAAAAGGAGGACAAAGGGTAAAAAAGGAGGGCAATCCCTTCTAATGATAATACATTGATTCAGTAAATATATGAGAGAGAATATAGGTTGTGCCTTATCAACGTCAAGTACACGCAATTACTGCTTTATGATTCCCCGGGAAATGGGGGGCGGGGGGTAAGAGAGAGACAAAGCAGACACACAGAGACAGGGAGGGGGTGTCACCATCTTCTACCATAAACACATGCATCAATTTACAAAACATACACACAGCATACAGAAGAGTTGGTCAACTACTGGAATAGGGGCAAGTAGTGAGAGAAGGTGACAAGTGAGTTCCAAGGTTCATTTAGGGTTAGAGGATGCCTTCATAGAACCCAAATTAGACAGAAAGGAGCTGGCCACTCAGTGTTTATGGGTGGTGTGTGTGTGCGCGCGTGTGTGTGTGTGTGAGAAAGTGGTAAAATGTAGTGACTTTAAGTACTGCAGCTCTGAGTATGTCACTACTTGTTTGTCTTTTTCAGCATGTGTGTGTGAATCTTACACATTGTGAGTGTGTGAGTGTCTTTAACACTGGCTAGAATCTGTTCATTCAACTTTTGCACTGTTTTAAAATAACTGAGATGTTATTTTGGACCTTTTGCATTCTATTTTCTTGACCATGCCTGGTACTGAGATAAGGTTACTTTGCTACATGGTAAGAAAATAAAGACTGGCCCTTAACACTAACCACCAAAATGGAGGAACAGAGATAGGGATACAGAGAGAAAGAGAAAGACAGAAATACGGAAACTGAAAGAGTGCAAGAGCAAGACTGTGTGAGAGAGAAATGAAACAAATGTAGAAACTCTGCTGGGACAACTTGACGCTGCTGCTATTCTCGTCCAACGATCTGTGTGTGTGTGCGTGTATATGTGAGTGAAGGGGGGGGGGGGCGGCAGACAAGCGTCCAATTGAGGAGCACAGGCGCAGGGTTGGTCTAGGGGCAGGGTCTAGGGGTTAGGGGCTTTGGGCTGATTGGGTGGATCGGTCAAGGCTGGATTGGAAGAGTAACCACTAGCTGCTTTATAGCCTGTTGACCTAGAGCATCATTGACAGAGACAGGAATTGCATGTGTTTACCAACTCCCTGCTTTGATAGGCAAAAAAATATAACAGGCACCGAAAGATGGAAGGAGAGAAAGAGAGAGCATTCTGAAGGCAGATATTCATGTTCAGGTTTATGGGTTTCTAGAGAGCAAACATGGAAGATTTCTATTTCTGCATTTCTTTTGCCTCTTTCTTTTCAGACCCTCGTCAGTAGAGGACCTTATCCTATGAAAAATCTCTCTGTGAGCGAGAAAAGAGAGGTGAATAGTGAGACAGAAACAAAAAAAGTGACAGGGAGGGACCAAGAAAGAAAGAGAGAGCGACAGAGAAACATAAATATAAACCTTCACCCTTCTCAACACATTCCATGACTATCTGACAGTGACGTCACGAAGATGAGAGACAAAGGCCGTTTGCGTTTCTAATGAAATTCATGACTTTTTGGTCGTAGTGCGTTGACTGGACGGCCTTGTCTGTTTGTTGTGCTTCGAGGAAGGTGGCCTGATTCCTGTGCGAGGAGGAGAGATCTCCCCACACTCCCCTCCCTCTCCGGTCACCTCCTAAGTGGCATTCTGACGGTGTTACAACAGCCTCCCCCCTTACCATGCCCCCTTACCCTTTTCTTTGACAGACGGAATGACCCAAGGCGGCTGGAACGTTGTCAAGGTTAAGGATGGGGGCTTGCGGTTAAACGCTGTTGAGCGCTATAAGACACTGCAGCACGCCCACGCTTGACCGCCTGATTGTCCAGTGTCTGACCTCCCTGCGGCACAAAATGGGAGGCACAACAGGGCTTGATCCCGCCCACCACCACTGACTTCATCCCAGTGGTGATGTCATGTGCTGTGTCACAAGAGTGAGGATGCCTTGTCAATGGTGACTAATTATAGAGAATCCCCAGACTCTTTACACTCAAACACACTCTCTCTTTAATACATACTGTACTACCCTACAGGACCTTTACTCTCCTCCACCCGGTGTTTGTGTGTGTGTGAGTTGGGACTGACCATCTGAGCGGTGGATGCAGGTGTGTTGATTGTCACTGAGGAAGAAGCCATCCTTGCAGAGGCACTCGTAGCTTCCCATGGTGTTGACACAAACCTGCTGGCATCCCCCATTGTTGTCAAGACACTCATCCACATCTGACAGAGAGAGAGAGAGAGAGAGAAAGAGAGACATAAAAATAGGGTACATTGACAACTCAAAATACCAACAAAAACTACTTTCAGATCACAACGTGGAAATGGAAAAATCCTGGATTCAACATTGGGAGCACTAATGGTTTCAATGTTCAATCCATCATCAGATAAGGGAAAGGGAAACAACAAGAGAAACAACAAGTCCTCAACATGATTTTTTCTCATTTGGCCCAATGATACAACAGGTAGTACTGCTCTATCCGCAGGTAGTACTGCTCTACCCGCAGGTTGTACTGCTCTACCCGCAGACTGTTAGTGGCCCACAATGTGCCCATAGATGGTGCTATAAGCCACACCCAAAAACTATGTGATTTTCCCAATGCCCCATTACTCCAAAATGCCTGAAATTTTGTATACATGCCTTATTTCTCACGGAGAAGAAAAAGTCTCAAAGGCCCTAAATGTCAGATCAATGAATGTTCTTGTACTGGACAAAGTTGGGACAAATTTGAGACAACCTTCAAGATCTTCTCATGAACCATAGATGAAATTGACTTGAAATGTGTTACATAATTGTAGAAGATGTTTGTCTATAAGGTGATATCGAATGAGAAATTGACTGCAAAATGGCTGAAAAGGTGTATTTGTGTAAATGTCCATTTTGTCACAATAACCTTTGTATCAACAAATCAAATATAATTTTGGCTGATGGTTTTTCAAGCCTTATTGGCTTCAAGATGTCATCACTCTGAAGTACCTTACGAGATTTCACCTTGATATGTCAAAAGATCACTGAATTAGAGATGCATAAATGATGTCTCAAAGCTATGCAAAGCTAAAATTCTGCCCTTTCTATTCATTGAATGCGCAACAGTTAATGTGTGTAAGACAGGGTAGAGACACTGACTTGCAACCTTATACTGTTGAGTTTGAATCTCTATTCAGCCTGTTGTTGCTTGCCAAACATTAATTAATTTGGCTCTCTTTTCTAACTCTTGATCTTCTACAATGTACATTATTATAATATTTTGCTATTTTAGGAGGAACCTGCCTTGCTGCTTGAAGCTCAATCTTAGTATTATTTTCTATTAAATTGCTGTTTTAGCAAATTATATACCTTTGACATGCCTTAAAGTAACATTGAAGTATACAATGAGAGTGAGAGAGGGAGGAAGGGTGAGAGAGAGGACGAGGTAGCAAAGTAAAAAAACACACACATACTCAAACCATGTTTTACCTCGTGTACGATGTGTTCTAACTGGATCCGACTTCTGTTGTGAACGCATACCCTTCCCCATAACAGCAAGTCACTGGACTGTCCTTCAGAGATTCAGTGTAGAAGCTACCAGTCTCTCCGCTTACAAGTGTAATAAAGCCTCATTTTGTGAATTAAATACTCCTTTATCACCTAGTTCCATCTTTGCCTAAATTCAATAGCTAGAGCTAAAATGTCCACAACACCTACAAAACCTACAAAGGGTAGACACGGTTCTTCAACAGGAAGCATTGGGCTGGTTAATTTCAAATCTGTACAGTATGTACAGTGCACTGCTTTCTTACACAATTGTCTACAAATGTGTGAAATGTGTTTATATGTGTGCGCCTGAGTGTTTATTGGACCCTGTTGTGTTGTTGGGAGCTCGCTAAATCACTGGCAGAGCCTTCTGAGAGCAAAGAAGTCAACTGGAAACGTATAACATCCTCCACTGACTTTAACGAGGATCAAACAGGATTTGGCTGCTACGGTGGCAAGTGAGCGATGGACATACTTGTGTGTGTGTGTGTGTGTCTGAGTTAACCGTTCCATTTTTGGGTGGACAGCATGTGTGTTTTGTTTAGTCTGTGCTTGTTCCGTAAGGTGACGCAAGCAAGCCCAGCTTGATTGGGGTCATAAGTGGGATAGGGAACAAGGCTTCCAACAACTGTCTGTCTGTCAACCTGCTTGTCTCTGTCAGCCTCCCTGCATGCCTATCTTTCTACATGCCTGTCTGTCAGCCTGCTTGCCTGTTTGTCTGTCATCATTTTTATCCTTTCAAAGAAATATTAAATCTATCTCTACAATCCTCAACCAATCAGGTAGCAACTCCACAACTTACATAGGTATGCCCATGTACACCAGTCTGCAAGGGAAGCAGGAGTGGTCCCTGGTCAGACAATTGTCCCCTCTTTCCCTTGCTCTCGATCTTTCTTTATCTGTCTAATCCACACTCTTTCTCTTTCTGTTGTTCAGTCTCAAATCTCACCAGGCTTTAGTGACTTCAGGGGGGACCGCTCTGCCTGCCTGCCTGCCTGCCTGCCTGCCTGCCTGCCTGCCTGCCTGCCTGCCTGCCTGCCTGCCTGTCTGTATGTCTGTATGTCTGTCCCTCCGCCTGTCTGTCAGTCTGTCTGTCTGTCTGTCTTTCTGTCTCAATCACTCATAACGAAGTGGGTGGTGCCTGCTACCCTCAGACCAGGCCTAATCCCTAGTTTATGTCCCTCAACTCGAGGGAAGACACTAATCTCAATTACAGGGAAGGGGAAACACATGTTCTTATGGTATGACGTCTCCTGCAGACTGGTCTTGCTGGCTTTAAGATGACACCCCTCAAGACACAGCATGTTGTCAAAAAAATGTAAATCTCATATAGTATGTCATATACAGTCTATTCTAAGATGGTTGGGATTCTAAGATTCATTTTGGGAAGTAATAACATTGTTGGCACAATTTTAAAATTACATAATGTATTGCGCATATAAAAGACATGATTCTGCATGTAATGATTAGCAATCTCTAAGGTTATCTTTCTGACAAATTGCTTTGGTTATGAATCTTTCTATTAAGATTTGGGATTTCATGTTGCAATCTTTATTGCATCAAGTTGCAAGAACATGGACATTCTATAACACTATTCTGCCCTATTATTAAACTACTTCCTCGGGGTCAGTGTAATCTGAAGAACTTCAAGACATCCTGTTAAATGCCTGTGATCTTACAAATGTTCTGTGGTAAAAACACACATTGGTGGGTGTGGTTAACACATGGTGTACAATGTCTATAAACATAGTGTAAATAACCCTAAACTGTATGGATATTTGCCTGGAATAGACCCCCCTCCTCCTTAGAATTTGGTGACAGATTTGGTAATTGTCCATGGAGAACTGGTCTTGTTAACACAGCATGCTGGAGTGACTGAAGCTGTTACTGTCATGGGAAGGGGGGTGGTGCTATGTTGTCTATATGCCTTTGTATTTTTCCTTTTTGTAGTGATCCGTCATACACAGAAAATTCCTGTATATTTGCCTGCCTATCAATCATTGAAATGGTTTGTAGTTCTAAACACCTCCCGCATGTTCCATGCTACAGAAGGTGCCATGTAAGAGCAAACTGGTTTACTATAGACAAAAGAGACTGCACATACATGTACTAGATATTAGGGATCAGCTAGCTGACCTCTTTCTTTTTCTCTCTTGGTAACTCTATCACTTTCATTCTCTGTGTTTCTTGGCCTCTCACTCCCTTTCTATATTTCTCTCAACGTCTTTTTCTCTACAGAGTCTATACCAAGACCTCAGGTCAGAGTACAGATGTTCTAACCAACACTAGACAGCTGTGCTCCGGCACATTTTCAGATCACCCTACAATGAACCCCCACAAATTCTCTGTCATCTTACATCATTGCAGCATCATATCACCATTCTTCATAAGTTAGGTTTTCCTCTAATGGGCCTCTCACACTCTTTTTTGGGTTAGGCTACGACTTGACTCATACCAGAAGGCAACCATACAAACACTACTCTGTAAAACACGTCTTGTTACTCCCAGTGTCTCTACATATCTTAAACGTAACCTTAAAACTTAACTTGAACCCAAACTTTCATCCTAAAATTTGTCCTGAGTAAACTCTTAATTAACATTCAAAACGTATATTGCACCTCGGTAAGTATTCGTACAGTTCGGTAAGTATTCGTACAGTCGGTAAGTATTCATACAGTTTGTATTGTTTGTATCTTGTTTAGTTTATGTATAGGAAAATTGTTATATTTATTTTAAATTGATTGATGTTTGCCTGTACTGTTGTATGTCTGTACTTCTGTAGCACCGTGGCTCTGTGAGACACGACATTTCGTTCCACTGTATGCCTCCTCATGTAGCGGAATGACAATAAAGCACAACTTAAACTTGAACCTACATACATTTACCTTCCCTAGTTGCAGAAGGTTCGACTGTAGACTACAGCACTTTTCACTTTTATACAATAACACTGCCTGCCTGCATTCGACAGCAAGTGAACTCTGAACCAAAGCTATGGCGAGCATAACTGATTTTAATTGGTTGTACAAAATAAAAGAAAGTATGGTTATCATTATTTATAATTAAAAGTAAAAATAAATATAATTTTAAATTAACATTTCTGTTCCAGAACATTATAAATATATAAAGTCTCTGTTTTTTTGTTATTTTTTATCTAGCAAAATATCGAATGTTTCTGGTTTTCTTTTCATTCTTTAAGTAAGGCCTTGATTTGAATTCATGTGAAGGTCAGAATTCAGAATCAGAATTAAAATCTGTTTTATTCGCCGTGCAAGATATACAAGCACAGAATTTACGGTGGCAGGGAAGATCAAACATAAAACATACATGAAACATAAAGAAGGTAGATCAAAATATAATAAAAATCTATTTTAAAAAACAAATAAGATAAGTGGACACCAGCAGAATTGCATTAAACATCAATCGCATCAAAGTTTGATAGATATTCTACACTGTGAAGAGAACATCCTGGAAATACGTAGCTTGCTGCAGTTACAAAGAAAAGTCTAAATACAAGTATACCATCCGAGTTTCGCTTTACAGGTCACATTCTTCCATGTTTAAATTGTTGTTGTTATTTGAGCATGCGTCAGGCTTTGTGGGCCTAATGTGATCTGACTTCGACTAGCCTTCTTATAAGCCCAGAAAATGTATTTTAAAATATATATGAAATAAATATAAACTTTCTCAACCAGTATTATTTGGTTCTAACCAGTTGGGGAACAATTACTTTAAAGTGAAACAGAAACCGGAAACAGAAACATAACGATTTTGCCTCGAACAAACCCCAAATAATTATACTTTGAAGCCCTGATTATAACCAAAACCCTAAGCCTTGGCTTTTAGTAAAGCCAAGCTAGCCTATTCTAGATGGAACATACGTTCCACATACGACTTGTTTTTGTATTACATTTTTGTGTCAGATTAAAGAAACTGTAAACTTCATAAACCCCTCCTTGAACTGCCACCTTAACGTGGTGAAGGGGTTTAAGTGCTTGGATGATCCTAAGAATTATGTTAATGGGGGCAATACGCCCCTACTAGCCCCTGCCTGGTCTCCCAAGGCAAACTGGTCCTAGCCAGACTAAGCACGGTTCACCAAACCCCTATGATGCCAAAACCAAAGAGATTCGCAACGTAGCCCGGAGTGGCGCTACCGGGGATTCAGGAAGAGCAGTGTGGGTTTCGTCCTGGTCGCGGAACACTGGACCAGCTCTACACACTTCATCGGGTGCTTGAGGGTTTGTGGGAGTTTGCCCAACCAGTTCACATGTGCTTTGTGGACCTGGAGAAGGCAACGGTGTCCCTCGCAGTGTCCTGTGGGGGGTTTGCCGGGAGTACGGGGTCCGGGGCACTTTGCTCATGGCCGTCCAGTCTCTGTATGACCGGAGCAGGAGCTGTGTTCGCATTGGCGGTAGTAAGTCAGACTTGTTCCCGGTGCATGTTGGACTCTGCCAGGGCTGCCCTTTGTCATCGGTTCTGTTCATTGTTTTTATGGACAGAATTTCTAGGCACAGCCAGGGGCCGGAGGCTGTCTGGTTTGGGGAGCACAGGATCTCTTCTATGCTATTCGCAGATGATGTTGTCCTGATGGCTTCATCGGACCGGGATCTACAGCATGCACTAAAGCAGTTTGCAGCCGAGTGTGAAGCGGCCAGGATGGGAATCAGCACCTCTAAATCCGAGGCAATGGTTCTTGACCGGAAAAAGATGGCTTGCTCCCTTCGGGTGGGTGGGGAGTCCTTGCTTCAAGTGGAGGAGTTCAAGTATCTCAAGGTCTTGTTCACGAGTGAGGGAAGGACGGAACGTGAGAATAACAGGGGGATCGGTGCAGCGGCTGCAGTGATACGGTCTCTGTACCGGGCCGTTGTGGTGAAGAAGGAGCTGAGATAATGACTGAAAGGATGAGATCGTGGATATAAGCGGTCGAAATGAGTTTCCTCTGCAGGGTGGCCGGGCGCTACCTTAGAGATAAGGTGAGGAGCTCGGTCATGGGAGGAGCTCGGAGTAGAGCCGCTGCTCCTTCACGTCGAGAGGAGCCAGCTGAGGTGGCTCAGGCATCTGTTTCGGATGCCTCCTGGACACCTCCCTCATCAGGTGTTCCGGGCATGTCCTACCGGGAAGCGGCCCCGGGGAAGACCCAGGACACTCTGGAGGGACTATGTCTCTCGGCAGGCCTGGGAACGCCTCGGGATCCCCCCGGAGGAGCTGGAGGAGGTGTGTGTGGAGAAGGAAGTCTGGGCCTCCCTGCTCAGACTGCTGCCCCCGCAACCCGGCCCCGGATAAGCGGAAAAAATGGATGGATAAACTTCATAATACGTCTTTCACCATATTACTATGATGAAATCACTGACAGCAATGCATCCTTTTTAGCCAATCACTGTGGGCACAGTTAGGAAGCTTGATGACATCATCCATATCAACAAGTTCAAACTTGCCTTTTGACCTTTTGACTTTTGACAGATTTGTCATTTCTTTGTAAAAGTTAGTCTCAGGAAGTTTGTGAATATATTTTTGGAGGAAACTCTTAGCTAAGTACTTTTACAGCTGTTTAGGACAACTCTCACTGGTAAGATAACTTATTTTGTGAATGCGGCCCCTGTTAAATAAGGCAAGGTATTATCTGACAATTTAATGACTCTTCACATGATATTGTACGGTTGGTTCAAACCGCTGTAGATCTTTGCCAGCCTGTAAACCTTAGCAACTCAGCTGTTTCATTTGTTCTCTATGGAATCTCAGGTCAGAGATTCTATAGGCATCAATACAATGCATGCCGAGTATGATTAACAAGTAATGCCACCACTCAGGCAACAGTATGGCTGTCGCCATCATCACTTATTCTGATGCAAACAGTCTATATGCTTCACTCTTCAGCCCATAAAATGGTCTTCATACCATTGTGGCAGCTGTCCTTTGATCATATCCTTCCCAGCACTGTGGCTGGACGATTAGGCAGTATTCTTTTCCAATCTAGAGGAAATCTATGTTGCCTGTCTGCGTTGACTGCCCTGTAACTCCAGACATGGAATGTGTAGCCTGATCAGACTGATCAGTGAGAGACCTTGGTTTGATAAGTGTTTACCGAGCATATGCCAGTAAACACTCCCTGCTCTGTTTGTGGATCCCTGGCTTGCTCGGCAAAATACGTCCAAGAACCACGTGTCGGTAAAAAACAAAACTGAGGTGCCACACAGGGCTGTATATCAAAGAGTGGACAGAAGAGGGTAGGTTATACCCAGTAATGGCACCAATGCTGTTCATTTATTTAAAAGATTGAATGCAGATATGCTAATTAAAAATATCTGCATGCTTGCAATGACTACATGGACGTTAATCTGAATGAGCTGTGTTAGGACAGTCAAGAGTGGTTCTGTGCTGCATGACCAGCGGGGATCCTGTCCCTACCACCGGAGCGCTATTTCAGTGCACTCCACAAACTGTATCTAATTGAGTTTTCTTGTTATTACAGAGGCATTTATGGTTTAAGAAACAGATCACCATTTTCTGTGATACCGAGGCGCTGGTCCACACAATCAATAAGGAGAGTATTCTGTGCCTTTTAATGACCAACCTGTCAGACGCCTTACCTGGACGTGTGTCCTGGGCAATTTCGTATTCCACATAGGTAAGTTCTGGGGCTAGCCAAACTAATGCTTCAATTTCCTGTGCCGTTTCAAATCGCAGTTCCGTGCGCTGCGCTGTCATGCCTGAGATTCTCAATGTCTCATAGTTACTTTAAAGTGCTGCAGTACCATGTCTTTTCCACACGAGGCAACATGAGGTTGATTGTGTGCACACCCATATTGAAATCTTACGATTCTGCCTTGCTTCGATATTCTTAATACTGGGATGCTCTGTGAACTTTCTGCCTGTAAATGTACCCATGCTGTGCGCATTCATGGTGCGCCATTTTGAGTACTGCAAACTACAACTGTAGACGATCTTTACTCCAGGCATAGTGCTCAATATGAGGAAGTGCACAGACTGAGAGGTTTCTGAGACTAATAAGGACCAATGCAGTCCATAAGTATCCTGAGGCTGGATGGCTTCATCTACTTCTAATGCTATAATTGGATCTATATGTGGCCATGATGATCCACAGACGTACTCTGATGCACTAAGCTAGCCATCAGAATCCACAGTGTCTACATGGAGACATCAATTTAGATGCCCTGGACATCCAGGGAGCCGTGAATGCTCTGCAGGTACATTGGTTTTCACATCCTCATTTAGCATCCCATGACGTGCACATACAGTCGCCTTCGCGTACTTTCTTTGGGTTGCTAATAGGCGTTAGAGGGCAGGTCTCTAGAAGTAACATAGATCTGCCCTGTATTGATGAGAAGGCTACTGAATAATCATAATGCTAGAATGTCTCAGTGAGTTTTCTGTTGCTGCATGGACTAGCATCTTTCAAGGTGGTATCTCAGAAGATACTCCGAATACCATCCAGGGAAGCATGTCATTGATACTTGTTTTTCTTCCCACTAAATAACACATCCACGTGCCCTAATTTTGTGATGCCTTTGTGAACATCCTGGGCTCAATACCGATGGGCGGCTACAGTGTCAACACCTCTCTAGGAGGTAGCTCTCACACTGTAAGATGAGCACCATCAGATGTGGAGGGTACGGGGGAAATGGTCAGTGTATGGAGCTTGACATAAATCAATCACGTGAGTGTCACATAATCATGTAAAGTAAGTTATGCTCATGTGCCAATAAAACCGCAAATGCGCAAGCAGATTTTCCACAATGCTGTCCAACTCTGACCAAATTTACGTGCGACGTGGGACGTTAAGCAGGTGTCCGAAATGCATGTTTATCTATAAAGTAAATACTGGCTTGAGTGTGTGACTAAGCCGTCATCCTCCTTATGTAGGTAAAAGATTCAAGCTCACTATATACCCTCAACATCCACAGCGTAACCAGTCGCATCACATCACATATCAATCTTAGTAAAGCTAAATTTAGATTTTAATCTCCCTGCATCCTGCTGACTGAACCCAGCATTATAAAACCCTTTGACACAGAGATTGTTAATTGACGCCTAAAGCAACTGGACTGTAACCCAGAGGGCACAGCACTGTACTCTCATAAATCCAAATGCTCTTGCACATCCTCCTCACCTTGCTCTACTAATAACTGACACCAGCCCCACTATGCTGCAGGTCTCTCAAGGGCAGATGTCAAAGCTTAGCCCCTGCATAGATGCTGATGCTATGTCTCTAACCCTCCAGCCCTCCACCATGCTGCCTGACTGAGCCAAGTTCATCCATCAGGGAATCCTCGTACACATTCTGATTTGAGGCTGGCCACCTCAAAGTGGCCTGTTCCTGGGATGCCCCTGCGACATTTCTTTCACTGATGCTGTCAAGTTAGATGGGATAGAGTCAAGGAGAGACCTTGTAGAGGAGGGTGGGTGATGATGACAGACTGACTGCAATGACAGAGATAATGGTTAAGGGAAGAAAATTATGGGCCATCTAGTCTACATGTACTTTGAACTGCCTGCCTGCCTGCCTGCCTGCCTGCCTGCCTGCCTCCTGCCTGCCTGCCCCTGCCTGCCTGCCTGCCTGCCTGCCTGCCTGCCTGCTGCCTGCCTGCCTGCCTGCCTGCCTGCCTGCCTGCCTGCCTGCCTGCCTGCCTGCCTGCCTGCCTGCCTGCCTGCCTGCCTGCCTGCCTGCCTGCCTTCTCAGTCTCATAATTGTTCTATTGTTGTGTTATATTTGAGACATTCCTCAATAAAGATGTCAAACAAAGAGCAGCTCCATCACCTCTAGGGAAACGTCTTGAAGTGCTTCCAACTCAAATACATGGCCAAGATAACCAACATAAAAAGGGAGAGAAATAGGGGGTGAGAGAGTGAGAGACAAAAGAGGGAAAGAACAGGAAAGATTTAGAGACAGCAGCAAATGGAGAGATAACATGACAGATGACAGAGGAAGACAGGATTGACAGTAATAGTGGGTAATAGTAGTTTTCAAAAAGAAAACAAAAAAATGGTGCATTGTAAATGTCCAATCCAATGTGTTCCATTTCACACTTGTTCTTTCAAAACAATGCTTTTCTATGTGTAAAAACATTTTACATCACAACCACACAAATGTGTAATGAGATTAACTATTGTGTAATCAGCAATACCCATAGTTATAACATTGTAGATACAAATACATGTAAGAACTGCTATATTGATTTATTATAGTTCATTACTTATAGTTCAAGAGGTACATGTTTTTATACAGGTGTGAATTGGTTTGGGTGAGGTTTCTAGGGGTCAGAAGATATTAAAATCTTTCTTGATATGGTAACACAAACTTAAACAGCCTGTTTTACAACATCTACTTACCTCTTACACCCTTACCTATACTGTGCCTTATTAAACGTTTGTATATACCTATTCTACTAACCCTTAATGACATTTTGTTTCATTGCAAATCCTTTGCACGTAATATTTTTCAGCTGTCCTTCTGAAGTTACACCGTAGATAATGTTATCTTAATGCAAAGGGCCCAAATGTCTTTAACAAAGTCCATAGATACTGAAACATGAGACCTTATGCCTTAAAGTGCTATTAAATTCAATCTATATTTTTATTAAGCTTTGCAACTTCCATTGAGCTGAGCCCTGTCCGCACAGAGGCCACTAGAGGAAAACATGGCAAGAACATATAAAATGCTCAGATATTTGGAGACGTTGGGGGAAAATGATAGACTTTAATGTATCACACTGTTTTATGTTTGTATTTACTGCTATATGGAGGATTTACCTGCCCAGGGTTGTCCCTCTCTTCCTCTCAGTTGCATAGCGCTCAGACCCAATATCTCATAAACAGTTCCAGAGAATAACCTGAACCATAACACCCCCCTTCCCACAGACTGCTGCCTAAAGAGATGTCCCCTCATTCCCTTTTATCCACAAAACTTTTCCAATAGCTCTTACAGAATCAGACATAATACTTACAGATGCCAAAACATGTCTCATCAAAGATGTTTGGGTTGTGAGGCGAGGGTATCCAAATGACATATTATGATTTGTGCTCATGTCACTCAGCGACCAGAGGGAGGGTGGATGAGGTGGGGATGGGGGAGATGAAATGTTTAAATACATCCAAGCAGAACTGCGTGAGAGAGAGAGAGAAAGAGAGAGAAAGACAGAGAGTGGGAGAGAGAGAGAGGGAGGGAGATAGGAATAGGGGAGGGAGACAGAGAGAGCTAAGAGCAGAAAAACATTTGTCTGGCTGACGCTAAGTCAATAACAGAACACTGAGGTTAAATGGACTGGATCTGTCAGTCTTAGATACCCAGCCAAGCTATCTGTGGGACATATCACAGGAAAGGTACTCTTCAACTTTGGTCGAACTTCTCCCCACCCCCACCCTTGCATGATGTGGAGAATGAAATGAGGGATAAAGAAAAGTCAAAATAATGGAAAAACTCCATATGATGACAGAGACACTCTTGGGAAAGAACAGAGCCCCGAGAATGCACATACACACACGCCATACTGAGAAACACACATAGAATGCGAGAAATGAATGGAGAAAAGGAATGGAGACAGCTGCACACCCCAAGCTCCATCAAAAGCAACCAACAGCAGTAGTTAAAATATTTGTTCTGTTGTCTGTATATTTGAATGAATAAATGTATTATTTAACTTTTCAGATCTTTTAAGAACTTTTAATTTATTTAATAGCAGTATTTTCTGGTTTTACTTATCTTTGTTTTCAACAAACGTTGGGGAGGCCCTCATCCGTATTTGTTTCTTTACTCCTTGATGAAAAGCTAATTATTCCCCTGGCATAATAATTACTAGCTTTACTCAACTCGACTTGACTCAGTAACAAGACAAGCAACCAAGAGAAACTAACGCCTAACACAAGACGAGATACTCTTTCATGTCTCGGGCCCTGGTTTCATTTATTTCTTTGTTAACGGCAAAGGTTTGTTGTTTTATTTATTTGATAATGCTTGCTTTGCTATGTAAATCTTTCTCCAATATGTTTTACAACATTCATGACAACCTTGTGCAACACTAGCAGACAAAAAGTCTACTTTGTGATTATCTTCGTGGTCATTCATAACTCCTCATTACAACCCTTTATTTGTGTAGAAGTATAATTTATTGTTACTACCTTTACTTCCATTCAGTCTAAATTGAAAATAATTAGTGCAATAAAATATGTATGAAGACCCTTTACATTTTTAAATAATAAATACTAATACTAAAACTACTCTTGGATATTCTGCCTGTGCAAATCATAATGTTTACAAAGTTCAATATTGAGTAATTTGTTGCGATGAGTCAGAATAACACAAGATTTTTCTGTCAGTTGGTGACTTTTATATCACCAGAAGACATTTTTTAATGTAAGAATGATGTTTAATGTTGATGTTACCTACGGTACCTAGAACATTTGGACCATACTGTATTTGTCTAATGAAATAGCAGTGAAAACTGAATGTGAAGTGTAACTCCATGACATTTCAGATTGTGAATATGAGGGGGCAGCCTTACCCAGACAGTTGTGCCCGTCGTGGGCCAACATGAAGCCATCATAGCACGTGCACCTGTAGTTCCCCGGGATGTTGATGCACTCATGGACGCATCCTCCGTTGTAGTCATTCTCACACTCGTCCATGTCTGTGAGAACGAGAGTGAGAACAAGAGATATGGATCGGAAAGGGATAAAGAGACAATGAGAGCAGAGGAATAGAGAGGGATGGAGAAAAGAAGGTAGTAGCAAGAGGGGGTAGATGTGTGTGTAAGTGGTAGTGGTTGTGGGGATAAAAAGATACAGACTACCATTTTGGAAACAGACTTGTGTGAAAGTTAGACACAGATGGTTGAGTCAAAACATGGATATACGTAATTATTGAGTGGATGATGTACTTTGGAATACTTGCAAATGTACGTGTATGTGTGTCGAGGCATGGGGACAACTTCGGTGCGGGTGCCAGCCAGTATTAAATCATGCCCTCCCCCCATGTCCCCTGTGCCCTTCCCCTTGTGCTGAGTAAGCGGGGTTTGGGGGTAGGAGGTTGAAGGTGGTGGGTGGGAGGTTGAAGTGTGCTGTTGTGTGTGACGAATTGTGGTTGTGTGTGTGTGGGGGTGTTCTTTCACGGAAGCCCTCGGCCAAAGTGGTTGCCATGCGGCTCTGCTTAAATAAACAGTCCCCCCCCCTCCGTGTGAACGGCATGAGCTCCTCACATCCTCCTCTCCTTCTCCACGTCTTCCTCTCATCCTATCCTGGCCATGGATTTGGCTGATGGCAGGTATCTGTTTTTTCTCATCCAGGGAGTCCTCATCTGGCTCACACAAGTGCCAGACTAGGCCAAGCCTAGGTATCTGCATGACTGGAGTATGAAGTGATCCTTGTCAAGTGTCAAGTCTGTTTCTGTCTCCATCTTTTCTCAGTGCACCCTGCTCCCTCCTCTGCCTTTCTCTCTGATCTCTTGTCATTGCTGAAGTCTCTCTTGGTCTGTCTCCCCCTCTCTCTCTTCTCTTAAATGTTTGTTCTCGCGTATATCTATCCCTAACCCTAACCCATATAAGTCTGCCCCTCTTCCTGCCTGTTTGTCTTATATTTCTTTCTTTTTGTCCTACACAAATATATGATTAAATGACTGTGTCTTCCAATCACATTTTCTGGTATCTGTCAGTCAGTATGCCTGTCAACTTACGTGTCTGCCAGGCTGCCTCTGTACCTGCCTGCCTGCCTGCCTGCCTGCCTGCCTGCCTGCCTGCCTGCCTGCCTGCCTGCCTGCCTGCCTGTCTGTCTGTCTGTCTGTCTGTCTGTCTGTCTGTCTGTCTCCTGGCAGGCACACAGTGTCGGGGCAATAGCTCTGCCAGACGCAGCTCTTAGCAGGAGTCTTAGGCCCCACATCCTGTGAATACAGCAAAGACATGGACATTCTGCAGCATACACACTCACATACCCCTGTACACAAACATACACATACCATATTCCAAAGTCTGTCTTCTGTTCCTTCACCTGCAAGACACTATCTTCCAGCTCATTGCAATTCTTGTAGCTATGATCTTGGTCACATCCTAGCCTTTTGGATGAGCATAAAACAATAATACTGTCGGGATAGTAGAAAGAACTATAAAACTCTCAACCAAAACATTGTCTGAGATGTTCCAGTCAGTTAAAACCCATTGGCATAAAAGCAAAATAAACGCCACATTCCTTCCTCAGAGGAGCCCTGGAGTGTTTATAGAGAGCCAATTACTCTGGCGTACCATACTACACCACATTTTAATCCACTATTTGTGTGTTTTCTGTCCCACACAAACAAAATAACGGATACAGTCCCTGTCTGTCTTTCTCTCTGCACTTTGGGATATCTGAAAGCCCTATGTAAATCAACTCCTCCCAGCCATCACAGTTTCATCCCAGTGGCCAGTTGGAAAGAGATGAGGTCATTCGACTATTTAGATGTCTTCTATGCACCCCACTGACCAGCACACGAGGAGTTGGTGTCTGTGCTGTTTTGAGCACCTCCAAGCTGGCCAGAATGAACAGAATGAACAACAGAGTAAGAGAGAGAACAGCAGTAGGTTCAGTTAACCTAGAAATAGGAAATAACCCTAAACCCTGACACCTGCCCTGGTCTGGCAGTTTGCTGGTGAGAGAAAGGGGGGCCAAGTTAGCCTCCAGCAGTGCCATTTCCTGCCCCAGAGCTGTTGTTGACATCTGACAGCAAGACATTCCCTCCCCCGACCCACACCAACCCTCTTCCGCTCACACATGCACATTTTCTAATTGCTGGGAAAATGTTTATGCTCAAAATCTCATCAAGTGAATTAGGCACCTTCCATGATGGCCCTGTGCCCCCAAAAAGGTGTGCGTGTTTGTGGAAGGGGCGGGCGGCACAAAATATGACACAAAATGTCACTAGTAGACAGTTTTGGAAATCAGAGATTTTCTTACACTGTTCAGCCAATTTTCTTTTCTTTGTCAAAATAATAATTGACATTGTTCATGCTTTTTGGATAGTATTTAAATTAAGTGTGATCGAAAATGCAGAGAGATAGGGGAAGACAAACAGAAAAGGTTCAAGGTTCAGATTCAAACCCAGGTTGCTGTAGTTAGGCTTCAACCTACAGGGTACCCAACGTTTATCTGGTGAGGTACTGGGGCACACTCTCATTTACCTTTTTCTTTTTGCTTGTTTTACTTTTTCATGGACTGACAGAACTGTCTGAACCCAGTCATGCTTTCCTTCAGCGAAGAGGGGCTGTATCAACTGAGTTTTACGGCTCACTTCTTTCCAACACTATACTCCTCCCCCGTTTTTCAAAGCTGAAAATAACAACCGTATTTGCTCAAGAGGTCAAATGTCTGAGTAAAAAACCAGAAACAATCCAAATATTATTTCTGACCCTGTAGTGGAGTCACAGTGAGTTAGCCTGGCTTAGCACAATTCACCTCAGAACAGAAACAGGAGTATGCCCCCTACATCCACATCTATGCATCCACATGTATTTATGGGCTGCCTTGAGAACGCCAAAATATGCAGTTACTTTTACTTTTAATGTGTGTTTAAACCAAGTCGGTATAGATCAGGAAGCCGGTTGAGAGTATGTGTCCCATACTTTTGCGTATGTGTCATGTGTCGGTGAAACTGGGTGTCCCATAGACACCCATATGGGATGTATGTCTAAGATGCAGCAGTATAAAACTGCAATCTGTAAAAGTGTGTGTGTACGTGTGAGTGTGCTTTCCATATATGTATAAAGAGCTACAACTACAAAAAGCCATCAGCCTTCAACAGCGAATACTCTGGTTTGCTCTGGTTCGCCGGGAGAAGTCGCTGATTATGTGTGCATTAATGAGTGTGTGTGAGTCTGGAGTGTGCATGTGGAAAAGCACTTGCCTGTTAGGAGAGATTGTGAGCCGCAACAGAGTCACAGACACCAGGCAGACAATGGCCTTGTAATCATCATTTACCACCTCTCCCTGCCCCCCTTCACCGCCATCCAGCTGTACCTTGCTCTCCATCTATCCCTCTATTTCTCCCTCTCTGATGTTACCTTTTTCTCTCTCTGAGCCTATTTTCTTCAACTTCAGCTCTCTCTTTCCCTCACTCTAAAAAACCTCTCCCTTATTAGTTGTTTTGTTATGTTCCCCCCTTACACTCCTCTCTTTTCTCTGTGAAACAGATCAATTAAGATTTCTGGGAGACCACAATAGTGCTGTTGGAGATACTGTAGAATAGTATAATGTTTTGCAGCTGGTTTCTCTACCTGTTCTCTCTCTATATATCCCTGATGATAGAAAATCAAGCCCTTCGGCAGTCTGTCACATGAATGGAGTGAACATTTGTCATGCTTTCACAGGTCTCTTCTCCTCAGTTCCTCGCTGGGATGTACTGGCTTCAGCACAAACATACTTAATTTGAAATCCTACTGTTATAATAAAAGTAGTCAAGTTGAAATTATGATACATGTGAAATAATGATACAAGACGTTGTGATAAGGTTGTTTGTAAGGTTCATAACGTACAACCTGAAAGTGTTCCTAAGCCCCACTGCAGTTTTTTAATTCTTTATTGGATGAAGCAAAGTTCTAATTTTCCCATATGGAGACTACTGAGTTTCATCTACTGAGTGTTGCAATAATGAGCTTGTGTAAAAATCTACAGAAGGCAGTGTTCATAAACGCCAGATCAGATTTCAGTCAGGGAGTGCAGAGGTCTTCTATGGGATGGTCAGGGTTAGGGTTTGCTCCATCCTAAACCTGACAGAAGCACTCTAAAACCAATAGGGATACCATTTTCTACAAGCCATATATTGCACACGAAACATGGTGTCAGATTTGCCCTAATTCAATAAATCTATTTTCAATGGAGAGTTGAATGATCTGTTGTACCCATACCCTTGGTGTCATGGAAGAGAATGAAGGAGCATAGAAAGAGGGAGAGAAAGAGAGCAAGTACAAGAGAATGACAGCAAATAAGAATGCAAAAGAATGCTGGATGAATGTTACGAGTATTAGTCATCAGCAGCAAAAGAGGGCAAACACAACATTAGGAAAGAGATATAGAAATTATTTTGAGAGAAAGAAAGAGTTAGACTGTGTTTCATCCAGGAAGGGGAGGCTGGGGGATGGGGTGCCTTGCAGCAGTGTCTACTAATGACTCCATGTCTACGGCACCAGGGCTAATGGCCCATGATGGGAAACACAGCCCTCCAATTACACAGCTCCTATCTAATCACAGGGGTCAGGGGTCAAAACCCATCTACCAACCATTTTACGGGTTATTCTCACTGACAATGTCACTAGGAGTTTCGATAAAAGGAAAAAGGACACGCAATAGCATCGGTTCACTGACCACGAAGGCCTAATTTATTTTTACCAATCAATCAGTCTGACCTACATGGCATGCACCTCATTAATATTATTACATATCATTATTATATATGGTGTCAAAGGATATACTGAGGGAAACATGACTGGTCTAAAAGCAGAACAAATGAACATATCCATGCACACATTCATTACACATGCACACATACATGCACACTCTCAGGTCAGAGGGGAACCTTTAGACAAATCACACACAAACACAAGCTGAGAAAAAGAGAGAGAGAGCAGCAATTGGGGGCCCTGTCAACGTAACCATGATGGAAAGCCAGTCAAACCTTTGGCATGTAAGACAATCTAATAAAAAGGAGACACACAGGTCCACTGCTCTCCGATTCAGCCAGTTGTTTAATTCCAGGAGGGACTCCATCTCCTGCCATTTCCTCTCTGAGGACATTCAAGGCTTATTATCCTGGATAAGGCCTGTCCACTCCATGCCAACACTGCCTTGTGTTCAGAGTGAAGACAGTCCAACACAAAGCATCAGCTCCAAATCATCTCTTTAAAGACCTGTCTAGAAAATTATGAGCTCCTCTTTGGTTTTCTACTGCATTGGTTCCATTTCATAGGCACCCTAATCAAATTAGATGGAGGTCCAATAATTCTGTAAAAGATAGGGCTCTTTAGACAAGATGGAAGCCGGGACGGGCCAGTCATACAGGGATCTACTTATATGGTGTTTTCCGGAAAAGGTGGAAAAGCTCAAAAGAATATGATGCCTTCTTCGCTTTACTTTCTTTCAGGTGTGTCTCGGCAAGCCTGAGATATCCAGTCAACTATCGAAATGACTACATCATTTTACTCCGTGAGTTGCTCAGACACATTGTCTCTCTATACTGTGTGTGTGTGTGTGTGTGTGTGTGTGTGTATGTGTATGTGTATGTGTAAGTGCATGTACATGCATACACGTTTGTGTCTGTGCATGTGTGTTGGTGTGTGTAAGGTGGGGGGACTGGCCACAGCTGAGCAAACAGGGACAGTGTCAGATATCCAACGGATTAACTCAATGATGTGCCCACAAATACTTAGTTAAACAGATGGTACTTGAAAGGATGCAGACTCAAAATGCAACACCAATGCCAAAAAACACATACACCTGCACGTAGATTGACCAATACTCTCGCAAAGATCAAAGTCTTCTTCAGGTTCTCTGGTGTCCACCTCCAAATAGGAGTCGTTAGCTTTAGGCTTGCCATGGGAAATCAAGCATTCCACATGGTGTATGCGCATATGTCTACGAGCGTGCGGGCACGCTTCTTCAGTTCGGGCTAATGCTGATGGCTGAGGCAGAAGAGAGCAGAGGTGCAATTCCACAGCCAGGTGCTCCCCCCTCTCACCCTCAAGCCTTCCCAGAGAGTCCACTTCCTCCTAGTTAATTAGGAGAGCCTGAGGGAAGGTGGAGCTGGTGCTGCACAACAGCTGTACAATCTACCATCACAATGGGCATGTTGGAGAGGGTGAGTGGGTGTTTCTGTGCATTGTATGGGAATTTGGAGGGCCATGAGCATTTGTGCACGTGGGTGTGTGAACGAGGGAAGGCCAACTCACCCTCACATTGCCTGCCATCTCCCTTGTAACCTGGCTTGCAGATGCACTTGAAGGACTTGGGGGTGTTCTGACACAAGGCGTCGATGTGGCAGTCATCTGTGGCCTCAGAACACTCGTCTGCATCTGCACACAACAGTGGATGAGGCCGGTCAACTTTGAAGTGTACGGTCGTCCAAACTCCTTGATGGAAATCAATTTAAGCCTTTCTATTGGATGGAAAATAGGCATAAAAGACTTGCACAGGAAAACCAAGAAATTCAAATTGAAACACGTACATTTCTAACAAACCGGAAAAAAGGATTCCAAAAAGAGGGATGAAAGAGACAGGATTTGTGTATGTGTGTATTTATATGTGTGTGTGTGTGTGACAGAGAGTAGAGACTGGAGAGCAAGGGTGTGAGTGTATATATCTTTATATGAAGAGAGAGGGTGAGAGAGGGTGTATGTGTGTGTGTTCACTTGTGCAAAGAGAGAGGGAGACATAGGGTGTGGGAGTGTGTGTGACTGAGAGTACAGACCAGTAAGCAAGGGTGTGAGTGTATATATATAGAGAGAGAGGGTAAGAGAAGATGTGTGTGTGTGTGTGTGTGTGTGTGTTGATCAGTTCATTGTTAGGGTGGCCTGTCACATCTGGGGCAAGAACTTGGGGCAACCAATTACATCTCATTCACACACAGACACACACACACACGGTTGGGGGATTGAAAAGAGAAAGAGAAATAGAGCGAAAGAGGTCAACATTAAAGACTGAGATGAAAGACTATCTGAAAGAGGACTGACAGAGGGAGTATGGGTAAGGGAGTATATCCAATCCTTTTCACTGTATCTTCTTCTATGACTGCACTGTTGCATATCTCTGTGAAGAGTATTGGTGCTTTGTTCTCCTAATCGAATCAAATCCAAATTTACTTGTAAGGCCCTTTTTACAAGCAATGTCACAGAGGGTTTCAAAAACACCCAGAGAACTGTCCCTCAACCAACCTAAACCTGGTTGGTGAAAGAGAGGTGCAGAGCCCAAGCTGAACATAGTTATACAACAGGGAACTGTCAATGGGTGTTGTAACACCAAATTCCAGTGTTCAACTTGGGTCAGAGTTGGTAAATGTCAGTATCAAATAAAGTTCTGAGATGACCATACACATAACCTACAGCCCTTTAGCTTTATATAAAAGACTAGTTAAGCCATCTCTGCTCTGCTCTACTCAGGGATAATAAGGCCTCACACTTGGCTCTTTGCCCAGTTCAACAAAAAAATAAATGCAAAAAATAAACAATAAAATGCTAATGCTAATAATAAATATTCCTCTATCAAGTGGGTGTCTGTTTTTATTTGCTCCAATGCAATAAATGCCAGCATTAAGGAAGACAAAATGGGATTGTTGAAAGGTTGTACTGATAGAACTCTAATCCAGATGTAGCTTTAGTACAGGACAAGACATAGATTGTGGACAGAGAATTCTATTTTAAGTATGAAACTAAACGTGCAATAAATACCTTGGTGTCAAGTGCAATGTCTGACGTGTAGCAAATTCAAAACCTAACCTTTGTTTTACGGAGCCCAGCCCTTATGCTTTAATGTCTGTCTTAATATTGACTTCACTCATTCCTGATGGGAGGGAGAAAATGTGCGGCTCTATCCATTAAATGGTGGCCGATGGCTTGAAAATGACGTCTCATTCGCAAGAGACCGGGAAGGCCATCGGTCGGCCAAGTCGTCCCAGCACGCATACTGCAACATCTCCAAGCAGAGAAATCCGGAAAAGATGCTCGGGTCGGTTCAAATGGGGATTCGTGGGAGGGGAGGAGTAAAAAGACCAGCCTCGTCGTGTACTTTGACACATGAATAGGCTCAGCCTCTATAATACTTGGCTTATTTGGTAGCAATTTAACTTTATTTCAGACACCAGAGTCAGACTTTTGAATAGATTCTAACAGAATGTTGTTTCACCCAGTGGTGAAAGTCAATAGCTTGGTGCAGCAACACAAGCACTTTGAAATATTTGTATTCATTTTGAAATACCTACTTGGCTGTGTGCAATTAAGATTAAACTTTACCGTCAAAAATAATTTAGATTTATATCTCGAGAATTATGTTTCTAGAAACAAATATTAAATCATGTTAATTATAGTCAGGCTTGCATTTTAGGCTTCACGACATTTATAACACATCTGTTTGCCTACAACTTAATTGGCACCTAGCACAAAATTAAGTGGGTATAGACTCCGCGTTGCTGCTGTGTAAGTCATTGCTATATATTATGCTAGCACAAACCTTTCAATTGTCATCCACCAGTATTTTTCATCATTTTGGACTGATTATTGTCTATTAAAAGTTCATTGGTTTCACAAGCGCATCATTCTGAAAACTCACGACATGGTCCCGTAACATACATTTTACAATTTCAGAAGCCGCGAATAGTTACGACAACAGCTGTATGTAAAATGTAAACATTAATTCTGTTTTATAGCCTACATTGTACAATGTAAACCAGTAGCCTAATGCTTACCTGCAGATCCAACATTCCCCATTATCTCACAAGTGTTTATGAGGAGGATAAACAAGCAGATGTCCCAGGAAAAACAAGAACTTCCCATGGTAAAACAGTGACAGAATGCAGTTTTTGGGTTGTGTTTCTTTGATAAGAGAAGCGTTATAGTACTGGCAGCTAGAGAGAATAGCAGGACCAACTGAGCCTCTCTTCGCCTGCTCATTGGCTTGCACATATTTGAGGAGGGGATTGGACGTGTAATTTAGAGAGAGAGAGAGAGAGAGAGAGAGAGAGAGAGAGAGAGAGAGGTTACTGTCGATCTCCATGCGAGATGAGCGCAAGCCTATGGCCCAACCACACTTTTACTAGTCCCATAAATTGTAAGTTCCGAGCTGGAGCTATTGAGGTAGAAACATCAAGAAGCGGTTGATTAAACAGCCTAATAATTTGGACATGTTAAGCCTACGGTTCCTTTTTTAAAGTATTATTCAAAAATGTTGCATGAGACATCTAAATCAGGATTATTTTCAAAATGAACGTAATGCAAACTGTGGGTGTTTAAATATGGCGATGCTGCTCTCTACCGGTGAAGATTACTTAATGTCGTGAGTGCTCGTCCCGCCCTTAACAATGACAAACTTCTTTCAGACCAACCACTGAAGACGAGAAAGGAACGTAAAGAGTGTCATGGCGTCTCCCTTGAAGAGGGCTTGGTTCAGTAATTGTTAGCCATCATTAATCATTTCTTACATCGTCTCATTTATCTGGAAAGATCGCTTAGATCAGAGGGAATATATTTGACCACCTTAGCGTCAAGATGGGGACAGTACACGCTAGGGTAAGATCTATTTGACTAAACAACGACGTCCTGGTTAAATTCTGCATGACCTCCCCGATCAGTCAATGTGCAATCATGGTGTAAGACTAAATCATTTTGTACGCGATGTACAAACCAAGCACTGACAGAACGACAGCGACGGAACTGCAGTGTAGTTAATAAGCACATATTTTGGGTATACATACATATCTATACACACAAATGACCAAATGCAATAAGATATATTCAGAACGTGTCAAATATCACTTAATTGTATAGCTGACAAAGTGCAAAGTCCCTAATTACAAATTCTACCAATTCTGGTTCTCTGCCGCGCGTCAACGTCCAGTGGTCCATCTGTTTTGTTTCGACAGAGTTTAGATCCGCTTCCAATGCATGGGCGCGACTTGGGCGTCAACCCAGACGATATGATGGAAGCACCTGAACCAGAGCAGGAGACGAAACAAGAGGTCCTCGAAAACAAAGACGTGAGTGGGTTCAGAGTAGGACATTTCACACGTTAGTTTGTGAAACTCAGTAGAAGTCTATCGTAGTTGACTCAGTAGTAGTTGATGGTTTTAAGGCTGACAATCCCTCTACTCCTTTCAGGTTGTGGTCCAGCATGTCAATATTGAGGGTTTGGGTAGAACTAAAGAAGATCTCCTAGGTTACGAGATCTCTGAGGTCTTTAATGCAAAAAACCTCATTGACGTAAGTGTGATTCCCGTTTTTCTGTTTTTCTAATCAGCCATGCCAGAGTTGGACACAGAAACTCCTGACTTAATCCTCCTGCATATTGTTATCTTCTGACAGGTTATGAAGAAGTCTCATATTGCCAGGCAGAAACTTCTGCGACTGGGGATATTTAAGGATGTGGAAGTGCTTATTGACACATCCGAAGGTAGGGAGGTTTTGCATTAACATGGCTACGCTCAAGACTTAAAGTTGAGTTCTGGATGAGCAAAGGGATCATCAGAGTTGCATACAAATGTTAAAATATTTTAGGGAAAGATGCATTACCCAATGGCCTAGATGTGACGTTCGAGGTGACGGAGATGAAGAGGTTGACAGGCAGCTATAACACCATGGTTGGCAACAACGAGGGAAGCATGGTGAGAGAATGGACGCACACAACAGCTATGCTGTCCAATATTTCAATTCTTAAACTGCTCGAACATGCATGCACGGTCTCTTTTTGTGATCCAGGTTCTGGGGCTGAAGCTGCCGAATGTGTTTGGCCGTGCAGAGAAGCTCACCTTACAGTTCTCCTATGGCACCAAGGAAACTTCCTACGGACTGTCCTACTTCAAACCCCAGCCGGGCAACTTTGAACGCAAGTATGAAAACCCCTTTCACCTGATTAGCCCTATCAGGTGTTCCGGACATAATGCAAGCCAATCAAGTCATACACTGGCTGGAATTCCTCTCTAAAATAGGAGAAATCTCCTGAGCTCTAGCTGCTGACAGTTTTATTTTATATTTTTTCAAAATGGAGGCACACGCTACTTGAAATGATTTACAACAATCTTCCTCTCCTCCTGTTATTAGTATTTTTGTCATACATAGTATATATATATACTTATGTAGTTTTTATTTGCATAAAGTCTATACTTTTTCCTGCCTTTTGTCATCGATATGCACAAAATTGGTGTCCTTTCTGTTCTCACCTTTCAAACTAATGTTTTTGTTGTATGGTATTCAAATCTTAAATTTTTCCAGAATTAACTGTTCACAGTGTTGTGATTCTAGTGTTTACTGTTGAGAGCCATTGTCCTTGTCTTTCAGCCTCACCCTCAACCTATACAAAGTCACCGGCCAGTTTCCATGGAGCTCCCTGAAGGAGACTGACAGAGGTTTTTCCACAGAGCTCAATGTAAGCTGTCTCACAGACTTACTTGTGTGTAGATGTGTTTATGCAGGCCGGCGTGTGTATATGACTATGTCCCTTGTGTATTGTTTGGGATTCTTTTAAGTTTTTCCTGTTTAGACTATCTCTCTCTCTCCCCCGGGTTCTGGTGTAGTTCCCCCTGTGGAGGACCAACCACACTCTGAAGTGGGAAGGTGTGTGGAGGGAGCTGGGCTGCCTGGCTCGCAGTGCTTCATTTGCTGTGAGAGAGGAGAGCGGACACTCCCTCAAGTCTGCCCTCTCGGTACATCCATCCTCTTGGCTCTCTACCCTCTCTGATAACTCATAACCCTAACTCCATGTGGTGAGAGGACCTTTGTTTTGAGTCATTTTAATATAATTTGTTCTTGTAGCACACCATGTCCATCGACACCAGGAACTCTGCCATCTTCCCCAAGAAAGGAGCCTTACTCAGGATTAACCAGGTACGTGTGTTTGTCGGAGGTGTATGTATCTGTCTGCGGTGACAAGAAATATATATACTTTTAATAATATTGAATTATTACATCGATATTTTCGTGGTTCAGGCAGCTGAAGTGTCAGTGTCTGTTCTGGCCCCTGTAGGAAATGGCTGGCTTCACAGGTGGAGATGCTAGCTTTTTGAAGGAGGACTTTGAGCTACAGCTGAACAGGAGACTGGTGTGGGACTCGGTAAGAGAGCAGAGCTCTATGACTGTTATTGTTCGTTTTAGTAGTTATGTAATACATCTCGTCTATAGAAGGCATTTTGACGTGAGAAAATTCCAACACTGGGAGAGTGTGTGGAGGAAATGCTGGCCAAGTAGGCTCTGAGAACAGCCACCCATTGGCTAACGTGAAACAGTTAGTTTTGTAGAGCTGTACTCCTTCCTCCTATCACACACTACCAAAAAGCAGCACCCAACTGAGTAACACTCAACTGCACAAACGTCATCATCAACCTCAAATTCAAGTTTGCTCATCACTATCATCAGATGGATGGGGGTATAGCTCTGATAAAGAATGTGTCTGTAGATAGAGGTAGTAGCAATCCATCCATCCATTTTCTTCCGCTTATCCGGGGCCGGGTTGCGGGGGCAGCAGTCTGAGCAGGGAGGCCAGACTTCCTTCTCCACACACACCTCCTCCAGCTCCTCCGGGGGGATCCCGAGGCGTTCCCAAGCCAGCCGAGAGACATAGTCCCTCCAGAGTGTCCTGGGTCTTCCCCGGGGCCGCTTCCCGGTAGGACATGCCCGGAACACCTGATGAGGGAGGTGTCCAGGAGGCATCCGAAACAGATGCCCAAGCCACCTCAGCTGGCTCCTCTCGACGTGAAGGAGCAGCGGCTCTACTCCGAGCTCCTCCCGTGACCGAGCTCCTCACCTTATCTCTAAGGTAGCGCCCGGCCACCCTGCAGAGGAAACTCATTTCGACCGCTTATATCCACGATCTCATCCTTTCGGTCATTATCTCAGCTCCTTCTTCACCACAACGGCTCAGTACAGAGACCGTATCACTGCAGCCGCTGCACCGATCCGCCTGTTAATCTCACGTTACGTTAGATACTTGAACTCCTCCACTTGAAGCAAGGATTCCCCACCCACCCGAAGGGAGCAAGCCATCTTTTTCCGGTCAAGAACCATTGCCTCGGATTTAGAGGTGCTGATTCCCATCCTGGCCGCTTCACACTCGGCTGCAAACCGCTTTAGTGCATGCTGTAGATCCCGGTCCGATGAAGCCATCAGGACAACATCATCTGCGAATAGCATAGAAGAGATCCTGTGCTCCCTAAACCAGACAGCCTCCGGCCCCTGGCCGTGCCTAGAAATTCTGTCCATAAAAACAAGGAACAGAACCGGTGACAAAGGGCAGCCCTGGCGGAGTCCAACATGCACCGGGAACAAGTCTGACTTACTACCGCCAATGCGAACACAGCTCCTGCTCCGGTCATACAGAGACTGGACGGCCATGAGCAAAGTTCCCCGGACCCCGTACTTCCGGCAAACCCCCCAGAGGACACCGTGAGGGACACGGTCAAACGCCTTCTCCAGGTCCACAAAGCACATGTGAACTGGTTGGGCAAACTCCTATGAACCCTCAAGCATCCGAAGAAGTGTGTAGAGCTGGTCCAGTGTTCCGCGACCAGGACAAAAACCACACTGCTCCTCCTGAATCCGAGGTTCAACTATCAGTCGGATTCTCCTCTCTAGTACCCTGGCGTAGACCTTACCAGGGAGGCTAAAGTGTGTGATCCCCCTGTAGTTGGAACACACCCTCTGGTCCCCCTTCTTATAAAGGTGTACCACCACCCGGTCTGCCAGTCCAGAGGCACCGTCCCAAGGCGCCTCACAATGTTGAACAGACGTGTCAGCTACAACAGCCCCACAACATTTAGAGACTTAAGATACTCAGGACGGATCTCATCTACCCTGTGGCTTTGCCATCGAGTAGCCCACCGACCACCTTGGTGACTTCCGCCCGGGTGATTGAGTCCACCTCCGGGTCCCCAGCCTCTGCTTCCTCCTTGGAAGACAGCATCCCTTACTTCCGGTCAGTGCACTGTCCAGTACCCCTTCTAGGGACTCCAAGAAGGCCGGCTTCTCTGCACCGTTATTCCGCACAAGTTCAGGCTCCTTCCCCGCCAGCAAGGTGATATTCCATGTCCCCAGCGCTAGAGACCGTGTGCATGGCCTCGGTCGTCCAGTCACCTGCCCCTGACCACAGCCCAAAACACACTGCACCGGCCCCCAACGATCCTTCCTGTGGGTGGTGGGCCTGCAGGAAGGTGGTCCCACGTTTCCTTTTCGGACTATACCCGGCCAGGTCCCATGGGCAAACCCGTCCACCAGGTGCTCGCCTGTGAGCACCCGCTCCAGGGTGGGGCCCTGGTAACGCCGCTCTGGGCAACGTACAGATCTAGTTGGTCTTGTCGTCATACGGGGTAGGTGAACCAGGTTTAGTCTGGCTAGTCACCTAGGACCAGTTTGCCTCGGGAGACCCTACCAGGGGCTTATTGCCCCTGACAACATAGCTCCTACGATCATCCGAGCACTCAAACCCCTCCACCACGTTAAGGTGGCGGTTGTGTAGTATGGTTGTCAGATGTGTCCATCATGCATATGATTCTCTTTTAGGTCCTCTCTGCTTCTCTATGGGGCGGCATGCTCTACCCCATTGGAGGAAAACCATCCACCATCGCTGACAGGTATTACCTAGTTTGACCTAGTCTATAAACAATGTTACCTCACCTTGGTTGCAATCACTATTACAGTGATACATTTTATTTGCAAAACAGCATCCTTATACTGAAGGCCCTAACACATATGTGGCCTGATTCATCCTGGATTGAACGTCTTATTTTTGCCCAGGTTCTATCTAGGTGGTCCAACAAGTGTGCGAGGCTTCGGAATGTACAGCATTGGTCCACAGAGTGAGGGTAGGGATTAAATGTATTGCTCACTGCACACCAATCCCTGTCTGCCCGGACCAGAAAGAAAGACTACAAAAAATGGTCCAATAATTTGTGTTACAGGTGACTATCTGGGTGGGGAAGCCTACTGGGCTGGGGGACTTCACCTGTACACACCGTTGCCCTTCCGTCCAGGTCGGGGGGGATTTGGTGATCTCTTCCGGACCCACTTCTTCCTAAATGCTGGCAATCTTTGCAATCTCAACTATGGTAGGTGATATGAAGTCAATACGTACATTCAATGTGTGAACAGACACAACAGACGCTGGAGTAAAACTAGATACTGTTACTCACCTGTGCCTACGTCCAGGTGAGGGTCCTCGCGCCCATCTGCAAAAGCTGGCAGAGAGTATCCGCTGGTCATATGGAGCAGGAATTGTGCTACGTCTGGGGAATATCGCTAGGTTGGAGCTGAACTATTGTGTGCCCATGGGGGTACAGAGTGGTGACAGGTATGCACAAAGCACATATAAAGATACAGAAAAATCTGGTTTGTTGAGGAGGGCAGAGTAGGAAATACATTTCTCAATTTGATCACTTCTTCTTTCCCTTTTGTTCCCCTCACAGGATATGCGATGGCGTCCAGTTTGGAGCTGGAATTCGTTTTCTGTGATGTTGCCCCACCCCCAATCCCATTACGGAAAAAGAGCGTGATGGCAAAGGGAAAGCTGTCAGCACTTGATAAGCGTTGTAGAGTGTAAAACTAAAAGTAGGATTGCATTGTCTTGAAGAAGGACCCCTCCCACGTTTTCTTATGATTATCAATAGCACTAACCACCGGTATCACCCACTAAGTTTGCCGTGCTAGCAGTAAAAAAGATTTGGACGTAGAGATACAGTTTTATTTTTCTCTATGATGTTGTATCTCCCACTCTGCCTTCCAGGAGATGTTTTCTTGGGGGTTCTAGATTGAACCCTATAAAATGCCAGATTCATTTACTTTAGAATAAACTATGTTCGCAGATGCAATCACCGAAACAAGGAAATGAATATGCTGTAACCAGCACTTTTCTGATGACTGTAAAACAGAGGAATTCTAAGAATGTGAAATGACACCTCCAACACAGGTACGGTTCAGAGTTGTTATCGTAAAGAGCAGAAAGGAATGGAGAGTAGCCTTCTTGTACTCACAGCAGCCCATGAATCAGAGGTGGAGATCCCAAGTGTGACCCACCACCAGTGCTCTTATTGTTAGTCCTCGTTTTAACATCGTCTTTGCTATTTCGAACTACGCAATAATAAATCAAGGAGGTTCCCTTACTTTGGTCACTTGTGTTTCCTCTATACATCCATGCTCACTCAGTTGAAGCCAGAACTTCCAAAGCATAATATATTCAGTTACATCTACATTTACTAAATTTGCTGCATTTTTATCCAAAGGTATATATACAAATAGCACATATAATAAGTGCAACAGGTACTACTTGGCATTACCATATATTCATATATTGTATATACCTTGTTTTGTATTCCCTCACTCTAGCTTTTTATTCGATGAATACCATAAGTCTAATTCATTATCTGAAATTAAAGTGTTTTGTTTGCTATGTATGGTGCACCTATGGGAAACTCAACGATTTCACTCCCATGGTAACAGAAGATCAATTGGCAATATTTTAATGCATTTCCTTTTTTCCGTTTTCTATATTGATTCGATTAACTGGGCCACACTACAAGTGGTCTCTAGTCAGTAATGCACATGTAGCCTTTGATCAGGGAAAACCTGTTTTGGGCAGTTCAATGTGGTTCGGGGAGACCTGTATTTGTATTGGGGCGTATTTGCTGTGAGAAACGTAGCAGGTGTGCTCTCTGCAATTGGCAGAAGGTACACAGAATAAAGACTGTTGGTTTGCTTGGTGCCGAGCATGACGCGAGAAAAATTTGACATTCTTTTTGTAGACGTGGGACAGACCATGTGAATGCTAAATATATATTAAAGCGTCTGATATTATATAGACATAACGTAATGTATTTATACTTAAACTGACAGCTTTAATTAACAATGTCGGTACAGTGGCCTGACCCATACAGTAATTAAGGCAAACCACTGAAAACTAGCAAAATAGTGGCAGTTGTAGAGTTGAGTAGAGAACTAGAACTGCCCTACACGAGGTTTCATTTACAGTTCCAAAGGCTCAGAGTTCAACACTTGTATTCACACGATGGCATCGCAGAGATGGGTAAAACTACACAGGTGTTCTGTACTGACCTCTCGTGATCTGTCCATTCGTCCATACACGCGTCTCTACGTGTGCGCAGGAAATGTTGTCAATTTTTAACTACTTTAACATCCCGATTTCACTGGATATGATCAGTATCACAAACAGTATCATTGATGTTTACGTGCACATAATGCTTTTGGTTAACAAGTATCATATTTAGATCACGTATTCCCTATGCTAATGAAGGGCGGGACATCGCTAACGCGTATTATATTGCTGATAACTCACGTGATGATCACGACAAGATAACTAAACGGGTTAACAATGGAATATTATGTCTACCAAAAAAACAATTACTTTAGAATTTGAATACAGAGGGCAAAATCCGCGTTTTGCGTAAAATATAAGGCACTCATTTCAAGCGTGTCTTGATGGAAGTGGACTTGGGAGCGCGCACGTACAATCCTCGAATCGGCTCGCACTCTTGGCTAGCAGACACTAGTGTTGGTATAAGCTGGCTGTGGCTAGCTCAGGTTGTTCACTGTCGCTGTTACTGTCACATGCAGCGAGGCAGGTGTGTGCCTAGAGAACAAGTGACCCCTTAACATTTAACATATTCTGTATTCTTGTACATTGTAGAACACCACCATCATGTTGTGGACGGCGAACAGGATCATAAGACAATTCTCCACCACCTCCGTGAGTAGTAAATGCAGATTATGCATCCCTCTGTTAGAGGCTGGTAATATTTCTATCGAAGGAAGATATTTTCTTGCGATGTTAATTAAATGTGTGACCGTTATAATGACTGGATATGCATACTGCAGATGACTCACTATTTAATGACTGCAAAGCATTGAACTGTCAACCTGAACCTTTCCCTGAACCTGAAAATGCTTTGAGGATACAAATTGGTATGAATAAGATTAATAAGTATCATGGTCATTATTAAAAGACACATGTCTGCCTTGCATGTTGCCACGTTACTTGACGCACGCTGCTTTTCGATACACGAATTTGTAGGCTGTACTGTACATGCTCAGGGGGAGTTGCATCAGCAAAGGACAGGCAGCTTGATACGCTCACCGGTTTTAGGCAACCAAGCTAGTAGTTGTTAGGCTGCCTGTTAACGAGCATCTGTGAGAGACATAAACATAGCAACAGCTAGCATTTGTTACAAAGTAACCCAACTGCTACAAGTGTTGTCATAATGGGAATTTGAGCACAAAAAATTGTGCTGTAAAGCATTAGTTTAAAGCACCACGTTAATCGCGAGTTTGGTTTGTCGCGAGCAAACACCATATTAAGGTAATGATGTACGTTTCGGCTATTTGCGAGCAAGCCTTAATTAATAACGGGAAATTCTACCGTACATTTCAACTGCGATATAGGCTTTTGCAACACTTAATTTCTTGTCGGTGGAGGTGGGCAGGACTTTCCGCAGCCAATGGCCTCTTAGTACATTTCAGGGGGGCCCTCGTTCTTGTCAGGGAGTGTGTGGTAGTTGCTCAACGACAACGAACTGGCGTCAGACTGGAAAAAGCAGCGTGAAAGTTTCATGACACACAATGTCTATAAATAAACAGTTATTGGTTAGAAGAATAGTAGTTGTGATATCTTACCAATTCAATCACACCTTTAATGTACTATTAAGCTCAACATAAACCAAAGCAAATTGTTTCTAATAAAGCGGACCCTATTTTCTTTATTCTATTACAGCACTATTACCAAAATAAGCTGAAACTTGCCCTCATTGGCCAAAGCCTGTTTGGTCAGGAAGTGTATACCAACCTTCGGAAGCAGGGTCATAAAGTGGTTGGTGTGTTTACCGTTCCAGACAAGGATGGCAAGGCAGACCCCTTGGGTGAGTCACATGTGGAGATTTGTCTACCATTCCGTTGTCTCTCTCTCAGTGTCACTCTGTCTTTATGTGACCCCCTTTCTCTGGATGTCTGCGTCTAGTGACAACGAAAGATTGTACCCTCCCTCCAGTTTTGGAACCTTTTCCAAGGAAGGTCCTGTGATGACTTTGAACAACCACAACCTCTGTCAATTATCAGTACAAGCAGGCAGGGAGGCAGACAGAGTCTTTTGTCTTTTTCTAACTCTTTCTTTCTCTCTGTCTTTCAGTTTCAGTGTCCTCTGGTTCTTTCTCTCTCTCTCTCTCTCTCTCTCTCTCTCTCTTTCTCTCTCATTTTCTCTCTCTTTCTCTTTCCCTCTCTCTCATGCTCTAAGTTGACTGAGTCTGTGTACATGATTGCTCCCAGTCACCTCCTCCAGTGAGCCGTGATGTTAGCCTTGCCCTGCCTGAGGAGTGGAGGGGTCCCCCAGAGTTGTGGCGTTCTGCTCCGGAATTGGAGATTGGGGGAGGGGGGGGACCTTTTTGGATTGTTTGTCCCCTTAACCATGTGAAGGGGGGATAGAGGGCCCACTGTTTTGTACAGAGAGAGAGATGTCTGAACCAAAACTGGTTGGCCTTTGGGAAGCATTGGAGATTTCTTTCATGGATTTAAATTGGACAAAGTAATAACAAAACTGTTATTTTATTGTAGACGTTTACTCTTATGACCTGTCAGGAAGCCTACCCATAAAGCATGGCATACCATGTCTGATCTACCATGCTTTACTGCAACTGAGAGACCTGCACACATCCACACGGACTTGCTGGCTGTCCCCCATTCCTTCTGTGTGTGTGTGCGCATGTTTGTGTGTTAATTTCTAAAAAGCAGGTGGGGCCCATGTGTGGGTATTATGTGACCCTCATGGGTTGTGTGATACTACCCACTGTCCATGGACTGGAAGAGCAGACCACGCACCTCTTCCTCAAACACGCACACCAGCTTTGTCACAGATACACACATAATGCACACACATTCCTACCACAAAGACAGTACATGCTTGTAAAAAAAATCGTTTAGAATGTTATGTAATAAACTGCATCCCGTCCCACTCCCTTAGCTGTGGCAGCCGAGAAGGACGGGACTCCGGTCTTCAAGTTCCCACGGTGGCGCGTCAAGGGCAAGCCCATCCCCGAGGTTGTGGAGGCCTACAAGGCGGTGGGGGCGGAGCTCAATGTCATGCCCTTCTGCTCGCAGTTCATCCCTATGAATGTCATTGACCACCCTGCCCATGGCTCCATCATCTATCACCCCTCCATCCTGCCGCTGCACCGTGGCGCCTCCGCCATCAACTGGTGAGAAGGTTGAAGGATGGGGTCTGGGTGGGTAGGCTGGGGCCTGAAAGCAAGGTGTGTGAGGCAGGTTTGCAAGACAGAATGACAAAGAAAAAAGATTTTGTGTGTATGTGTAAGAGTGAGAGAGAGAGAGTGAGACAGTGAGAAAGGGTTTGGTACTGTTAGGAACAGTATAGATTCCCAAATTGTAAATTCATAGGGAGTGCTCAGATTAAGGATCAGCAAGAAGCCGTTATTGTACAATATCTGCAGGCGTTTGTGTTGTGAGGCACATGGTCAGGGGTCTACACACTTAGTAGGATGGACATGACATATATGCCTAACACTATGGGTAGGATGGCTAGACAGAATCTGAGAGTCCATCCTATCTTAGCACATGCGTGCACAGTATGCGATTCTGAGATAAACATGTGTACATAAAAAACTGGTTTGACCTGAGTTTGAACTGGTTATTTAGCACCAAATGATTGCTTTCGATGTCAGTAAATATCATGTTCCTTCCAAACCTGTAATGTATATTCCTGTGTTTTCTGTATGTTACATGTGTCTGTCTATAGGATGGTTTTCTGTCTAAATATTGTAGACTACAGCTATTTTACTAATCTGCAAATTCATAATAGGGAGCTCCTATTACACTAACCTCAAGAGAAATCACTATCTCCCACGCACTTTATTCTGAATGGTCTTTAACAGGCTTCTTGTTATCCCAGTAATGACCTTTTCACTTGAATCAGGTGGGTTGGGAGAGGGAAACATTTAAAACATGCAGGGCAGGGTGTCCCTGTGGATCAACGTTAAGAGCCACTGCCTTAAGGGATCTGTTCTAAGTACCAATAAAGAACTGAACTACATACATTACAAAGTAGTAATAGCAGAGCATAGTAAAAGCAGAGTTTTTTGTATCTCCTAGGTAAAGGAATATTTCAACAACATTTAAATGTTGTATTACAAACTGTGACAGACGTATGAGCAAGGAGGTCAAAAGTTCAAGGTGCAATGTTACGTCACAAGTGCACAAGAGCAAAAAGAAGTATGTGATTTGGGACAAAGCATTGGACTTTTTTTGCATACATCACAGTACCACTTTGTACTATTTAACATCTATAACAGTTCTGGACCTTCTCAAGGCCCTAAAAGCTATATCACAGTCAGAAATCGTTTACTTTGCCTTTACTTACTCCCTCAGTAGTTAGGAGGTAGACTGGAATAATAACAAGCCTACGTCTGTTACCCATAGACGGATACTTTATTGATCCCAAATATTTTTCCAAACAAAAAGGAACACAATATATATTTTGTTGTTATGTTATCCTCTCTGTGGCTGGTGTTGTGTCTGAACCAGTTCTGTGTGTGTTCTACCCAGGACCCTGATCCATGGTGATAAAAAAGCTGGATTCTCCATCTTCTGGGCAGATGACGGTCTGGACACAGGGCCCATACTGCTTCAGAGGGATTGTGCAGTGGAGCCCAACGACACTGTGGACACCCTCTACAACCGCTTCCTTTTCCCAGAGGGCATTAAGGCCATGGTGAACACTGCAACACACACAACCGCCACTCACATAGTTCAGTTTCTCACTAATACAGGTCCAGCAGGGAAGAAACAGATCCATCCTTTCCGTCTATCTTATCTGTCCATCCCATCCATCCATCCATTTTATCCATCCACCTCATCCAATTTCAAAGATCCATGACATTGTTTAACACTTTTTGAAACCGTGACTGAGTACAGCGTCGTGTGTGTGGGTTTGTAGGTCGAGTCAGTCCAGCTGATCGCTGATGGGAAAGCTTCTCGTATCCCCCAGTCTGAGGAGGGTGCTAGCTACGAGGGCATCCAGAAGAAATCCAACTCCAAAGTGAGAGCACACACACAGGGTCTACACATACACACAGGGTCTACGCACACACACAGGGTCTACGCATACACACAGGGTCTACGCATACACACAGGGTCTACGCATACACACAACACAACCAGCAATTTCATTGGTTATTTGTTTTCCCAAATAAAACAAATAGCTTTGCTTATTGCAATGCTTATTAATTTTCTGTATTTATTCATTAAATATAAATTCTGAGAACTTTTGTGTAATTACATTTCACTTGATATGATGCTATCCGATTTCACGAGGAGTGTCATTGAATTTACAGTGCTGGAGAGTCCTGTTTCTAAAGACTCAGTGAGGGGTAGTAGTGTCAGAGGAGGGGGGTCAGGTGTGTGCAAGTTAGGAGTTCACGAAGGGCTGTTACAGTCACCAGATACTGGCTGTGATGTTACACGACATTCTTGGGGAGACGGTGCAGGGTTATTTTTGAAGTTGTCCCTGTCCATGTGTTTTCAACTTGCCAGCCAACAGCCAGCTGTTTGGCTCTCGTCTGCTTTCTAGTCGATGAAAGACCATTTTAAACCAGTCTCTTCATATCTCTTCCCCAGGTCAACCTGTCTCAGCCAGCAGAAGCCATTCACAACTGGATTCGTGGCCACGACAAAGTTCCCGGGGCGTGGACAGTCATTGATGGTCAGGTGTGCGTGGTCCCTGACACACACACACCACATATGACAAGCCAACACAGCCACCTCATTCTCAACATTCCTTAAAATACATCTGTTCTCTTCTACCTATTACATTTGACCTTATCCTGATCATATCCTTCCAGTGTATTTGTTTGATCTGTACCGTGATTATACACATATTTTTAACTTCGACTGTATGCCCGAAAGGCATGCCCCAACTGAAATGTGACATGGTCCAGTCAAAATGGTAATTTCTCAGTTTTTTACAGATGCAGGTTTACAGTGAAAGGTTAGGTTATAAACTTTCAAATGATGTGGCATACATAACTGTATGAAAATTGTTGAAGAAGGTACACATATCTGAATGTTGCTTACTCTGGAGTGCTCTTGCCCAGTTAATCAACTTCAGAGCTTTTAGACCTGAGCTTTTCATGCATTCAGAAAGGTGTGGTCAATTTGTATTAATCATTAGAAGTGTTGAGCTCCGACAGCAGTAAAGAAAAAGAAAACAATATTTGCACTCAATCCTAGATCAGTGTGTTTTTTCACCAAGCATTTTTGCAATGACTACATTGCACCATACCTGACCAGATTGGGGTTCACATTATATGTTAAATTGTTGATGCATATTGCATTTTTCTGAAAGATGTAGCCTGTTCATGGTTTATCAGGTCAAACAAAGAAATATTAATCATGTGTGTACAATGCAATGCCCAATATTAGCTTACTCATTCTATTTAGTTGGTGGATGTAGGCTAAAACAAACATATGAAAAAATGTACAGCAAACACGCAGAAGGCATGCTTGAAAGTTGACACAACTACTTGTGAAACATTATATTTAAGGGTATTTGACACGAAACCAAATCAGCTGATTGCCTACTTTATTAGGAGGGGGTCTACATATGGCAGCCTACGGGGGCCTACATATGGCGACCTAGGGACTATATATAGTTGCACTGTGATGCAAATCAACTGGAAGTTTAGGTAAACAAGGACATGAGTATTTACAGGTTATTTGTTATATTGAATGGCTTCTTGAACACTTTAACCTTTATGATACGTAAGAATATAAAAACATTTTTGGCTTACAGAGGACAATATGGGATGCCATTAACATCCCCTTTTGACTCGACCATGTCACAGATTAATTAATTATTATTATAAAGACTGCTCTTTGGAACCCCATTACAGTCTAACTCGTGCTCTGCGGTTGTCTGTTCTCAGACAGTGACCCTCTATGGGTCATCCATGTTGGCCGAGTCGCTACCGTCAGGCCAGCCCCTGGACTTGGAGGGTGCGGCTCAGCCTGGTCTGGTCACCAAGAATGGACTAGTTGTGTTTGGATCTGACAGCAAAGCAGTACGTCCCACATACACGGACAACACAAACTGGTTTCCTTTCCCTGAGCCAGGTTTAGAACCTCTACATTTGTTTTCTCTATTACCTCTTGATTTGGGCGCTCCTTATCTCTCTCTCCCTATTTCTGTATGTCTCTCTTTAATTCTCTCTTTAACTCTGAACTCTTTGTCTGTAACTCTCTATGTAACTCGCTTTTTAATTCTGTCTATAAACACTTTGTCTGTAACTCTCTATTTGACTTGCTTTTTAATTCTGTCTTTCCCTAATCCTCCACAGCTCCTGGTAAAGAGCCTCCAGTTTGAGGATGGAAAAATGATCCCTGCCTCCAAGTACTTTTCCTCTGGGGAGAGCACAAGTGTGGATCTGACTGACGACGAGAAGAAGATAGCAGAGGAGATCAGGGTACAGTGGTGTTCCTGCCAACATGTCCCAGATGAATGGTGATGCTGGACTACCAGTGCCAGGACAGCTCTGTCATTTAGTCACTCTAGTGCATGGTGTCCGTGAGTCAGCTATCATAATTGTAGGCCTAATTCAACATACGGCGTTTGTACATATGCAATGTGCAATCGGTTTTGACATTAGTAAACACTGATCTATACTGAAAGTATAACATAGTATATATCCACTTCATATTGTTGTTCTATTAGCTAGCCAGCTATCAGTAGCTTAATTGCTTGTGAAAGCAAATTTGCTTCTAAATAACTAAGTGGAATTTCCCTGTTTTCCTTAGTTTCATTTTATTGCAAATGCCTTAGTTAATTGCATTAGTTCAATTGCGGTACTTCACTCCACTGGATTATAAAAAGGACATCTGCAAAATACAAAGTTTAGAGAGTGCCCTGTTCTCAGGATAGTCATATGAACCTCGCTGTAGACCATTGGACCAATCAGAGTGAAGGGGCTGGAACTGAGAAAAAGAGAAAGCAAAACTGGAGGCGAATTGTTTATATTTTTCAGTATTTTATGTTGAAATGCTTGTTTCTGCACTCAGTTGATTCCTGCCATTATTAGAGAGATGGTGAGGCTGCACAATGTCATTGTCTCCCCCTCCAACCATATTCAGACAAATCCTAGGTGGTGGGGATCTGACACGAGAAAAAAAATGGAAAAACATTGATTATAATGGAAGGAGGTAGAAGAAGTGTTTTTCCATTTTCCGCTTGACAGAATAATTTGAGAGGCCTTGGAAAACAGTGAAGCTTTGTGTGTCTGTTTGATTGTCTGTCTTTCTGTGTGTGTTGTTCCCTCAGAGCATCTGGAAAGGAATCCTAAGTAATGTGGCTGTTATCGAGGAGGCCACAGACTTCTTCAAGTCTGGGGCCGCGTCCATGGACGTGGTCAGGTGAAAGCTCACATTCTTCTTGTTGCCATCAGCCCTCACTACCCGGAAGTCAATCTGCTAATGCTCTCGAGCGACCTTGACCCTTGGAGCACATCTTTAACCATCCACCCAACCCAGAAGGACTTTGCCTATTTCTTGATTATCTTGTCTACCCCATAGCTTTTTGCCTTATGAACACACACATATATTATATATTAATTCACTCCCCCCATGAAACTCACCCTCTCTCTCTCCCCCCTCTCTTTTTCCCCCTTTCTTTCTTTTTGTTCTCCGCCTCTCCAGGCTGGTTGAGGAGATCAAGCAGAAGTGTTCAGGCGTGCAGCTGCAGAATGAGGATGTGTACATGGCCACGACCTTCGGGGACTTTGTCCAGATGTTTGTGCGGCGGCTGAGAGGAGAAGACCAGGAGGAGGAGCAGGTTGTCAGCTACGTGAGTGAGCTGGTGGTGCCTTTTGGTTCATTCATATTGCTGTTGTTGGGATTTTGCTCACACCAGGAACTTGAATACTTTTGGGGGGAAAGGCTACTACATAGACTTTGTTGATCAATTTGTGCATTGTTTTAATCTGTTTTTGCCCTCCTGCTTGACCCCAAGGCCACTAAAAAGATCAACAACATGACTGTAAAGATGCCGCATCAGTGCTTCATCGATGGAAGGTTTGAGGATGCAGAGAATGGCAAGACCTGCAACACCATCAACCCTGCTGATGGCTCTGTAAGTCTGAATTTTACACACACACATAAATACTCACATATAACACACAAGCAAGCTTATGATGATACAATGCGACCATCAATGTCTGCTCGGATCTCCAAGGTGATCTGCGAAGTGGCATATGCTTCGGTGGGAGATGTGGACCGTGCGGTGGCAGCTGCCAAAGAGGCCTTTGAGACAGGACCCTGGGGCAGGATGAACCCCAGGGACAGAGGAACACTGCTCTACAAGTGAGCCCACACTGTGCCTTGCTACGGATGTCAACTTTTTAAAGGACATTTACGCTGTTGCTCTACCCTCAGCTGCCTTTTTTCTCAATTACCGTCTGTCCTCCCCTCTTTCTCTATGAACCCCTCTCTGCATATCTCTCACTATCTGTGTCTTTCTCCCCCCAACTCTCTCTCCACTCTTTCTCTCATACTTATTGTCTCTCTCTCACACTCTCCTCTCTCTCCCCTTCCCTTTCTCTCTTCAAGACTGTCTGATCTTATGGAGGAACACCAGGAAGAGTTGGCTACTATTGAGTCCATGGACTCTGGGGCCGTGTACACTCTGGCCCTCAAAACCCACGTGGGTATGTCTATCCAGACCTTCCGTTACTTCGCCGGCTGGTGTGACAAGATCCAGGTGAGGCATCTCCTGATAGGCTCATACTTTCCTGAGTTATTTTGTGTGTTGTACTCTAGTCTTATTAAATGTCTCATCCTGTTTCAGGGCAAGACAATACCCATCAACCAGGCAAGGCCAAACCGAAACTTGACCTTCACCAAGAAAGAGCCCCTGGGGTGAGAGGTCAAAGTTCACGTTTGGTAACCCCCACAACCCACTGTTGTGCTTAGATAAGATCACAGGTGATGACAGTATTGACAATAGTATTACTGTATCAGCAATAGAAGCACAGCACACTGTAATTTTTAACACTTCTATGGGGTGCATTTGTTCTGCACCAGGGTGTGTGCCATTGTCATCCCCTGGAACTACCCGCTCATGATGTTGGCATGGAAGAGTGCTGCTTGCCTTGCAGCTGGAAACACACTGGTGCTAAAACCTGCGCAAGTAAGCACACGCACACCTATATCAAGATCACATTCTGCAAATTAAATAGGATTCAAATAGTCAGCTATAGCAATAACATACTCCTTTTGGGCTGGTGTAGAAATATTTTTGTGTGTGTAGTTTGCATGTAGATTAGTGCAAACGTGTCAGGTGCATGAAAATTATTAGCTAACGAGGCAAAACTAAAACACAACACATTTGACTGCACAAGACAGTGGGTGGTATTCAACACAATAATTAGCACAGTTGACGTTTTCAGTTAAGTTTGGACCTGGATGATTTAAGTCAGTCAGTTTGCTGACAGCTGTTGAAGAAAGTATTTTGCCGTCTCTTCATAAACAGAGTGACTAAATGCAGTCGAGTTCTGGATTTTAATCTGTATTTATGAATATGCAGATTGGGAGGGAAAATCAGACCCCAGACAATAAATGATGAGAACACCAGGTTTAGGTCTCGATCATGTCTCTCTCTCCACTCTAGAAGCCGGAGGACCATCTTTTATAGGGCACAAGAATGTAAACATAGATAGTGACAGGCAGTAATGATGTTTCAACAGTCACAGAGAAAGAGATTGACAGCTCTCATCTCATGACCACCCTCTGACTAGAGATCATAGTTGGAGCTCTCTCTCCCCAAACCTTTATTGACCTTGACACATTAACACAATCTACTTATTAATAGCAAGCTAACATGAGAAACATACTAACTAGTATCCAATAACTAGTTCTATTGGTTAGTGATTAATGTAAGCATACAGGAAATCCCCATTTCTGCCACGTAGCTCAAGGTGAATGAATGATTCTTGTCCATTGGTGTTTTTGAAAATTAGTCGTGTGTTATTAGACTCAGGAGAAATATTGAAGAGATATTGTTTCACTCAATTTTGAAAACTTGTCACTAGATAAGCAATTTATACTAAAAGCAATTTCAAAACAAAGGATATTATGTCTAAAAACAAGAATTAGCATCACACTCAGATGTACAGTTTCTGCAAAGAAGACCATTCTCAATGTATCAATAAAATAATTCTTAAAAATAAGAAATGATTGATAAATACAGGATGTTTACTGCTTGATCTTTGAAAAAACAAGAATTATTTGCTTAAAACTAGTATCACTTGAAACATAACACAGAAGTATATTTTTTTGTCTGGCAGGTGACTCCCTTGACTGCGTTGAAGTTCGCTGAGCTGACAGTAAAGGCCGGTATTCCCAAAGGTGTCATCAACATCGTTCCCGGATCAGGTAATAGCATGGATGAATTTGTTGGAAAAAGGACTGAAGCTGTCTATGTGGGAGAATCCATGAGATGGTTTTTCCCTGCTTCTTTCATTCTCTCTTCTTGTCTTTCTCCATTGTCTCTTCCAGGGGGCTTGGTGGGCCAACGTCTCTCAGATCACCCTGACATCCGTAAACTAGGCTTTACAGGTTCCACTCCCATCGGCAAACAGATCATGAAGAGGTACAGTGCAGAAGAGGGTTCAGGTTGACTGGGTGTGCACCTGTATCTGATTGGTTAATGTGATATGTCCGTCTGATTCCGCACTTGATGCATGTCACTTCCGGTTGCAGCTGCGCTGTCAGTAACTTGAAGAAGGTGTCTCTGGAACTTGGGGGAAAGTCTCCACTTCTCATCTTTGCCGACTGTGATATGGACAAGGCCGTACGCATGGTGAGAAACCGTTGAAGTGAAGCGCGACAGATTCACAACATGGGACACCCAAAAATGAAGGATGATTAATAACACCTCTGTTTTCTCTCTTCATTTTACCTGATTTTTCCTGCCTTTTTATCTCATAGTCAAGATAACCCAACCCCTCCCTCTCTTCAGGGTATGAGCTCGGTTTTTTTCAATAAAGGGGAGAACTGCATCGCTGCTGGTCGCCTGTTTGTGGAGGAGTCCATTCATGACGAGTACATCAGTAGAGTGGTAGGTGTCATTCTTCAAAACATTCCAGAATCGTCCAGCTCCTTAACCAACATGCTACAGCTGCTAATCTCCTCCTCACACCTCTACTTTATCCTCTTCCTAACACTCTTCCTTTGGGCTGCCTCTTTTTTCTCTTTTATTCTTTCTCCTCGCTGCATGATTCCCTCTCCTTCTCTTTCCCCTGCCAGGTGGAGGAGATCAAGAAGATGAAGATAGGGGATCCTCTTGACCGCTCCACGGACCATGGGCCACAGAACCACAAGGCCCACATGGACAAACTGGTGGAGTACTGTGAAGTGGGCCTGAAAGAGGGTGCCACACTGGTGTGTGGGGGTCACCAAGTTGACAGACCAGGTACTCAGAAGAGGGAGAGTCTAAAATAGTTGAGAGATTTTACACATTTGTGCTTTGTCTGTGGTGGGTCACTGTATCTGGAATGTTCCACATTCAAATTGTATGATGGAGAGAACCCTCAGCCAGCCCACGGACTGTAGTATCTCCAACATGTAAAACCTTCAAGAAAGAAATACTTAATTGATCTCTTCCAATGCTCAGACAACAAAACCAGGCACACTTATGTGATTAGTCACATAGGGCTCCCCTACAAGCACACTATTTGTTACAGCTTGACATCCTAGTGTGCTGGTTATTAAAGCCATTTTGCTGCACTGGTGGGTTTATTATGACTAACATCCACAAGTATGTGCAGTGCCTGCTGATTTTGGCGTTGTTTTCCCTTCATGGTGTCCATGTTCCTTCAGGGTTCTTCATGGAGCCCACGGTGTTTACAGACGTTGAGGACCACATGTTCATCGCCAAAGAGGAGTCCTTCGGCCCCATCATGGTGGTGTCCAAGTTCAAAGAAGGGTATGTTGTTTGTGTACATGTGGAAGCCCTATTGAAAACTCAAGTGACAAATTCACTCCTTTCGTCTCTCCTTGCATCCTGTAATAGATGTAGGCAGGCAGGTAATTTGTGACAAGACTGTCATTAGACTAACACTTGTTCAACTAGCATTCTCACCTAACAGATACTTCTTCAAGGATGTTTTAGTATCATTAAGACTTTGACAAGCATACATATGCCCCCAAGCCCCGCCACACTCTTCCACCAACCTTCCCATCATTATAAGCCTCCCCTACCTTCCCTCCCAACCACAGGGATGTAGATGGCGTGCTTCGGAGGGCCAATGACACAGAGTTTGGCCTTGCGTCCGGCGTGTTCACGCGTGACATCAGCAAGGCCATGTACGTGAGTGAGAAGCTTGAGGCGGGGACTGTGTTTGTCAATACATACAACAAGACTGACGTGGCCGCACCGTTCGGAGGTTTCAAACAGTCAGGCTTTGGTAAAGACCTCGGTGAGTTTGGGGCCAACAGGGTGGGATGAGTACGGTATTGGAGAGGTGTGACATGGTTAAATCCTTGTCTTTTCTCTTCCTTTGCCCCATAGGAGAGGATGCTCTTCTGGAATACCTTAGGACCAAAGCAGTGACCGTGGAGTACTGAGTCAGCACAACCCTTACAAACCCATCATCAACTGACCAGGCCACTGTATACTAAGCACAGCTATAGTTTTTACTCACAGTGGCAGATGTGAGTCAGGGGAGAGTATCACGGTCCTCTGATAGTGTACGTGTCAACAGTTTTTAGCATTCTGCATTGGAACTAGCATTACAGACACACAAGGTTTTCCTTGACCTACGAAACAGAAACTGCTTATTATGGATCTCAGAGGCAGATTTTAGTGTCCGCATTATGAGCTACGGTGGATTCTAAAAGTTCAGGTCCTTATTGTTTCCAAGGTTTCATTTCTCAAGTTTCTTTTACAGAGCACTTGAGGCAAAACAAGGCTAAAACTTTCATCTTTTTTTTTACTGTTGTAGTTACATTTTTTCACTGTAGCTCAGACAGGCTTACTGGGTTTTGGCACTTCATGAAAACTCTTAGTACCATTATTTTGCGGAATACATTTGCAAATCTTTTTCAAATTTCAATTATGTGTAAATATAACAGAAGAGGAAATGAATTGTTATATATTTTTGACATTGTATTGAGTCAGAAAATGAGAAGTTTTGTTACACTATCAGACCATTTGTTTTACAGCACACCAACCAAGTTTCCTGGGGGTTTACTTTTTTGTAATATATCAAATAGAAACTAACGGAGAGGAAATAACAGTATTGTTAAAAGGAGTTGGCCACTGGCACCAGGTAAAGCTCCAAGGGCTATGAAATCCTGTTTCCATTCGAACGTGTGTGCTCTTGGTGAATCTGTTCCATACACTCAGCACCTATCTATCAACGTTCACCTTTAAATGTGCATTGGTGAATAAATTATCTTCTCTTTCAACGTTGCTTTGTTTCCTTGGGGATGACCTCTGCACAGGTTGTTGTATTGGCCAAACAACTACAAAAGAATTATGCCCATCATTATACCCTTCCTCTAATAGAAGAGGGGTAAACTGGACATTATTCACCAAATATGCTGGAAGTGCAGTTATTTAAGAGGTTATGCAGGGGGGGGTCAATGTAAGGAAATTAAATGTATACTTTGTGAACAAATTAAATCATTTACAAGCTAAACATGTTATAAAATAAGAGTTTCAATCTTACCTACTCTACCATGATTATTGTTTATCAGAAAAAGAGAGCAAGAAGTACAAGCAGAACAGTGCTCCATATTACCTTTTATACCCAGCTACTATCTGAGAATAACCAACTGGACCACACATGAACTCTTTCATATCAACATCAGACTGCCAAAAGGTACCTCACATAATGAGGTGCGAGATTCGTCGAGCAAAGGCTCCATTCAGAAATGTCTCTTTAAATGAAGGTGGGGCCTACATCTCATGGACCCACATTTGTTGGTCTTTAGTCAGTTAATCCTAGACTACTATACCAAGCACACACAAACAATTCATGATTCTAATACTTTTATAATGAAATACAACAATATTCACATATTTAACAAAAACTGGAGTTCAAACATCCTCAAGTTACTCATGAATTTGTCTCATTACAAAACTCAGATGATGCTAATGGCTTTCATCCTTTTTCACAAGGCACAGGTGGGTGATGAAAAAGAAAATATGGATAAATAGCTTTGTCCCATTATCTATACAACTTTGTATTAGAAAGTGTCCTGTAATTTTGACAAAGACCAGCTCAATTTTGCATCCCCTAAAGTAATTCAATATATCCTAAGCGTAGCAGTCTTACAAGATTAACCGAGGGGAGACATCCATGATCGTAGATTTTATGTCCTATCACAATCACCTACACAATTTCTTTTAGAACACTGTAATTACTTTAGTTTTTGCTTAAATTATATTTGGCTCATAACGTGAATGTATATCTTCATGGTACATTCTGATGTTTCTGTTCCCACGTTAATTGCAATTCAAATCCAACAAGTTTCCTTGCTGTGTCCATTATGACTCCAACGTAAGGTCTGCATTGAAGGACCCATCAATATGATTTCAACTGCAGGTACAGAGTTAGTACTAACCAGCTCAGACTAGGTGAGTTGACTGAGTGAATTAATATCCTAAAGTTCTTAAATGGCCATTAAGACCTAAACCTCTTCATTCTCCAGCACTTGGATGTTGACTTTTCTATACCTCTGGCTGTTGCCAGGAAGTTTAAGGCTTTCTTCAGTCAGCTCGCACTCCTCATCAGAATCTGATTTGCCAGTCTGTGAGGAATCCTCAGAATCATTATCGGAATCACTCAGCTCTACCACTTCCACATCCTGAAAGAAAAAAATGAATTAGTAGAGGGGAGAGAAGAGAACTATTTGAGTTACAATATGATCTACCGGTTTAAACCATATGATAACTAGATAGGAGTTCAGACACAGAAGCTTGGCTTGGCAAGTGCAAAAGTATCTCACGTAGCATTGTATGGTTACTGCTCTGGGGACTAACCATTTCTATGATCCTCTCGTTCACCTTCACACTCTCTATGTCAAAGTGTCCGGGGGGATACTGCTCCATCGCCCGTTTCAACGTCTCATTGGCCTTGGCCATCTGCGGCAGGAAGCTCTGAAGCCTATCCAGCACTGACAACACCATTGTTATTACCTACTTACAAAAATTGTCATTATACAATTTTCTCAGTACAGTTACTTGATCACAAATTTGCATGTATGAGTGTAGATGGAGAATACATGTATTGGAATACAATTAAGAAAAGAGGAGCAAACTCACCACTACTTCTTGGGATCCTCTCGGTCTGCAAAGTGGTACCAACCTTTGAAGACTTGAGAAGAAGCTTGTCGTGGAGACCTGTTCAGAGATAAAGGTACGGTAAGCGAAGATCCCTTTATTATAAATGAAATAACATGCTTGAACGCACCCGCTCCATGTCTACACGCTAGCGAGCTAACTAGTTGCGGCAGGGTATATAAGAGCATTTACAAAGATGATTTGAAATAAAATAAAAAATTTCGAACCTATGCCGTCGCCACAAGAGAGCAAATCTTGAGATTCAGTTTTCTTGATGTTAAAATCTAATTCCATTTTTGAGGGATTACTTTGGTACGACATGCGTTTTTCTGGGTCTTTTTTGATTCCAGTTGTTTCCGGTTGTTTCACTGTATCCGGGTGAAAGGCCAGAAGGCTACAGTACATTCGTCTTGAAACTTTGAGATTAAAAAACTGAACATGTGTGAAACACGATTCATGTTTAATTGTCACACAAACATGTATTATCACACAACACAGATACGTGGTCCTGAACTGTACAAAAATGCCCAATCTAAAAAAACATGTTATCAAAACACCTGTGACCTCAATCAACCAAATCAGGTATTGCGTCTCAATTCGCATACTGACCGTCCTGACAGTATTCGAAAGAAGAATTACTATGTCCCAAATCGTAGTATGTTTAAATGAGTATTCCAAAGATACCCGGATGGTCTACTTTTTCCGGTTAGAATTCGAAGCGCAAATTGATGCACACTCTAACGGCAAATATTGCCTACAACTATTTGAGCGCGGGATATACATACATATAAATGAACAGAAACCAATCATGTAATACATATGTGTATATGTACGTATATATATTTATATATATATATATATATATATATACACGTACATAATGTATATGTAAAGGTTACTTGATAAGTTTCTATTTAGTCCTTTCTTTTTACTTAACTTATTTTAACTTATTTCATCTTTCGTTTAGTAATAATAATAATAACAATTTTAAAACATCTATACACAAATAATCCTTGCATGTAATGATGTTAATGAATTTTTAATTAATATTCTTACACTCTATTTGCCAAGGAACACTAAACACCTTTTCACAGAACGTCTGATCACGTCTTTCATACCTTCAATAGTCTTTCAAGTAAGCGATTGTTCTCTTATTTAGGGCATTGCAGTTTTGTAGAAAAGAACAAATTAGAACACATTTACAATTATATGTACAATTGACACACCAACCAAGTTCCTGCACGATTACACGAAGGGGTTCAAAGTGTTCTGTTTATCATGAGAATCGCTAAATTTATTGTTATCATTTTCATCGTCAAAATATATATTGTAATAGAATTTAGATTAGTTCAATGTCACCCTGAATCATATTGCAGATCCACATCTATATCCTCAAAAACATCACTAGTGATGATTAGAATGTCCTTTGCGTGGTCTAATCTAAACACAGGAAGGTTAACATAAATGTACGACAGTTAAAATTGTACAAAAAGTGGAGAGACGACAACAACTATCGGCTTAGCATCGCTAGCGGTCACCTTAGCCAATTCCTTAAAGACTATCAGTGTCAGCTGGAAAATCTAATCGTAGTAGTACGTAACTACGTAGGACAGCAGTGCCAGGCTAATTGAGTCCCACCCCCAAAAGAGCAATCATCTATTGGCAATCCTTTTTCAAGTTATGTTTGGAAAACGTTATTGTTTGGACCCCTACAATTAACCTAAAATTTAGTAAATGTTTCACCACTGTATAAATTGTATAATGAAAAATATAATGGAATGATTTGATCTCATATTCGTGTTCATACATATACAAAGTTCAAACTGGTGAAATGTCCATTTTAAGATAAAAATTAAGTACATCTTTGAATTTGATGGCCGCAACACTGTTTACCACTGTGTGGTAAACAGTGTGTGGTAAACACTTTTTTTATTAACAATCTATTGAGTCAGGTCTGGGATCTGAGGAGAGCAGTTGCTGGAGTTACGCGAGAGAAGTGTTGTCCCTTATGAGTTAGATACAGGATTCTTGCTGCTCAATGGTCCTGGGTCTTCTTTGTTATATTTCTTTATTCACATTTAATGTGTTGTTTCGTATCTTTTGTTTTAAATGTTTTTAACTGGTAAACAGTCTGGACGGTAGGTGGGCAAGCTCTGCACCTTCTACTATGAAATAGCAGCAGATGCTAGATGTGGTTTAGCATTGTCTTCTGAAATATGGAAGGCCTTCCCTGAAATATATGTTGTGTTCATTCATTCATTTTCTACTGCTGATCCCTGGTAGGGATTGCAGTGCTGCCCGTTCCCGTTAGGGGTCACGGGTGACTGGAGCCTATCCCAGTAACTTTGGGCCATAGGCAGGGTACACCCTGGACTGGGGCCAACAGGTTGAAGGGCAAATATGTTGTGTTTTCCATCCAATATGGAAGATGGATTAATATCATTTTACATTTCAAGTTTCAATTTGACTGACCACAGAGCAGTTTTCGACTTTGCCCCAGTCAATTTTAAGTGAGCTTCAACCCAGATAAGATGGGAAAGTTGTCTGATGTTCACGTATGGCTTCTTCTTTGCATGATAGAGCTTTAGCCTATAATTTGGGATGGCACGGTGAACTTTCTTTACACACTATGGGTTATGTAGGTGTTTCTGAGACATGCAGTGATTCCAATTACAGAATCATGCCTGTTTTTTATGCAGTGCCTCTGAGGGCCCGAAGATCACCGGCACGCAGTATGTAATTTTGTCTTTGTCCCTTGTACATTGGGATTTACCTGATTCTCAGAAACGTATATTATGGAATGTAGATAATTATATATTTGGTCTTCACATTTTTGTTTTGAGACATGTTGCGGCCATCAAATTAAAAATGACCTTATATTTCATCAGCAAAGTATGTTTCCTCAGTATAAACATTTGATATGTTTCCTATATTCAATTGCGAATAACATTTTGACTGTAACCTCTATGAAATCCATCCTCTTTGTTACAACTCAGAGCTATTTATTGGCCCCAGTATTCAGTTACATTATATCAACCGAGACACCATATTGTGTGTAAATGAACAAGTAATTTATTTGCAGTTTGATTATATGGTTAACATACTGGAGGCTACATCACTTATATGACTTCAGGACAAATAGTTGGCCCACTGCCCGAGAACAAAAAGTTCTGAACAGCTGCCATACTGTACACATAATCAGAGTAGTGTACAAAGTGTGATCTGGTCTACGCCTGCGCTCTTCATGAAAATAAATTAGCCTATGTGTGATGTGTGGCACTTTTCTCGGCTCCTCTGTGGCGGGTCAGGCTGTCAGTGTCTAAGGAGAACTGCATCCTCTGGAAACACCTAATAACCTGCTATGAAATCACCCGATCCAAGAACTAATGTCAATTCTTTCATACGTTACGTCCATTGCTGAACGTCTGGGTAAAACATTTTTGATTCCAATATGACTGGTGGTTCAGTTCTACGTGGTAGAAGTGCTAGCTAGCTATTGTTACGTAGCCAGACAGCTAGCAATCCAGCTAGCCTAGCTAAGTAAGAAATTATTTTTTTAGCTAGGTAAGTTCAAGTTCTAGATTATACCTAGATTTGTCGTTAAACTCGTGTTTTTATATTTATATAACCATATATTTCTAACGATTCAATTTGTCACTTTAATCACTTTTGATAGGCTAATGGAAAAAAACTACAACAACTTGACACCATTTAATGATTCTTGCTATTAGTTTACCCGTATAATAAAGTTGATATGATAAAATATCAAGAAAACAGATGAGCTCTAATTCGAATCCCTTCGAATAGTTATTAACAGTCTTCCGTGTCAAACAATTCCCCCTTTGTAATGTTAGACAGTTTCGGAAGACCATGAGTTACCGAACCGTATAGAGCAAGTTTGCAATCATTTTTATTGTTATTATACTAGCATCCCAAGCTTAAATACCTCATAACAACGCATCTGCTCTGAATGTGACTATTCACCATGCAGTCATACTTCCTTATTCCTGGTCTATGGCATAGGCAAAGCTAACACATAGTAATGTAAATACCATGGCTGAAAGTCTTGTGCTTATGTGTGGCTAATGGACAGGAGTAAGCAACCTCGCTTTTTTCATAACTTCTGCTCCCAAGCTGACGTCTAAAACATTCAGACATATTGTCAGGCTAACTTTTAAATATCTGTCTGTCTACCCCATGTAGCTAAGCCATCTCTCTAACACAACCCTTGTGAGGGGAGATGAGGTGTCATGGTCACAGTGTGCAGCATGAAGATCCACACTCTGGGGGGTGCTATAGCTGACTCTCTGGGCCCAAGCCTTGCTGTGCGTATGAGCGGAGCAGGCGGAGGGTGGAGCAGCGTGTCTCTGAAGCCTGTTGGGCGAGTCACCTCTCTGTTCCAGACCATGGTTCCCACAGGATACACCAAGCTCCAGGAGGAAAGGCTGGCCCTGGCAGACCTGTGCCCCAAGCCTGAGGGTCCCAACCAAAATTGCTATCGAGCAGAACCCCCACACCTTGAGGTCCGACGTCATCCCGACCGGGCTGCGCGCTGCTCCATCAGCCTGTCGGACTGTGGCGACAGCCGCTACACTGAGACAGAGCCCATGCTTCCAGAGGGACGACTATCAGGGGAAGAGGCAGATGAGGAGGAGGAGGAGGAGGAAGAGGAGGAGGAAGAGGTGGAAGGCCAGGGATCCGCCACCCGGAATATGCCCAAGGAGTCGCCCCTTGCCATGGCTTTGCAGATACTACTACCCTTTCTGCTGGCAGGGTTTGGCACCGTGTCAGCAGGCATGGTGCTAGACATTGTTCAAGTGAGTTTCAGCTGAAAATTAATTCCAGCATACCTGTACTTTTTAGAATAGATGTAGTCAGTAGTCAGGCTAACACCTGCTGTTGATAAAGTGCAATGGCTGCGACCATTGCTGCATAGACAAATGGGCTCATTGATGTGGAGATGTAAGAAACTAGAGATGCACTCTCTCATGTCCTCCCTTTCTCACAAACCTTCTCTCTTTTTATACCTTTCTCTCCTTCCTGTCTGTCCATTAGCACTGGGAGGCTTTCAGGTACATCACAGAGATCTTCATTTTGGTTCCAGCCTTGCTTGGCCTGAAAGGCAACTTGGAGATGACCCTTGCTTCCCGACTATCCACAGCGGTAAGAGTAATAGGAATACACAGCCACATACACTCAATTCCATGGACTCTCCGTTGACTCTTTTTATATTCTTAAATACAGTTGCGGTCACTTGCACCAACTGAAACCCTACCTCAAAAGATAACATTTCTCATCATTCCTGCTCTTGTCTTACCAGTTCTTGTTATTCCATTCCTTAGGCTCATGCAATACACAACACTCCCAACATATCATTACACACTGCATTATTCTTTCGCTCAGGTAAACTGACAATGGAAAGTTTAGAAGCTTTTGTAGAGTATAGCCTCAAGGGAATATAAAATGTTTATCTTAAATGACGGCCTTTGCCTTGTGCTTGGTACAAGAGGTTAAGGAGTAAGGATTTCTTTAATGCTTGCTGGGACTGGTTTGTCTTCAGTCATGTGTAGTGCCAACCACGTGGTGTGGAAGTGCCTTTCATCGTCAGATCACGGAGCCTGCAGACTACGAATTGAGGGATATTTGCAGAGGTAGTTTTCCGTTTTCCTACGCCGTCCACTCCTTGTTTCCTTGTTTTTCTGAGGGAGGGGAGCTGGAAAGGAAGCAAGAAGGTGTGCACATGGTGAATCTGGCACCACAGCTCTACCTGAGAGAGCAAAGAGACCAGACCCAGGGCTTAAAAACCCAACAAAAGAACATCAATGATAATCATGTTTGGGTAGATTAGAGTTGATATGGTCCATTGTGTTTTCAGCATCACTGTTGCGACTAGCTACCTTGCAGAGTCACCTGAATTATATAGCCAGACGTAAGCAAGCTTTTGTAATTGTGATGTACTTCTGGATGTGTCTTGTCACTCTCACGTATGGACCCACAGACATATACCATAAACTAGGGATGTTTGTGATTAGTCATGAATCTATTTATGCTGTTAAGAATTTAACTGGAAAAAATATTAACTGATAACATTTGCTGTCTCCATTGTTAGTATAGGGTTAGGAAACTCCCAGAGTTTCTGCTATATCCATCATTACTGCCGCTGCTTCAGAATTGCATGAAATGCTTTACAACTACAGAGCTATCTGCTCAACAGAATTCAAACAAATGGTCTTACATTGTTCTTGCTTGTCAACGTATTCAACTATAGGTAGGAAAATTCACGAAATGTGCCACCGTACTCTAAACAAATACACACATCCAAACCTGTCCCACTCTTTTTCTTGGTGTTCTTGTCTTTAGCAAGGTGCAACATATATTCTCATATATATTCCTTGTTATTATTTTCCCATTTTTCCTAGGCGAACGTAACCCTATATTTTGGCACTACATGTACGATGTTGTAGGTCTAAATGTGGAGGTCCTGATTGCGTTGCTTGTGTCTGTGCTGTGAATAACTAAGTAGTCACAGTAAGAATCTTCACTAATGTCAAAAACCCACATGTGGTTAACTGTAGTAGAATTACTAGCTTATTTAATTCTGGGAGATAGCTAGCTACCTAAAACAGCAGGACAGCTACAGAAATTCAACAGGCGGAGGCCAGGGGATAAGATATTGATAGCTATGTTTCTAGGCTGTGATATGACCACCCTGTATTTTTGTGCATCCTTCGACTCGTTAGCTCCTGCTATTCCCACATATGTTTAGCCAGCTTACCTGTAAAGCCTACTTACCGGTCGGGGGTCAGGTCTGCATCCTTGCAAACTTTGTTTTGCCTTGTGCTCTTGCTCTCTCTCGTTCTCTCCATTATTCAAATGATATGGAGTTAGTAGCTAGATAGTGACCTTGGAACTGAATTTCTATTCTGTTCCACTGTCCTCTCCACGCTCAGTAGATATATTCACATTATGGTTCTCGTGTCCACACCACACAAAGGCACTTCCATTCCCCCTTCCAAAACTACTTTCAAAACTAGAAATGGCCTACGGTCATGAGCTTTGGGTAATGACCAAAAGGACAAGATCGTGGATACAAGCAGTCAAATTGAGTTTCCTCCGCAGAGTGGCCGGGGGCTCCCTTAGAGTTAGGGTGAGGCTCACGGTCACACAGGAGGAGCTCGGAGTAGAGTCTCTGCTCCTTCACGTCTAGAGGAGCCAGCTGAGGTGTCTCAGGAATCTGTTTCGGATGCCTCTTGGATGCCTCCCTCCCTCGCGAGGTGTTCTGGGCATGTCCCACCAGGAGGCGGCCCCTGGTGAGACCCAGGACAAGCTGGAGGGACTATGTCTCTCGGCTGGCCTGGGAACACCTTGGGATCCCCCTGGAGGAGCTGGAGGAGGTGTGTGTGGAGAAGGAAGTCTGGGCCTCCCTGCTCAGACTTCTGCCCCAGCGACCCAGCACTGTATAAGTGGAAGAAAATTGATGGATGGATAGAAGTAGCACCTCGCTGAAGAATGCGACTATATTGTGTACTTCCTATAACTTGTTAGGTTCTTCGATAGTTTTCCTTTTATAGTTTATAGTGAATTTCACGATAGGGGTAGAATTCTATTTTAGGAAGGTAATTTTGGTACAGTTGATACATTTTATATTTATATATCATATTTATATATATTCTTAATAATTAGGCCTAGTTACATTATAAATAATGATTTATTTTGTTCTGATTGTTTTCTGTTCTCACTCAGGTGAATGTGGGAAAGATGGACTCTCCAATAGAAAAGTGGAATCTGATAATAGGAAACCTGGCTCTGAAACAGGTAATCACCACCCAAACACACACGCATGTAGATGACCTATTTTCATTGTGTTGTGCATAACTGATTTCAGTACTAATGCTGTAAGAAAAGCAGAAGAATGTTTAGCCAAAATCAGGTGTCCACAATAGATCCTTCTGAACCGTGTATATATAAAAAACAAAAACAACTGTCGTGCCAAGGTCTACATTCATTTTCAACCCCCACTGTGAGGACAAACAGTCAGCAAAATCTGTTCCTGGACAGAGGTCCTCATTCTCATTTTTGTCCAGTGGAATAAAATGATTTTACATATACAAAATGGCACATGCAACTCTACATATACAACAAAACATATCCAATAAAATAAAAAACTACTAAAGACTTGCCTAACATAGAGCTAGAGAGACAGCACGGCAAACCTGTGGAAGGGTACTTATTATACTACGATCAGATTTCCAAGTGCAGTCTAGTAAATACGTTATCCGGACGTCCTTATACTCAGGGATAGGAACAGTGTCATAACAAACACTGTGAAGCTTTGGATGGGAAATGGCCCGTCCAAGTAGATGATGCGTTATGTGACATCACATAAAAACAGGAAAACGTGTTTGTTGCTATGTTAACCCCATTGTTGCGTAAGCAATCCTAGGGATTCATGTTAAGATATTCTCAACTTTAAGTAAATGAGGAACAACTTGTGTGGGCGATGGCCAGTCAGATTGTTTGTCTTTTTTATAATGTAGTAATGGTTGGTCACTGTAATAATTTCTAGCTTTCACAGTTTCAAGATGGAGGACAAAATAATTACAATTAATTCATTTAAATATGAATATAATTCATAATAAATATAAATATTATATGTCTCTGTATTCTGTATCAGTGCTCCTGGTGGAATTCAATGCAAAAGAAAGTTGTGAGTAGCCCAGTGGATGAGATCATGCTACATCTAGGCAGCGTATTGGATTTTTTACATCACGTGTGTAAAAGTTGTTATTGATATTCTGATTATGATAACCCAATTCTCCACACTTGGCCATGAGATGATACAAATGACATCGACCTTACAGAACTACAACTCTGTATTCACCTGTCTGACACATGCCCACGTGTGTGCAGTAATACAGCTGGAGTGGACATGCACTTTCTTCTCTTATTCTACTCACCATCTCTGTTTCTGTCTCGCTCTCTCTTTATCTCTTTCATACATGCACAAGTTCTCTTTGTCTCTAACTGTCCGCTCCTTTCTCTTGTCCAGGTGCAGGCTACAGTGGTGGGCTTTCTTGCAGCGGTAGCAGCTGTAGTGCTGGGTTGGATCCCCGAGGGAAAGTTTCAGATGAGCCATGCTGTGCTCCTGTGTTCAAGTAGTGTGGCCACGGCCTTTATAGCCTCCCTGCTGCAGGGTAGGAAAACACGCGCACACTTAATGGTCTCCCCTTGTTGTAATCCCGTAGTGTGTGTTGAAGGCTCACTAACATTTTTACCGCAGGGACACACACAGTGATATTTTCAAAAAGATTGGTCATCTGAAGACGTGTATACACACACACACACACACAAAAACAGTCAAACCCCCAAAAAACCCTGTTGAAGACTCCCATGGAACTGCCTCACGTGATTCGCCTCATTCTTCATAACTCCCCCCCTTGCGACCCCGCAGGTTTCATCATGGTGGGTGTGATTGTCGGCTCCAAGAAGACTGGCATCAACCCTGACAACGTGGCCACGCCCATCGCCGCCAGCTTTGGTGACCTCATCACGCTGGCTATCCTAGCCTGGATCAGCCAGGGCCTCTATAACTGCCTGGGTATATTACTGTTCACATGTGGAGATACGATATGGCGTCACAGATGGGTCAAGTTCAGAGACTGTGTAGAATGTATGACACTTAATACCTGATAATATTTAGCACAGAATTTAGGTGAGTTTCACACAGTCTTGATACAGTTTGTAACCACTTGAGGTCAGTGGTGTCTAGTTGTTCTCTTCTCTAAGGCTGTCAGTGATATTGCCACTTCTTTTTCTTTGTTTTCCCCCTCTATTTGTTTCTCACACAAACACTTTGGCCTTGATGTAATGCATACCCACCCAATACTTGCTGGTAAACGTAGGGAAACCTGGTACTAAGCAAACCTGCTTGTTAAGCATTCGGTCAAACTGTAGCCATCAATGTTGATGGTCCATTTGAGTGAAGTAAGCTCAGGCCTCAACTTAAATAAATTGGCACGGTAAAACTGTGGGCTCACCTAAGGGAGCGGTTTCAATATTGTGCTGACTACCACTGCGCTGGCACATCTTGTTGTCTAGTCAATGCCCTGTGTACACAGTCGAGTCTTAAAGGAGATGTCTAGTTTACTCGTGGCTGAACTAATCACAGCCTGCCGGTATCAAAATCGCAGTCAACATTGTATAACATTCAAAAAATTGTAATTACTCGTGGTAAGTAAGGCTCACACCTTGGTGGTACAGGCCCCTTATCATTTCATACAAGAGTCCATATGAAGAGGAAGTGGGGGTGTATTTTCTAGTCATTCAAAACAATATGCATTTTCTTTTACTTGACATGAATTTTTATATCCATATTGTTGGCCACCTAAAGGAACTATTTCATGGTTATAATGTCAGTCTTACTTCTTTTTCTCTCCCCCCTTGCCCTTAATCCTTTTCTCCAGATTCGTATCCATATGTGTCATCCCTGGTCTGTGCCTTCTTCCTGTCTCTGACCCCAGTGTGGATGGTCATTTCCTCCAAACACCCGGCCAGCCGAACGCTGCTCTACTCCGGCTGGGAGCCTGTCATAACGGCTATGGTTATCAGCAGGTGTGTGTTGTACATATTGTGTGCACATGTGCCACACTGCAAAAGAAACATCAGCGATTCTATATGGATGATGCATAATACCATGCTTGTCTCTCAAGTTACTATGACGCAACGAGCAATTGGAGTACCTAGGCAGACACGCACACACACTGTCACATACACACACTTAATATTCTCCAGACTGCACCTGAACTTAAACCTGCTTGCACAGGAATCTATCTCTACAGACATGTCTCAAAACACGCACTCACACGTATAATCAAATACCACCTTTCAAGTTATAGTGGTGTCAAACCAGACTGTGTGTTTTGTGTTTTGGCAGTATTGGAGGGCTCATTCTAGACAAAACTGTGTCAGACCCAAACTTGGCGGGGATCGTGGTATACACACCTGTCATAAACGGTAAGTCATTTAATATGCTCTGTTGTCCAGACGACTGCCAACATTACAGTTAACCTGATGACGGATACTCGGAAATCAATGAGCTAGCACGGAGGAGAGGGTGACAGTCATGAAAATGACTTGGGCAGGCACAGTGAAGGAACCCTAACGCCCAAATTGATTTGTTTGCAAGCGTGCTGGTGTCCGCATGAAAGCTTTTAGAGCAGTAACGACAAGGGATACAATTCTGTCTCAAACACGTTTACCCAAATTATTCAGGCTAACTGCATTTCTACCATCCCCTTACAGTGTAACTTTTCTGTCTTTCACGGCCCTGACGAGAACGTCTGTCTCCGGCTGTGAACCAGGGACAGTGTTTATGATCTTCAACAGTTTAATATGTTTTAAAACACAAAAGCAAGAACAAATATAAAACAACATTGTATTTGTTGGGGTTTGTGTATTAGATCAGGAGCAAAAAGACTGTACAACATTATTACAGTTTAAATACTTATTTAAGACAAATGTGACTAAATTTTGTGAATGTAATTAATAACAGCAAAAGATCTCATTACAATTTTTTTCTATAAATTCTATTACTCTATGTAGGACTAATGATAAAGGGAGCCATCTTAAATTCTTTATTTTTATTTCAGGGTAAAATGGTGTGGGTGGGGGGGCGTTATAAGTGTCTACTTCTGCCTATACGCTGTTGAGACTGTAAGTGTAAGATTCATTAGTAATATAATATTTTCTTTATAAATAATGACGTCTGAATATACAAACGGAAAAAATATGGAACTGCTCCTGCGCCTGGCAAATCCGCCGTTATGTTAGCAATCCGTCATGGAACAAGCGCTCCTTTTAAAGGGAATGTGAGCAGACGCTCTAATAGGTTTATTGTACATTACGCCCAAACTATACCTAGAACTAATGTAGTCACGTCAGACCAACCCTTTTTATATTTTCGCCAGGCGCAAGAGTAATTTATCCCGCTGGTATAATAGGCAACAGTGCCCGAGTCCAGCCCACAAAGGTACTTGTGCATGGCGTTTGACTTGTGCGTTTTAGATTGTGTATATATAGGGCCCTTTATCTCCCCCCCTTTTGTATTCCCTCTTACGTAGTAAGAATCTCATTGCATGTCTAGTTGGCCATTGATTAAGCTTCTGTCATTCCTAAAATGGCAGTGCATAACAGGGTGATGAGTAAGAAACAAAATACAAAAAGTTTCCAAACGCCCAGACAACATTCCATTTCAGTAAGTAGATACTCCGGGAACTTGTCATGTGGAGCCATCTTGGACTTGATTATCCTTTTTTGGAGTAGGCCAGATCCACAAGATCAAACAACAAAGTGCATTGCAAAATGTTTCATCACTCTGCTTTTACCACAGCCATAATTCTGCTGATCAGCTTCCTTCTCCCTGGACTCCAACAGCTGCAACCTTTAGATCTATACATTGCTTTTTTTACAGGTATTGGGGGAAACCTGGTGGCCATCCAGTCCAGCAGGATCTCCACTCACCTCCACTTCCACAGTGCCCCCGGGGAGGTCCCTGAAGAAGCCATGGGCTGCTACTATCCCTGCCGCACCTTCTGTGGTACAGGTACAGCAACAGCCGTACCCACCATCGTTTTAACTGTCTTAATAATGATGCACAATGTCTGTAGTATGGTATCTACTTGGATTGGGTCATTTGGGGGTTTGTATCAGAGCAGCAAGTGTGTGCTTAGACAGCGTTGCTGTCTTCTGTGCTGTCTTCTGCCCTACTCATTAGTTTACAATCTGCTTATCTGCTCATCTGCTTTCTTCAGGCGCCAACCATCGTTCAGCTCAGGTTCTTCTCCTGTTGGTGGTCCCGGGTCATCTGATCTTTCTCTACACCATCCACTTGATGAAGAGTGGACACACCACCCTGACCCCTATCTTCATGACCGTCTACCTGGCTGCTGCCCTCTTGCAGGTAAGTGCGTGCGTGTTCGCACATTTGCTCAACCTGTAAAAACTGAGCACAACACGGCTGATGCTGCTACAACTAGCTAACTTATTTCCAAATCAGGCACACGTAGCTTATTACCTCCAATGTTACACAATACACATAGCTAAATAGCTAACTAAAATGTTTTCCAAGACTCAATTGTTTTTGTTTTCGGACATCTAAGAACGCAGATAGTAGTGGCTTGCTAGCCGGCGTGCTGGTGGCATACATCTTGCCAATCATAATTTAATATTTAATAAACTGCAGCAGAACCATTCATAAAACAATTGTAATGCAACTGGGAATGAGAAGCACATTTTGACACCTTTCTTCTCTACATAGGCTACTGCAAAAGCTGGGCATAGGTGAAGCGGTGGCTATAATAGTAATATTCAAATGTGCCATCATCTTTAAAAAAATAAATGTTGATTTCTTAAACTTTGCACCTTCAATTGAAACGTATTAAAACAGACGCTAAAAGGTGTGATAAGTCACATTGCGTGTGCTATTTTTATCTATTAAAATTTTATCCTCCCAGTATTGTGCAAAATAGTGTGTAAACACCACACCTTGCATATTCATTGAGAAAAACGTACCAACTGGATAAGAGCTATTTTGCACATTTGAAAGACGCAGGCCTCAGTGCGCACTGTTAATAAATCGGTACATGGTACATTTGCGTGTACATTTGCGTGTGCTTACCGTGCTATGAGATTTGCCCATACTACACACAACGCTTTAGTATATTCGGCCCTAACACTCCATCAGTACCATTTGGAACATGAGTGTTGATGTTGCATAGTTCTTCCACCAGAGGGCACTCTACAACTTCCAGGTTTGTGTTCTCGTGGTCATGGTAAGCTGGCAACCCCAAGACATACATCATGGCATAAATAACAATAAATGGAACATTCCCGTTAAAATATATATCAATCCATATATCAGAGTTCTGAGTTGCCAAATATTTGTATCGATGTCAGCGCTGAAAATTTGGTCAAGCTCTACCACACTAGCTGTTAGGCGACCTAACAGCTAGTACCCCTGTGCATTATTCACCTTCCGGAAAAAGTGGCTGCAATTTTATGCAAATAAAATCACATCATGCATGGTCCTTCCACAACATAACTGGGAGCTTAGAATCAAGAACATGTTACGAGTTATTTTTTAGATCCTAAACATGTTTATTGTATTGATTGGCTTCTTCAACACTTGAACTTCTCTAAAATGCAAGAAAATAGGGAAAATATCAACATTTTCAGCTTCTAGGAAGTACAAATGTTGACAAAAGCCCCATCACTGGACGTGTTACATATCGCCTATATTACTTGAAGGGGATCAAGAATACAAAGACATTGAACTTTTTTATTGGTCCTCACAGCTGTGCTATTTCTAAGGGGATTGGGGTTTAGGTAAGGGTGAAGGTTAGGGTTAGGGAAAACAATAAGGGGCTGAATTGTCCCCACAAGATTAGCAATACAAACTCTCTTTTTTTAAATGTAAACCATTCTGATGGAACCTGAACCTCCGAGGTTAGGACATTCAAGCACTTGTGGGTAGAGGAGAATGGGGTAAATTGAGCAAGTGGGTAAGTTGAGCCACTCTTTGTTTTTAGGCAATGATAAACACATCATCAAGACCACACAATCTGGAAGACTCCTCCTTTACATCTACACTGTGAAAAAGAGAGGTTCATTAATAAAGTTGTAAGCACATTTAAATGCAAAAAAATATTTTTTTGCTGTTCCAAGTAATTTTTGTATGTTCAAGAAGTCATGATTTGTGTGTCTTAACAATTGAAGACAACTTTGAAAAAATTCACGTGTTTATACTTTTGGTAATTACAACATGAGGCTTTGCTGTTAGCATAACATTAGCTCTAAACTGCTGGATGAGTTTGTTAAAATGGCGGATGCGGGATCATTTGAGCCAAAAGGATACGGGTAAATTGAGGCAGTGGTCCATAAAATAAAATACAATTATTATTACATTAATGAAATTCTACAAAGTAGTCTTACATTTGATCACTAAAATGATATGACATGTTGAATACATCATGCCTTGTTCATATAAAGTCTATATTCCCTTGCAACATAGAGAAGTAGGGTGTTGAGTAGGCCTAATAGAGTGGGGGAGAGAAGAGATTTGAGGGAAGGGAGGGGGGATGGTGTACGTATGTATTGAGAATAGGAGGGATGAGGTATGGGAAGAGAGGGGTACATCTAATTTACATCTCTATCCTGCACTTCATGCGCAGTTTTTATTTGAATTTTTATCAAAGCCTTGTTGTCAAATTTTCTTTAAAAATGTAAACTTAGTTGATACTAAACCTTTAAGAAGATATTTTGTATTGATGTGTCTTGCTTTGTTAAAGAATTTGACTAAATGAGGTAAAAATATTGAGTTTTACTTGAAGATACCCATTATCACAATTTACTCCCATGTGGCTCAATTTAGTCTCCTAGGCTGAATTGACCCCTTATTGGGGCAAGTTGAGCCAAGAGACCACTGTTGGGGGAAGAGTCGTGTTTTAAAACGATTTATTTTAGATGCAATCTCTTACAACATCTTGAACCATATGTACATAGTTTAGAGACATAACTGTTATGCACCATCTTTAAAGATGCCTTAAGTAAACACTGTCTCAACTTACTCCGTCCTTTCCTACATAGTCTATTCATTTCTACAGATTTGTGGTTCATCAGTGAAGACTGAAGGAGTCTTGACTGCTGTTTGTTGTCTTGAACGGCTTTCATAGCAATTTGGAAGAATTATTACACGTTAGAAAAGGCTCCAAAAGTAAATGGCTGCTTTAACAGCTTATTGTGCCTTGTCAGTTGGGAACATGTGGTATTTGGTTGGTGTATTGGTATGACAGGGATAGAAAGAGCATTTGGTTGTTCTATGTTTGGAGTTTAGTAACATGACTCATTTGCACTATTGCCCAAGCAGGGTCAAGGCAGCGTCACAGAGCCAGAGTGAGTGAAACCCAAGTTGAGGTTCAATTTAGGCTACTGTCTTATATCTTGGTAGGTCATTGAAGAGTAGAAGCAACTCAAAGACACACTCCGGTAAGGAGAACAATTGTAGTGAACTGAAACAAACTTACTGTTAGCCACTTCATAGATAAACTTAGAATTGTTTCATTTTCATCTGGTTTGGTTTCAATACCCACTTTTATGCGTGTGCATAATGTTTTAGTATTTGAAGACTACCTTTCCATTGTGCTTCCTTTCACTGCTTCCTAGGTCCACATTTTGGTCTGTCTCGGTATGGCGTGTTCCAGAAGTCTGCTGTCTGAAGAGCAGTTAAAGTGTTCTATCTGTCTGGATGTGTTCACTGAATCTGTGTCTGTCTCTATTACATGTGGACATAACTTCTGCAAGTCCTGTTTAGCTATGTACTGTCAATGCGATATGTGGCAGTGTCCATTTTGCATAGAGCAACACTATGGAGAACCTGATTTTGAAAAGATGGACAAACAGGAATTTGAATTCCTTGCCAAACCTGGAGACGGGTCCATTGAACATAAACTCACAAGCCACAACCAAACAAAATGGAAGAATCCTTTGGTGAAACTGACCGACAAGAAGGAAAATCTAATGAGCTCTGTTGGCAAGATGGTCAGCCCTGACAATAGACAGGTTATACAGAGAATTTGTAAGAAGCATCACAGACCCTTGGAGATGTTCTGTAAGAGAGACCAGAGATATGTTTGTGTCATTTGCGTAAAAACAGACCACAAAGCCCATAATGCAATCCCCCTTCAGGAGGAATTTAAAGAGATAAAGGTTCAACTGGGAATAGAGAGCGAAGATGTGCAGCACATGATCCAGGAGAGACTGGAGAAAGTTCAGGAGATTCAACTCTCAATAGAGATCAGCAGAAGAGATGCAGAGAGAGAGATATCAGACAGTATTCAGGCCTTCACTGCTCTGTTACACTCTATTGAGAGAAGCCAGGGTGAGCTCATTTATGTGATTGAGGAGAAGCAGAGGGCAGCAGAGAAACAGGCTGATGGTTTCATTAAAGATCTGGAGCAGGAGATCACTCAGCTGAAGAGGAGAAGCTCTGAGTTGGAGCAGCTTTCATACACCGAGGACCACTTTTACCTGCTCCAGAGCTTCCCATGCCTGAGCACCCCTCCTCACACCAAGGACTGGTCTGAGATCAGTGTCCGCAGTGATCTGAGTATTGGGACAGCAAGGAGAGCAGTGTGTCAGATTGAGGATACATTGGAAGATGTTTTGAAGAAGTTATGTGCATCTGAAATTAGAAGGATCCGTCAGTATGCTGTTGATGTAACTCTGGACCCAGACACAGCCCATCCAAGACTCCGCCTGTCTGATGATGGAAAAAGAGTCAAGCATGGATATGTACGGAAGGATATGCCTGACAACCCAGAGAGGTTTGATCCTGTTGTCTTAGTCCTGGGAAAGCAGGGCTTTTCCTCAGGTAGGTTCTACTATGAGGTGCAGGTTGAGGGAAAGACTGAGTGGGATCTGGGAGTGGCCAGAGAGTCCATCAACAGGAAGGGGGAGGTCACAGTCAGTCCTGAGAAAGGACACTGGACAATATGGCTAAGAAATGGAAATGAGTACATGGCTCTCTCAGACCCCCCTGTCCTCATCTCCCTGAAACAGAAGCCTCAGAAGGTTGGGATGTTTGTGGATTATGAGGATGGTCAAGTTTCCTTTTATGATGTGGAGGCAATGTTTCACATCTACTCTTACACTGGCTGCACCTTTACTGAGAAACTGTACCCATATTTGAGTCCTTGTCTCAATGACAATGGTATCAACTCAGCTCCATTGATCATCACCACTGTTCAAAAGAGTTAGTCACAACCACCTGTTTGCAGTACAATGTTCTTGACTCATGATGAGCTGACACAATTTTGTTTGCTTGTGTTAATTATGATCTTAGCCACGTAAACAAAGTTAGTTGAGGGGACTGAGCTGAAATCCGTAAACTGTGAACTAGGTTATCTCATGTGAAATAGTAAACCTATGCTATTTCACGAAGAAAACCCAGATTACAGTTTTTAAGGGTCTGCAATACATTGCTAAGTATATTTCTTAAAGCAATGTTTTGAAGTTTCATCCCCCCAAAAAGTTCTGCTTACAGCTTCATGTCAGCAATTATTTGGAAATCCATGTCAAAGTATTTGCCGTTGCTTACTAACTGGTATTTTTGCCAAAGATTAGGATGGTGCTAACATGATTTTGCATAATTCTTATTTCGATGTTGTTGTTTCAATAGTGTATAACACAGTGTGAGATAAGTGAGAAATGTACAATTTATGGATTAAACTAGTGCACAAGAACCATCTGTTTTTAACTATCTGTGTGAATGAGGAGGGGAAAAGTTCTTACCGTGCTGTATACAGAGGGGTAGGATCTCTCTAGCCCACGCCTTGCCTTCTCTTAGGTATGCAGGAATACACACATACATACAATCTCATGTACCCATGCGCTCAAAAGCCTGTGTATTTGTCTATGTTCATTTGTACTGGATAATTGTACTCATAAATACAGTATCACTGCAGTCAAACTACATTTTAATAATCAGTACAGATAATAATTATACACATCCTTCAACATGCATAGATACAACTCTAGTAATATAACTGCAAGCAGCAAAGCAGATTCTTTCTCAAAATGGCAAAATGTAGTTGGGCAGTGGGGGCAAAATAATTATTGGCAAATAAAAATTGTTGTACGGAGACTTGATCTCAAAATTGTATTGGTGTAAGTCAGCTTCTCTGTTCTCTGTGCTACACATCAACTCTTAAAGGTTGCAAACAGAAAGTGCAGGCTATTAGCTTTGGTCAGCCTTGGGACAAAAGTTAAGCAGTTGTAACTCAGTCTTTACATCTCAAGGGAAAATTATGCATGGTACTACAGAATGATGTAATCTGGAAGTCTGTAAGGTTTGAAAATCTTCAGTCAAAAGGACATTTGTGTTATTGACACAGAGACAGTGTATCCATTGAATTCAGTCATAAACAAAATCTTATTCTTATCAATAGCATGCTAACATGAGAAACATACCAACTAGTATCCAATTACTAGTTCTATTGGCTAGTGATTAATGTAAGCACACAGATAACCCTAATTTCTTCCACAGTTTTGACATTTAACGTCAGTACAACAAACATTCATCAACCGTTATATGGGGCCTGCTCTAGCGCCTTATAGTTTACAAGTTACATAATGTATTATTGAATTAAGTTTAAATATAATCTGTTACTACTCAGCACAGCATACATAATTATAAGATTTTCACAAGAAGTCACATTGGATAGTACACTATCGCTGTGAAAGTATCAAGTCACTGAAGTGAATAGCTTTTGTTTATTTCTCTTGATATGGCTCCAGGAAATGTCCTTGATGCTCCTTATATTTTCCTTGTTCAAGTTGCTTGGCATTATACACTTTGGGAATATTGTGACCACTGTTCTATCCTAGGCCTTTTCTTGGCAGACATTACAGAGAACTATCTGATAGTTATTCACATCATAAGCAAACAGCATAATGACAGTTTATCAATTATATAAGAAACATAAGCATATTATGGACATAACTGAAGGTGAGCTCTCATGAGCTCAACACAGCAGTGTAGATCAAACACTGTTTGTTCTATTCAAATACATTTCACACTGTATAAAGCTAAAGATAAGTTAATGATTATCTGTCATTGTTGACTAGTCTGTATTTCAGGACAGGTATCTTCAGATTGCATACTGCATTGTATATCAGTTGGAAAATAGAAGTAGGCAAATGGCCATTTTTATTACATTGGCATGGTAGTCACTTGGTACTTGAGATAAAACTTTAGACATGTCAATCATTCCCAGGGCAATGCAGTAAGAATCAATCTTGCTTGCTTTTGTCTTTGGCTTGATTTGAGTTACCATAATCTTACTGGCAGCCTTCCGAGAGCCTGCTGCACAGCATTGTGGACAGCACGCAGTACACATCTTCCAAGCACAAACCACAATCAGCACAACAACAATTAAGATGCCCAATCCAGTGATTCCGCTTCGAATGATAGTTTAAAATACCTCCCCCTTCCCATAGAGGAAGTCAGTCACAGGGAGAATCGCTTCTCGGCCTTTTGGCTCAGATCAAGTGTAGTATCTGTTCTTATCAGTTTAATATCTGGTAGGCCCTCTACCCGAGGGCGCTTCATTTTTTTTTGTGGGGAAGTCGTGGCCTAATGGTTAGGGAGTTGGGCTTGTAACCTTCAAGTTGCTGGTTCGATTCTCGCACCGGCAGGAATCGAAGGTGGGGATTGTGAATAAACAGCACTCTCTCTGCCTTCGATACCATGACTGAGGTGCCCTTGAGCAAGGCACCGAACCCCCAATTGCTTCCCGGGTGCTCGAGCAATTGCTGCTCACTGCTCTGGGTGTATGTTCACTGTGTGTGTGTGCGGTTGCCCACTACTCACTACTGTGTGTGCACTTGGATGGGTTAAATGCAGACTGGTCTGCTAAGACCAGGCTCCCAACTGAATGTCACAATAAAAGTTCTGAAATGTTTTACGGTACCAGTGTTGCAGAGGGACAGCAGGCACACCAAGTATAAAGCAGTCCACGTATGTGGTTTTAGAAAAAGGATCCCCTTACCTTTTAATTTTGTGCACCACGGGTTCTGCTTTATACAGGTGCCGCCGTGGGTTTCTCCTGGAACTGGTGTTGCAATCCTGCCAACGACAATGGTAATTGCTGAAGAAAGTGTTTTGCCATATCTCCATAAACGGAGTGACTAAGTTCAGTTGAGTTCTGGATTTTAATCAGATCCCAGACAATAAATGATGAGAACACCAGGTTTAGGTCTCGATCATGTCTCTCTCTCCACTCTAAAAGCCGGAGGACCATCTTTTATAGGGCACAAGAATGTAAACATAGATAGTGACAGGCAGTAATGATGTTTCAACAGTCACAGAGAAAGAGATTGACAGCTCTCATCTCATGACCACCCTCTGACTAGAGATCATAGTTGGAGCTCTCTCTCCCCAAACCTTTATTGACCTTGACACATTAACACAATCTACTTATTAATAGCAAGCTAACATGAGAAACATACTAACTAGTATCCAATAACTAGTTCTATCGGTTAGTGATTAATGTAAGCACACATGAAATCCCAATTCATTTGACCATATTGGTTTGAAAGACACACATCCCAATATAACAGCACCTCTGGACCATGTTCATATATGGGTTCATTTTTGCATGTGCTGGCATCAGCAGATGGCACGGCGGATTGTGTTTACTGAAAATGGTCTCTGGAAGTGTTCCTGGGTCCAGTTAGTAATGTAATAGCTTGAAGACCATAGGCTTCTGATAAAGGTTTTAGACCCCGAGTGATTTCTCCAGTTTTCCAGTATTGTTTAATGATGTTATCCACTTTAGATGATGAGATTTGCAAAGCCTTTTCCATTTAAAATTGACAAACGTTGTTATTAAAGGGGTCATAGAATGGTTTTTGGGGTATTTCACACTGTTCTTTATAGTTGCCAAATATGATATGTATATTGGTTTGGCTCAAAATGGTCCAGGTGTTGTTCTATGCACCCTATTGCATCCTGTGTAATAGCCCTACATGAAATAAGAGTGTTTCCTTATATGCTATGCTCATGAAAATTCAGATGAGCTGCGGGCTGATTGCTTGGTACACAAGTGAAGTTGTGGAGCAAATACACAAAATGGATAACAGCACTCACTGAAAAATCCAAGATGGAGACAGCATGAAGACATTAGGTGTTGAACCTTATATGTTTGAGCCTGAATTAGATGAAGAATCTAATGTAGAGGAGCAACCAGTCGGCAATAGATTGGAAATACTTCAGAGTGGAAAATTTTGCCATTTAGCATACTTGAATTTGCAGCAGTTTGTATACTACAGCTGCAGCAAAACGAGCACCATGCACGAAAATATTTCTCTTTGCGTCTGTCAGTAGGTCTAATGTTGTCTTGTAAGCACTATCCTGCAGGTGAGGTCATCTGATTATGATATTATTACCTTCATTCCATTTAGTAAGATGTGATCTTACAACTATATCTATATTTCCTATGCTAGATACAGGAGACTTCAGAATTGCTAATAACTGTATGACAAAATCATACAGCTTGTGGTAGTGATGAGAATATAGGGATGGAACAGTACATACTTTTAGCACCAGTTTTATAGAAAATGCTACAAATTGTCCAAAGTTTTCAAAACTCTCCTCTGTGAAATGTTCAGAGAAAATGAATAACTGAGTGTTGATCTTCACAGGGATTTTGTCATAAACAAACATTAGCCATGCCTGTCAAGTCATTCCCTGTACAGACTGAAACAGTACATTTACTATGGTGGTCCTTTTTCAATATTCTTGGAAAAAATCCCAGACCAGAGCTAAAACCCAGATATTACAACAAAAAACATAAATTGCTTTTGTAAATATTCAAACAAAAAGATTATTCGGTATGCTGCCTCACAAATAGAAAAGACAAGAACATAAATATGAGACAATAATCAAGTAGAAAATCTTGAGTGCCTAAGACTTTCCTCTAGAACCCTTAAAATGTATACAGTTATGTGAAAGTCAGGATCATCAATTCATATGGTTCTTCTGTTGAGTTTTCTGTTCTGTGTTTGTTCCACAGGTGTTCCTGCTGCTTTGCATAGCAGACTGGATGGTGTACTCAATGTGGCGCAGCGGGAAAGACCCAGACAGCTTCTCCATCCCCTACCTTACAGCCCTGGGAGACTTGCTGGGCACTGCTCTACTGGCCCTCAGCTTCCACTTCTTATGGGTCATCGGCGATCAGGACAGCGACGTAGGCGACTGAGCCCCCCCTCCCCTTCCCCAATTCCTGACAGACGGGTGAAGGGCCATGCCTGTGCCTATACCACCCCCGACTCCAGTCCACCCCACTTTTTGTCTTTTCCCCCTCACGTTTGTACGGCTGAGAGGACGCAGTGCGCCTTTTAGCTTGGAACTTTCCTTTGCTTCTATTGAACAGACAGGTGCTTAACAAAGTGCTGTTTAAAGACAGTGAGGGGCGAATTCACTTGTTTTTCTCGAACTTTCTTTTGTACAGACACCAGTAGCACTGTTGGAAAGACATCCTCTTACTCATGATATTTTGTTTTATAGGTTTGTATATTTTGCACCATCATTCATGGTTCTACTCAGAAGTTAATTGACACACAAGGGAGGGGGCAACAGAGGCACCTAGTTTTGCATGATACATAATCGTGCACAGTCCTGATTTAAAATCATGGGGAAAGCATTTGAAAAGAAAATATAAGATGAATGTTTTAACCTCTGTCTATTCTGTCTCGCTGATGGGGTCCAGTCAAACGCAGTGAAAAGATGGACTACCATATCGTTTTTACAATGGACGTTTACATATATTAAGGTATAGGGACACTCTGACATCATTCCAATGAATTGTGCCTCTTGAGATTTACTGGTGGACAAGGGGTGTATTCTATCCCGGGTTTTCTTCGTCGTTTCTTCTCAAAACATTGTCTTCAAATAAAAACATTTTTTCTTTGGTTTTCATATATTAATCTGTTAAGTAAATGATGGCCCAAAAATCCTAATGTAATTTAACTTGTGTAGACAAGTCCAACTGTCCTTCCCTATTCTTCTTTGAGAATTCATTACTATTGCACAGTGCCTGTGACGCAGTCAGTGATTAAGATGCCAGTGCACCACACAAATGCAAATTCCATGTATTATAGATATACTATACCGTACTATACTATAGTGCATAATGCCCATGATAATATTTGTGGTGCGCACACAGATTTTTGGAATTATAGTGCAGTGCCTGTGATGCAGCTGGCGATTACAGTTCTTCTGTGGTTTTAGCACCCATATATCTAATCACAATAGAAATTCTCTGTCATCGCTGAAGTACTTGTTCAATTTCTACATCTATCCTAGTCAAATTGCCAAAGCCTACATTCATGCTAATGATTATGTAGCTATCGTTGTCTCAATTGTCTATGTTATAAATTGCTTCTGTTATGTTGATCAAAATGTACTACATTGTTTCAGTCTTAAATTGTCTTATCACCACTAACATCTAAACATTTATTTCATAGCATAAGTAATAACATGCAGAATGGTTGAGCCAGTTGTCATAATTTTAGGCTTTCATTGGTACAGAGAGTCTGAGCCACCCCCAATGGCAAAGGTTAAGTTCCTTAAAATCTGAAGTTTAAAACTCGGATCTGCCCAGAGCCACATTGGGTTTGCCATATTCAATCGCCTGCGTTCGACTTAGCCAACTCCTTCACCACTAACGGTGCAAGTGGAAAATCAAACTTTTCTGGAACCCCGTGAAGAGGAGAGCAACAACATCATGGCCACCAACAAAACTCTGGTTCTGGCTTTATACTTCTACATTGTTGGGAGTGTTGCCAAAATGGACCGAGTGGCATTGCTCTCATCTTTTTCCGCCACCATTAACTACAACTCAGTAGTTGCGAGTTGCGCACAACATCAATGTCATTGTTCTCTGCCACTCCCTCTGTTCTGTTATTGACCTGCCAAATCTTTGGCTGACATAAACTGACCAATATACTGAAATCCCAGGCTAAGTACAGAAGCAAAATGAAAATTCAGCGGAAGTGTGTAGGAGGGTGGAGCCAAACTAGATGTGAATCGAACCCAAGATCTCCTTCCTGGGAGGCAAGGGCTCTAACCAAAAACCCCTATGATGACCAACCTAAAGAGAATCGCTACGTCGCCCGGAGTGGCGTTACCGGGGCCCCAGCCTGGAGCCAGGCCCGGGGTGGGTGCTCGCAGGCGAGCGCCTGGTGGCCGGGTCTTTGCCCATGGGACCCGGCCGGGTATAGACCGAAAAGGCGACGTGGGATCACCTTCCTGCAGGCCCACCACCCACAGGAAGGACCGTAGGGGGCCGGTGCAGTGTGTTGTGGGCGGCGGTCAGGGGCAGGTGCCTGGACGACCAAGGCCATGCACACGGTCTCTAGCGCTGGGGACATGGAATGTCACCTCGCTGGCAGGAAAGGAGCCCGAGCTTGTGCGGGAGGTAGAGCGTTACCGGCTAGATATAGTCGGCCTCACCTCCACGCACAGCCTGGGTTCTGGGTCCATTATCCTCGAGAGAGGCTGGACTCTACATTTCTCTGGCGTTGCTCGCGGGGAGAGGCGGCGGGCTGGCGTGGGCTTGCTCATAGCCCCATGGCTCAGCCGCCACGTGTTGGGGTTTACCCCGGTAGACGAGAGGGTCGTGTCCCTGCGCCTTCAAGCCGGGGACAGGTCTCTCACTGTTGTATCGGCCTATGGGCCGAACAGCAGTGCAGAGTACCCGGCCTTCTTGGGGTCCCTGGGAGGGGTACTGGATAGTGCACCGACCGGGGACTCCATTGTTCTGCTGGGGGACTTCAACGCCCATGTGGGTGACGACAGTGACACCTGGAGAGGTGTGATTGGGAGGAACGGTCCCCCCGATCTGAACCCGAGCGGTGTTTTGTTGTTGGACTTCTGTGCTAGTTACAGTTTGTCCATAACGAACACCATGTTCGAGCACAAGGGTGTCCATCAGTGCACGTAGCACCAGGGCACTCTAGGCCGAAGGTCGATGATCGACTTTGTTGTCGTGTCCTCTGACCTCCGGCCACGTGTCTCGGACACTCGGGTAAAGAGAGGGGCGGAGCTGTCAACCGATCACCACCTGGTCGTGAGCTGGATCCGCTGGTGGAGGAGGAAGTCGGACAGACCTGGCAGGCCCAAGCGTATCGTGAGGGTCTGTTGGGAACGTCTGGCGGAGCCTTCTGTCAGCGAGGTCTTCAACTCGCACCTCCGGGAGAGTTTCTCACAGATTCCGGGGGGGCTGGGGACATTGAGTCTGAGTGGACTATGTTCTCGGCCTCCATTGTCGATGCGGCGGCCCGGAGCTGCGGTCGTAAGGTCTCTGGTGCCAGTCGCGGCGGCAATCCCCAAACCTGGTGGTGGACACCGGAAGTAAGGGATGCTGTCAAACTGAAGAAGGAGTCCTATCGAGCCTGGTTGGCTTGTGGGACTCCTGAGACAGTTGACAGGTATCGGCAGGCCAAGCGTGCCGCGGCTCGGATTGTCGCGGAGGCGAAAACTCGGGTCTGGGAGGAATTCGGGGAGGCTATGGAGAAGGACTACCGGACGGCCGGTAGTCCGTCCCAGGACACGCTGGAGGGACTATGTCTCTCGGCTGGCCTGGGAACGCCTCGGGATCCCCCCGGAGGAGCTGGAGGTGGTGTGCGTGGAGAAGGAAGTCTGGGCCTCCCTGCTCAGACTGCTGCCCCCGCGACCCGGCCCCGGATAAGCGGAAGAAAATGGATGAATGGATGGATGATTTGGTGATTTAATGTCATTTGTAACGTGACATAGCCTAACCTACTTATGCATATTTGTCATTTTTGAGCGCACAGCAGCTATACTAACGCAAGACAATGTGAATAGTTGGCTTCTAAATTTGTGTCCTTTTTACAGAGACAATATGAATACTGGCAAAGTACTGCAGGTTACAGAAGCTAAATATAACCAAACACCGACCCCGAGCTTGGCCAAAAGAAAGAAGATTCAAGAAAAGTGAGTGCTTATTTTCTAAGGTTAATGTATTAGAATACATAATTTCTCATGACATAAATCGACTAAATGCCTCAATCCTCTCCTTTACCCTCTTGTGAACCAGATATGAAATACGGGGTCCCACTGACAGCATGACCTCACCATGCACCCGGCAGCTGATTAAGAAAGCCACCAAAAGCAAGTAAGACAATATATTTTTAAGGTAACACATTAATGTTGATGTGCGTGTGGGTAGGAGAAGGGTAGAGGGACATAGAGCTAGGGATATAAACTAAATTAAGCATAAATCACATAATATTTCGTATCTGTTTACAGGCAGCCATCATCCCCATTATCCAGACCCAAATGGGAAAGAAAAGAAAACTCTGGCGACAAATAGATAACCTGTGAGATGAATGTGTTGTGGGCCCTGCTGGGCAAACATAGGCAGTTTTCTGTCATTATCAGAGCTTCAGGGAAAGTGCTAGAACGGGATAACTACATCTTGGTGTCCTCCATGATTCAGGGTGCAGTATTAATTGCACTGACTAGTCTAGGCATGGTGTCACATGCCAGTTGGTGTTTTATGGGAATAATTTCCACTTGTGCAATCTTCCAAGTCAAACATTAGTCGGCTAATAATAACCCGTCTATGCACTGGGTTTTGCCATTATCTTGACTATATAACCTTTTTTTGCCTTAAATACAAGAGACACATACTAGAATTGTATTTTAGGTCAATGTTTGCTGTCATTTTCCTTTTATATGTTGGAGTCTTGTATACAGTCTCGCTCTGGTCAAGGTGTTGCTCTCTATTCAAGTCTGAGTTCTGTATGCCAATTTGCACTGCACCTTATTTAAAAGAGATTCTATCATCCTGAATTATTCTGCTGCTTAAAATCTTCGGTCAATGTTGAATGTTGGTGTCATAAAATAATGTAAAGAAAATAGATTTGCACACCTCCGCAAACACTGTTTAGAAAATGTGGAACGGGTATGGTCCAAAGTCTGAATTATTAATAAAAAATGAGTAGCATAAGGGACATTAATATTTGTGATGTCTTTTCAGCGACGGATGACAACACAATTTTCGGTTGTAAAGTAACATGTTTTGTGTTCACTTAATCGCTTAGCAAGGAAGCAAAATATAACATTGTAGAAATGGTTCTGTCGTGTCCACTACCATGGCGAACAGTTTTTGAAAGTGAGATCAATGTCACCACATAACCGCCACTTTCGGATGTGACTGGTGCTCGATTCATCATATGATCTCTCCATGGCATGACGTAGAGGAAGCACAGAGACGCCATTAGTAGGGTGAGAGAAAAGCGATCGAAGGCTGGGTGAAAGCAAGCTGGCTGTCATTTAGGGTCTTGTCTGGATTTAACATTTACCATTAATCCATACACTACATAGGTCAATTCCCTTGCTTGCTTTCGCTCGGAGACAGTTATCTAATGTGACTGGCGGAAGGCACTTGTACGGGGCTACTTCTTTGCATACAAGGAAGGATTTCTTCGCTACCATGGCGTCTGGTGGAGCTGGAGGAAACAAAACCTACTCTTTCAAGGTGGTTCTGTTGGGAGAGGGCTGCGTCGGCAAGACCTCACTTGTGTTAAGATACTGTGAAAATAAATTCAACGACAAACACATTACCACTCTTCAGGTACGTGTCCTACAACGTCAGGTCCTGGCTATTTGCCTCATGATCTTCACCGGGTAGTCAATGGTTAATGTGTTGTTTGTGACTGGACTGGAATGGATACAGATTTAGCAGCTAGTAGCTAGGCTAGCTATCTGTCAGTCAAAATGGCCAGCTACTCGTCATGTCCACGTAAACTGTATTCCAAGAGTTTTAGTGAATGTCCACCACAATCTGTCCACTGACATTTCGTAGTTATTGATACAGTCAATTCAGCCAGCTACCAGCACTGTAACTAAACTAGTTAGCTTACAGTCAGTTAGCTAAGCTTGTTAGTTGCTAGCTTCACACGGTGACCAACTAGCGAGAGCTAGCTCTAAATCTCTAACGTTACTGACTATCTGGACACAGCTTCGTTTAGTTTTATTACTGCCGTCTCATACCAATATTCGGTGAGCCATTTATCCTGACTGCCATGTACACGATTTACTTCTAGGTTATTGAATAGGATGAAATTGGCTTTAACTGATCAGACTTATGAAGCTTCTAAAAACGGCAGCCTATACTGTAGGTAAACCACATGATAAACAACGCTGGCAAGACTTCCGTTTATCATAGCATACAAGGCAATAATATAAACAAAAAGCCACCACAGTTTAGTTTTGCTAGCTGACCGTCGCATTTGGCATGACGTTTGGAGATAGTGAACAGGGGGAGTATGACACAGCACTTATACATCCCGGGGCCAAATACGTGTGTGGGAGTGGTTAGGTTATTCACTCGTCTTTGTTTTACCAAGTGAAGCAATCAGTAACGTTACTCCTTTTTCCAGGAAACAACACAACTGAGATTCATAATCTCATTTGTTTGACCGTGTTCAGTGAGCTCTGCGTCCGGTCACCTTCACTCGAGTCTCAATGGTTAGATGCGGTAGGCCTTCTCAAAACATTACCAATGTCCACTTGGCCATATGACTTCATTCTTTCCGTTATTGTTAATATTTAGTGATGTTCCACCAACCACTTTACCTCAAGTTGGAAAAATCCTGGTCACAACATAATAGATTGCTATCTGTATGAAGTTGGGCAGCTTGTGTTGACTAGGGTCAATGTTTAGATGCCTTTAGATTTCGAAAGTTTGGTGATAAGAATAGTGACCTATACAGCTCCCTGATAGCCTGATCCAGAGAGGCTAGTTTACCTCTAAATCACAGTGAGGTGTTTATTGCAAAAGGCAATTATGACTTGGCAGATGAATGCCAAGGTTTGGACCGCATAGAAAGGCTTCACCAAGTGCATCTAAATGTAAAACCTAAGGCCTGTTGAATCAGATCTTGACTTGGTATCAGCAGTAGTGGTATGTTTCCAGTTTTGTATATGTCTTTTGTAAATGTAGATTCAGTCTTCTGGATTCCAATTAGTATTACAGGAGGGCAAATTCTAGAGCTTTACAAATGGTCAGCCTGTTATATACAGCGTGGAGCAACTTCCCCTAGGCCTCCAGGGAATTATGTGCCCCCAAGGAAATCTGTTCCTCCTAAGTTCTCAGTGTAAAATAATTATGCATAGATGAAACTAGTTAGACAAATTGATCACAGTAACATTTATCCATCCATCCATTGATCTATAAAACCATGCATCTGCTCTAGTTGAAGTGATTCATTTCGCAGTATTTGTTCTTCAAACAAACGGATGATTCGATGTGAAACTGAGTTTGGGTAGTGCTTTATGCAGTGAAATACCACTGCCATCTTGGTTTCACGTTTGTGGTGTCACACACATGCGTATGATGGGGGTTCACTTATCAAGCTTGGATTGCTCAAGCTTGAAGCAGCAACAGGTGTTGCATGCTGACTACTAGGTTGCACACTTGTCTAGCTATACCTGTTCCAAGTCATTGAAATGTAAGTCTGATAAGAAACGTCACTTTCTAGCCATTCCTCTCACCTTTATTGCCGTTTATTGATTGCGATACAGAAAACTCACTATGTAAAGATGACAAAAGAAGAGATGAATAGTAATTGACTGGAAGCTACTTTGGAAGGCCATTCTACAGCAGTCCATTGCTTTGGACCAGGAAGAGGGGAAACAGGCAAGGAGATGGGGTTCTCTCTCTCTTCGGCCAATTGTTAAGTTTTAGTTGAGTTTATGAAGTGCAGCCAAGTGAGTCACAAGTGATTTCCACCCAGTCATGCTGAAACCCAAGTCAGAGCATGGAACTAGGTCTCCTCGTGTGTCTCTCTTACTACAGCCATGTTTTTATGACACCCATCAGCTGACTGTGACTGAAGCAGAGTGTGGAAGTGTTACGTGATTATACACACACTGTCAGGCATGGAGTGACGATCAGCCCTCCTGGAGTTAAGGCGAAGGAAGGAGCAGTGGGGCCTCCAGGTTGATCCTTGTAATCTCAGCTCACGTGAGGATGTGGACGGTTGTGAAAGCTGGGGTTCTGTTGCAGGAATCTCGCTGGCATGTTTCTATGCGCGGAATGTTAAGGGGATGTGAATCGGGGATCAGCGATGGGAATACAGCGGCAGCCATTGCAGAAATCATGGGGTTGCTTTCTCACTCCCAGATTCCACTGATTTCACACCGCTAAGACTGCAGGCTGACTTCCTCAGAACGACCCTGTTCCAATGAAGCTCCTTTGTGATTCTGGGAGCTATTCCTCCGTGACTGTTGGAGCAAAGCTACAGATCGAAACCTCTGTAATTATGAGACGCACGGGGCCCTCAGATGACATGGTGTGAAACAAGGCTGGTATAACATACCTGCAGTGGCACATCCACCAAACGCAGCTACACTCCCACTTAAAAACAACACTTCTTGTTAAAGGTGCTATTTCAGGAGCAGACTCGGCTACAAATGTCAATATTCAAATGTTTTTTAAACTAGATCTGTAATCATCCTGCATCTTGAGGGTGACAGTGTGCTTTCAGGCTGCCTGGCTAATTAAGTCCCAGTGGTGTCTGTGGAAGTCCTCCAGGCCGCCTGAAGAATGCCTTAGAACCTGTCGAATTACTTCTCCAAATCATTTTCCTTAGCATAATAGTCACTTGAATGGAAGTGGATGTGTGCTTTGCGTGGTTGTGCTTGGTGACATGCGATTGTGTGTGTGCGTGTGTGAGAGGGAGGTTGTGTAGAGGAAAGTCGGAGCTGTGTAGATTTTGATCCTCACCTGACATTACCCAGCATCCTCCAGCTGTTCTGAGTCCAAGCATACTCCCCAGGTTGGACAGCTGCCAGTATACACACACACGCGCGCACACACACACACACACACACACACACACACACACGCTACATTCTGATGTCAAGAAGCGCAGTCAGCTCCACTCTCCTTCATGTATTTCTCCCCTCACCCACCTCCTCCCTTCTCCCTTTCATGACTTTCCATCACATTCCCTCCTGGTTGTCATGCCCATCATGGTTGTCCCTTGATCTGTGCTGCTCACATGATGCCCACCAGACAGTCATGGTCGGGGGGTCGTCCTCCAGCACACTGTGCTCTCCAGTGTAGCCCAGCACCCAGCTGCTCTGCAGCTCTGACATTCTACAAAGCACTGGGTCAGTTCATGTGATGGTGGTGGTCACGTGGTACTGGACCTCTGGAACTTTCATGGCTGGCTAACCAATCTGCCTGGATCTTAATAGCGTAAGCATATGGTTGCAGTTGTAGTTTTTGTTCCACACAGTGATCTTTTCTCTTGTCTTTTCCATCAAGCAATGTGAGGTTGATATGGTTCTAGACATACTCTCTCTCTCACGCTCTCTCTCTCGTGCTCCCGCCCCCCTCTTTCTCTTCCTCCCTCCCTCCCTCCCTTCCCTGAACACTCTTTATGATCCATATAATGGTGATGATACTGTTGGCGTGACAGCATGCAAAATGAGACATAACATGACGTCAACAAGGTGCCTTAAGCCTTTAAGGAGATCAACCCCGGTGCTTATCAGTCTCCTCTCCTCCTCCTTTCTTCCAGGCATCATTCCTCACAAAGAAGCTGAACATCACCGGGAAGAGGGTGAACCTGGCCATCTGGGTGAGTGATGTTCAGTGAACCTTCACAGTCCAGACAACTCTGAAAGAATCGGACAGGATTCGGTGTAATTTTGTAGAGCTATTCCTGCAGCTCTTCACTGAGGCCTCTGCCTTAACTTTGACTACTGGTCCTGAGGCCTCGTGACGGACGTAGGCTCACACATGAGTGGACTCCCTCTGGAGGGAAAATGAGTTTTTGACATGGGGTGTGTTTGCAGTTTCATTCATTGGTCAGCAGACTTTCCTTGGCAGCCTAGATCTGATGCCTCCCTCTCCTCCCCTCTCCAGGACACAGCAGGCCAGGAGCGGTTCCACGCCTTAGGACCCATCTACTACAGAGACTCCAATGGAGCCATCCTAGTCTATGACATCACAGATGAGGACTCCTTCCAGAAGGTACCGAGTCCTCCCCAGGGTCGGTCCTGGATCAGAACCAGTCCGATATGATCACCTACAGCCCGAACATCCTAAAGCAGAATATATGGTCATGCTATTACAGTCCAATATTAATAACTGTTCATCTTTTCTTTTTTCAGGTGAAAAACTGGGTCAAAGAACTAAGGAAAATGTTGGGGAATGAAATTTGTTTATGTATAGTAGGTGAGTTTTTCCACAATTCCCGAATGATTTCATTACATGTAAATGCAATTCCGTCCACTATAGTTTTTTGGGGGTAGATTCAAGAAGTGCTTGGTTTTCCTTATCAAATACTCCCTGATGCACACAATAAGCAGGCACCAGATTACAGGGGGAAATGTGCATCTGAGAATTAGTTGTGACACTACCATAGTAACCATTAGCAAAAACATTAGCGCATGTAGTTGTTGATATTTGACCACTTATGCTAACTGTGTTATCTGCTATGGTTGGCCCGAGGTTTGATTATGCATAAAGAGAGGTTGAAGGCCGGGATGAACAAACTCCACTTGTGTCCGCATCTGACCTTCTCCAGAGACCCTTGAAGGAAGGCTGGAGGGAATACATGTTGAGGGTGTTGGCACTGAACTCTCTCTCTCCCCCTTTTTTTTTTTGTTCTTTTGTTTTAGGAAACAAAATTGACCTGGATAAGGACAGGCATGTGTCAGTGGAGGAAGCAGAGGGGTGAGTCCTAGCACATGGCCTGGGTGTTCACAGTGCTTGGAGTCATGTAGAGCTAACCCATGTCTATCCCTCTTCTCAGGTACGCAGAGTCAGTCGGGGCAAAACACTATCACACGTCAGCCAAACTAAACAAAGGAATCGAAGAGCTATTCCTTGACCTGTGTAAAAGTAAGCTCCTGTTCTGTTCTCACAATTGGCAAGTTCATGACACACGGGAGGGTTTTGAATGGGACGATGCGTACGATCGGAAAGCTTCTCCTAACAGCAGGTGTGTGTGTGTGACTCCTTTTTTCCCCTCCCCCTTCCTTTCCTCTCCGTGCCGTCCTCAGGGATGATGGAGACAGCCCAGGCGGAGGAGAGGGCAAAGGGGAACGGTGCCAGCCACTCCTCCACATCGCGGAGGGGGGTACAGATTGTAGATGATGAGCCCCAGGCCTCCGCTGCAGGGGGCTGCTGCTCCTCCGGTTAACCCTCTTCAGCCCATCCTGTACACCCTCCCTTTTCTCTTCTAGCCCTGCATCCATGTCCCCAAGACCCCCAGGACTGTGACCTCCTCCCAGCCCTCTGTCCTAGCCCCCAGCCCATGTGTCCGGAAAGACTGCTGTTCTTCATGCTCAAATCCCTGTCCCCTCTCCTGCTCCTCTCTGTCTGAAAGGGGACAGCCAGTACCTCCTCTTCCTGCCCTAGACCCCTCTACAGTAAGGGGCCTCTGACTGCTGTCTTGGAAAGTCAAAGAGAAATGGATTTCCTCCTTGTCCCCACCACGTGCTACTGGACTTCATCTAACTCTGGCCTCCCCTGAACATGTCTCCCAGACACACACTTACCATACACACATACTGTACACACAAACAAACCATACGCTGTCATATGCTGATTTCTATGACATTTTCTTGACAAAAATAATGTGCATGTCGGTTTGATTTATGTAAATGCTTCACTTGTTTTACTTTAGAATAAAAATATAAAATCTTTATTATTTAATAACTTAAAGTGCACAAGTTGTATGGAAATCTGTACATGTCCAAATCTCCTTTGTACTACTTTTGCAGTAAGCTCTTTTGACAACTGTCGCCCTCCTTGGTCTCGCTTACTCTCTCTCGCACTGTCTCTCTCTTTGACTTAAAAAAGGTGTCTTTGATTAATGCAGTTTTGCACTGGCCCGTCACACTCAATGCTTTTGGTATAATACTGTACTTCTCCCTCTTTGCCGAGTCGTTCTGTTAGACGACAAAAAAAATACGAAAAGAAAAAAGAACATTGTGTAAAACATAATTTGAATATTTTATCTGCTTTCCAGGCTGTGGGGAAACGTGCACAGATTTGAACGAGTGTACAGAAGTCTTTATGATTGTAAAATGAAGATAACAGTTGTGGGTGAAAGCACACTTTTTTCGGAATTGTAATTTTTTAACTGCTAGTGTCAAGTGTTTTGTAATAGAACAATTATAACAATTTACAACGCATAGCTGTCAATAACATTGTCGTTATTTAAATTTGAAACCAATTTTATTTGTAAAAAGTCGTTCAATAGCCTTGCCGAACTTTCCACCGCATTTTATACTTGTACAGATTCAGACTCAGTAACGTTTTAGACAATATCAATTAATTTACAGCTATTCTTACTTTTTTTCATTTTGATTAGCTTGGCAGCTGTTAGCTTTTCTTTGCCTACAGAATACGTTACTGTCTGGATCTTCAGTCAGGAAAATAAGTTGCAGTCCCGTCATGGCAGTCCATGATAAAGCTGATGCATGACACTATATCTGAAGAGGATTTCCATCCCCATACACGTATAGTGTCATAAAGTCATCTCCTCTGTCTGCATCTGACAAAGAATGGGACAATACATTGGTGCTGCTCTGAAGGTTTGTAGTGAAACGATCAACCTTTTGAAGGACTGAGCATCGGATTCGGTCAGGGCCGAGAGATTGGTGCAGAATGCTAATGATGCAACATTCACTTGGCAGCCACCGGAAAGCAACGTTAACTGGTAGTATTCATACACAGAGACTGGACACAGACTCCCTGTCCTCTCGGGGACAACCAGGGTCTGGTGCTAAAACCTAATTATGTTGAAGTCTACACTTAGCATCCACTTCCAAAACTATAGTATGGTATTATATTTTATACCATACATCCTCATCACACATGGAAGTGGTAAACCAGGTCAGGTGAATAATATATGCTCTCTGCAACGCTGCTTCTGTGCTGCACAGCCATACTGACTTCAAAGAGGATGTAGGCAATGTTACAAGTAAAAAGGGACGAAATATATACGGGTGGAGAGCATTTCATGACAGATCTTGTTTTCCATTTCCGCGTTTATATGTTGTGTGGGAGTGGCTTTGAAGGGAGGGGTTTGGAACTAGAAGCTATGATGGCTTGTTTTGCCAAAGTTTACTGCACTAACGCCAATGTTGTGTTTGCCCTGTGGATGATAATGAATCAACCTACAGCTATTATCTCTGGACTTGAGCATTACTGGCCTGTTCGAATTGCCTTGCAGTCAGTTTTACAGAGACAAATGTGTATTTTTGTTGTTGAATATGGCAGTTTACACCTTTCTGTTCTTCACATAACGGGAACCACTTATTAAGCCTTTTAGCACTTTCAACTTGTGCGAACGGAATAGATTGTGTCCAGTGAGGCTGAAACGCTTTATGAGAGCGATACATCACACCTCCAGAGCTTCCCTCGGTCCCCCTTGAGAGACAAACCGCAGACATCTCGCACCTCCTAATGGATTCCTAGTCAAAACAAAGATTGTTTACCGGTTCCTGACTCATCTGTAAATGCGGCAAATCCAGTTTCCTCTGCAAAGAAGTGCCAACGAGTTTCTGTACGTGCATGTATCTGCTTTGAAGCCAGTCAGGAAACCTTGATGCTCCCCTCTTTACATAGACACTTCTGTGACGGACGCATTGACGATGACGGTTCACACACTATAACTACACACGAATAATAACATATAACAATTTCGGATGAAACGGATAAGTCGAAATAATAAATCATACCAAATAAATTCCGATCGTATCACTGTGACAGATCTCCAATGGTCAATAAGATAAAACTGGGACTAAAATTCAAGGTGGGGCGATACCTTTACAAAAACTTGAACAAAACATGACCACGTATCACGTGTTTGCATGTTCACTGGGCGTCATTGTCAACACAACATAGACATCAGGTGACATGGCGACTTCAACGAACTTTAAGGTAGTTTGAATCTTTAAAAAACACTTTTTCAACATATGCTACACTGCCCAATAGTTTAGATTCAGAACGAGAAGGTGATCACACTTTACAGGAGCGTGTTGTAACCCTGCAATTGTTCGTCAAATGTAGCTAGATGCTATTTAAAGCTGTTGCATTTGAGTAGACTGTTCAAGAAAGTGTAGCTAATGTTGGAATGTTAGCTACGTAAGTCAGGTATTTGTCCCTTTTAGATCTTAGTTACCGATACAACTAGAAAATAGTATTTGCAAACAGTATTTGCCATATAGCTAACAGTAGCCTGACGGATTTGACAGTGAATCTATAACACCTTCACCCCCTTTGTTCTCAGTCGGGAACGGCCGGAGTTCCACTTCCTTTCTTCTAAACTGTTTTGTGTTCATTAACGTTCGCCTCAGGTGGTTTTTGAAAAGCAAGGCGTGTTTATGCACACGGACCCAGAGACAGGTGGACAGGACTCTCTTACATCTGGGTGTCTTCAAGTCATTGATAAAGTAAGAGAGGACAGGAAACACGTTCGCTTGTATATTATCAATACAATCTCAAGACTAGTAAAAGGACGTTGCAGTCTAACTGCAGTCGATTATGTTCGAATGACATGACTCCCACAAGTGTCATCCTCTGATTAAATCCATTTTGGCCCAGTGGTAGTTGAGGCTAAGCTATCTGTCTTTCTGTGCCTTCACTAGGATGGGGATGTGATGGTGGAGTTAAATCCAGAGGAGGATGTGGCCCCCTCCAGCAGGAAGCTGGAGACTCAGCTGAGCTGTGAGGCTGAATGGGATCTGCTAAACGCTGTCAGCTATAGGAGGAACCCAGAGCCCTGCAGCACTGAAACAGGTTGGCACTTTGGTCGGTTTTATAGTCATCCATCCTTGCATCCTCTTTCCCCCTCCTCTCACGTGTCCTGTAATCAGTGGGCTAACTTGTTGAACTGTGTTTGGCTTGTTTTGTCTTCCTCTAAACAGAGGTATTCGAGCGCCATCTCTGTGTCTCATGGTTATGTATGCATGTGTTCCCCACCCTTCTCTGTCTTCCTCCCCTCCAGGTCTGCCCAAGCCGGCCTTGTGTTTTAGCCTGAGTGTCCTGGAGTCTATCAAAGTGAAGGAAGAGGGTTGGTCCTACCTTGAAGTCACCCTGAGGAACTACAACTCCCAGACTCACACCATCCACTTTCCCCAAGGAGGATGCCATGCCTTCCTGGATATCCTGAGGAGATATGTAGCACTCATTCCGTACGTATATGTGGAATCATCAGTAGGGCCTTAGAATAAGAAGACATCGCTTTTTTAATTTACCCTTGCCCCAATGCAGACAATCTTTGTAGCACTTCAGACATCCACCATCAGATGGAGCTATAGGACCACCGGACATTCTGTAGTCTTGATTTGTTGCTTCCTGTCGAACAGGATACTTTTTTCCCACTTCCCTTCTATTTTCACTGAACAGCAAAGAAAGATAAACAAAGCAACAAAGCCTGTGTGAACCACTAGCCTGCTCACCTCTAGACTATATAGTCCTCCCTTCCTCCCTCTCCCCTTGGCCTACCCAGACACACACCTTTTCCTGAACGTCCCCCTCCACACACATGCACTCACACCCATATCTCTTTACTTTAGCCTCCCTGCCCCCATTTCCGTCTCTCCATGGACCCAGCCCAGCTGCCTTCCTCCTCAGGTCATAGCAGCATGCCAGCCAGGCGCACAGTGGTTGGATGCAAAGCAGAGCTTGCCGTCAGGTTCTTTAAGGATATGCCACCTGGTGATGTGATGCGGTTAATAATGACCTGCTCCTTTCTCCTCTGGCTCCACTCATGATTTAAGGCCATTTCTATGCTAATGTTTCATCTTTCCCAGTCATACACACACTCGGTCTCTGCCATTATAGGAATGTGGTGGTGAAAATGATGGCCATTCTGGAATCATGGCTGATGTATAGCGACAAAGCCTCGGATGGAAGGAGGGAGAAGAAAAATAGGGTCTCTAAGAAAGAGAAATGTGTAGAGAGAGAGAGGAAGGGAGAGGAAGAGAGGGAGAGAGAGAGGGAGGGAGCGAGCGAGAGGGGGAGAGGTAGAGAGAGATAGGGAGACAGCTAGACACATAGGTCTATTTACCCTTATCTCTGACCATTGTAGTGACTTATACCTGGCTGGCTGCCTGGCTGGTTAGTAGCCTCTAACCTCAAATGTTTCTCTGTTCGGGTGACTGACTGACTGACTCGCTGGCTGGCTTTAGCTGACTCTACCCAATGATTTTGCAGGCTGGCTGACAGCCATCCGTGACTTGGATGTCTCATTTAGAATAATGAGTTGATCCCAAGCACACCGTCCATCCTAACTATGCATTTTTATTGGCTGATTATAACCCATTAAAGACCCCTTCCTCAGCAATTAACATTTATTTAAATACCAGTTATGACCATGGTATATGGATTATGGGATCTATACGTGATATATGTTCAGTAGATAGTCCTTTCCACTCCCACCTTCTCACTTTTCTTTCCCTCTTTCTAGCTGAGAGAACTATGGGTTTATGTTCAGTCATGTTCAGCTTGACTCCATGCAATACCCCAAAGAATGGAGGAGAGTTCATTTGGAGCACGATATGCATATTAAAATCTCTCATACAGCTGCAGATTATAGCAGCCAGAGGTTCAATAATAACCTGCTGCCCCAGAACAACTGCTCTGTTGGTTTAAGATGGGAGGCTAGAAGTCTATTCAAACAAGGTTAATTAACTTTGTATGGCAGTCTCTGTTTAAATTTACTTTAAGATATGTTGGAACTTTAATTACACCTACCCTGTGTTACTGAAATGGAAAATATCTATATTCAAGTCCAGGCTGACAGTGTTTGACCAAGTCCTACGCTACCTCACTGAGAAGGCATCAGTACCACTAGTTTGGGTACAGTCCTCTCTATCCTCTATTAGAGAACCCCCCCGCACACACACACACACACACACACCTCCAGTTTAAAATACAGTGTCTATCTCCCAGCCCCTGTAATGGGATCACACCTGGACTCTCTCCCTATCTCTCTTTTCTTCCTGTCTCTAGAGAACAACAACCAAGGCTGGGTGGACGACTTTCTCTTTGTGAACGAGAAGATGCCGTGTCTTCTCCATACCCTGCTGTCCCTCTGTGTTTTATCTGTTCCAGTTTCTCTCTTCGGAGCCCCAGAGCCCAATTCAATTTCCAGGCAAAAATTGATTTTTCCTCCTCAATAATTCATGCCTGGCTGGGTACTGGAGGGGCTAGTCTTACTCACAAACACTGTGCAGCAGTTAGCGGATCACAAACACTAACAACACATAGTTAACTCCTCTGACCTCCACTGCCTGTGAACTCAGCTCAGAGTGCCTCAACCAACACCTGTCACAACTTGGGCCTGGGCTGTAGCAACCAAGGATATAGAGCACGCTGCTACATTATGCACCATATGGCTGCAGGACTAATTACCGCTGTGTTTCAGTGTGGCCAATGCACCTCACAGGCCCCGTTGGAAATCCCTTTGGTTACAGATTAGCTGCTAGATAGGAGATGAGGTGGTTTGTTAGTGTAGATGCTGCTGGGGGAAATCCCAGGATCCCAGGGATGGGAGTCGTTTAGGAGTTCTGCTCTACTGAATGGTGTGTTCATCTGTAGTACGCTGGACCAGTCGGATCTGTAAGAGTGTCTCTTCCCATCCGTGTTTCTCCAAGCTCTCACTCGCTTTATTCTTGTGTCTGTCTCCATCTCTGTTATTTCACACACTGCCTTCTTTCTCCCCCCCCCCCTCTCTGTGCTCCCTCCTCTAACCCTCTCTGTGCTCCCTCCTCACCAGGTCGCACAGTGATCAGGCTCATCTCCTGGTCATGTCCCATAGAGCTGCCATGGCCCAGTCCTTTGAGAACCTGCTGGACGACACCACTTTCGGACTCCTCCAGGTCTGGTCTGCAGAACAAGCATGCACCACGGACACGCACAGTGCATGTTTCAGACTGCTATAGACACACACGCACACACACACTGGACCTCAGTTCTGATTCTCCATAAACATCCTCTTCCCTTTCTCAGTGTGCCAGGGTCCCAGTGTAGTCTGTAATGAGTTTGTTCTGAATTGGTTATTGGCTTAATGAGAGCGAATTCTGTTGCTGGGTTTTTATGAGATGTCCCTGAAGGACTCTTAGTGTCTCGGGAGGAGCGTATCCCATCAACACACTATATGACTGGGCTGACTCTGTTTATTTGGTGGTGCTCACACTTGTGCTTGTGTCTTTGTGCGTGGATACATGGAAGTGTAATTACTGTGTTATCTACCGCTCCTGTCAGGGTTTTTATTTTATTTTTTAGGGACACTGAGACATAAATATTTCACCATTCATTTGTTTTCCGTCTCGGAGACATTTGACTTTTTGAGTTAGAACTTTACGAGTCCAACGAACTGGAAGCCAACTCTCTATTACTAACTAATGTCTGTATAAATAACCCCACAACTTCCTAATAGCGTCCCTGATGCATTCTGGGCAGGATAATAGCCTCCACATTATTTTGATCTGACTATCGAGCGTTAGCATTGTTGCTGCTCACGTTAGCTTTTTAAGCGCTAAAAGATTACCTCACCCTAGCCTCTCATTAAGGTAACGTGTACTGGAGATGATTGCTAAGCTAGCTTGTAACTGTAGACAAGGCTAGGCTAGGCTATTACACTGGTGTTTAGTGTAGCCGTGGATCTGTGGAGAGGTTAATGAGGCCTGACTGGATAATAACGCCGGGTGGCCTTCCCTCCGCCGAGGTCAGCGCCGTTGGAATATTGTTTTCTAATGCGACTTCAGAAATCCAATTGCAGAGATGAATGAGCGCGTCAGACTTCCTGTTAACCAAAGCGAGGAGGAAATAGATTGGCTCTATGTGTAACGGCTTTGATTTTATGGCTCTTTTGTAGTACGGGTAAAAAATGAGGGGGTCTTGGAAGCTAGGGTGTGTGGATGTAGATGCTCAGTTATCAGGAGTTAGGCCCTGTTTAGGCGGCTGCCCTGCGGACAGAAACGATGGTGCTTTGTTTGTAATGTTATCTCCCATAAAATTCTCGCAAAGTTTTTTTAAATTCGGATTGTCAGATAAAATCCACACATCCCACCTTCTGTGCTTTCATATTAGCAAGGTGTCAGCGGCTTGCATAAGGATTCCCAATACTCCACTGCCATGATTGATTATTTGGGCCAGCCTACACCAGGATAAGACAATGCAGCAGGCCACAGTGTGTGCCAGTGCGCTGGGCACGTTCCCACCGTGTGGGTATTTCACACCTGATTATGTCACAGTGTGTGGAAAATGGTCAGGATCATGGAGGTCTTCCTCACTGTGTGGGTGAGCAGGCTGGGAGAACAGTCCAAGACTGATCAGTCCAAGACTGGACCAAGAAAACAGACTGGGCCTGCTGTGTGTTTGCCACCATGACGTTTCATGACCAGAACTATTTTCCTACTTGACTTGTCTTTATTTCATCTCGCTGAAAATCTCCAGCCATTCATTCCTCCCACCTTGTGTTTTCCAGAAATTTAAAACCGACCCAATAACCGCAACAATGGGAGGCCTTTCCAAAGTCACCCACTACTTCTTTGATGCCTTCAAAGGCCCAGACACGGAGCTCCACGAAGGGCCTGCGGAGGAACTCTTCCAGAGCCTAGATGCAGAGCCGCAGCAAGAACCTGCCAGAGGGTCACCAGACCTGCTGAGGCTGGACCACCTCCCAGGACTGGACTTTAGCCAGCAGGAGGAGCCAGGCTTCGAAGTCATCACCAGGGTTAGTCTGGATTTGCTCAGAAACACTCCTTATTTGGAGTTGACCCCTGGCACTGTGCGTTACCCTGGTAACCCTGACAGGGAGCGAGAAAGCAGCTGTAGTTGGGGTATGTGTGATCAGCAACAACTTGATTAAGCAACAACTGCTTATTCAGGACTTGCGTAAACGGTCACACACACACACACACACACACAGCCTTGAAGGTAGCTGTGAAAGTACCCTGAAAGAAACATGAAGAGTTTAGAATCGCTGCTCGTACCATCCCTAGCTCACAAAGCTCAAGCACTATGCAGGGCGCCAGATCTTTAATTTGATTTCGATTGCATTAACCTCTTGGCTCTCAACTTTATTACCGGGTGGAAATCATTAAAAAGGAGAGCTAGAAATGAGATCAATATTGCAAATATGCTACTTTACCTTTACAGAGACCTCCGTACGAATGAACTTAAAAGGATGTTACCAGACTTGATAATGGTCTTTTAAAAATGAGTTGGAATCCTGGTTATAAAATGCTGATTCTGATGAAGTAGCAAGTCCTCTAATAAACTCTCTAGGTTCTGGTTCACGGACAGCATCCATGAATGGAAACATTTGCTACTGTGTGCAGAAAGTTACCAAATCTAGGCTATGCTTGTTATTTGTGAGTGTGTGTGTTGCGGCTCCTGTAGTGTGCCCTGGGTCGACGTCTGTACTTATCACTCTCCTCATGAATTATTGAGTCCTCTTTAGTCCCTGGTTCTCTCCCTTATCAGGGCCAGTCCCCATGGAAACGAATATCCCAGGGTAACACATACACACACACACACACACACACACACACACACACACACACACACACACACACACACACACACATATACCTTTTAATCAACACGATTTAATTGCTTTACAATGAAGGGCTTTTCAAACTGATGTGGTTGCCTCGAGTGAGATTATGTTCTTTACATAGACCTCAAACATCTCTCCCCAGCACACACACACACACACACACACACACACACACACACTCAAACGTATGGCATGTTTGGCCTGGCTCATTGGCACGTACTCATGCTGCTCCATGCACTGTTATTGATGTCTCTCCCTACTCTATACACTCCTAACGCCTGGTGTGAGCAGCATTGTGGGAAACTGAACCTCTATTCTCCCAATATCTCCCATAGTTTGTGACAGCATCATGCCTAGTAAACTCCCAGCATAGTTTTCAGGCGCTCTATACAATGTTCCGGCTGGGTGGATATCATGCCCCTGGTGAACCACAAGAGCTATATTTTATAGTGATGGGGCTTGGTTGTAGTGCTGGCTCTGTGGCTGGCCGTGTTGCTAATGCTCTGGCCTGCTGTCTCCTTATGGGTGCTGTGTGTTTGCCCTCATGCTGGCTACCTGTGATGATGCCAGCTCTGCTGCTTTGCCAGGTGGACGTTGGTTCCAGGCCCCAGGTGCTGCGCAGTCACCCGGTGACGGAGGAGGAGTGGAGCGTCTATATGGACCAGGAGGGACGACTCACCGACATCCGCAAACTCAAACTCTGCATCTTCAGAGGGGTAGGAGCTGTGTGTGTGTGTGTGTGTGTGTGTGTGGTCAAATGAGGACCAGTGCTGTCTCTCCTCTCTTGGCTCTATGCTTGGGATCATCCAGCCTTCAGCAAACACACAGCTAGCCCAAACACTCAGCTAGCCCAAACACGCAGCTAGCCCAAACACGCAGCCAGCCTATACACACAGCTAGCCCAAACACGCAGCCAGCCTATACACACAGCTTGCCTATACACACAGCTAGCCTATACAAACAGCTAGCCTATACACTCAGCTAGCCTATACACACAGCTAGCCTATACACACAGCAAGCCTATACACACAGCTAGCCTATACACACAGCTAGCCTATACACACAGCTTGCCTATACACACAGCTTGCCCAAATACACAGATAGTGGAGGGGAGAGGTTTGCAGCAGATCCTGCTGTGAAGAAAACACTCTGAAGGAGTTGTAGGCAGCCTCAGGAACACTTCACATGGCTCTTCCTGCCTTTTAGAGCGTTCACACCTCCACTAGATCTTAGTCTTATAGTGTGTGTGTGTGTGTGTGTGTGTGTGTGTGTGTGTGTGTGTGTGTGTGTGTGCAGGGCCTGAGTCCTGACATGAGGAAGGAGGGCTGGAGATTTCTCCTGGGGTACTACCCCTGGGATAGCACTCTGGAGGAGAGGACCAGCTTAACCAGGAGGAAGACGTAAGACCTACACACAGTTTTCCAACTCAATATTCAAGAATAAGAGTGCTGGTTAGGAAATGCATGGAGCGTGTGAGCATGGCTGGATCAGGGACGAGCCACCTGTGCACAGAAGTGTGGTGTCCCCCTCTCTAGAGGTGCAGGAAGACTGATGAGCCAATAGGAGGAATGAGCCAAGGGCTAAATATGTCCCTAACTGGGACTGGTGATGAGGCTGCTGCTGTTTTTATCCTGCCCATCTGTCTCTCCCATAAAGGGATATCTTACCCTGCTGCTCCCCCTGCACTCCATCCCTACTTCCCTCTCTCTCTCTCTCTACCTCCCTCTCTCACTCTCTCTCTCCCTCTGCCTCTCTCTACCTCCCTCTCTCTCTCCCTCCTCCCTCTACCTCCCTCTCTCTCATCTTCCCTGTCTCTGTCCCTCTCTCTATCTCCATTTTTTATCTCTCCCTCTTTTATTCTCTCCGTCTTTTCCTTTGCCTATTTATCTCTTTTTTCCTCCATCTCTAGTCCAGAATAGTTGTTGTGATTGTTATTGGTAAAACACACATAATGCACTGAAGCACATTGACTTGCGCGCGCACACCAACACACACACACACACTGGCTGGTCTTCCCACAAACGTCTCCCAGCGGCGCCACACCTACAACACCATGAAATGGTAATAACGTTTGTACCTTGCCAGCTTTATCACCACTCTTAAAATGATTGAATGCATGCAAAGCTCTCCTGGAACGCAGCTCGCAAATATGAGAGAAGTGCATCAGCCAGCTGAAATAATCATGGTCTCAACTTCATCATTTCTTAGAGAGAGGGAGAGGTGGGGAGGGGATGGTGGGCTGAGGTGGAGAGAGAGAAGGGAGGGAATGGAGGGAAGAGAGTGAAGCGCGTGTGTGTGAGGGAGAGAGAGAGCAGGGTGCAGCTCTGTTCAGTGAGGTTTATGTTCTGTTCCAGTCCTCTGTGGAGGATTGCTGTTACCATTAAATCACACAGCCACTCATTAGCAAGACGCGACAAGATGGCACAACTGACAAGGTTTACATTTCTTACACACACACACGCGCGTGCACATTGCCATCTCTCGATATATCTGTCTCTAACTCCCTCTCCATCTCTATATATCTGTCTCTTTCCCTCCCCCGTCCATATCTCTTCAAACTCAGCTGCTATTAAAGAGCAGCAGAATTTTACAACTGCAAACTGTTCTACTCTAAAGATTCTGTTGTCCTTTGCTGAACTCTTGTCTCTTTACATCCTTCTTTCCATCTCTCTCGCTCTCTCTCTCCGTCCCTCCCTCTTTTCTCAGGGATGAGTACTTCAGAATGAAACTTCAGTGGAGGTCAGTGAGCGAGGAGCAGCAGAGACGTAACACCAGGCTGAGAGACCATCAGAATCAGATAGGTGCATGCATGTGCACACACACATATACAGGCCCGCGTACAGGCCCACCTAGAGGTGTCGGACACAGTCAACACAGGTTTCAGATACTCAGCACTGGCATGTTATGGCTCGGCCGTTTCAACCGTATGGCTCAAACGCACAATGTTTTCCTCCTCCCACTCTCTCCTGGTTCCACCTGTCTGCAGGAGACTGTTCTAGCTGCCTCTCCTCTGAGTTGGCCCTGACATTTCCTCTTGCCCCCCACTCAGAAGCAGCATTAGCCCCTGTAGAGGAGCTGCTTTCTGGGTGGATGTGCTGCCTGACCACCTCCCTCCCCCACCCCTGGCTTTCTGTAAATGTCATGTGGAATGGGTAGGGAGATGGCAGCCAGGCTGGGAGCAGCCCAGAGCAGACAGGACCATTGAAGAGCTGTTTGGGCCCATTTAGAGATGACACTCTGTTCTTTATCGCTTAGACGCACACCGCGAAGGGTTCAGGAACCAGCTGTTTCAGTTGGTCTGGATTTTCCAATTAACTAGACATATTTCAACAGGGTTATGGTTCCTCAGTGGGGTTCTTTAAGGACAAAGCTAGATATTGTGGTACGCTGTTGTATAAAGACAGGCTGCTCAGTTTTCAAATTCACAGTCGGTGGAGACACATACCAATAGGTAGATTACTCTAATAAAGTATTTAAATCATTTCTTGTTAATTTTGTATGTGTTTATTCAAATACATTTTCTATAATGCATGCTGTTGTTGCCTGTTCTTCCCTGGGGCAGAGAAGGATGTGAACAGAACAGATAGAACTCACCGGTTCTACGACGGGGACAAGGAGAACCCAGGGCTCATCCTACTGCACGACATCCTCATGACCTACTGCATGTACGACTTTGACCTGGGTAAGAGCCTCGCACGCACACACTGGATCATTAAGCACACATAGTTTTGACTTGCTGCAGTCCATGTAGGACACACCTGAACACCCTCGTGTCTGTTACTTACTCGCATCCACCCCCACCCCCCCCACCCGCCTCACTATGTTAACCTTGGTGTGTTGTCTTGTGTGTGAGCAGGGTATGTGCAGGGCATGAGTGACCTGTTGTCGCCTATCCTCTACGTGATGGAGAACGAGGTGGAGGCGTTCTGGTGCTTCACCTCCTATATGGAGCAGCTGGTGAGAGGAGGGAGAGGTGGAGGGATGTGGAAGGGAGATGGATGACGCTGTCAGTCTGTGGTAGGAGCGAGGAGAGAGAGAGGGGCGGGTCAGGGGTTAACCATGTGAAGGTCCCTCGAAGATGATGAGCTGAGAGAGGGAGAGGTGACCTTCATGTCTGTTTGGATATAGGGATGAGAGCTAGAGAGAGAGGTGATTTCATCAATGTGTACGGGTCAGGGTTTGGTGTGCTTCACAATACTTTGGTGTTGTGCTACGTCGAAGAAGAGCAAGGCCTTAACTTTGACTGTGTGTGTGTGTGTCTGTGTGTGTGTTTGTGTGTGTGTGTGTCAGCACCACAACTTTGAAGAGCAAATGCACGGCATGAAGACTCAGCTGAGCCAGCTTGGCACGTTGCTACGGTTTCTGGACCCCACGTTCTGGAACTACCTGGGTAGGTGGAACACCAGTCATCCAATCAGCTCTCAGGTGTCTCAGAACTTCATCAAGTTAAGGTTTCCGTTGTTTTGATTAGTCTTCCAAACTCTCCAAGGACCCTGAACATCACGTGTGATTGGTAGTTGTTGGGCAGATGCTTTTTACCCTTAGAAACTTTTATTAAACAAGGACTCTTGCATAGTCAGACACACACACACATCTTTACCTTGGCCTCCCACCTTTCAGGCAGCCTAGCATTCTCAAAGACTGATGCTGTATTCATCTGAATTGTAGCATTAGCATCCAAACATCCATCTCTATCAACGCTGGGGCAGATAAACCCTGATAGTCAGCCCAGGAAGTATGCCCCTCTCTGGGAGCAGGGAGAGGGACACAGAGAGAGGGGATGAGGGAAAGAAGTTAGAATCGTCAAGTGTGGAAAACAGTGAGAGAAGATTGGAGCCCCGTGTGACTGAGTGTCACTAATGAAGGACTGAGTATTATGGGCTGTTTCCTGAGAGGGTTTCCATGGTGCAGGTCAGGAGTTCATCTGCGTCTCTCTTTGTCTCTCTCTTTCTCAAAACCCCCTGCCTTGCAACACAGATAAGACCTGCAGAATTAGGCTGCTCCAAACACAGTCCTCTGATTGGATGACAGTGATTTATCGCTGGGCAGTTTAGAGTCATTACTTTTCATGATTAATTTTCCTCCCGGCCCGTTGCTCTCAACGCCAAACTTATCTGCATTTGCTGAATAACAACAGCCCGGGAATTTAGAGCGCTTCCTAAGAACAATAAACAAGTAAATCCAATAATATGTAAATGAAAATGCTGTTATTTATGGCTTTAATTTGAGCAGGAAAGGTTAGATGTAGGAGAGGAAGAGAGGAGGATGAAGGGCGGAGGAAGAGTTAGTGGAGCTGTCTTGCTCCCGATTGGTCGCTTAATTTATGACCCTTTTCAAATTATTGACCTTCTCTGACCAGGATAAACTCTAACTCTGAGGCAAACTCACTCAACTTTTATGAGTTCTACCCACTAAACTCTCTGTTCAAGCTGAACGAGAGTCTTCCACATACAGCCTCTGTTGCTCCGTGGTCCCTGTTAGCTAAAGCTTTAGCCCACAGGATTTCTGTTGCATTCTCTTTGCCTTTGTCTTTACTCCTATTGGACAGTTGATGTCATGCTGATAACCATTTGTTGCAATTGGACAGAGGCTGAGGATTCTGGGCACCTGTACTTCTGCTTCCGCTGGCTCCTGATTCGCTTCAAGAGAGAGTTTGTCTTCCGTGATGTGCTACGACTTTGGGAGGTGAGACCAGACTTAGCGATCAATCACCGCTATGTAACGAGTGATCCACCGACAGTCCAACCAATCAACTGAGCAATCGATGACGTAATGAGTCATTGACGCAGACAGACAGTCAATGGGCAGCCCCTTATAATACTAATCTGAAGTGTCGATCAGATGCACTTCGGCTCTCCAGACGAATGTGCGGATGTATTAGTGAGGGGATTGTCCACTCCCGTCTGCTACCCTGCTAGTTGAAATCACATAGCTGTCGTCTCTTTGCTGTCTGGCTGTCTCTCGCTCCCTTTATAGCTCTCTTCCTCGATCCCTGTCTGTCGTTTATGGAAGGGCCTGTAGCATTTATGGCATCAAGGTTTTGTCTAGATGCTAGATTCAGACAAACAAATGTTTGGTTAGGAATTTAGGAATATTGACCGGTGAGTTTGAAGACAAAACACCCACACTCATATGTACAGACGCATTACTATATATACATATATACATACACGTATGTGTGTGTGTGTGTTAGATTATGTGGACAGGCCTGCCCTGCCAGAACTTCCACTTGCTGGTGTGTTGTGCCATCCTGGATGCAGAGAAGCACACCATCATGAAGGAAGGATATGGCTTCAACGACATCCTCAAGGTAAAAGTGTGTGTGTAGACCGTTACCATGGTTACTGTTCAGGCCTCTAATTGAGGGAGAGATGGTGATGGCAGGAAGCAGGGGAGAGAATGAGAAGGAAGGGGAAGAAGGAGGAAGGAGAAAATAGATAGAAGGAAAAGAGAGAGAAGTTGTGCTGGTTAATTATCACCTTTCTGAAGCAGCATATGTTCTAAGAAGTGAACATAACAGAGCTCCCACTCACACAGAGATTCTCTACAGCAGACTGGTGAGCTGTATAAGGAGGAGATGGTCTGAACAGGGCATACTGTATGCTGTTCTCTTTATGTACAGTATAAAACATGATCTGCTTTTTTTACTGTGCATGTTTGTTTCCAGCACATCAATGACCTTGCAATGAAGCTGGACCTGGAGGTAGTGTTGGCCAGGGCTGAGGTCTTCCACCAGCAGCTTAGCACCTGTGAGGTATGGCTTGCCCAGGACTAGCTTCGTACCTTACACACCTGCACACTGCTGAAAGACTGGGAAGAGCCGTTCTTGATTATCTGCACTGTGCTGTGCACTGTTTACGCTGCTTGAGAAGTTAATACATGTAAATGTTGTAGGACATCTCAGTGGTGGAGATCCTGGGTTTGGACAAAGAACCAGAATCAACGGAAGTAGTCCAGACACCCCGTCCCCCTGAAGCAGGGACAGCAGAGACAGACAGGCCCATGGCACCAGAACCCTGTCAGCCCTCAGAACCGGGCTTCCCAGAAGCATCCACAGAGCAGCAGGCTGCGGTGGCAGACGGTACCCAGGACAGTAGCACCCCTCCACCCGAGGCAGGACAGGACATCTACAAGCTAGCCTACTTATAATAACACTGTCCTCCAGCACACCTGGAACACTGCCAGACAGAGACCGCTGACTGCTTCTCTGGGCTGCCAAGAGGAGCAACATCTTAACACCGTTCAGATGTATTGCTGGAAGATTGTGATATGATGGTAATGTCCTGTCAGTCAGCTAGCCATACAGAGATTCTGTCAGTGGGCTGTTAGACTTCCACACCCCATTGGTGGAATCACTTCTTAATCATGTGATGATGCTCTAAAATGACCCAAGAGCATGTGTTTGTGTGTGACTGATTCTGAAAGGGATCATTAAGAGGAGAATGTGGGTAATGATTGATTGGATAGTTGTGTGTATAGTGGTTTTGGTTGCATATCCTTATGATTTCTCCGTTATAATCTCAGGGACTTCTTGTGAAACGATAAGTGCAATTTCTTGCGACTCCCTCTGTTTCCTAGGGTTTGATCAGTTGCGTTTGACAGGACCGTGTGCTCAGCATCATGGTGTTCTGTCAGTCTATCTGAGTGATGGGCTCTCTGTTTTGTCCTGCCTCCTCCACACATGATTGGAAAAGAAAACATCGAAATCTGCAACCAATCAAGTGCACTTTTGTCCATGTTCTGTTCCCTCAGGTGTGTTTCACGTCCGCTTGTGACACGCACATTCTTAAGAATGTCGTCACCTACAGTGTATTTACTGTGTGTACGCGTGTGTTTTTCATTCTGAAAATATCATGATGTTACCTGTCTTTGTATGGAAAAGTACTTTTATATTCACAAATGTATTTATATTTCTAGACTTTGCAAATAATATGTAGATAGATTGTACGGTACATGGATACACTGTAAACTTTTTATTTTTACTTTCCTAAACTGTTCGCCTCCAAAGAACAGCTGTTTATACCATGGCGTTTTTTCTAAAATACAAATGTATTAAATAAGCAATACAATACCTAGCATGTCATTGTGTTCGGCCAACCCATTTAGCCTGGGTACATCTAGACTGAATCCATTTTCCCTTTACAAAAAGCATTGCTCTGACTAACACACACACACACACACACACCTCAACACATTCAGTGAAGCCCTTGAGCAGTGCCTCAGCCAGCCAGGCAGGTGTGTGTAGTGGTGTGTGCAGTGTCCTGAGTGGAACAGCTAGCCAGGGGTGCTCTATTAAGCTGCATTAGGCAGGAGAGGTATTGTAGCATACACAACAGCAGCCTGTAGCTGTTATTGTCCAGGCTGTAATGGCTCATATGCTCGGTGTGTGTCCCCCACCTCCAGGTAGAGAGACGTGGCCACAGTCCCAGCCTTGCAGCACATACTCCCTCCCTCCCCCTCCCCCCTCCCTCTGGCCCCCTCCCTCCCCCTCCCCTTGCCTCTGAGTCCACACTCGCCTCCATGCGTCTGTTCTCCCCAGACATGTCCTTCAGCTCACCCTGTGCGTTTCTGGCTCAGCAGCAACTTCCTGGACAGATGATGGAGGAGAGCCTGATCTTTGACTGGGGACAACACCAAACATACCTGATGGCCAGCTTCCTGTTGACACTAGACATGCTAATGTGATTTCCCTTCCCAGATTCCATGTGATGGATGATGCCTAGACTGACTATGACCAAGACCATGATCCCTGGAATGGTACAGTCTCTATTGGTTTAATGACCAGTTTTGTATTGAAGTTCATCGAGCAGGTATCGTCTCCTCCTTCGCGTAAACTCAAGAGGCAGCAAACAGACAGGCGCACGTTTTAGAAGAGCAGAACTGACACCAATCTGTCAGCAGAGCTGCCAAGATCAACAACTAACAACACATTGAAGCTCAGCGCAATTACACCTTCCTCTGTCTGACTTTCTCTAAAGCCCCTACAGGTCTGTAGAGGGAAACACTCGGGTGTGTTGACTGGCTGTTCTAAAGTCAGTGTTAGTTAGATGTGAAAGACCTTGACACCTGCCAATCCGGTTATGTAGGCTTACGTCATCAAATAAGCCTTTGTTTTTTTTGTTTTTTTTAATCAGTGGCAAGCACTGAGGCACACAAACATTTAGAATTACCATTGGTAACATCAGGTTTTACGCAATTCAGCATGGCAGCTATATACTCAATCGCTTCGGCGGGTCCCAGCTGGACATAATGTTTGGTAGCCTAATATAGGCGGTTCGTTTTTTTTTGTTTTTTTTTTCCATAAACACATGTTTTTCTTTATTTCGCCAGTTCATCTCTGTATATTGCAAAATATGAAAAAAAATTATAAGAATATTTTACAACGTTAAACGAGATGACGAAAGATATTTGAAGTAATAAAAAATGGACAGTTGTTCTCGGATATTAAACGGAAACGCTAGACCCGTCTAATCTAAAACGTCAGTAGAGTTTATCTGCAGATGAGCATGTGCAGAATGACGACCTCGATAAGGTAACGACGTTCTCAGATATCTTCATTTGTAGCTTACTCTGTTATAAGTATAGCTTACTTCTTTCACTTAACTGATTTCAAAAGACGGACAGTCTTTAATGACCGCATAAACCGGAGTTTAATAAACTCTAGTCTAGTGTTTTCAGTTTGACAGGCCCAGTGGAGCATTGGTGTACAAACAAAGCAATCTAACATACATCTACTCACATAGTATGATCAGGGCTGTAGTGAAAGATAAAATGCACTTAAAAGTCTTACACAAGTCCAAAATTTTGAAATACCGTTTACGCACTTCTAAACAGTGTTTACGCACCTTTAAATTCCCAGAGACTTGATTTCTGCCGTTGGGATAATCCGAAATATATATAGTGCTATTTGAAAACACTAAATGTCATATTGTTGAACATATTTCGCTGTAGTCTGTATCATTTCATCATCGCTGTATATGGTCTGTGACCTTCCAATCGATGCCTTGCGGCTACGATGGCATTACAAATCAACTCCAGACCTTTGAGTTCTCCCACTCCCACAGATGCCCGTAAAAAGCCTCAAGTAAAAAGCGAGATCAATTCACGTTTAAACGTTGTTTTGGTTCCCACAACATCCCTCTAGTGTTGTGGGACATCCCTTCCCGTTTCCGTTCAAAAAGGTCAAATGAAACGTATGCTAACAATAAATAAATGATCAAATTAATTGTTCACCCACCTCTAATCTTCCCACTACAGCCCTGAAGACGATATGATTGATATGCGATTTGGGGAATTTATTGTAGTTAGTTTTGTTGATTTGAGTGTGTGGAGGCTAATTTAAGTATGCGTGTGTACTGGTGCATAGATATGCGTTTGGCAAACGTATTTACCGCTACAGAGTGCCCCCAGTTGCCGGGGGTTTCGTGGCGAGTGACAGGGAATTGACGGCGAGTGATTTGTTGCCATTCAAATATGTCGCATGCTTGTGTGATTTCACCTCGACTCTAATGGCTTTTACATGCGGCTGGCTCCAAAGACTGCATCAGGGATTGTTGTTGACAGTGCATAATAACTAACGAAAGGAGTTTAAATCTTCTTACTTTTAAGTGGGACTTTGCACTATCCCTTTTCCTCTGACATATCCCCGTATACTAGAGAACAGTATTGAATGGTTTTCTGTATATGGTAAATTGATTAATATTCCCTGTCGACTTTTCTTTGTGTTGAAATACTATAACCTCAGCAGGCTAATGCTGAAGTATCGTAATGGTCCTGTCAGTCTTAGCGGATGGCAGGGAAAAGGGGAAAAGGAGCATCTTGCTATCGCTCTTCTCACAGCGTCTCCGTGTCGATGCCGTGGTTAATTTTAGTTCCGTTTCATCTGACTTTTGAGGGTCTTACATAGTAATAGGCGAAGGGAAGCGTGGATTTAGACGTGCTCTCATGCGCACTGACACACACACACACACACACACACACACACACACACACACACACACACATTCCTTTTGCTACATAGAACCACCTGGTGACACTTTTGACATCCATTCATTATTTATCAGGCTTCTCCGTGCTTTTATGTATTTTTTTCTTGAAGATTATTAGGGGTGTTTTAACAGAAAAAAACAATTCCCCCAACATGTGAAATGCTTTATAGCCTTCAGCGTGTGCTGAATATAGGATGGAGGTGTTACATTAAAAGAGAGAAAACTGACTGCAAAGCTAATAGCATATGTTATCAGCTTTGCAGTCAGTTTTCTCCTTATATATATATAAGGAAAATATGTTCTGGCTGTCTAATCAGCATGATTCGTCTTGGGTGTCAGGATGGTGGTATCCTAGTTTTGTCTGTCGGCTAGCCTTGACTGGTGAAGTCCTGTCTTTTCAGGAAACCCAGGTCTTTGAGACAATCCTCAACAGTGTTAGTCTGTGTCTATCAAGAACGCGCTGCAGTGATGTAACATGGCGAAATCATGATGTGCGCACACACAGACATAAACACATACGCTCACGCACACACACAGACACATCAGAGCTTCTAGAGACTGACTGAAGAGAATAACACTCTGCTGGAGGCCAAAGCATCTAAAACACATCCCTCTTGCTGGCCTCTTTTTCACAGACACACACACGCACACACACACACACACACACACACACACATACATACATACCCACACACACACACACACATACATACATACCCACACACACACACACACATACATACATACACACACCTACCTCTGTTTCCCGATCTAGCTGCAGGTATCAGCTCATCTGGCAGTAGGTAGAGGTGCTGCGAGAATGAATGGTCTGGACCGGTTGATAGTGGGAGTGAGAGACAAGAGATCTGATGGCAGAGTCAGACAAAGGCTGTTAGACAGGGACACCTTGACCTCTTATCACGATTCTTATGCTGACCCGAGATAAGGGGATACATATCTTCTGACTCCTCCACCTGGTTTGAACTGTTTAGAAGTCTGTTCTGTGCAGTCGTCCACTCATTTCAGCGCTACACCACACTCAGATCAATTTGCACTTTTGTGTGTCTCGTTATGCTGTCACTGTTCCAATTGGCAGGCAGCTGTAGTCAGCGAGGAACTGTCACAGATATCCAGGCCTTCATACAGCTTCAGCTACCCACACACCAGCCCACACACACACACACACTGATACACAAACAGATGCTTCACTGAGTCAGGCCTCATTATGTGTGTGTCCAGTTCTCAGTAAGAGCTGACACCTCCTTACCTGGCATCAATAATTGCCCAGGTAGATCTGGTAGCTGTGTGTTAGTGTGTATGTGTGTGTATTTGTGTGAGTGTGTGCATCTAGACAAATGGCAATGCATGCAAGTCCATCATGCCAGTCTTGTAGCAAAAAGCTTGCTGCCTGCATGCGCTCTAATGAACTGATCAGCTGCTTTAGATTAGACCACCTACTGCTCTCCTTCCTAGCACCCGTAGACATGTCATCTCCTCTTTTCCCCTTCCCTTTATCCCCTCTCCTTCCCTCTCATTCTCTCATCTTTCCTTGCCTCTCTTCCCTTCTTTTTCCCTCTCTTCCTCTCTACTCTCCTTCCCTCCCTCTCTTCCCCTTTCCTCTCCTTCCCCCCATCTTATCCTCTTTCTTCTCCTTCCCCCTTCTCTTCCCCTCTCCTCTCCTTACCTCCCTAACCTCCATTCCTTCCCTCTCTCTACCCTTCCTTCTTTCTTTTCTTCCTTCCTTCTTTCTTTCCTTCCTTCCTTCGTTCCTTCCTTTCTTCCTTCCCTCTCTCTACCTCTCCTTCCTTTCCTCCCTCTCACTACCTCCCCTTCCTTTCCTCCCTCTCTCTACCTCTCCTTCCTTTCCTCTCCTCCCCTCTCCTTCCGTCTCTTCCCCACTTCTCTCATTATTTTCCAGACAACACCATTCAGTCGGAAACGTCAGAAACGAGAGAACCCATGGGGGTGCAGACACTTATGTCCGCTGCCAAACCTTGAAATCATCTGTGTCTTTCCTCCCTCGGTGTCTCCATTCTTGTTTCTTTATCTTACCTCAACGTTTTATTTTTCCAGGTGTTTTTGTGTTTCCTTCTTTTCGATGTGTCCTTGGTTTCTGAGCTGCGCCTTGCCTGAAACACCTATATCGTCACACATACAGACAGGCGCACTGAATCATTCACACATGCACAAAGAAAATAGACAATTGCGAACGTACGGCTTCTTTCTCCTTATTCTTGTGCAAAGGGTCCAAAATGTGTGCTCCACAGTTTGGCATCCCTATGGTGAAGGCTGTGAGCACAGGTTAGACTGGGGTGTGTGTGAATATAGAGGTGTGAAGAGGTTCTCCCTGCAGAGACAAGCTTGGTGTACAGTCTCTCTGGATCCAATCAGATTGGCAGATGGGTGTGCAGCGCTCTCGCAGTGTGTGGGGGTTTCTGTGAACACATTCTGGTGCGTGTGTGCTTCCATTCTCACTCTGAATGAGTTGAGTACGAGGACTGCAGAGAGCTTTGCAGAGGCCGGGATCGAAAAATACCACGAGTTGTGTTGAAAACCCTGGGAGAAGAACAAATTAATTCACCATAAACAAGCAAGCCCATTTGTTTCACACACTGTCTTAGGCATCAGATTTACCATTTCAAGCAGTAAGACATTGCCACGTCTCGATGCTTTTGATTATGTGAAGAGCAGAGATTCAAATTTGAGGTAGAGAATATCCTGAGGGCTGCTGCTCCATGGGCAATGGATGCTACACAAGACATTACCCAGCGCTGATATGTTCATGCATTATTCAACAGCGGTTGCAGAATGATATGAGTGTGTGTGTGTGTGTGTGTGTATATGTGTGTGTGTGTGTGTGTGTGTGTGTGTGTGTGTGTGTGTGTGTGAGGAGTTGACTGGTTGCTAAGGTAATTCTTGAGACCTCAACAGAACTGGAGAATCTAATTCGGTGAAATTTAACATCTCATCACATTTGCAGCAATCAACTAGAGAGAACAAATTATGGCTGAACAAGCCAGTTTGTCATTGGTCTGGTTAAATGACTTCTGCTTGAAAGGTTTTCTGGGCGTGCGTGAGTTTGGGTGCGAATGTGTGTTTGTGTGTGATGATTTATTTAACTCCAAATAGACTCGTTAGATGTCTTCATATTCCTGACTGTGAGTCTATTTGTCTCTGCCTTCTCATTGGCTGTTGATGAAAACAATCAATGTTGGTTTATGAAGTCTTGTATTACCTTAAAAACTGCAATTTGAGACAAAACAAAATTGAATTGAATATAAATCCCACTAAAATCCAGTATTTCAAGTGTTAGTATTCGTACCATCACTTAACTCTTAAATTCCATTAGAGAGATTGTTCATCCTTTAGGATATTTAGAAACCACCGATGACTTTCACATCCTTTAACTCGGTGACATAAGAATGAAGAGCTGAATGTAGAGAAGCAGTCCTCTTTGTCTGTATTCAATGGAATCTGAGAAGAGCCCAAACTCCTTCTGTATCACAACAGCCTGTTAAAGCTGTAGGAGAAATGGAAGGACAGAGTGATCTTGAGAGAGAGAGAGAGAGAGTCAGAGAGAGCAAGAGACTCAGAGAGAGAGAGAGAGAGAGAGAGAGAGAGAGTCAGAAAGAGAGAGTTTGAGAGAGAGAGCGCGTCAGAGAGAGAGCGTCAGAGAGAGAGACAGAGAGAGAGAGAAAGAGAGACAGACAGAGGGAGAGTCAGAGAGAAAGAGAGAGAGCGAAAGAGAGAGAGCTGGAGCTGTAGAGTAGGAAATGTGAGAGGTGGATGTTTTGGCAACAAAAAGAGAGGAAACAAATGATCAAGTTAAAGTCCTCTTCTACTACCTCCATCACTGTCTCCTTCCTTCTCCTCTCTAAGGAAATCCACTCCAAGGTAACAAGGGCCTTAAGGCACCACAGATAAGTGTGTTTTCATAGAACTCTCATGTTCCCCCTCTCTCCTGCCGTGTTTGGCTGCAGGGACATCAGCCCTGGACACGTGTGTGCTTTCATGGAGCTGAAACCCAAATCCTGGGGACACTGCATCAGTCTGTCAGATACACAAACACACACTGTGAAACCTGAAAAGTTGATCTAGATCTTCATCTCCAGTAGCTCCAAGTTATTCATTTCAGCAAAGTTAACTAAGAGTTCCCTTTCCAAGTATGATAGGTTGCCTCAGTAATAGCCAGACACCCAGTAAGTTCAATCCCTTCTCTACAAACCTCTCCACACACAGGTCAGTCTCTCCCTTCCTTCCCCAGCTACAACTCTCATTCAATCTCTCCATTCTTCTTTTGCTTCACACTGTAAAGCCTGTAAAGTTACATTGACTCAAATGGTTTGATGAAATGAATCGCTTGCAGCCATTTGGGTTGGAGAACTGGATCAATTTAGCAAATTATACACTTATATATTAAGGTGTCCGTTTCTCAATTGATCCAGTTCTTCAACTTCAATGGCTCTTGGCATTTCACTTCATCAAACCATTTGAGTGAATTCAACTTTTCCAGTTTTCTAGTGCATTTCACCCTTACCCTTATGTCCATGTTTACCTTCATAAACCTCATCAGGGAGCAGACATACTGTGTGTGTGTTGATAAGAAAGCTAGTCCCAATATCACTGCCACACTATTCCTTAGCAATAGACTAACCCCTTGCAGTGGGCGTTTCATTTAATATCAGCCAACAGTTTATAAAATTGATACATTTTAACTTTAGTGGAAGAAACACATAGATGTTTACTAGACAGTCCCTTGATGATGCTCTCACTGTGCTGGGCTAGCTGGCTCTCCTGGCTTGGTTTGAGATCAAAGTTTTATCTTGAAGGGGAATTTGGACTGGGATTAGGGCTAGGATTTGGCACCAAAAAGATAGACAGACAGACAGACAGACAGACAGACATGTTTGCTTGGACGCATCAACATGAACCTACATGAGAAAGTTGTCTCCACACACCTCCCCTTTCTCAGTGTAAATGTTGCAGTGACTGACAGTGTGATGCGGTGTTCTTTGGGTACACACAGATGTCCATGTGCAGACAGTGTGTAGATGAATGAGTCAGCTGGACTGAAGACATTGGCTAGTCTCCAGCAGCTGAGTCTGGGGACATAGTGCCCCATCCTGCTGGGTGACAGAGCAGCAACACACACACACACACACACACCCTGCTTCCCACAGACGCTACGTCACACTGCCTCTTATTACGCGCCAACTTTTTTTTCCCGCCCTGCGGATGTAGGCGAGTGAAACGTGTGAACATGGACTGTGGAAAAGCCTGAGCTTGGGAGAGAGCCAATGGCTGTAAACGAACTCTGGGGTACATGCTCAAGAGATGTTGCTGAACATTGGAGAATTGTATGAGAAGTTGAGTGTATGATTTGTGTCATTGCTCCGTACACACGTGTGTGTGTGTGTGTTCATATACGTTTGTGTTCACGCCGAGAGTGGCTGACACTTTTCAAAGTGTTTTGCTTAAAGGACCAGAGTGATGAGGCCATGTCAACAGCAGAACCATAGTAACAGCAGCAGCAAAACTGTCAGTTGGTATCACATCCAGACACCTCCACTCAGCCTGTGTGTGCGTGTCTAACATAAGGTCAGAAGACAGCGTTTAGGCTTTGTGTAGCAGATGTGCTGGCATATCTACTGTGGACCAGTAGCATATCTCTGAATTAGTTTCCTTTTTAAAATAGTTGAATTTGGTTTGCCATATAGCCATTCCTCTCTGCATGTCCTTTATCCTCCCTGTCTCTCCGCTCCTCTCCCCTCCCTCCCTCCCCCCTTTCCCTCCCCCATCTCCCTCTAGCCTCTCCTCTCTTCCCTCCTCCTTCATCTACGGGCCCGGAGGAAAGCCACTCCGGAGAAGTGTGTGAGGCTGCAACTGAGATGTGTGTGAGGGCGGTGGAGGGTAGGGGATGGGGGTGTATGGGGTCAACCCTATTTGAAATCTTTCCTGTGGATCTTTCTCTTCTTCCCTGATGGCAGGGCAACAGAGAGAAAGAGGGAGCATGGGGAGACAGGGCAACGTGGGTGGAGCTTGTCAGCAGGTAGGCGGAGCTTCACTGCCCATGGATTAAGTCATCTAACAGATAGACTGGTTCATAATCTGCTGCCTCAGAGGACGTTTTTTTCATACTTTATATTCATACCCAGTCCCAGCTTTTCACTGTGGCTTAGGACAATCTAGTCCTCTTTCTCAGGAAATAAAAGGAAAACCTTGGGCTACTATTTAGACTCTTCATCCCTGTCAGGAAGCGTTTGGCCATTGCGCTGTCTAGAGCTGGTGAACATCTGAACTACTTCCAGTTCACCAGGATGAAGTTCACTGCTAACCCTCACACTATCAATTATCCAGAGGTGTAATGTAGAAACTGTGTTAGGTGCCACAAGCAGGACTGGTTGACAGGCAGGGAAGGATGCAGGGAAGAAGGAATAGAGGAGCGGAAGGGGGGGGGGGGGGGGTGCAGGGGATGCAGGGTGGGTGAGGAGGGAGCGAGGAGTGCTTGAGAGGGGGTGAGGGGGCTCGGGGGTGGAAGTACAAGGAGCAGGTTCTGGTGATGGGGGAAGATTAGATGTGAACTATGATCAGAGGAAAGCATGTCTTCAAAAGAGGTGCAGTATGAACAAGGAGTGGAGGGGGGAGAGGTGGAGGGGGGGAGGGAGGCTGAGGTGGAGGTTCTGATTCACCGTGACAGCAATATGCTGTCCCCTCTGTAATTGAAGTATAAATTAATGAACGACCCCCTCTTCATTAGAGTCTATTTAACGGCCTTCTTCATTCCCAGCATGCGCAGCCAATGACCTTTGCCCTCTGGTAATTGGACTTCCTAGTGGTTAAATGTTAATGCTGTTAGTCCTGTCTACCTGGAGACCAGGCTATCGACTGGAGGCACGCGGCTTCCCTGGCTGAAGGCCGTCGATGACACGGCAGCCTGTTGCTCCACTGTTATTCAGGGGCTGAGAGGATTGCTGGCTGGCCAGCGAAGGAAGGTTAATGCTGAAGCTACTTAAAGGAGTTATACATTTCTAATAATGTGTCATACCTGTCACATTATCAATACCAAGCGCTCGTTCAAAAGATACAAAAGTTGAACTGAAACTTTTGAGAATGCTGACATCACACACACACACACACAATCTGTTAAACACTTAGTGCAAGCTGAACAGGCAGTATTGTGCGGTAGATGACAAGTTGTCTGAATTCACCAGGGTATTATCTGATGTCTGCGTAGAGAGCTTTGTCACCTCAACACACACGCACACAGAGATAGTGAGACGGCAAACCAAGGTGACCTGCTCCAACTATCAGTCCCCCTGGAGTATCCTCCGCCCTCTCCTCGACCTCCCAGGATGACTGACTGACTGCCTGCGGAAGCCCTGAGTAGCTCTCTGTGTCTGATGAACTCTGGCAATCTTTCTCTCCCCCCCCTCGATGTGTACCCAACTGAACTTTCCCTGCTAACCCGCTTACGTCTAATTGTGTCTGGTTCCGTGCGTGCAACGTGTCTGCACGCACGACACGACAGCCAGAGCAGCAGCAGGGCTCCGGGCGGTGTGGGGGCGTGGCCCCAGGGGGAAGTGGGCGGGTCGGCGAGGAGGAGAGTGTCTGAGGCTTCTCTCTCTCAGCGTGGCGGCGCTTCAAAGTCTGCCGCAGCGGGGCGTCATTGGAGAATCTGTCATGTCTCCTGCGATGACGCTGAAGGGGAGGGAGGGATGATGGTGCTGGGGGAAGGAGGGAGGCGGAGGGAAACAGGGGCCCTGATATCTGCTTTCAAGGACGTGGTCCCATGGGCCAGGCTTACTTTCAGCTCCTCAAAAGACTCTCTGATGATGTGTGTGTTTGTGTGTGTGTGCGTGTGTATGTGTACATATGTGTGCATATGCTGTGATACAAAAGTCACAGAGTCTTTCAAGCCATCTTGTTTTACCATTTGACTTCTTGTCTTAACACTGAGCAACATATGATGTCCCAGTTGTTCAGTGAAAACATTGTCTACCAGACATTTTAATCCTTATTGGAAGCAAGAAAGTCATCTTTTATCATTTTTAAAACGAATGACTGATTAGGTAGGCTTCATTGAGTAGAACTGTAATCCATTTTGAGATGAGAAAATGAAAAAAAAAGTTTTCTCTATTGAATTTACGGATGTGAAATACTTCATGTGTGATCAGAGTCATTTATCATGAGGCTTTAAAAACAATTTATGCGGTGTGTGAGAGCATGTGCGTGTGTGATTGCAGATTGCAGACTCAACATATTAGGCCAGGACTGGCGGCTATTGGTTCAGCATTATGGCATGGGAATGCCACCTCTGTGCATTCGCACATCCATGGCCTACATACATTTTCTCTGGAACATCCTATAATGAATAGCATCATACGTTGGAAATTTGTCAGCTTCAAAATGCTGGCATAGGAGACCAGATATTTCAGTAGGACTGAGGCAGAATATATACACACACACATACACACACACACGCACACACATACACACACACACACACACACACACACACACACACACACACACACAGCTGCTTTGATGACGCTCAGGGTCTTACCTTGGTAATCAGCCACGTACTTTGTGCATGACTGCTTTGCGAGGTCCTTTGTGTGTGTGTGTGTGTTGTGTGTGTATTGTGTGTATTGTGTGTGGTGTGTGTATTGTGTGGCCTGGGGAGCAAGGCTCAGGTGTGCATGGAGACTCAGGTGGAGGTGCATCTGCTCCTCTGCTCTAACCTGCATCACCGTCCCTCTGGTCCTCTCTTTACCCATCGCTCTCTCTCCATCGCTCTCTCTCTGTCACTCTCTCCATTGCTCTCTCCAATGCTCTCTCCATCGCACCCTCCATTGCTCGCCCATCCGTGTGGCATGCATCATTCTCTATTCTCTCTCTGTCACTACTTTTCTCATGGTGGTGGTGGTGAAGTCCTTAACAGAGACCTGAGCCAATCAGGTCCATCGCCCAGAGCCAGGAGGGGCCCCTTCCTGATTGGCCAGGTCACTGTTGGCAGCCAAGAGACTGTCACAGTGCTGCCAACAAGCTCCTCTGAGCTCCATGGAGCTGAATGACTAATGTTCTGAGTCACTTTCCCCAACATTCAGGCTTGAATGAAAGTGATTAAAACTATGTTAACCCTACACAAATCCTCAGATGCATTCTGGGCACACACACACGTGTGCACACGCACACACCCTCTGTGACAAAAGAGGACAGGGGATCGATTGACCCTTAGTCTTGTGTTTTTTAAGAGAAACATGAGACATTAATGATTTAGCGGACCGAGTAGAAGGAGCAGAAAAGAGAATAGGAATTTGTATTCTCTCATATACACACCACACTCACATCTTGACTCCTGCCAAATGAATGGGGATTTAATGGAGGGTGTGTGGAGTAAAAACCTTTCTAATCTGGACTTGATAGCAGATCCTTTGGGGGGAATGCCAGTCAGAGGTGAGCATTTGTTATAGTGGAATATCTATTACGTATTTTACATTTATACACTTTATATACTGTAGGAAGTAGGAACATGTTTACGTGAAGAATCATTTTTAAAGCAATCCATTTTTCGACTGAACTTTTTCTAGAAAAATACATAACAAAATTAAATAATAACAAGTGCACACTTTCCACCACTCATAAACGTAACAAATATATCGTTCTCCAGGTCTGCTAGGCTCATGGAAATTGTGTGAGATTCAAAAGTAAAAAATCAAATCAAAATGAAGCCGGTAAAAGGGTTAATGTGTGCTTTTACTCTGTCTCCCTCGTGTTCCCCCGCTTTCCATCATGCTGTTTCAACAAAGCACTAAGAACATGTCTGAATGTCTCCTGCTTTTGTCCTACTATTTCCCTTGTAGTGAGTGAAACTACAAAATGGCTTGCAGGAATCTTTGCAATCCTGTTGCAATACATTATTTCCAGACATTGTCAAAAATCCCTACATTCCCGTACTCTACCAAAGCCAGGGGCACATTTTTCGTTTGTTTACAATAAGGTGACACGGTGGGACAGTGGTATGTACAGGGTCTACGTTCGATTCATGCTTAACACCTATTGGTGTTCAGGTGAGCTGCACCCTGGGTTTTGCTGTGTGGAGTTAGCATTAGTTAGCATTACCATGGTTCTCTCCACACACACAAGGGTTCGTCCGCTAATGACCTCAGTACAACAGTTGGAGTGCACACCTGTCCTACGAGAATGTCTGCTTTGGTGTGGTCTGGAAGACTGAAGACAGCTCTGTGAGCTATGAAGCTAGCACAGACATGACAGAACAGTCTCATTAAAACGGTCTTCCTAGGACATATTCATTAGAACACTCTTGTTAGAAGAGACTCGTTAGGAAAGATTGCATGAACAGCCTCGTTAGAACACATCGTAAGCACTGACCTGGATCATCATCAGAACAATCTTATTAGGATAGACTCATAAAGACTGTCTGGATGGCACAGTCTTATCGAAGAGACTTGTTGGAACACTCTTGCGAGGACAGTGTTGCTAGAACGCTTGTGAGAAAAGTCAGTTAGAGTAGACTTGTTAGAATAGTCTTGTTCGGACAGACGCCAGTCTTAACCACCACTGTTAGATAAAATAGGTTTCTTTTGGAGAGTTTAGGCAGGACAGGACTAGCTGTGGACTGATTCTGTCCATGAACCAAGACTGATACCAATATATACTAGTGAAGGAGGGAGACCAAGAAGAAGGAGAGCCAGAGACATAGGGGTGTTGTGGGAGGAGGGAGTGATGGATGGATGAAGACTAGTTAGAGGAGAGGTGGTGTGGGCTGTTTCATGGCACATGTCAGCTGTCAGCTCTGATGGGCCCTCTCCCAATCAGTTAGTTCTCTAAAAAAAGAAGCTTTTCACGTGTAAAAACAGTGTGTGTGCGTGTGTGTGTGTTTGAGCAAGTAAATGTATGTGAGACGGAGAGATCAAAAAAGGGATGGCAATGAGTACACAATGAGAGCGAACGAGAGTGGTATTTTCCCCGCTGTTGAATAGACCAGGGTGATGAAGGGCCTGCCATTCACTCTGTTTGCTTGTGATTTCATATCCCCATAGCAGGCTCTTTCATGGTCCCACACACACCCACACCCTTGGCTGCTCTCCCCGTTCACCAAACTACGTGTGTAGGTATGTGAAGGAGTGTGTGTGTGTCCGCTGATTAGTACTGCCCAAGGCTAGACATGCTCCAGGTGAATCCACACTTCGAATATCTGAAGGATGAATATTGTCCTGGATCACTGGCACAATTCATACAGCTTTTTCAAAGCACCTTTAAGGCACATTATTTTCAAGCTTCTTGCTGCTTTTCTGAAGAGGAAATTTACATTTCTCACCCTCCTACAGTGAGTATGTGTTGTTTCTGGAGTGGATATATTCTCCCTCACTTTCGTTGACCTTGATCAGACTCCACATTTTATATGAATATAAAGAGGATCAGCTTTCTGTAAAAGCATCCTTGTCCTCTTCACAAACTAGAATGGGGGGTCAAGACCTAATCAGGTCTTGCAACCTCAAACCCAATTTCTCCAATGTAAAATGTATTTAACCTTTGTAGACAACAACAGAACCATCACCTCTCCAAACGATATGTGAGACTTGACATCCAAAAGGGTGTATTCTGAGTGCACCAAGTGCACTAATTTCATCTATAACCTGCTTGATGTTTGTCTGTGCATGTGTGCTTATCCTCCTCTCATAAAAAGGCTGCTGCTGTATACGTCAGGTCTGTTAGGAGCTGGCCTGAGGTCAGCTAGCCAGACGGCTATCTGATGAAGGGCATTGGGAGATCACAGAGACCACTTTGTGATCTATAATTGATTCTTTGGGACCTGGACTCTAAAGGGCCAAGGGAGGACTGCTGGATCTGTGATCATAATTACTGGTTGGCTACTCACAGAGGACATTTCTTGCAGTTTAATATAATAAATATGTTATGATGCTTCTAGACTATTTCATGTCCCATCCCATTCCAGCATCTAGTCTTGTCTGCTCTCATGTAATAGTGCTGATAATCCTGGCAGATATTACAGCCTACATCCAACGGTTTCCTAATACAGTAAGCCTTGCATTCAACTCATATCCCTCCAGCACACAATTATCCCAACAGTATCCAATAACATACAAGTCACAGTACTAGAACATACATACTAGTATTGTAGATTTTTAGTCTTCGCTAACCTATACGTTTTCACAGAGCACATGCCATTCCAACAACCCTCTGTGGACTTCAAGTCATTAGAGCTGGTTTGTTCAGGCTGGGTCATTCCTCACAGTGTGCAGTCTCCGTTTGTGTTGCAGACTAGAAATGTGACCACCATGCTGGAAATGTCAAATTGGCGTCGCCGGCCGACTGGCAGGTCATTAACGTCCAGCGTCGACGTAGGAACGCAGAGGGGGTCAGGAAAGGTCACCATCACACACTGGGTAATAAGTCTATGTCACTGTTTGATCAATGGTTGCACATGCACACACAAACATACACAGACACACACACACTCTTAGCACACCTACACACTGAGTCACACTCACTCTTTAGCGCAACTCTTGAGTCATTCTCCATTTGGTACACTCAGGAAAGATCTCATTCTCTTTTACCAGAAACACATTTGTATACGTCAGGAATTAAACAAATAAATGTGGATTAGCTTACTATTACCCACTATCTCTCCTCGGCCCCGCCTCTCTCCTTCATCCATCTTCTTCCATCTCTCTATCTCTCCTCCCTCCCTACCCTCTCTCTCCCCTCTTTTTTCCAGCTCTCCCTCTGCCTGTCTCTCTGAGGGTCTCTGATGCTAATGCAGTGACTTTGGGAGATTTCCCAGTTTGTTTTCTGCTGCATGAGACCATTCATCATTCCCACTGTCAGTCTGCTGAGCTGAGACTTGGAAGGAGAGAGTTTCATTAGCATAAAGCAACCTCAGACCCTCTCCTCTGCCACCCACCTCCCCCTGTTTACCCCCCCGGCACACACACAGCCACTCCTAGTCAACCCTGCTGGCGCAAACACAGGGACTCCGTTCCATTATATATATCAGACAAGTAGCTCGGCGCTTTGTGACTGTGGGTAATCTGCCCTGACACACGACGCACACGTCAGAAGGTACGTTGGTCCGACTGTAGATGTGTGCGGTGTGCGACAACCCAGGGATACATTTCCAGCAGTAGCGAGGGACTGGTTGGTATAAGGTCTCCATCTCCACTGAGAAGAGTGATGATGCCGCTTTCTGTGCGGTAGTGGAAATGACACGTATGAGAGAAGCTAGCTCAGGCGTGGCACTTGAGTAGCACGCGTCATCCGCACGTTAACTACACCTGTGTTAGCAGCGCAAGCCCGTTGGGACACGGCCGATGTGGCGGCGTTTAAAGGCAAGCGTGGATACGTACGCACTCACCAGCGGTTGCTGTATGATCTATGCTACTGCTGCCCTTTACCATCCCCTCCTCCCCTTTTCTGTCTGCATGTTCTGTCTATCAGGGGGATTGTATCTCTATTGCTCCCTGCCTGGTATTTCATGCATGTAGGTTATGTGTCGCATTGGGGCAGGGAGCGCTTCCCGTAGATCATCCACTCTGCTCAAGTTAAACCATTTTCCACGGCTATGGTTACCAACAAATGGTGAAATTGAATACCTATCTTGGGTGAAGTGTCTAATCATCCAAACTATCTACAATGTTAATTGTCAGGTCGTCTGCATTAGCGTCAACATGACATTTATGCTTGTCATGCCTCAAAATACTAATATGTTATCTTTCGTTTTGCAGTTATCTGCTTAAAATACAAAAATATAATATTTCCTTTGGCAGTATCTCCTTTTTCCTTTTGTAGCTCTTACCACATGCTTAATCGATCCGTCAAAGTGGCTAAACTTGTGTAAACCATGCTGATTCACAACTGTAAAGCGCACTGCTACGCTAACAACATTATGCCAGAACCAGACGTTCTCAGTTATCAAGACAATTTCATTCTGCATGAACCAATCGACTTTTCCCGCCGTCCACTCCCTTGGATTAGAGAGCCCTCCATAAAAAGGGATGAGAGTTCAATTGAAATGAGGAACAGCCAAGAGAAACCAATACGTCCTAATGCCTGTATCTGGGCTCCTAGCGACCGGGCCTGGCGCCTCCACAGCTGCTGAGTGTGCTAGCTTTTTCATTAGGTTCTGCCTGTTTACAGGAGTGATCCCATCTGAATAGAAAGACTTGGAGAAATCCAATACTGCCTCAAAACACTTCTCCTCTCTCCGTCTCCTGGCCTCACCTCTCCCCTCATCTCCTCACTTTTCATTTTCACATTTTTCACCAGTCCTGACTCTACCAAATCTCATTCAGAATAATCAATACCCTGTATATCTCCAGTGCCTCTACCACTGGAACACCACTGGGGGCAGCATACATGATCCAGTATCCAACTGAACCACAACAAACATGCCTCAGGGCCGAACGCCACCGATTTGTAGGAGCAGAGAGAATGAATAGGATAATGTAATAATGAACAAATGGATAAAGATGGATGAATGAAGCAATGAAGGGATGTAGGGTCAAAGGTATGGAGAGAATGGAAGCAGGTCTGTCATCCATCATTTCTGGTTAAGTACGCCCTCCTGTCTTGCGCTCCAGCCAGGAGGCGATGACCTGCAAGAGGCCCTGCTCTGAGTCTCTGAGACCCAGCCTGCCTCAGCATGGACCAGGGCACCTTCACACCTGGCTGCCTGTCAACTCTTAACTGTGTTTGTGTGTGTGTACGTGTGTATGTGTGTGTGTGTGTGTGTGCACGTTTGCTTGCTTGTGTGTGTGTATATGTGTGTGTGTGTGTGTGTGCACGTTTGCTTGCTTGTGTGTGTGTGTGTATATGTGTGTGAGTGTACAGGTCCATGTAATAGCATACTTCTAAACGTTTTGAAAATATGAATCTTTTCCAAAGTTGTTTCAGCCTGATGACTGATATATCTGTGCATATCATCCAGATAGACCACAACCTTCACTTGACACTCTCTCCAAACCAGTGTGTGCGTAATGTGACCAGACAGTCTGTAACACAGGCCTGTATAATTCATCATCTCTAACAGACCCTGCCGTTCTGAGCATGTCTACAGGCTGTGTTTAGACAGGTTCCCAAGCACACAGCAGTGCAGCACCACAGGGCTTTACTTCCACTGGGATTTAGGGTCGTAACCTATGACAGCTTCCTGATTCATCCTGCCTGAAACCTCATACTGGTTCACCAAAAATGTTTTCAGATTTTTTCTCACTTGTCTTCTCTATTGTCACCTTCTCCATCCTCTCTCTCCAACCTGAAGATCATGACACGCCCACCGATGTCACGGTTCGCACTTCAGGTCAAGGAAAACCTGCAATTTTTTGGTTCCACCTGGGAACCAATTTTTCAGGTTCTGAACCTATTTCTTTTTGGTCGAAATGCTCCAATCAGTTTCAAATGAGGTGTGCAGACCGGAACATAACTCGCTCCATGTTGGTTGAAAAGGTTTGAGGCAACGTTGTTTCAATTTCAGGCTTGTCTTATGAACCAACTCCATAAACCACAAGTGGAAAAAGCTCCAATAAAATAAAATAATACATTTTTCTTCTTAGACACACATCCTTAGTCACTCCACAACAAATCAGCCTAACAAGCCCTTCTACTCAGTCCTAATGAGGCAGGCTGACAGCCAATCAGCTTGTCGAGTGGCGTGAATATTGATATCCACAAACCCAGAGAGAGGCAGTCACCTTCTCACTGTGGTGCATTTGACACACACCATCATTTCTCCTCTCTTTAACACTGAGGGACACACCAAACACTGACACCTTCACACACACACACACACTCTCTCTCTTTCTCTCTCTCTCTCTCTCTCTCTCTCTCTCTCTCTGAGCAGCGCTGATAGGCCAGTTCCCATTAGAATGGCTGAGTGAACTTAACAAACAGCATGTTTAACAGTGTGTGTCAGTCATGATGTTACCACACCAGCCAGGGAGCCACTTTATAGTTGCATGTCTCTCCATTCTCTCTCTCCTACACACACACATGGGTGAGTGCACACACACACACAACCAAGCTGGAGCGTACCTCCTCTGAGGAGTGCTCCACATCCTTCTCTCTCCTCTGCTATCGCAGACTGGATACGTAGCGAACTAAGATCTGAGCTGGGATCAGTCTTACCTGCCCTCATTCTACAGCAGAGCAGAGGTTGGAGCAGAATTCTGGAAGGTGTCTCATCATGGCAGTGACACAGAACAATAACATCAAGTCAGGAGAGTCTGGATAAGGGCCACTGCTTTCAGATGGTTGACAGAACCTCTCCCCTCCCCCCTCCCTCCCTTCTTTCAAGAAAGTGTCTCTGACACTCTCTCACTATTGCACTCATGTGCCCCCTCTCTCTGTCTGTGTGTCTCTGTCTCTCTCTCTGTCTCTCTTTCTCGACTGAAGCTGGAGAGGTCTTCAAAGCAGAGAAACGTAACAAGGACCTCAAAGTGTCCCTGCAACCACCACTGATAAGTTTATTTATAGACTTCCTGAACCCCTTCCTGTTGTCTTGTACCAGGCCAGCTCTCATCTCTGATGTATGATGGCCGTGATATATCTCTTTCTTCCTACCCTGCCTGTCTCTCTTTTGGTTTCCCGTTCTCCGTTTCGCTCCCTCTGCTTATCTCTCTCTCCCTCTCTGTCTCGCTCTGTTTCTTTTTCTCCTTTCCTCTGTCTCTCTGGTTGCGATGGAGCTGCTGGTGTGTGACACCTGCTCCAGGGAGAATCTGATGATCCCTTGATGTGTCATCTCAGTTCTCTCCTGCCACACTGTCCTGTTACCCCCACCCCTCTTCCTCCCTGCATCTTTGTCTGCCCCCCCCCTTCTCCCCCTTTCCTCCATTACGACATCAAGGGAGACCACACGGCTGCTCTGAATAAGACATGAAGGTGTTTTATTAATCAAATATAAACACACGTCTTGAGATCTGTTGACTGTCAAAATGTGTGCCTCGATGTTTCTGCGGTTGTGTATGAATATGTGCATTCCGAAGTCTGGCCAAAGCAGGTGTGGATTTATTGTCTGCCGTTCCCCCAGATAATGTTTAGAGAGGGATAGATAGTTATGGTCTCATACTATGATGGAATGATATGGCCGTGTGCATGTGTGTGTGTATGTGTGAAGGATACAATCACACTTGAGCGTGTCCTCTGGAGATGTCAGAGTGGTTTGTGAGTGTGAAACCCAGTCGGATGGGGCTTCGTTCCACAGCCAGGATTGAATGTTACTGGCAAAAATGGATCAATGTAACCACCTCAAAAGACACACAAAAGAAATGAAACCTAAATGAGTTCACCTTTTCTCTCTCTATTTTCCTTCTATTTTTTTTCCTCGCTCACTGTTCATTGCATCAGACTTGCTCTTGCGTTCTCTCTCCCTCTCTCGCTCCCTCTCTCTCTTTCCCTCTATCACTTTTATAAGTTCTCCCCTCCATCTTCCTTCTTCTTCTCCATCTCCCCCACATCCACTGATTCCTTTTCTTCCCTCCAGTCCTCTGTGTGTTATTTGTCTACAGCGTTTTCCTCTCATTCATCAACATCAGCGTGATATGAAAAGTCCACAGCAGAACAGGCTACCAGTCAAGGTGGGGACTCCAAATCAAATGTGAAGCAGTTTCCCCCTGTGTCACATCCTGTTTGAGCGAGCTCATATCCTCCTTGGCATTCACATGCTAATGCAACTAACCTGCAAGTCTCGCTGATGTTGATAAGATGTGAAAGCTCTCTGATTGGACCAGCCCCGCGGGGGTTTATAATAGCAACACAAGCAACAATAACAATAACGATACAGACCAGCTTCCATAAGAAGGAGAGTCAAGGGTACGTCGAGGTCACATCCTCATTAGCATGTCGAGGCTAGCCCTATTAGCATAATGGCTCTAAACAGTTGGACACAGCGTATGTTAGCCAGGTGATTCGGGTAGACAGGACATATTTGTCACGCCAGCCCCATTTTTATGGTGCACTGGTTAAATACTTCCCCCATCTGTGTGTAATTACACCCACGTAATAATGTAAGTCCTGTAAGTCATCATAATGAACTTGAACAGCGTAAAGTACCTCCAAGCTGTGGGGCACTAGGCTAGGTGGGTGGCAAGAGAGCCTGGAGAGGAACACAGGACTGGGTCACTGGCTACTCTGGATACTGGAGAGAGAGGAGAGTCTGGATGGAGCCTGGAGAGGAACACATGACTGGACTGGGTCACTGGCTACTCTGGATACTGCAGAGAGAGGAGAGTCTGGATGGAGCCTGGAGAGGAACACAGGACTGGACTGGGTCACTGGCTACTCTGGATACTGCATAGAGAGGAGAGTGTGGGTCAAGCCTGGAGTGCAGAGTCCCTGATCTTAGACTTCTGACTGCAGTGAAGTTGAGTGTGGAGCCAGGCTGCCCTTCTGTGGTGCGTCTCAGCATGTCTGTCCTGGATCAGCACCACAGAATCAGAAACAATAACCCGCATCATCAGGTCTTCATGAGGTGGTAGGCTAGAGGACATATTAGTCTTGGCAGAAGAGGAACCATATCTCTTTGTAATGACCGAGATGTCACCCCCCTTACACATGCACACGTACAAACATATATACACACACACAGCTGGCTAAGGCTGCATCCCTGAGTGGGGAAAAGCCAATGGTCTGTAGCAACCGTCTGTTGCTGGTCCAAGTGACTGCTTGTCCCCAATTCCGCCGGGCCCACACACACACACATACACGTACACACACACACACACACATACACAATCATACTGAAGATTTGCTATAAAATCCTGTTGGTTCTCTGATGAAATTGTTTTTCAGAGTAAGGACAACCATACGCACACACAGGCGATCCAGGAGGGAGTGTGTCTTGGCAACAAGACGACACAAAACCAGACTTTCATCTGGTGGTCTGCAGCTGCTGCTGTTCTCTCAGCAGAAAGTTATTGCCAATAGACTGAGGTGGGCCGTTGACACAGGCTCATTCCTCGGAAACTCTACTTTTCACACACAAACACACACACACACACAAACACACATAGACACAGACACACACAGCCTATTCTCGGACCAGAAGTAGACTGGCCCACAGTCTACATCGATGTGCTGCTGTCTGTACTCAAATCCCATCATCATGTAGGGGAGGGGGGGGGGGGGTGTCCTTTTACAAACACACTCACACACCATCCCCTGGGCTGCTCTAGCAGCAAGCTATTGGTTTCTGTACAGGGGGTCAGGATGGGTGGCAGGGAGAAGGAGATGTGTCCTTCAGAGCCTGAAGGAGCAACTCCACAGCCATGCTCTGCTCTGACTCATTTCCTCATCTCTCAATCATTAGCTCCCACCCTGGAGGAGAAGCAGAGGGTCAGGTGGAGGAGAGGGATGGACAGAGAGAAAGACGGAGAGAGAGCAAAGACTTCAATGTCGAGGGGTCATCTGGGTGTGCGTCTACATACATGGTTTTTAGTTTATCTGATTTATTTTAAGTGCAAAGGAAGGGTTGAGATGCAGAGCTATTTATACTGCATGGGGACTGTATGTATGTGTGTGTGTGAGTGTTTGTGGTGTGGATGTGTGAGGGTAAACGGACTAATAGACATGTCAGACATGTCAACAGCTGACTGCATTTCTAATCTGACACACGGTCACAGGAACATACTAATGACCCTCAGCATTCAGGCAGACGAGTCAACCGTGTCATGAACCCGACCCATATTTTCGCTCACTGCTCTTTTTGTGGGCTGTGGTGTGACTGGATAGGAAGTGGTACTGGTGGTGGGGTTGAGCCTGCGCTCGTTTACCCCCGCCGTGGAAGCTCTTCACTGGGGTGGGAGAGAGTTACAGGCAGCCTGCTGATGCCAGAGGGCTGGATCCAGGGAGCAGGTACATAACTAAGGGGTGGGACAGGGGAGGGAAATGTTTATCCCTCAGATAGTGCTTTCTCCTGTAATGGTTAAGCTGTGGCTTAGATGAAACGATGTAGGGTTGGAAACTGTGGTTAGAGGGTACTTTTCCTTTGAGATGTGAGCTAAAGGTTGAGTATCACTGCGGTGTGTGTGTGTGTGATTGTGTGTGTATGTGTGTTTGGCTATGCATTTCAACAGGCACAGTCTGTCTCCACATCTTATGCCTGCACACCTCCTTTTGCTCCACTGACCAGTGGAAAGCTCCTCCATGTTTTAACACACTCTGACACATTTACACACTCATTTCTTTACCCACACCCTGCCAATCTGACACTGCATGGGCAATTAGAGTCCCTGGCTGCCCGACTGTGGCTGACTGTGGTGAGGGGAGGAAGGGGGAGGTTGCAGAGAGGAGAGGGGGAGGACGTGTAAAGGCATGGGGAGAAGAGGAGAGGGTTGGTGTCTCAGCCAGGGAGCGAAAGCAGCAAGAAGACTTCTGAACTTCTGCCACAACCTCTGGAGCGCTGATCACAAGAGGGACTGTGGATTCAAAACACAAACACGCACGTTGTTCTGAAGACTGCTCACATAACCTGATTCATCAATTGTTTCAGGATACAAACACCAACACACACAGACACACACACACACACACACACACTCAAAGGAGCTTAGGCAACCTGTTAGCGTCTTGTGTGTACAGAAATAGAAAGTGGTCGGTTAGCCTGTCCACTCAGAAATAAATTAGGTCATGCTAAAAGCAACTCCTAAATCTGCCGGGGTCCATCTCTCTCTTTCACGCATTATTGCCACACACACAAACACACACAACTGTGATATTAATAGTTAATATTCCTTGAAAGCAATGTACTTACAGTAGCATCCATCATTCATACTTGGACAACAGACATGTCCACTACTCTTTGGAATAGAGCGGTCTGTGACGTGCACAGTTAAAGGCCCAACAAACAAATACACAGGAATCAAAAAGAACTCTGAAGTGAGACACACACACTCAGGACCTTCTTGATGCAGTTTAGATGACAGGCTGGAAAATGAAAAATGAAAATAGGTGTAATTTTGATTTCACACAGAATATAAAACCAGGGTCTCCGATCTGCTCCACCCACACAGGACTGATCTCATCACCATGTTCCAGATCCCTGATACGGAATCACAACTTCCCTTTTACCCCTGCAACAACGTGTAAAGCTGTTGAACACACACACACACACACACACACACAAAGAAACACTCTCACGCACGAAAAAGTACGCAAACATAAAAACCACACACTCTTATCGCTGTTAAGCAGTTGTATTGATTAGCAGCAGAGGACCACTGTTCTTTCAACATCTTAATTTCACTTGCTGTTCTCTCTTCCCAAATCTTCCTTTCTCATTTTCACTTTTTCTCCGCCTGCCCCCCCCCCCTCTCTCTTTCCTCCCTTGGCTCCCTTTCGCTTCCTTCTCTCTCGTTAGCATTTTTTCCTTCACTACGTCTCCATCTATTTATGCCTCTCCTTCCTTCCTTTCTCGCTTGCTTCCTCTGTGTCTCTGATAAGTGTAAGGGTAACTTAGGGTTAGCGCTGCTCTCTTGGCCTGAGGGGCACTCTCCATGGTATGCCACCATTAGTCCCAGTGTTAATCACTGCTACCCAGCAGTGCTAGCATATGCTACCTGGCCATCACTTCTCTATGCCGCCATGACCAGCCAGGCCAGTCCTCCAACATGTGAGCCGGCCTGGCTGCACATATGCCATGCAACTGCTGCATGTGAGGGTGTTGTCTGTAAGAGTTGACATGAAGAGACCCATTTTAAAAGAGAGCAGAATGGTAATAAAAGTGGATAGAAGTGAGAGGCTCCAACCAGAATGAGGTTTTATAATATATTTGTACAGTGCAGCCAAATAACCAAAGGCATTATCAAGAGGATCAGGACCAAACAATTCCAATGTAGCTGTACTTGTACAAATGGCTAATAAACTTGAAACTCATGCAGTTTTTTCTCATGCCAGCTGGAGTAGCTTGCAGATCGTAGTTAATAGCCTGCTGTTAATGCATATCTTAGCAGACCCCAACTCCAGATGGACTCCACTGCCTGCAGTATCATAATCTTGTTTCTGCCTAGTTAGTTTAAAACACATAGTGTATGAGAAGGAGAGGGGGCCTAACTCTTAAGGCTGTCCGTGATTGTGACGCCGCCGAGTCTCCTCCACTGTCCACAAGGTGGCGAGGATGAGCGATTGTGGATGTTGCGCACTGTTGTGCATCAAAAGCCTATTGATATTTTTCCAGCGCAATAACCCGCGGTGCTGTTAATGGACAATATGTGTTTCATTGACTGCAACACACTGTTCCGACAGTTCTTGTGCGATTTTAAGTGATTTAAAACTATTAAATCAAAGCAATTCTCTATTTAAAAAGGGAGTTTAAGACTGTCTAGCGGATCAATAACCAAACAGTCCCTTAACACCCAGTCTGGCGCATTACTTTAAAACATCCCTTATAGAATCCCGCTTATAGAGGTTCCGGAGGGTGGGTTAAGTCAAGTCTGTGGAAAGGAGGTCGCGTGTGGGAGTGGAGATGCGTCGTGCCCTGTTAGAAGAATCATTGGTTGCAGGCAGCCTGACAGAAATCCTTCAATACTACACATCAACATTTAACAATATACGTATTACAAAGCAGGTGTCCAATACCCTATTGTTTCGGTTTCACGCGTCAATGCAATGTTGACTTGATATAGTGCAGTTGTGTTTTCCTACAAACAGTGCCGGTGAGAAGGACGCTGCCTGCCTGTGTTCTAAAAGGAACAAGAACCCCCCGCCGTTCTACTGCGCATCTCTGAACGATTTCCATCAATGTATTCAGAGGCAGCGCGAAAGGGCTAAGAAACTCATTGGCTCGCTGTCGCGAATGATCCAAATTTTCTCTCTCTCTCTCTCTCTCTCTCTCTCTCTCTCTCTCTCTCTCTCTGAGATCCGTTGAGAGTTTCTGTTCAAGAGTGGGCTGGGATCTTAACGACGCTGTTTGAGAGAGCACGTTTATCCTGCGCTGCGCGGCACCCCCGTCGCTTTAGCAGTGAGAGCGTTTCTCAATATGCGCGCACCGCTTGGAGGGAGAGGACCGACAGCGGCAGCATCAGCACCGGAGATGGCTCGGGCTATTAACAGCACTTTGTGCTTTCGGAGACGGAGCCCTGAAGAATTAGAACAATGAAGAGAACAGCTAGTAGGTTTGATAAGAAGATTATCCGTTAACGTTTGTCTTTACTAGCACTGTTAAGACTGATCATTGAGAAAGTTGATTCTACCACTTTCAGTATTTCGTGACGCTATTGTTACCGGACTGTTCCGGGCATCAGACGGATGCGTCTCCGGAGCACATTTGCGACTGTTTCAGCTTCTACATTTGGATCTGATGAAAGTCAGCTGTGTACATTTCGTCTCCCTGTTGCGCCCTAACCAAACCCCCTGTCCATCAAATGTCTTTGGAGAACAAGCTCGGTAAAAGCTTATCGTTCACCCCAATGGGAATAGAAGAGAACAGCATGCGGAACGGGAGAGGCCTCTCGGACCAGTGGGCCGACAGCGTCGTGGTCCGGCCCAGGACAACCGAACGGCACATCACGGTGCATAAACGGCTGGTGCTTGGCTTCGCAATCTCCATCCTCACGCTCATCATTGTAACGGCAGTCGCTGTTCTGCTGAGCGTCCGGTTTGAGGAGTGCGCCGGAGAGAGCAGCTCGCGTGCAGGCAACGGCTCCAATGCCAAGTTTAATCAGTCCCGGGATGGGAATCCCTCTCACAAAGACGAGGAAGCCCAACCGTGGCGACATTTACGGTTACCGACGGCTTTGCGACCCCGCCACTACGACCTGAAGCTGTCAGTGTACATGGACAACTTTACGTTTTCCGGTGAGGTAAACATCGAATTTGAGTGTGTGAATTCCACCAAGTTCATCGTGTTACATACGGACAGACTCGAAATAGAGCGCGTGACTGTGTACTCGGATAATAAAAAACCCGGCGTCATGAGGATTCACCGTCAGTTTCACTACCCTTCCAACCAACTTTACGTTGTAGCACTGCACCGGGAACTGAAGCCAATGAGAACGTACAAAGTCAACATCACGTTCGAGGCGCAGATTGAAAATGAGCTTCTGGGGTTCTTCAGGAGCTCCTACGTGCTGCACGGAGAGAAAAGGTAACCATTTACGCACCCAACATCTTGCGCGGGTCACCCATGTTGTCAACGTTCTCCATACAAGAATGTCTTTTTATGAACAGTCCCATACATAGTCACCGCAGAACTTCAAAGTCAGCCAAGCGACACTAAACCAATTCAAATCATAGAAGTGACATCTGAATTGAAACATTCTTTAGTGTGCACTTCTAAACTCCTGACCTGCATTGTCCACGATGACCTGACGCTAGATAGAGCAGTAGTGGGATGAATGAGAGTCAGTTAACCAGTCAGCAACAGACACATAGACTGGCACCAGCCAGCAACTGGTACCCAGTCAACCAGCTCTGCAGGACAGACTGAAACTTGCTGATAATGTAACAATAGTAAGGTATTCATTGAGCAAAGGCATTTATCCAAAGCAAGGTACAGAGCAGGGAATGATTTAAATAACAGACAATGAGTCCATTTAAACAGACGATGACTTGTATTAGTAATGTGAAAATGCAATGAAACAATCAGAACTCTTTGAAACCTCACACAGTATAGTGGTCTGAAGGGTTTCATCATTTCATCATTTCTTTATCGAGGTGACTTCGACTAGTCAGGATCGTGACTGGAGGTAGCACCACTGATTTGTAAACAGGAAATCAATGCCAATTACACTGATGCCACTGGCCACTGTAGGAAATAGAACGCGTCTCAGAAATACTGGAGAAAGACTGTAAATCTGTCTGAATTAATAATTGTATTAGAACAGATTAGAATTAAATAGACTTTTAATTGCCTCTGTTGCTAATGAAGCACATCAACACTCCATTAAGTTGTAAACTGTAATAGACCCACTTGGTAAGCACCGTCTCACAATAAATACTATATAGTGAGAAGAGCAGGAGAGAGTCTCATCTCTAGCACGTATTAAAGCTCTCACAAGCCTTTTTATCGCTTGGCAGAATTGTGATGTAAGAATTTGTAAAGAACACTTTTGACTCTGCCCTTCAAACGATTATTAGTCCTTATCTGCATAGAAGGTCAAAGGTGTATCTCTTATTGCTGCACAGTAGACTGTCACATCTCTCTCTGTTCTCACTCTGTCTCAAGTCTAGTTTTGTGTGTACGTGTGTGTGTTGTGCTTGTGCATGTGTGTGTGTGTAAATGCGTGTCTGTGTGTGAAGAGCCTGTGTATGTGTGTGTGTGTGTGCGTCATACTGCTTTGTCAGACCAGGTGGAGCTGGATGTAGCCCAAGCTTTGGTTTTAGCTGCAGGGGTCAACATGATCCCAAACATTCTAGAGCCCTTCGCCACACAATGTCCTCCCTCCTCCCCTGGCCCCTGGCCCCTGGCCCCGTCCCCTCCACCCTTCCATCCATCCCTCCTTCTAATACCTCCTCTTCGATCGGCTGCCTAGACTTTCACCTTGCCAATAAGCACACACTGCTGGGTCTTTCTTCTGCTGCCAAAAGCTTGCCCACTGCTCTGGTCTCCCTGGTCCCTCTCGCTTCCTCTCCATTCATCCTCTGCCTGCCTCGCTGTCTTAACATCCCTCTCACATGCACACCATCTCTCTCTCTCTCTCTTGCTCTCTCTCTTGCTCTTTCGCTCTCTCTCTCTCTCTCTCTCTCCTCTCTCTCTCTCTCTCTCTCTCTCTCTCCGTCATCTATCAGGGTACGCCTAACCTAAAGTAGCCACTAAATCCAAACCTGATCAAATAAAGCCAACCTTCCTTACTGTGGCATTGTGAGGCTGTGGCCTTGGCTGTGCCTGGTCTGGAGCTCTGAGGGCTTCATTAGCCAGGCTTAAGTCTCCCCGTAGCCCTGCTAGTCTGCTGGAGACAGGATGGTCACATCCAGCCAGCCCCAGTACTTCATTAGCTTCCTGTTTAATTGATATCGAGATGCTTGGCTTCCGCTTGGTCAACATGTCGGTGGAGACGATATTTTAGCTAATTGTTGCTCTGTTTCCCTGGCAAGGGAATAGGGAAGTGCGGTTGTCTTACCGATTCAGTCTCATGGGGCAGGAATATGACCTGCATGTCTGCACAACAGCTGAGGAAAGGAAGGAAGAGAGATTTGGTTTAGACAATGAAGTAACCATGAGAGGAAATGCTATTATTCCCAAGCCTTCATGAAACATGAAACATCATACGTCTGTCAATCCCTGTGAAAGGGAGAAGATGTTCTGATAGCTTGGTGAACCATTCTGTGTGCACATGATCATGTTCCAATGCACCTTCTATCAGTCTAGACCAGAGGTCCTCTCCCTGGCCAATTTGTAAACTCTGATATGCTACCGGCTAGTTGTGACTGTGTGATTGAGATGTGGTTTACATCATTGTAATTGTTTCCATTGATCGGATTGATCGGAGTTTGGTTCGATCGGCACCGCAGCTTGGCTCCTTGGTTTTCATGGGGGACAAAAGGTAACAGACGGATGGAAAACGACCCACCCCTCCTCCACCCCTACTCCTCTTCCCACCACCGCTCCCTTCCTTGCTTCTTCACTACACCCCCAAAACTTTCCCTTTAGCTGATCTCTCTATCTGTCTGTCTCTCTGTCTCTCTGTCTCTCTGTCTCTCTGTCTCTCTCTCTCTCTCTCTCTCTCTCTCTCTCTCTCTCTCTCTCTCTCTCTCTGTCTCTCTCTCTCTCTCTCTGTCTCTGTCTCTGTCTCTCTCTCTCTCCGTCCCTGAAAGAGCACAGCAGTTTGACACCGCAGTCTGAGTGCCTCACTGCATGTCCACTCTGGAGCCTCTTATCAGCCAATCAGCTCCCTCCTCGGGCTCCTCTAAAGGGTTTGGATCCGTTGGTCAAAAGGCAGACTACCCCGCTGTCTTGTCAACAGCTCGAGGATAGGCAGAGGTGAACGTGTGAGGTTTGGGGATTAGGTGTGTCTGTCTGTGTGCGCGTGGATGCAACAGGTTAATCTTTCAACTAACACCAAGGCATGCCGCTCGATGGTGTCAACAGCTATGCCGCACACAAACACACACTCGTACACACGGAAGGACACATGATATATAGCTGGGACCAAACCAGCTGGTGGTAGCCCAGGGAGTCCGAGGTGTCCCCTGGTGTCTGAGGAGGATGAAAGCCTGGCATACATGGTCAGTCTTCCTCCTCTCTGCCTCTCCCTGATCTGCTGCTGTGTGATAGCGCTTCTAATCCTGCTGTCTGATGATGTAGGAGATCACTGTGCTAGCTCTTAGCAGTGCTGCTGAAGCTAAGTCTGTCTACACACACACACACACACACACACACACACACACACACACATAAACACACACAGCTTGTGCCAATCAGACTTAGAAGATCGTTGTATCTTTGTACGCAAATTCCTGATTGTGCACTTTGCGTGAGAGTACTGGTTGTGTGTGTGTGTGTGTGTATGTGTTTAGAATCGTAATTAGTTACAAAATCCACTTGGTTAGTACACAGTCAAACCCCATTCACTATGAACACGAAGAGATTAACAGATGCCTGGGTCCCCAGTGGTGTTCTCTAGACTGGCGTATAACAGGCGTGTGTGAGAGGAGTGTGTTCTGCATTAGAAACACCTCCTGTTAAATGTGTAGCTTGTGTGCCAAAGCCCATGTCTTGAGGTCAGGGTATTAACAAAGATGTCCTCCGCGTGTACGTCTGTCACACAGTGTCAATGGCTCACCCAAGTTTGGCTCACAGGTGGCTGTTTTAAACATGCAGAGGACACTGTCACATATACTAAATGCTTGAACGGAGGCCTGTAGCCCGGTACCGCTGTGTGTGTGTGTGTGTGTGTGTGTGTGTGTGTGTGTGTGTGTGTGAATGAGTGTGTATGTGTGTGTGTATGTGTGTGAGTGAAACCTCTGCTCATCTGTATTCTAAGGCCAGGTGTTTTATTTCAGAGGCGATGAGCCAAGGTGAAATTGCCTTTTTTTCCCCAAGAATAACTCCTGGCCCATTTAAAATGGCTTATTTCCTTTCCCCTTATCTAATGTGAAACCCGCCCCCTACTCCTTCCTTCCCTCCCTCCTCCTGCCCCCCACTCCCCCCCCCACACCTCTCCTCCAGGTACATGGCTGTCACCCAGTTCTCCCCCACCCACGCCAGGAAGGCGTTCCCATGCTTCGATGAACCCATCTACAAGGCCACCTTCCGGGTCAGCCTGCGGCACGACCCTGCCTACCTGTCGCTCTCCAACATGCCCGTGGAGGCCTCCGGCACCGATGATGACGGCTGGGTGACCAACGTGTTCTCCCGGACGCCCAGGATGTCCACCTACTATCTGGCCTGGGCTGTGTGCAACTTCACCTACAGAGAGGCGCTGACAGACAGCGGAGTTCTGGTGAGTGTGAGAACAGGGTTCACTACCCTGGGGTGAGAGAGGGTGTCTGGATACCTTTAGTACCCAGTCAAAGTGTAGGCTAGAGCACCAGTGAATAGAGGAGATTGCTGTAAATGGAACAACATTGGATTATGTTACAATCCATCAAATTTATAGCAGTGGTGTTCAGAGGAACTGGTTGATGGATCTAGCTGTTCTTCTGGTCACCACGTGTTGTATGTTCTGGAGTGTTCTCCAAGGCCATCTCAAGGTCCGTCATATCCATCTTCCACAGTCACTGTGTGATAATATCATCTCTAAGCATTCCCCTTGTGTCCTGCCACCAGTCAGATGCCTTTTCTTTATCTTGACAACTTTCTCACCTTGGTAAGCTGTTAACTTTGCACCTCCTTCTCCCCCGCTTTATCCCCCCACACTCACACCAGTAGTCATATCAGTGTAATTGCTCCTCATTCATCACTCACACCATTACTCAAGGACACTCATATCATCACCCCCACACTGGCCCCTCTCTCAATGATGGGGCTCTAAACAATGTCCCTCTCTATCTATACCCTGCCTTGTATTTTCCCCTCCTCGCCCCTCCTCTGCTCTCCTCTCCTTTCCTTCCTTTCCTTTCTAGTCATCTCCTGTCCTGTGCCCTCCCTCTCTGCCTCGCTCCCTGCTTCCGTCCCCTCCTCTCCTCTCCTCCCCTCACCTCACCTCACCTCTCCTCTCTCCCACCCTGCACCGGTATTTGCCCATCAATCATATAACCATGGTAACGCCCTCCCCGAGTCCATCCATCATGGAGGAGCACGGCGGCTGCAGAGCGAAGGCTGCTGGAACGGAAGGCTCGTGTTGGAGGGTGGTGGAGCGGGGAGAACCAGCAGAGAGGACTCAGTGTCTGAGGCGGTTCTACTCAGTGCTACAGAACGGTCACTGGAGTCACTCACACTGAGACAGAGAGGGAGAGAGAGAGAGTGAGAGAGAGAGGGACAGAGAGAGAGGGACAGAGGGGGAGAGGGAGAGAGGGAGTGAGAGAGTCGGATAGAGATAGCGGGAGAGGGAGAGAGAGAGGGAGAGTGAGCGAGTGAGAGAGAGAGGGAGAGAGATGGAGAGGGCGTATGGTAAAGAGAGACAGAGAGTGACAAAGAGATGGACAGAGAGGTGCAGCATGGGTTATTTTATGTGCATGTTCTTCATATTGAGTATCAGAATGTAGAGAACTCTGTTCCTCTCCACTTGTTCTGCAGTGCTGTCAGCGTACTCAGATATTCTCTCCCCTTCCCTCCCAGCCACCCAGCAGCCCAGCGCCACATCAACACAGTTCTATGTAAACTTCCACTTCCTAATTGTGGCAGTTGAGAAGTTTAGCCACGCTCAAATGAGCCAAGCTTCCAGCCTGATGCCTCTGTGGGCCCTCCCATCTCTGCGGCTGGGACCACGGGGGAAGGGCCAGGGGGAGGGGCCAGGGGGAGGGGCCAGGTGAGGGGCTGCATGCTGGCGGTGCTCAGGTGCAGTTGAGCCTCTATCAGACCAGGGAGGATGAGGCCAGCTGTGCTTCACTGAGCTGGCTAGATGATATGATGACCAGTGGTAGTCTTAACACTGAGCAAGCTCAGTTCTGTATGCTAGCAGTGGGATTGAAGTATGTGGAATGCAACCTTGCGTGAGAACAGGGAGCCACACTCAGATGGCTTTGATTGGCTGACTGACAATGTGTCATGTGTTCATATTGACAAGTGTGTCCTCATTCTATGTCATGTCCGTCCCATGCCACTCACCATTTGCCTGGGGGTTCATTAGAATACACACACACACACACACACACACACACACACACACACACACACACACATACAGTATATACAGTGTGTATATCTCAAAACCATTTCTTCAGTGATTTAAATGAAATGCCAGACCGATGGCTCTTCCTCTACTGTTTTACCCACAGAGAGTTCTACTGTATACACTGTGTGTGTGTGTTTCCTGTCTAGCCTACAGGTAGGTCATCCTTCACAGGCAGCTGGCCACAGCCCTCTATCAAAACCACACTCCTAAACACCCCACTCTGCCAGCTAGACCTGAGGACACCACCAAGACAGGAAAATACATTGACAGAGAAAGTCATTATCTCTCCATACTCCCTGTGGACTGGAACACACACGCGCGCGCACACACCCACGTGTACATAATTTCACTTGTTATCAGAACGTGTGTGTGTGACTTCCAATCCCACATCACACAACATCAGCTCGCACGTTGCAGACACACAGACGTCGAGGCGTGCGCGCGCACATGCAATGCCTTGTCATCGCAGCCTTGAACGCCCTGTGTAGCTGGAAGTCTCCAGTGTTATTAAGCTTCCTCCCTTTGTGTGCTGCTCTGCCGGTAGGCGCTCTGCCTCTAAACCATCATCTCCATAACATCATGTCTACGAGATGTCCTCACCTGTCAATCAGCAGCCAGGGGGATTAGCCGCTGTGAGAAAATGCTAATTAGCCATTGCCTGTATTAATGCTCTGATGGTGAAACATTTAGCATAATAGCCTCCTTGAGCAACGGTTAAGGCTAGTGTTCCTGCCCTAGTATGTAGGCTGGCAAGCCAGGCACCCTGCACTGTGAGTATGGAATTATTGATTTACACAAGCATAAACAATAACTGTTAGCAGAGGCCAACCACAAACAACAGCAGCGCATTACTCAGTATGGGGTACACGAGCGTTAACGCCTCCCATCCAGTTCCTCCTCAGGTGAGGGAAGCCATCTTTACTCCCTGCGTGTTCCTCCAGGCTAGCGCTGTTCCCATCTGCTCAGCACAGCGATGGATGGATGAGCGTGTTCCAGGAAAATACATCAGCCTCCCTTTTCGCCTCTGAGAGGCCATCACTCTCTTCCAGACGAAAACACAGTGCAAGAACCTCCTCTGCACTTCTCACCTCTCCTCACTTCTCTTTTCCTCACATCTCCTCTCCTCACCACTCCTCACCTCTCCTCACCTCTCTTCTCCTCACATCTCCTCTCCTCACCACTCCTCACCTCTCCTCACTTCTCCTCACTTCTCTTCTCCTCACATCTCCTCTCCTCACCTCTCCTCACCTCTCCTCACTTCTCTTCTCCTCACCACTCCTCTCTTCTCTTCTCCTCACATCTCCTCTCCTCACCACTCCTCACCTCTCCTCACTTCTCTTCTCCTCACATCTCCTCTCCTCACGTATCCTCACCCCTCCTCACCTCTCCTCACCTCTCCTCACTTCTCTTCTCCTCACATCTCCTCTCCTCACCACTCCTCACCTCTCCTCACGTATCCTCACCCCTCCTCACCTCTCTTCTCATCTCCTCACATCTCTTCACCTCTCCTCACCTCTCCTCACCTCTCTTCTCATCTCCTCACCTCTCCTCTCCTCACCTCTCCTCACCTCTCTTCTCCTCTCCTCTCGTCTCCTCTCCTCTCTTCACCTTCAGGCAGGTTCTAGTGCTCCTAATGTCACAGCTGCCATCAGTATCACCTGGAATGGCTGCACGTCATCCCTGTGATGGATGACAGGAGGATGTTCAGTGCAGCAGCAGAGCGGAGGGTGGATGAACACTGAATGAGCGGGTTAATGATGTTCGACTTAGCCGTGGCGTGTAGGTGTTGTGAACGCACACGGATAGCAAGCGCCAGCAAGCACAATGGCAAACTTGAAATTGAATTTGAACTTGAACAAGGGGGAACTTGTGAAACCAAGACTGGAAGAGTTGCAAAGGCTTTTACCACTCAGGTCCCTGGCCGTGGAAACAGACACACACACCCAGATCAGCAGAGAGCCAGCTTCTTTTATACTCTAACAGAGTCGGACGTTTAGCAGAATTCTCCAGCGAGCTGAGGAATAAACAAACAGGCCGGCTCAGAGGGGAAGCAACTCCTGTCATCCTCTCCCTCCTTTCCCTCCTCACCCTCCTCTCCTTTATCCCCTCTCCCTCATCTCCCTCCTCACCCTCCTCTCCTTTATCCCCTCTCTCTCCTTTCCCTCCTCACCCTCCTCTCCTTTATCCCCTCTCCCTCCTCTCCCTCCTCACCCTCCTCTCCTTTATCCCCTCTCCCTCCTCTCCTCTCCTCTCCTCACCCTCCTTTACCTCCTCTCCCTCCTCACCCTCCTCTCCCTTATCCCCTCTCCCTCCTCTCCTCTCCTCTCTTCACCCTCCTTTACCTCCTCTCCTTCCTCTCCTCTCCTTCCTCACCCTCCTCTCCTCTCCCTCCTCTCCCTTCTCTACTCACCCTCCTCTCCTCTCCCTCCTCTACTTTCTCTACTCACCCTCCTCTCCCTCCTCTACCTTCTCTACTCACCCTCCTCTTCTCTTCTCTCCCTCCTCTCCTCTCCCTAATCTCCTCTCTTCTCCGTCCTCTCCCTTCTCTACTCTCCTCTCCCTCCTCTCTACTCCTTCCCCTCCCCTCCCCCATCCTTTCCCTCCTCTCCCCTCCTCTCCTCTCCTGATATTCTCTCTCTCTGTTTTGTCCTGTCCCCTCAGATCCGTTTGTACGCACGTCCAGACGCCATTGCTGGTGGAGCAGGGGACTATGCACTTCACATCACCAAGAGGATGCTGCAGTTCTACGAGGACTACTTCAAAGTCAAATACTCCCTTCCCAAATTAGGTAGGACACCCTTCAAACACAGCCCAGCTTATTGACTGTGTGTGTGTCCATGTGTGTGTCTGTGTTTTTATTATTATTTTTTTTTCTGTAACAAAGCGATAATGGTGAGTAAATGCTAAGTGGGTATGGTGCAAGGTGAAAATTGAATTTAGTGTTTAAAGTCAGTGTTCAATTACACTTCATTTGACCTTCCTTCACTTAATGCCATCTCTCTCTATCTCTCTTTCGCTTACTCTCTGCAGGGTTTTTTGTTCATATCTCTCTCATGCTTTCACAGTCTCTCCCTCTGTCTCTTCTTCTTACTCTTCCAATATTTTTCACCCTGTTCCTTCTCTCTCTCTCTGTCCCTCTGCCCCCCCCCCTCTCTCTCTCTCTCTCTGTCTCTCTGTCTGTCTGTCTGTCTCTCTCTCTCTCTGTCCCTCTCTCTCTCTGTCCCTCTCTCTCTCTTTCTCTCTCCCTCTCTCTCTGTCTCTCTCTCTCTCTCTGTCTCTCTTTCTCTGTCTAACTGCTAGGACTTGTTGGCAGTGTGAAATCTAGGACTAGTTGACTGCCAGTGTGATTTCTCTCTGTGTAGTTGCTGGCCATGGTGCAGAAAATGTGCATTTCATGTTTTTGTGTGTGCGTGTTTGTGTGTGTGTTTGTATGTCCCTGTGTGTGCATGTGCTCAGCAGTCAGTGTGTGCTGACATAAGAGTCTTGTTTTGTGTATGTCTCGCTCCATTGGGTTGCTGTCAGTTTGGCGTCTTCATTTAAATATACCCATCAATCTCTCCAACACAGCTCCTCACCCCTACCCCACTTCCTCCCATCGTTCCTCTTCCCCTCGCCGCCTACTGACGTCCGCCCGCTCGCTCCTAGCTAGATTGGTGACTGCGAAGTGTGTGTGAGCATGTGAGCGTGCGTGCCTCACCCTCCTGCTTTCCTGCTCTTAACCGCCCCTCCCCTCCCGCGCCCCAGAACCTAGACTCCATCTGTCCAGCCAGGGGAACAGACAACCGGGCAGCAGAGGGAGAGAGAGGGCCTGTTGTACCTCCAGAGCCCCTCTAGACTTCATGGGCCCTAACCCAGTACTGCTCACACACTGGGGGGCCTCCGTGACCCGGCTCACGATCAGTCTCTGACTCGTGTTCTGTATGTTCATGCCAGCAAGTAATGCCTGGGGTGCTCTGAGGAGGTTTCACCACAGTGAAGCCAAGTGCAACAGGCTTAAATGTGTGCACAATGATGCCAATAAAGCGTAGCACTTGTTAAGTTTCACTTCTCACAGTTTGGAGAACAGGCTGTCCCGATGACAAACTCTGTGAAGTAGAGTCGATAGATTAGCTGGATGAAGACGTGGTCGAACGATCCCCCGGAAAAGTTTTGTGGACTTGAGAGTCAGGACACGACTCAAAACAAACATCCTGAAATGGGGTCATATGGACCCAGGTCTTGTTTGGATGTCGTGTCATTGACGCACTGTTCCTCAGTCCTCCTCACAGGACACTGAGCAGTGTATTGCTTCATGAAGTCAACTTCGGCTCGTTGTCTGCTCAGGAGTCCAACAGAGTTTGCTTTTTTGGGTCACGAACCCTCGCTGTTCCACTCCTCTCAGGACACCGAAAAAACCCAGTTTCACAGGGTCAACTTTCTTCTACTTTAGTGATCCAGTGCTGTGAACTCCAGCTATGACTCTTGGGACACACGCTGTTCCAAACACTGATCTTTTCTTCCATCCGCTCTCTGCAGTGATTCTGTATGTGTTTGTAGCCTGCATCGACCCCTACATGCTTAGCTGTGTGTGCGTAACAAGCTTCGCGCTTACATAAATGCACCATCTGGGAGCAGCATGGCGGCAGCAGTTGCACAGCCTCCGGACGACACACACACACACACACACACACAATCTTCCTCACTGTTGAACACTTTGGCACACGGTGACGTCACAGCGTGAGACGGCCTCTTGGGAGAGCACGCACACAGGCGGTCCACGGGACCGAAGCAGCCCACCGGGAAGACGTCTCGCATCATGTTCAATCTCAAACCCTCGTCCCTGTAATGATACACTGGATCACTTGACTGGATCTAATAAAGACACAAAACATGTTATTACTGATCGGAGCGGTCATTTAGAAAGTGGCTTTGCTGTCATTTTAAATGTGAGTAGTATGTTCTGCCCAATTTACTCAAGCTGGCTCAGTGTAGTGTGTGGTTAAGTTGCCTTCTGAATGAAGGATGAGAGGGGGTTTTATTCAAGCAGAATGCTGTCATTTTGAGCCCTCCAACAAACACACGCTCCATAACACTTTCTGTTACCCAGGCGATCTTTCCCAGCATAGTTCACACTTCTCCTGAGTGTTTCTCTCTGCATTCACTTTTGAATCTCTGAAAGCTCCCCCCCCCTCTTTCTGTTCTACCTTTTCTCAACCTGTTATTTTCCTGTCAGGCCTTCCTCCAGCTGCATTCAGAACTTGTCACCGGCTCTTCGTGTGTTTAGTCACAGCTTTTGGCATGGCAGACAGTCGGGATCGTCTGCTATGGGCCTGGCTCTGGCTCAGAACACCACATGATCACCCCAGTTGCACCCCAGCTACCCCCTACCTCCTCACACCCTCCATTATCTTAACAAGCTCTCTCATCCCGGGTGAGCAACGACACCACAAATGCCTCCTCCATCATGCCTTTCCGTTGTTCTGTCCTCGAATCTTAACCAGACTCCAATTAGAAGCACTTAATCACCGAGGGCTCTGTCCTTCTATCGTGACTGTGACTGTACAGCACACAGGGAGGGAGAGGAGGGAGAGACGGGAAAGAGGAGGGGGAGAGGGAGATTGCAGTAGAATAGAGGGAGAGAGAAGCAGGGGGTTGTTGGAAGGAGGGGGAGGAGGAGAGTGAGGACTAGTTTCGAGGGCGGGAAGTAGCGCGACTCAGAGGGAGTTTACTGGTGTATTTTGCCCCCTGTGGTGACTGTCTTCACAGAAGTGTCTCTGTCATTTCTCTTGTTGTGACGGGTGGCTGAGGGAGAGAGGGAGGCATGGAGACGGGGATGGAGAGAGGCGAGCGGCTTCTCAAATTTCTCTGCGTTCTCAGTCTGCTCCCCCGGAGTTTCAAAAGCTAAGGCTCAAAGTGTAAAACTGCATAATGAAACCAATGATTCATCACTTTTAATGATAGGGGAGGTTTGCTGAAAGGACTGAAATAGCTTATCTCCATTCTATTTCACTCTGCGATTCATCTGAAGGAGCTTTATTGGCGAGAGAAAACCTTCCTTGTGTCCCCCCTTCTGAACACGGGACCTCACACCATGGTTACTGTGTGTAGGCTCTCCTGTCCTGGAATACTGTTCATCAGGTTTGAGCTCAGCTGCTACACTGCTCAGCCATCTATCATATCGATCCACTGTAATAGTCGGAGGAGAGGAAAAAGAAGGCATGATGGATGGATGGATGGAAGGTTGTCTACGTGCTACTTGGGGTTACATTGGCATGTTGGCAAGGGCGGAACCTTGGAAAGCAAGGGAGAAAAGGAAGCGGAGATAGATATGGTGACATCACTCATCCGCTGTCAAGGTGACAGCATACTTGAGATGGATTACAGCCCATGACAGAACTGATCTGTAATCAGATGATGAGGCATGAAAAATGTGATCTGAATCTGTTTTGGCCTGTCTTCCTGTAAAGAGACATGCATGGAGATTTTGATTGGTCAGACCAAGTGTAGCCCTTTTTAACGATGCACTCGTCACTTTGGTTGGCAAGGTCAGATGTAAACCAGTTTCAGTTTGTTTGTCGTTTCATAATTTATTTAATTGATCAGTTATTTAACAGAGATTTTCAAGTAATTCACTACATTTCAAAACTGTGGACGTAGTCATTAAGTTTTCATGTGTACGAACCTTTACATTCACAATGATTGGTTCAGTAGCTTGTATCTTGTCTGGTGTTCATACAACATTAATAGTCTAGCAATAAATGATGTATAACAGAGTGGAGTAGGACTTAGTTGTACTGCTGTAATGCAGGCTTGCAACAGCAGTGGTCAGTTTGTAGTAAACTTGTTGGGTGTTCTGGGCCTGTTAAATGAGACAGTTCTGTCTAAGCCAGGGCATGGTCTAGTAACAGAAGCTGGTCAACGGTGGACTATTGTAACGTACAAACAAACACACACAAACAAACACACACACTCTTCCACACAGGCTACTGCTTTTATTCTGCGCATATTCTATTTATTATGATGAAGAACATCATATTGAAGGTCCCATGGTCTCCTTAGAGGGGTTTCTTCTGGATTTGGAGATGTGGGTGAGTGTTTGGAGACCCTAGGCTTGGTCCTCAGGCCTGGGATTAGATGCTGTTGGCTCCAGAGCTGTTCCCTCCTGCTCTGTGGGAGCGGTGCCAAGAGCATGCCAGGCTGGCACAGGGACATCTCCTGCTCACTGTGTCACGCCTGGAAGCACCACCAAGGTCACCTATCCCACCAGCCGAGTGGCAAACACACCCACACATGCACGCACATTCTGTCACGCTCGCACACACTGGTACATACGCGGTCATAAATGCACGCACACAGCCACTGTCACCAAAGGCTTGGCACGCACATGCACCCCTGTTGCCTCTGTGGTTTGGCACACACACGCACACACCCACACACACACTCACACTATTCACACAGTTTTGACACTAGTCGTGTTGGCCATAGTCCACACATCATCCTTGTAACTCACCGTCAACTCCACCCACGCCTGACTGCACTGTCACACCGTCACACTAGGAAGACTAAAGGACACACACGCACACACACACACACACACACACACAACAGATACAGAGGGAAGCGACAAAGCCACGCAAATATTCAATTTCCTGTATAGGTGCTTCACCTCCTTCCTCAAGGAGCTTGATCAGTATCACCTCTTTCTATTTCAAACCAGCACACACAGCACACACTCATAAAACCTGGGATAATGATAATCTGTAATAGAATTCATTATATTTCTGGGCTCCAAGGTTAGATCAGGGTTAGTGCTTAAGCGGGCTGGGAGCTTGCAGTCAACTGGCCGTTTCAAACAAACTACAGAGGAAGCAAGGTTAGGGCCAAACACAGTCAAGAAGCCTGATAAAGATATCATAAGTCAGACCAATGATAGGGCCAGCAGCTCTGTAACCTCAGAAGCTACATGAAAAGCTAATCAGAGTCATTTAACGGAGCTCTCTGTGTGTTGAAGACAATAGCTGATGGCACACTGTCATGTGGACCTTTCTGCGGACTGGCTCGTTTCATCTGTGGAGGTGTTTGAAAGATTTAGAGTAGAGCTGCACTAACATACACAGTGATATCAAATCTACTGAACTGACAAGGCTCATCAAGCTAACCCAACCATGTCTATTCAGAGAATTCACATGCAAACATTTGCACTCAAACAACATTCTCATACACACACACACCTGCATATTCCCTGCTGGGTAGCAATAATAATGTAATGTGTAACTGCCCCGGCGTGGTATTAGGTATAAGCTTGGTATTAGGCATCAACTGTCCTACGACCATCCCATTCTAAAGCCTTGTCTTCTACTGCTAACAAGATTAGTTTGCGTGTGAGTGTGTGTCTGTGAGAAGAGAAAGAGAGATTGCGTGTGTATGTGCACAAGTGTGTGTGTGCGCGCGTGAGAGGTCCGTCTCCTGGCTTGGTGTCAGAGCTCATTGGCGTTGGTTATTAGCAGAGCGAGAGATAGTAGAGGAGAAGAGATGGTTATTAGCATGGAGGGAAGAAGGGAGCGAGAAAGAAAAGAAAGCTATTGGATCTCTTGGAGTCTTTGGCGCCGGCTCTCTCTCTCGGAGGGAATTAGAGTAAGCCGTACTAGTTAGCGTAGCAGCCAAATGTCTGGAAACAGACTCTGGGAGCCCTTGCACACCGAGACACTCATTAGCCAATGGTACGAGAGCTGGAGAATTGTCGGTGAAGACTTTTGTATTTGTGCTTCATATCTGTGGCGTTGGAATTAGATTGTTATTAATAGATACTGCAGCATTAAGTCGATTTTCTTAGGCATAAACACATACCATACGAAATGGACTGTCGTTTATTTTCATTTCTTAGAGTTGGCTCTAGAGGAGTAGGAATGTTGCAAAAATCCATAACACGCTCTTTCTCTCTTTCTTTCGCTCTTTCTCTATCTTTCTCCATCTCTCTTTCTCTCTCTCTCATCATCCCCTGTCCTATTTAACTCTCTCTCCACTGTTCTGTTATGAAAACCCTGACCTTGATTTTTTGTCAGGGTTCGAGCAATACTTTTTCAGTATACTGTATGTATGTGCTTGCTTGTATGTGTGTGTATGTGTGTATGCGTGTGTGTATGTGTGTGTGTGTATGCTTGATTGTGTGTTTGTGCGTGTGTATGCGTGTTTGTGTTAGCTCCACTGGCTGTTGAGGGAAGACTGACGAGGAGAGCGCTAACTCACCCTGACGGCTTCAAGTCATGGTTCAGTGTGTCTGTCTGACCATATGCTCCCTCTCTGCTCCTCTCCTGTCCTGTACTCTCCCCTCCTCTCCCTCCTCCCATCCACTCCACTCCACTCCTCTCCTCCCCATTCCTGTCTTCTTCCCTCCTCTCCTCTCTGCTCCCCTCCTCTCCTCTTCTCCACCAGGGGTGTAGAGTGTTTCCTGTTAGGTCAGCAGAAGACGGAACAGGTCTGCATGGTTAAACGTGCTGACGTGTGGGTGATGACGACCACAGCAGAGCTGCTGGGGGGAGAAATCTATCTCTGGCCTGTGGAAGCATGTGGTCTGAGGAGACGGCAGGCTCCAGAGTGTTACAGCATCGTCATCACGCACTGTCATCAACAACGTGCAGATGTGTGTTTGTGTGTGCGTCTGTGAGAGTGTGTAGGATGTTCGAACGTAAGGCAGTACATCACCACCATGTGCCAGCGTGTTGTGTTAGCATGTGTCCATACCTGTGTGATTGTTCATAAGTGCTAGTACTTTGAGCACAGTAAGACATTCCAACCCCCCTTCCCCCACACACGCACGCATACACGCACACACGCACACACAAACCCCATCTCGCCTCACAGAACTGGAGTCAGTAATTCACCTCCTGTGTGTGCTTTAAATCATTCTCATTTGTCTTGAGGCTAACGCTGTCTAAGGCTGTCGGCTGTTTTGTCAGAGCAGCGCTCAGACCCCATATATCACTGGGCTGTGACGACAGGGGGTTCGCTAAATTGGACACTTAGTTACAACCGCCTGGCTCCTTCTGTGGTGGCTTAACTGTTTCAGCTCCCCTCGTTCTGGTACATGTGTGAGCGTGAGTTTGTTTGTGTGAGTGTGGAGGTGTCTGTGTCTATGCCAAACCTCTCAGTCAGTCAATCACTCGCTCCTCCACTCACTCACTCACTCACTCACTCACTCACTCACTCACTTACTCACTCTTGTATGTCCATGCCTGTGTGTGTAAATTCTTGTGTTTTTACAGTATCTGTAAAACACACATACACACATTCATATCCACACACATCAACTGACTGTCCATATATGTGTGTCCCTGTCTGTGTGCCTGTGTGTTTGTAGGAATTTCAACAACCAGTGTTGGTATTACACCAGTAAAGCTAAAATATCTTGTGACAGTATGTTGGCTGAGAATTTGTAATAAGGGATTTCATCCAGACAAAATGGACTCAGGGGGACTGGTCAATAATCCATGATGTAATCCCATAATTGGATTGATTATGACAAAGAGAGAGAGAGAGGGAGGCTGCGGGCGGCCAAACGGAACTCTCTTTCTGCTGTCTCCCTGGGCAACTGATGGAGATGCCATTCACAGTGTCGCATGGAGCGACACAGTCACAGAGAGGTCATTTAAAACTCTCAGTTTGTGTGTGTGTGCATGTGTGAGTGTGTGCTGTCGTGTGTGGGTACAAGCGTGCTTGTGTGTGTGTGTGCTCTATTCTCTGGTGATTAGCCTGGCAGGCAAGTGAAGCCGCGTTCATTAAATCCACTGCCCCCCCAGTCAGACAAGATGCAGCTCAGAGCAGAGGCCCAACTACACAATCCATGGAAACCTAATCCTACCACAGAGATCTCCACACTGAGACCCACTGGTAAATTCATTAGTTTCATTGAATTGATGCTGACCCAGAATGGATCTGATCCACAGTGAAAGAGAACTAGATTTAATAGGAAGTGATCTCATAAAGTGCACTGACCTCTCCTTTCCTCTCTTCCTCTCAGCTGATGTGGCTACTCTGTGCTAGCTAAGGCCAGTACCAGGTTACACCTCATAATCAATACGAACTCTGCACCAGGAACTCCATACCAATAGGTGGGCTGGCTTTGAACTGCCCTTTCCCATCCCATTGGCATGCATCAAGGCTCTCTCTCCTCCCTGCACCCCTCGCATCTTAAAGAACTGCAGGAAAACTCCACAGCCACAGTAGCCATCTTGGTTCTGTGGATGTCGGCGGTAGAGCGGTAGCCTTTTGGTCTTAGCCTTCCTCTTCAGAAAACACACATAGACTACTGAACCACGAGACTGGCTTCTCCTCCTTCTAGTTGGAATAGTCGGAAAGATTGAGCTATGAGATTTGAACGTAGCGAACTGATTTTCACCGACAATGAAGTATCCGCATAGCATATGTTTAGCAATCCTACCAATCCACCAGATGTCTGTTCTATTCTATTCTGTTCCGTTATGTTTGATTCCATTCTGTTCTGTTCAATTCTGTTCTGTTCTATTCTATTCTATTCTGTTCCGTTATGTTTGATTACATTCTGTTCTGTTCTGTTCTGTTCTATTCTATTCTGTTAAATTCAATGTAACTGTTGTTTCTCAGATACCTGAGAATACCTGATGTTTATGTTTCTGGAGTTGTGTTGTTTACGTTGGGTTTGTTGTTGGCGAACAGTAGTCACTGTGACACCTCCATTACCTGTGATAGAGTGCACACCCGAGGCGTAGAGGATGAGCTCACCGATGACGACTCCTCTCACCACTCGACCCTGATTAGCACTGCTGTAAAATGACCAGATTAGGGTGTTACAGACACACGGGCGAGGCCATGACCTGTTCGTGTCCAGAGACCCATTTTCCAGTTAGTCTCCTAATGAAAGGAGAGAAGAGAGACAAGGTGAAGTGCAGCAAAACTAATCAAATCCCACCCAGACGCAGTGTGTTATGAAGTACACACCTTGGGGAGAGAGCGTTACGGAGGAGATTGGATGAAAAAGAGAAAGAAAACAAGAAGATTGCATGTGTTTGTGAAGGACTTCGGGTCGGATTGACTGTCTGAAGCTACGTAATGATGGACAAGGACAGAAGCTGCGTTTGAGTGTGTCTAGAAGTTAACAAGAAGTTATTTTGTTCTTGTTTGTTTGTGTAATGGGCCTCAGTGCTTGTGCAGATACTTTTACACAAGTGTGTTTGTGTGCCTGCTGCTTAGTTGGAGCAGAATCAATCAGGCGTTCTTAGTGCTAGGCAGGGTCTCATATGTTGCTCCTGACAACACTGTGATGTAATGTCTCCCTGGGAGGTAGCTGATGGCCTGGGGTCGAGAGGGAGAGAAAAAGAGTGAGAGACTGAGATAGACAGAGAGTTTGTGTATGTAAGGGAGAGCGAGCGAGAGAGAAAGAGATGAGAGGAGGGGAGAGTGGAGGAGGAGGAGCGCACAAATGAGACTGTAGGGCAAATTGCCATGTGTGAACGCAGGAGCGGTGAAGATGGAGGGAGGGAGGGAGGGAGGGGAGGCAGGGAGGGAGGGGAGGAGGAGGAAAGAGGGGTGTACAGACAGCCTGGAGGGCTATGGTAACTTCATGTGTATAATTGCCGTGAGCCTGGGGAAGACAGGCTTGCTGCCTGGCATGGCTGTAACCAATCAGAGGTCTGGCAGGCACACAGGTTGGCATGGCCGTAGCCAATCAGAGAATGGCACTAGGCTGGTGGGCAGGCATTTCCGTGGCCAATCAGAGTGCTGTACCTGGCCTGAGCCACAGCACAGAGTGACTGAAGGAGAATCCATAAAAAGCTGCTATAAAAAGACTGGCCAGCTTCTCTGACTGTGGGCTAACTAGCCTTGTTTGTGCTTGTGTCTGCGTGTGTACATACTGCAGGTTGCATACCTACATATATGTGTTTGAGTCTGTGATGTTGTGCTCCAAGTTAGTTTGTTGACATGTCAGATGAAGTCAGCCATCAATTCTGTGAACTGTCAAAAGACATATCCAGCTCAGCCAACTGTTCAACAACAAGGGAATTCATGTTTACGCTTATCTCTCGACATTGTCAGGGAAGCGGTTGCTATTGGATGCAACACATTCTTATTAACATATACACTTGTGCATGCGTGTCTGCGGTGTTATTGATCATTTTCACTTTCATCAAGGCTCAAGGTTTTTTTTTTCCTGCAGGGTGATTGTCTTCTTTTGCTTGTTATGATAATTGCAAAGATAAGTTTTGAAGGAGCATGAGTCACCACAGCCTGTTGTGGTAGAGTGGGTGGAACCCAGACATGGTGAGGAGAGTGGGGGTCGTTACGGGGACGTGGGCGAGCACTGCCTGGGGTTCGAGGAAGGAGGCTGGTAATGCGAAGGTCGCTAGTTTGAGTCCCATGCCGCAAGCTTAAAGGTCTTGTCTCATCTTGTGCTGCTTCAGGATGATGGGACAGATGAGAACAGGAGGCTAAAGATAGGGGTCATGGTGAGTGATATTAGCTTGGACTGTGAAGCTCAAGGCTCAGTTCCTGGTCGAAATGCACTGGACATAACTCTGGAAATGTCCCTAATTACTGGATCTTTAATTACATGTAGGTCACAGTCTCGCTGCCTCAAGTTAACCCATGTATCCAGCCCTAAATGACCTGGGAATGTCCTAGCCTGGGCTAGTACGTAGACTAGGAGAGCAGGACTCTGACATGGCTGGTCTGGCTGCCTTTCTGGTTGTCTCTATCTATTTGTCTGTCTGGCTGCCTCTATCTGTCTGCCTGTCTGGCTGCCTCTATCTGCCTGTCTGGCTGCCTCTATTTGCCTGTCTGGCTGCCTCTATCTATCTGTCTGGCTGCCTCTATCTATCTGTCTGGCTGCCTCTATCTGTCTGTCTGGCTGCCTCTATCTATCTGTCTGGCTGCCACCATCTATCTGTCTGGCTGCCTCTATCTGCCTGTCTGGCTGCCTCTATCTGCCTGTCTAGCTGCCTCTATCTGCCTGTCTAGCTGCCTCTATCTATCTGTCTGGCTGCCTCTATCTGCCTGTCTGGCTGCCACCATCTGTCTGTCTGGCTGCCTCTATTTGCCTGTCTGGCTGCCTCTATTTGCCTGTCTGGCTGCCTCTATCTATCTGTCTGGCTGCCTCTATCTATCTGTCTGTCTGGCTGCCTCTATTTGTCTGTCTGGCTGCCTCTATCTATCTGTCTGGCTGCCTCTATTTGCCTGTCTGGCTGCCTCTATCTGTCTGTCTAGCTGCCTCTATCTGTCTGTCTAGCTGCCTCTATCTGTCTGTCTGGCTGCCTCTATTTGCCTGTCTGGCTGCCTCTATTTCCCTTTGTGGCTGGCCCTGTCTACTTCTCTGGTTGTCTCTCTACCTTTCTGACTGCTTCTATCTGCCATTCTGGGTGCCAATATATGCCTCTCTGGTTGTCTCTATCTGCTTCACTATCTGCCTTCCAGGCTGTTTCTCTGCCAGAAGGTAGGCGGGGGTCGGGGGTGGGGTGGGAGGGTTGCCGAGGAGTGTTAAAGGTGAACAGACTGGAGGGAAGCTGGGAGCTTTTGAGCACTGTGGTGACAGTTTTATGCTCTAATGGTCTCCATATCTTTCTCTGACTTCCTCGGTATCTTTCCCTCTCTCTCTCTCTCTCTCTCTCTCTCTTTCTCTTTCTCTCTCTCTCTCTCTCTCTCTCTCTCTCTCTTGCACTCTCTCTCTTGCTCTTTTTATTTGTTGTTCTGTTCTGTCAGTTCCAAGACCAGGGTCAGAGTGGTCACCCATGGCAACAAACTCTGTTGACTCTCTCTGACTTTGCCTTTTGACAGACCTGCCACGGTTTTACTGTTTCAATCTACAAAAGGTCTGCATCCGGGTCTCTCTGTCTCCCCTTTCTCCTCCTTTGACTCCCCCTAGCCAGCTCTCTTTTCATCTGTTCACACCATCTACTCATTTTTTCTATCATCTTACTTTTAATTTCTCACACCTTTCGCACATTTCTTGTTCTCTCTGTCTGCTGAGCTTGTCCAAGGGGAGATCTAACACGCACACACACACACACACACACGCACACACACACACACACACACACACTTATTTAGCCTCTTTTTATGTCAGCCCATTAGCTAACGTATAGACAAGTCCAACTGTGTGTGCCTGTGTGAGTGTGTGTGAGAGAGAGTGTGTGTGTGTAAAGGTTATTCACTGTCAGAGCTTCTTCTGACTAGCCTGCTAGAGTACTGTGGTGACACCTCTCTGTCACAGAGCTTTTCTCAGCCTCTCTGTCTCTCTTCTCACCGTATGCTTTTATACAACACATCATTGTGTTGTTAAAGTGTCCTGTCATCTCCAAGGGACACTCACAGGCTCTCACTTGCCATATTAGTGCAGTGATTGCTTACACCCCCCCCCCTCCTCACCAACACACACACACACACATGCACACACACATGCACACACACGCGCACACACACACACACACACTCAGGCAACACTCACGCACTCTGTCTCTTTTTCCGTCTCAGTCTTGGCGACTCTGTTTCGCACTTTCACTCTCATCCTCTCTCAAATGCAAATGGGAGATGTCAAAACAGAAAACATATATGAGATATATCTAATAAATATCTAACTTTGTTATTTGTTCTGTTCCCTTTCTTTTGTACTCCTGCCTCACTGTGCTCACTGTGCTCACAGTGCTCACTGTGCTCAGTGCTCACTGTGCTCTCTGTGCTCACTGTGCTCTCTGTGCTCACTGTGCTCACAGTGCTCTCTGTGCTCACTGTGCTCACTGTGCTCAGTGCTCACAGTGCTCAGTGTGCTCACTGTGCTCACTGTGCTCACTGTGCTCAGTGCTCACAGTGCTCACTGTGCTCACAGTGCTCTCTGTGCTCACTGTGCTCACAGTGCTCTCTGTGCTCACTGTGCTCACTGTGCTCAGTGCTCACAGTGCTCACAGTGCTCACTGTGCTCTCTGTGCTCTCTGTGCTCTCTGTGCTCACTGTGCTCACAGTCCTCACTGTGCTCAGTGCTCACTGTGCTCACTGTGCTCTCAGTGCAGGCTGTGCTCACTGTGCTCTCAGTGCTCACAGTGCTCACAGTGCTCACTGTGCTCAGTGCTCACTGTGCTCAGTGCTCACTGTGCTCACTGTGCTCAGTGCTCACTGTGCTCTCTGTGCTCACTGTGCTCACTGTGCTCACAGTGCACACTGTGCTCAGTGCTCACTGTGCTCACTGTGCGCACTGTGCTCAGTGCTCACAGTGCAAGCTGTGCAAGCTTGAGAAATGCCTGTATACGGCGATAACATTTATGCTGCGTATTTGTTCGACTCTGCCGGCTCTTCCCACTGTCCCTAAATACTTCAGTGTGTTGCTTCCTTTCTTCTCTTCCCACTCAACATACACCTGCACTGCTCAGAGAACATCAATCACATCTCCGCTGCTGAAAAGGCCAGTACTGTTCTGCCCTGCCCCCCTCATTACAGTCATACCTGCACTACGCTTTTACATCTGAACCAGGGAGAATGCAATGCAATCATTGGCCACCCTGGCAGCGAACCAAACCAATCACAACCCAATATTAAGCGCTCTTGTTGAGCCCTGGGCACTGTGTTGGTCGTCTGCCCTGTGTGCTCTGTTCCCGCCAATCAAAAACACACGCACACTCTTTTACATGGTCTCTCTCTCTTATTCTATTTTACGTTTTCTATCTGTAACACACTCACACGGACAAACACACACACAAGTGCACACACACTCACGTGCGCGTTCTCTGGTGTGTTTCCAGGTACTGTATATGCCACCTCCAGTGAGTGTCCACGTTGATTAGCCATCCCTAGCTCTGATCAAAGACACATCAAAGATCCACGCTTTGCAGAGAGAGCGAGGGAGAGGGGGAGGAGAAAGAGAAAGAGGAGAAGGCGGATGACGAGAGACACTGGGTTAGAGAGAGAGAGAGTGTGAGAGAGCGTAGGGAGTAGGAGTGAGAATGAGAGAGGAACTGAGAGAGAGAGAGAGAGAGAGAGAGAGAGAGAGAGAGAGAGAGAGAGAGAGAAGGCGAGATGGGGGAGAGAGAAGGGAAAAGAGAAATGGAAGGAGGAAGGGAGGAATGCCAGGCCAGGGGGTTGCAGGTTTTTACAGCATTCTAGTACATCTCCTATCTTATCATCTAATCACATCTCACATTCCCTTTCATATCATATCTCCAAATGTATCCACATTTCATACTGTATATAATACATATCTCACATTATATTTCATATCCAATCTCACAACTTCTTTCTGGTTGTATATCTCATCATTTGTACAGTCATATATCCGCCCACATCTCATTTGATCCCCTTTATACGCTTTCTGACCTGTGAGTGGATGAGAAGACCCATAATTCTCTCCATTCATCACAAAGACCTTCTCCCGAACTTCAGCTCATATTAAGTCTGTGTTTACATGTAAACATGCTGTTTTGTTCCCCCATCTCTCTGGAACCCTCAGCAGGCGTCCTTTAAGAGCATATTAGCTGCCAGGGTCGATGCCATTGATCGTGCTGACCGCCAAAGCTCCCAATGGTTGTAAACAAAGCTTGGTTCAGCGTATCGACTGGCAGGGTGAGGGGGTTACTGGAGAAGAAGACCGTCAGAAACAGAAGTCATCGATCACAGATTAGAACACACCCGGATACATACACACACACACGTAAATACTCACACAGGTACACGACCCCTTGTTATGTACTCTATTTTCATATCATCTCTCCATCGAGGTGGTGGGCAACTTCCTGTTTCATCATCTTCAGTTATCAAGTTATTGACGTCCTTGCTGTTGGTCGCGTTAGACAATATAAACAGAATCCGGATACCAGAAGTCCAGAAATCCAATTTGAAAGTCGCAGCACTTGTTCATAAACTCTCTGTTATTTTGCTCAGGGAAGTCGTTTTTCTCTACTCATTTTTGCTATCTTTTTTTCTTCCTCGCCCCTCGCCCCTCTCTCTTTCTCCCATCTCCTTCCCTCTTTCTCCTCTCTCCTTTAAATATTGCATTAGTTTAATAAGGGCAGGGTTCTTAAGCGTTGTAAATGCCAGCTGAAGGTTATCACCACCCGATTGACCCCTCTCTCTTATCATCTGACCTCTGACCAATGAGGAACCGCGATAAGAGACTTAAGCTAGGGGCTCAGGGTTTAACAGTAAAGGTCTGCTGTGGTTCAAATGTATCATCAAACTTGAGTTCAAAGAGACTGGCAGAGCAGGCAGAACTAGAAAAAAAATGATTAGTCGGTATCTTGTGTCCTTCTACTAAAAAAACAAAGTTTGTTTTTCCACATAAAGGACTCTACTTGATGCTGTTTTCAGAGAGGGATATTCAGGGGGAGAAAGAGGGTGAGTGAGTGAGAGAGAGAGAAATAGAGAGAGAGAGAGATAGGTAGAGAGAGATAGAGATAGAGAGAGGGATAGAGAGAGAGATTGAAATTGTACATTGGCACATCCTGCTGCCAAAAAAACCTCACGCCTGCTCTTCCAATCAAGATCCCTGATGAGGAGATCCTGCCAAATGATTGGTCCCCAGGCCCAGAGCCCCTTTAAGGGGTGGGAGTGTGAACATGCAAGCATTAATGACAGCCTCACCAGACTGCCTAGGATAAAGAATATTCCAAATAGGCTGCCACTATGGCCTGGTGGGGTTTGGGCCTGACTATTCTGTATACTAAACAGCTAGATACAAGCCCTGGGGAAACACAGGGTGTCATCAGGGCAGGGGCTGGGACTGAAACATGAGCTGGGGGTGGAGAGGTGTGGAGAGGTATGGAGAGGTATGGAGAGGTGTGGAGAGGTGTGGAGAGGTATGGAGAGGTGTGGAGGTGAGGGGGGGTGGTGGTGGAGGTGTATATCAGTCGGGGAGGGTTTCAAAGAGAGAGAGAAAAAGAGAGGAGTGAAAGTGTCACTAATCTATTCCTGGCACGTTAGCCATGTCAGTCAGTCAGTCAGTCAGTCAGTGCCTGTAGTGTTTGAGATCAAGCCATACTGTCATGGCTTTCTGTGTGATGTGTGGAAACAGCTAATGGTCTGTGGTGTGTGTGTCTGTGTGTGTGTGTGTGTGTTTGTGTGCATGTGATGTCATGGCATGTGACAGCTGGTGTCTCTGTTACAACCTTTAGCTTGAGGGGATACAATGCAAGTGCAAAATGTATCATGTGCCGTGCATGAGAAAACAAAGTGTTGTGTCTGTAGCTGATGGAGGTTATTTATCTCGATTAGTTTTAGTGTTCGTCATCAAGGGTTCCTCCCAACACATCTACCCTCTTGTCAACAAATACACACACAGGCACACTGACACACACGAACACACACACACACACAGGCACACTGACACACACACACACACACACACACACAGGCACACACGAACACACACACACACAAGCACATTGACACGAACACACACACACACAGGCACACTGACACACACGAACACACACACACAGGCACACTGACACACACGAACACACACACAGGCACACTGACACACACAAACACACACACAGGCACACTCAAACAAATAAACAATCATAACCATAATAGTGTAAAAATAGAGATTTTTTGTATTCCTTCTATTTTTGCAGTAAGAAAAGAGACGTTTTTTGGTTTTGTTTTGAAGTCAGAATGACAGTTTAAGTTCAACATCAAACGCGCAGTGAGAGAAGAGATGAAACTGATGGGGAAGCATCTCTCTTCTGACTGTGTAGGTCTGTGTGTACGTCTGCACCAGTTTGTGTAGGTGTGAGCGTGTATTTATGTGCGTTTTTCTGAGTGCACGCGTCAGACTGTGTGACAACACGCACATATAATATCACATTTGAGTTTGCGCTGCTTTGAAGGATATGGTGTTCTGTGCTGGCGCAGTGTTCTCCTGTGTGTGAGTGTATGTCTGTGTGTGCGTGTGCATGCGTGCTTGTGTGACATTGAAAACTGGGGCCCTTCTAATCATGTTTTAAACCTTTCCATGATGTGTGCGTCTGCTTGCGTGAGGATGTGTGTGTGTGCATGTGCCAGGGTGCTCCGATCACATTCGCCTTGCTGTCACCTGGGGTGTGTGCGTGGGCGCTGTTGAGGCACATTGGACGTACTCCACACAGAATACAACAGAATGAAGCAGAGCAGTGGAAAGGATCCCAGGGGGGGAAGGCTGTTTGATTGGCTGGGTAGATGGTTCAAAGGCAGACTCTGCTCGGCTCCATAGATTTTGACATTGTCACCTCTGATATCTTTAGGTGGATCCCGGGTTTGAATGTGATGAACAAAGAGGGGCGTAGTGAGGGGGAGAGAGAGGGTGGAGAGAGAGGTGGAGGGAGCACAAGAGTCTGGAAGAGAATGTGATATGGTGATAGAGGCTGGAGAGAGAAATGGATGAAGAAAAAGGCTGGAAGGAGATGGAGATGAAGTCTAGAGAGCGATGGAGATAGAGACTGCAAGACGTGGAGATGGAGAGATAGAGACTGAAGGATCTGGAGATGGAGAGATATAGACTGGAGGATGTTAAGTTGGCGAGAAGGAGACTGGAGGATGAGGAGATAGAGTTTAGGAGACTGCAGGATGTGGAGATGGAGAGATATAGACTAAAGGATGTTAAGATGGAGAGATAGACTGGAGGATATGGAGATTCTGGGGAGTAAGTACTGCAGTCGTCACACAAACTGACGAGAGACATTGTGATTAATGTAGCAGTGGGATGCTATAGATACTGTACAGGATCTCTCCATTCAGCTCCCCTCTGTCTTTGTTCAGTCAAGCGGTGAGGTAGCCAGGGTTCTGCGCTGTGCTCTGCTCTCTCCATCTTTCACGCTCTTCACACTTTCTCCCAGCCCTCCGTGACCCTCTCCCTCCCTCCCTTCCCCCCCTACCTGTGTTAGTTCAGGCAGGCAGGGAGGGAGTGTTGCGGGATTGTGAACTGTGCGCTTCTGTCTGAATAAGTACTGCATGACCTTTTGAAGATTGGTCTCACATTCTATTCACAACTTCATTCTGCTATCATTCACCTCTTTCAATCTCAGCACGCTCTCACTCTCGCTCTGTTTTCCTCTCTCTCTCTCTCTCTCTCTCTCTCTCTCTCTCTCTCTCTCTCTCTCTCTCTCCCGCTCTGTCCTTTCTCTCTTTCTTGTCTTCGCTCATGCAAACACACGGACACCAGAGCGGAATATAACAGGCGTGCAAACAGACTTTAAACCTTCAGCTTTAGTTGCTTCTGATTTGACTGTTTCCCTCTCCCTCCCTGGTTACCAGATAAGTGTCCTCAGCTAAACGTTCCGCTCTGGTTGGCAACGTGGGCCCTACAGACCGATATTAAAGTAGAGGCAGACAGTTATGATCTGTTAGGAAGATGGATTCCATCAACAGAGGATGTGGTTCTGGGTCTTATGGGTCCCTTTGGGCCACGGTAGCGCTGCAGACCTGTGGCTGCCGACTGTCTGATTGATAACCCACCAGCCGTGTTCACAGACAGACAGCCTGATCAATAGAAAATGCCAGACTTGTGTATGTGATAGAGCCAATAGCAGGCCTGCGATATAATAGGATATTACCCAGTGTAGCACGCAGAGGGTGAGTAAGCTCTTTAGTTACATAGACGCATGCACTCTATCCTGTCTGTGAAGTCTTTCATATCCAACCGTTAGGAAAACTCCAATCCTGAGGGATGCATGTGAATACTATACATAGATCTCTTCTCCTCTCGCCCATCTCCTCTCCTCCTTGCAATCATGTTATGTCTTCAATATTGGTCCCTTGCTGTGTTTTTTGATGAACCTTCATCCTCTCTTGACGGTTCAGCAGTGGTATTGTGTGAGTTTGTCTCAGGCTGCCTCCCAGTTAACAGTTCAGGAGGGACGTATAGGATGACATCACTGACAGACCCGTGCATAAACCATCTTTTTTAGGCCTGAAAGCCTTTTCTTATTCAACTCCCTAAATTAGAGAGGACTCCTTTCCAGGATTCCATTAGAGCTGGTCCCTGTGGTCTCCCATGAAATGGGTTTGTTTGTCTGCTTGTGATGGTTCTTTCATCTTCATGTTTCGTTGGAGCTTCTCATCTTTCCTGCTGTTGAGCTAACGTCTGTTTTAGGTCGCAGCTGTCGCCGTTTAATGATGATTGCGTTTATCTCTGTGTGCGTTTGGCTACTCAAAATAGGAGTCCTGGCTCGATGGTGTGTGTGTGTGTGTGAGTGTGTGAGTGTGTGTGTGTGTGTGTGTGTGTGTGTGAGGGGTGGTGGTGGTGTCTATTTGGCAAGTGGAGAGATGACAGATTGAGGAATAAAACTATGAATGGGGTGATTAATAAGGCACAGTGTGATGATGCTGGCCAACGAGATAACCTAATCCCAGATGTAGAAATCAGTACGTCTGACTGATTTACACTCTTTATAAAGACTTCCGTTTCGAAGTTCAGTTAAGACACTTTATTCTTTCAAGAACGAATTGCTCAGTCAGCGTTTATTACACTCACTCACGAACGAACACACACACACACACACACACACACACACACACTCACTCACGAACACACACACACACACACACACACACACACAAACAACAGACATTCAAGACAACCACACAAAACCCTCTAAACCATTGCCATCCACACAATGAAACTGAATTTGCATGCACAGCCCCACCACAGTGATTCTATCAGACAAAGTTATGAAAGTAATATCTTGGTTTTCAAGAGCTGCCGGTCTGATCAGATAGGTTGGTAGTGTGAGGGCAGGGATACTCATTACCAAGCAGCTGTGTAATTCTACCTGCAATCATAAAGGATATTAGGCGAGGTGCAGCCAGCGCATGCTAATGCTGCCTGCAGCCAGGAGTGATGTAGAGGAGTTGGTATCAGTCGTTTTTAGGCCTACATGGTAGATTAGATTATACTATCCCCTTCTCTTCAATACCTTTGATTCTCATCACCGCTCCTCCACCTCGAGGGCCCCCTGGAGGACGTTCAATTTAGTTCACCTTGCGTTACAGATGGGTGGGTCAGGAGGGAACGTAAACAGTCCAGATTGAAACTGTATTTCTCTCTTAATTTCCTCCCTCCTTCTTTCTCCACTTCCTCCCTTCCAATACGCTCTCACACACACGTTTTTACAAACTCAGCTACAATCTGCACAGGCACACACACACCCACACATTTACCCCCCCCCCCCCCCAAACGCATACATACACACACTCACATATGCACACCTAAACCCTCACACACAACCTCACAGTACAGGCTCTAGGCAGGCCCTCAGGCAGCACAGAACACCACTCTGCTCTGTCTTTCCTCTCCACAACAGCAGAACAGTATTGATGTTTGACAGGGCGGTCAATAACCAGGATGAGGCCTTCATGGGTTAACTTTCAGAAAGATTACTGTGAGGCACCACGGATTGTAGTTTGGTCTTGTGAAGCGATGCAGCGAGAATATCAAAGTTGTGTGTCATGACTGTAGGTGGTTGTTTCTTACATGAAGACCAGAGCCATGGGCTGACATTCGCAGGTCACCGTGGAGGAAAGATGGAAGGCAGAGGGTAGTACCTTTATTACACACACACACACGTACATGTCCACACTCGCACAAACACATGCGTACACACATGCACACTCGCGCACACAGAAACACACACACTCAGGTGATTTGACGTGGATGACCGGTAACATCTTTTCCGCAAGCAGTGTCCCAGGTCGTTAACCTAGCTAATCTAATAAAGAAAGAGACCCAGTCTGAGCCCTGGACACACACACACACACTGTTCTGCTGTAAGAGGTCTCTCTGGGATCAGGCCATGGTAATTACAGGCACAGTAACCCTGCAGCTCATCAAACTACTTTTAATAGAGCTCAGGGTAATATGGCTTTTAGCCCCTAGAGGACTTATTACGGACCGCTGGGGGCTATAGCATGGACTCAGAGCTTCTAATACAGGCCTTTGGGGGGTATTACAATATATGAAAGGGTTAGTAAAACTGTATTAGGAGAACCTAGATTATTCTAGAACGCTATTGGCCAGTTTGTGTGTGTGTGTGTGTGAACCTCTATAATTCCAGAGAGACATGTGCCCAGCGGAGTGGCCTAACCATGTGGTCATAGAGACGCTAACATGGTCAGTCGATACTCACAACCAACATTAGATTAGCCCTGGACATCTGATTTGTCTCCTTTGTTTCTCTGTCCCTTCCTTCCTTCCTCCCTCCCTTCCTCCCTCCCTCCCTCCCTCCCTCCCTCCATCTCACTGCAGTTTTTTTCTCTTTCTTTGTCTAATGATTCACTTAATGAGTCTGCGTGTGTCTTCAGAAGTGCGCGTGTCTCCACTATCCGCTGACCGTGCAACGATGCTCCATAGTGTCTCCTCCAGCTCCACCACCGCTGATGAGCTTTGCGCTCCACCCCTCGAACCTATCCTGGTGTGCATACAGACTCAGCCATGCGTCGGACTGCCGGGCTGACTGGGACAGGGCCTGGCTGTGGCTGAATTCCAGGGCTGACACCCTGTTTTAATTGACTGTGTTTACTCAGGGCTGAACATCCCGAGGAGGAACTGGAGAAGGTAATGGGGAGTTTAGGGAGGTGATGAGTTGTCCTGGCCTTCTGGTGTGAAGCAGGAATGGAGGAATAGAGGTGGGAGGAGGAGGAGGAGGGGAGGGATGTTAGATCTGGGGAAGAGAGAGGTGACGTGGTGTGTTTGTGAGGCTGTTTATACTCTTTCAAGTTCCTTTAACTCGAGCGACAGCCACAGGGGCTCTGTCTGCCACACACACACACACACACACACACACACACACACACACACACACAACCCCATGCATGAGCATGCCTACACGCACATAAACACAGACGCTTGCAAGCACATACTGTACACATCTATCCTTAACTGCAGGAGAACTAAAGGAAGTTGCACAGTCAAACACATGCTGTGCTGTGGTTTCAACCCCCGTCCCACCCCCCCCTACACACACACTCGCTATCAGCCCACTTTCAACAGAATTGCCTGGCCTGAAAACAAGCTGAAGGAGAAGAATAAATGCAAGGTTCCAGAAATGTATTCTATAAAAATAGGCTAACTTCCTCTCACCCTCGATGCACCGCACTGTACGCGCGCGTGTGTGTGCGTATTAATAATTGGTGTTGTGTAACTTGGAAGAGTCTCTCCCTGCTGTTCCTTTGTTTGATCTCCTCCATCCTTTTTTTTCCAACTCATCCGTCTCAGGGTCTCTGCTGTCTCTGCAACAACATCCCCCTATCTCTTTATACCTCCATCCCCTCACCGCACCCTCATCCGCTTCACGCCCACCCTGTTCCACCTCTCGCATAGTTCCTGGAATCAGGAGTGTTCCCTCGCTCCTTCTCAGTGCATAATTTGCGTGTGTGTGCCAGACCAAACACGGAAGACTGGATGTTGGATGACTAACTGTTGAAAACCCAGGGAATAATAGGTGCTTGTTGCCATGACATGTATACAATCTACCTGTGGCACTTGTGATTCAGATAATTGGTTATCTGTCTGTGGAATAGCGTTTCCCAAAATGTTTATCGTGGAAGGAATCAAATCCAGGTCTCTTGTTTAAGGAGACTAGGCCTTGGCTCAGGGAGCTATAACTGTCACTATGCACGCTAGAACCTTCCCCCAATTATGCAACATCTCCTCGTGACTGTCGGTCCAAGTGACAAATCTAATCGGTCCTCCTTGTCAAGTCCTTCACCCATAAATCTCAATTAATATGGCCAATTATAGCATATTTGCTTTGCTGTGCTCCCGCCTCCTCTAACCAGCTCATTCGGTAAGCTAATTTGATAGAACAACTGGTTAGCTTCTCATGATCGCTGTTTAGAGCCACATGTTGTCGTTTTCTTTCTCTCCCGTCTCCCTTCTTTCCTCGCTTCATTTCCCAAAAGCCGCAGTCGCTTCTCATAAAACCAAACCGAGGCGTTTCATTGGGTCCTGCTGTAGTTAGAACGTTCCAGTGTCTAAATCTGTTAAACCATGAAACCGGCTGCCTTTCTCTCATTCTTTCCCTCTCTATCGCTTCCTGTTTCTCCCTCCTCATTTCTCTGCTGTTTATCTCTTACTCGTGCGCTCCATCTCTACCTCTTTCTCTACACGCAGCCTGCTGTGCCCAACAAATACACATTTTGTTCACGCACAACCAACACATCGCTCATGTCTCTCGTGAAATACTAAGTGATAGCTTAGCACCAATAAATTAGTCTATCGGCTATTTACCTTAAAGGTTCTATGCAAATTTCCTTGCATGCATCTAGCACCCCCCCCCCTCCCTGCCCCCCTCCTTAATCATGTGCAACACCAGGCTTCTATCCTGTATGGTACATGGGTGTTACGACGAGCTGAGTCTCTGGGAGAGATAAGGGCTGGTTCAAAAACATGTTGTTTTAACAAACTGGGAAGAGAATGAACATACGAGACTACCTACCTCCTCCTCTTAATGAAAAAATAAATAAGAAATAAAAAGCTTACAGCTACCTGCTGGTAGGATGGAAGACTGTGTGTATCTCTGGGTACGTGTGTACCTGTTTGTTGAGTTTTCTCTAAGTCCCTAGGATGAAGGAATGACAAGCCCTTTTAGAACTGTGGTTTACAGAAGGCGTATAACGCAGTAACAGTTCCACTACCTTGACAAGCTCAGCTTGGAATCAGTTTACAAAACAACATCTGTCCTTGTGCGTCTTTCTGGTTCCGTCTTCGTCTAACAGGCTTCCCAACACACTCTGTCTCTTTCTCTGAATCGCTCTTCTCTCTGTTTTTCTCTCTCTCTGTCTGTCTCTCTTTCCCTCTCTGTCTGTCTTTCTGTCTCTCCTTCTCTCTCTGTATGTCTCTCTCCTTCTCTCTCTGTCTCTCTCCTTCTCTCTCTGTCTGTCTCTCTCCTTCTCCTTCCGTCTGTCTCTCTCCTTCTCTCTCTGTCTGTCTCTCTCCTTCTCTCTCTCTCACTGTCTGACTTATCTTTCCCCTCTCTAACCAGTCTGGTCTCTTGTCGAGGGAACAGCCTGGCCTCTCCAGTGCCTGTTGACTCATGAGAAATAAAATGCTCTTTTTATTCCTGCTTATAAATCAAGGCGACTTTAAAATGCCTTCTTCTGAGGAAATGTCCCCCATCAGTCACACGCTGACAGGAAGACGTTGAGCTCCCTCACTCTCTCCTTTCTTTTCATTTCTCTCTCGTTCTCTTTTGTCAAAACTCAAACAGGGAGTGAGAGTCAGGGAGAGAAAGAAAGCGAGAGAGAGAGAGAGAGAGAGAGAGAGAGAGAGAGAGAGAGAGAGCTGAGGGGGAATGAGAGGAGTGGTTTTTTTCCCAGGTACAAATCAGTTTTGTAAAGCTTTTCGCATTCTCAAACTGAAAACATTCCACCTAGTGCACCATCCTGAGTTGTGTAAAAACCCTGGCAGCGTAAACAATAGCTCCAGAGAGACCGCCTGTAGTTCCTTCGCCTCTTTCTGTCTGCCTGTCAGGAGTCTGCCTGTCTGTCTGTCTTTCGCTTTGTCAGTCTGTCTATTTATATATTGTTCAGTCAGTCAGTCAGTCAGTCGATCAACCCGGCCTTCTGACTGTCTAGAGGAAACAACTCTGATGGGGACCAAAAGTCGTTTGATGAGTAACTTTCCCAGAATCCTCCCTCTCCTGCTGCTGTCGGCCCGAGTGATTATACGTTAGTGTCAGGCTAATCCGTCTGGTTCACAGTCTGAAGGAAACACAGGACTCTTGTTGTGCCTCAGGAAAATGTTGCTGTTTTGTGCCTTAGACTTTTCAGATATCTCTGGTCGGTGTCGAGCAGTATGTCTGCCATGGCGGTTTGTCTAATCCTGTCTCCTTGTTTGCATGCAGACTTGCTGGCGGTGCCCAAACATCCGTATGCAGCCATGGAGAACTGGGGTCTGAGTGTGTTTGTGGAGCAGAAGATCCTGTTGGACCCTGAGGTCTCCTCCTTCTCCTACCAGATGGAACTGACCATGGTGGTGGTGCACGAGATCTGTCACCAGGTAACTGCATGGGACACGGCACATGCACATGACAGACACGGCACACACACACGACACATGACACAGACACGACACACGCACACAACACAGACACGGCACACACACGACACATGACACAGACACGACACACGAACACACGACACAGACACGGCACACACACGACACAGACACAGCATGCGCACATGACACACACGCAGCACATGCACATGACACAGACACAGCACACACACATGACACACTTTTCGGTATCCAGCACAGCTATACTCAGTGAACGTTTTCTGCGTCTGACATACAGTAGCTAGAGTTTCCCTCTGAGTCTTAGTCCCAAGGTCAGCGTGCTCCTGTCTCCTCATCTCTCGAGTGATTGATGACTGAAGGAGCAGGTTCAGATTATAGCCCCTTTAACACACTGTTCTCTCCCATTAAAGTTTCATTGACCCCCTTTCTCTCTTCATTCCTCCTCTACAATGTTCAACCTCTGCTGCCTTGACTCAGCATTTTGTCCCTGGTTTACAGGAGGAAGGGGTGCAACTGCTCCGCTGGGTGTGACAGAACAGGTGCAGCAGGGCAGGGCTTCTGTTCCCCTAGTGGGCCAGGACAGGGGCAGGCACATGGGCACCGGAGAGGGATATCACACTGCCTCGTGTGACAGTCCCAGCTAACTTTAGCCTCTGTGCTATGGGCTCTATCTCCTTGTCTCTGCCCGGTGTGTGTTGATGGGGCTTGGGAGGCAGGGTAGGGCTGGAGTAGATTTATCCCCCGTGTCAAGGCTGTATATCCTCTCCCTGCTACCGGCCCTGATCGGAACTCTTTATCTGCTCATTGGAGAGCAGAGCAGAGCAGTGAGCAGGAGATAGTTACCACAGAAAGACACAGTATAGGCTTCTCACTTCCTCTCCTGTGTAATTGGACATCTGGACCGTGCAAGGACCGGTACACACACACACATTCCTCCTTCTGTCTGTCTGTATATCTATATATTTAATCTCTCTCCGTCTCTCCCTCCCTCTTTCCCTCTTTCCCTCTTTCTCTCTCTCTCTCTCTCTCTCTCTCTCTCTCTCTCTCTCTCCCTCCCCTCTTGTTTACTGTTCCCTCATGCCCCATCCATGAATGTGTGTTACAATCAATCTCCCTCTGCCATCACTGGCAATGGGCACCTTGGCACGACTCCTCTCGCCAGCGTGTCGTGTTTGTCAGTTCTGCAACCCAGTTTTCCTGGGGCTTGGCAGTGCTGCGGACTATTAAGAAAAGATCAGACACACCCAGCCATGGCCTGAACCCCCCCTCCCCACACACACACCCACACACACACACACCCACACACACACACACACACACACACACACACACACACACTCACACACACCCCTGTGTAAAAAAAAATGTTTTGCTTCCGTTTTCTTCGTGTTTCCTGACTTGTGTGAGGCGAGTCTTGGCATGTCTGTGTGTTCCAGTCTTTGTAGGCCTGCGACTGGGAGCCTGCTCAGCTTTGTCAAAGGCAGGATTATTTATCGGCAGTCGGAGCCCGACTCGACAAGCTGCCATTGTTGAAGCGGCTCAGTTTTCTGGATGTTATTCCTCCGCAGAGAAAGCCTCTTCTTTGTCCCTGTCGCAACGAGGCCACGATGAAATGTTGGGTGGGCAGGGAGGTGGAGAGGGGGACAAGGGGGGGCTAAGCGGTCGGCTTGCCTTCTCTCTTCACCTTCCTTTTTTCTTTTGCCCCCCCCCCCCCCCCCAAACGTATTTGTTCTTTGTACGAGGCTCGAGGGAAGAGAAAGTCCCTTGTTCCATGTCCTCTGCCAGCCCCCCCTGGTCTGGGACTGAGGGAGGTTGCATTGTTGTCGGGGTTATTTCTGGAGCGAGCCCTGTGTGTTTCTAGGTGTCCGTTCTGTGACTGTGTCTCTAGGCAGAGAGGACAGGTGGCTCTGGCAGGTCAGGTGCCCTGACTGTTGCCTTGGTATTGTGGTTCAGCACATATGCTCAACAGACAAATGCAGAGTAGAAATGGACATTTCCACACAGGTTGACATTTATTCATACGCTTGGCTGGGACCCAACCCAGTTCTTCTGCATCCACACATTAAGCCAGACTGACTTACTGACACAGATAATTCTATTGAACGTTTAGGTTGGTTGTCATGGGAGAAACAGATTTGAGTCTGTAGTAATTATTCATGGCTTGATCTCCCTGTCTTTGTGTATGAAGATGTATGAAGGTTTGACCAGACCAGGAATGTCACACTCAATCAACACACATGTGCACTCTCTGTCTGTGTCTCTCCCTCTGCCTCACCCCCTCCCTCTCTCTCTTTCTATCTTTCTCTCTCTCTCTTCATCTTTTTCTCTCCCCATCACATAAATGCCAGTGAAGATCATGAAATATGTAGCTGGTAGATTATTAATCTTTTCTGAATAATTAATCTGTCTAAAAGATACAAAAATGCCTGTCGGACTGGCTGTGTGGTGATGCCTGTTCAGGATGCAGTCAAGGGCTGTAATCAAGTACTGGGATGAATTAACATGGCTGCATGTAAGAGGCTGACACAGGCTGCTAAGGTTCAGCTTCTGGAACCAAGTAAAAATGACTAGCCAAGTAAAAATGACTGTAACACATGTGCCTTAAACATGTTCTCACACAGCTGAGTTATAGAGGGAAACAGCCTCCATCTCTGCAACACATCATTTATATGCTGAGCAATACAACAGTCTGCTTTATCACTGTGCTATATTATTCTGTGTCTTACTGGCTGAGACAGTATTCATGTTGCCCGGAAGGACATTCCAATCTAGAAGACATGTCTATTAGAAACTGGATGACATGATCTGGTAGGGTTGGAGAGGAGGCAGGGGGAATCCCATCGCTGGGTGAGCGTCCTGCGGCCAGGCGGGCGTTTCAGTCCTGGGGCCTGCAGCTCTGCAGGCCTGCAGCTCTGCAGGGCTGCAGCTCTGCAGGCCGGCAGTCCACAGGGCATGAAAGAATGCCTTCAGGTGAGGCGCTTTATTCTATCTGAGGCTTGATTTCACAGTCTTTGGGTGTGTGTTGGAGTGTGAAGTGGCTACTGCGCTTCGTTTGACAAATTGATCAGGCCATCGCAAGATCATTCATTAGTTTGTCTGCTATCCTGTCCCACACATGCCCTGCCCTCCCCTCCTGGTCTCTCTCTCCGTCTCTCTCTCCCTCTGTCCCTCTCTCCATCTCGCTATCTCCCTGTCTTTTCTCTCTCTTCTCTCTCCTCCCTCCCTCCCTCTCTCCCTCTCTCCCTCCCTCCCGGACAGACTGTTTGGTGAGATTCATCAGAGAGACAAGAGGGAGCTTCAGACAGCAGGAGTGTCACTAAGCACTACTCCCATTATAAATCACATTTGTCCGGCCTAATACTCACAGACAGCCCTACAAAGGATGGATTAGCAGGCTTACAATCCCTTTCACCCAGTGATTCATACAGTTAATTCACCAAGCCGACAGATTGAGGTAGGCCTATAAGAAGCTCGAACGGCCATGGTTGGATGTGAACTCAACACATATGATGAAAGCGGTTTGCGCCGACGCACCTTAGATTGTTTGTGTCCACTGGGAACATTTCATCAGTCAGGGCGGTCTCAGTGGGTCCCAAGCAAAATCCGACTTTATGACTGTCACACAGCCCTGCCCTGTTGGCAGTGACACGCCAATCTAAGCAAGGCTAGACATGAACCATAAACATGCAACAATATACCTATCTACATACATGGCTATAGCTGAGCTAGGCTTCATGGCTTCCACCAGAGGAAGGCTATGCTGGAGCATAGCACTGTTACAGTGACGTCACACTGCTTATGAGCCGCAGATGGTTCATTTTCATCTGTTTATGCTAGCCAGCCTGAATGTGGACGGCACAGGGATGCTAGCTAAAGAGAATGTCATGAGGGCAGGCTGTTAATGTGTCCTGGGTGTGAGGCTCTGGAGAACATGCTTCTGTATTCAAAAGAGCCCAGTCTCTCCATCCTGCTTGGCAGCTAGCTGGTGTCTCTGATTAAACAGAATTAAGCCAGCAGACGTAAATGAAACCTGGGACCCGAACCAGCAGAGATGGATGAGTCACCAGTGACAGCCTGTCAATCTGCCAAATCCCATCTCCATGTTCATTTATGAATCCCACACGCGACTCCTCCTTTCAACCCTCCATTCTTTCCTTCATCCCTTCATTCCATCCATAACCTGCAGCGCACCTGCCATCCCATAGTTCTTTCATGCAAACCCCTTATTTAGGTCCTGTACTTACCCCAAAGCCTCTTAATCAACCGCTTATTTCAATCTGCAGTGAACGCTATGTGTGTACGGGGGGACGGGCACTTGAGATCATTCATGGTAACTATCTTATTGTTGAAGTTCCCCTTGAGTGTTATATATTATATTAAGTGTATATTTTAGGTCCTTGTATATCGCTATGCAGTATGTTATAGACATTAAGGTAGCTAAGTGCCTGTGCCGGGCTGCATTGTTTAGTACACGGATGAAGATTGTGGACCGGTGTGTATGTGTGTCCTGTGTGGTTGTATGCGTACAGTTTTGCGTGTGTGCTTGCATCTGGTCTTGTCTGCGTGTGTGTGTGTGTGTGTGTGTGTGTGTGTGTGTGTGTGTGTGTGGGTGTGTGTGTGTGTTTGCTCCTTGTGCTGTGGTTTCTCCTACAGTGTGAAGGTCCACTAATGAGGGTTCAGATTCTACTCTGTACAGGCAGATAATGAGAAGTCTGCTGCTTCGTTAACTACCTTACAGTACACTGTACTGTACTGTACTGCACTGTACTGTACTGTACTGTACTGTACTGGACTGGACTGGACTGGACTGGACTGGACTGTACTTTACTGTACTGGACTGTACTTTACTGTACTGTACTTTACTGGACTGGACTGGACTGGACTGGACTGGACTTTACTGCACTGTACTGTACTGCACTGTACTGTACTGTACTGTACTGTACTGTACTGTACTGTACTTTACTGGACTGGACTGGACTGGACCGGACTGGATTGGATTGTGCTCTCTGCCTATAGATAGCCCATGCTTCAAAACAAATCCACAACAGTAATTCAAGTGTGTGTGTTTGTGAAACATTGATGACCATTTTGGATGTTTGTATTCCGTTTGAGATGCCAGCTGCCATAAGCCCCTGTCAAAATGCTGCCCTGTGACCTTTAGGGCCATCTCAGCTTGCCATAGGTCAGTCTCTGAGTACAAGAGCTAGAAAGCTAAGATGTGCGTCCTGGCAGCTTCCAGCCAATCATAAATGATTCAACAGCCTCAAGTGCAGAACTTGCAGAGAGTCTTCAACATTCCGCCCACTGCTCCTGTTTATGTTTGTAATGTTTTTATCCCTCAGTTCCTTCATGTGTCAGTTAAGACAGAGGGAGTTCAGGGGGGTCAGTGACCTCCTAGCCATGCCTTCCTCTGCAGCCCAGCATCATGCTGTGTGTGTGGGAGGGCAGGAGCTCGCTTGTCCTGTGTGCGTGCTCTGCAGTTGTACCGTGCCTGTTCTGGTACCCAGCTCCTAAATCAAAGCATCGTGCCACCCTTGATCTCTGCCAGAGCAGCTCCCACACTATCTGACTGCATTAGCCAGCCCACTATCAATTACTGTCCTCACTTTGAGATTCTTTGCGTAAAACCCATAATTGGACCAGATTTTCCAGCCTCCATTTCTTCCTCATGGAGACAGACTCACAAACCTGCACGCACACATGGGTCGTTACACTCTCTCTCACACACGCACAGACCCGAACAGTCTCTCTCTCCCTCTCTCTCTCTCTCTCTCTCTCTCTCTCTCTCTTTCTCTCACACACATACACATGCACACACAGAACACACGCAGAATACATAGACAACTATTGCTCATTGCCATTCAGAATGGGGTTACAGCCAAAGGAATCAAGCTTGCCTGTCAGCTTGTTTTCTGGCAGGTCAGATTTATATGACGCATTCAAACACAGCACAGCATCCCAGCCGCACCACTGGCAGCAAAGAAAGGCACAGCCCAACTGCTAGCAAACAGAGAGAGAACACAAGTCAGTCATCGGAGCAACACCACCATTGATCAGAACGCATACTGAAGCTGTCACGTGAGCACGATAAATAAAGCACTTTTGTGCTTTCCCCCTTTGAAGTCCTCTCCAACATCGCGTCGGAATACGGGCTCATTAGCGTGGTATTGCGTTGTGGCATGGATGGTGTGGATCAAGGCCCGGCCAGCACAGTAGAGAGGAACTCTAGAACACTGCTGCTGTACGCTCCTGCCTGTTTGCATCTATTAATATTGAACAGGCTGGTGGATCAGGCACAAGCACCGCAGGAAACGGTAATGGTGGCGTGATCAAAGGAAGTGATCCGCTTCTTTGTACCTATGTGGAGGTCGTGATGGGAGGATTAGGCGATGGAGTAGGAGGAGGAGGAAGAGGAGGAATAAGACCGGGTCAGTAGGAGGAGCACATGGTGACCTAGATTACTAACATGATGCCATAACCATCGCAGATATGGACCCCAGTAAGTATGAAGTTCCGATGTCAAACGTAGACTGAGAACAAAAATCCCCCCTCCCTCCTCAGGGATAATAACATTCTACTACTTCTTTGAGTGATCTTAGTCATAGACTTCGAAGCTTAGATGTGCTGTATCTGGTCTCTTGGGAGTCTCCTTCCTGATGTCAGGTTTCTAGCAAAGCACACAGCAAAGTACATGGTGTTGAATTCAAATGCACAGTTTAATACAGAACCTGTCTGTCATGAGTCTGTCATAGCATGGATAATAAAGTAGTGGCCTTGTTCCCTGTCGGTCTCAAGGGATGTGTTTGTATTTGTACCTGGCATTTGGTCCGGTGTGTGCATTTGTGAATCCATGGGTATGTTTCTCTGTGCGTGTGTACTCATGTATGCTGTGTGTGCGCGTGCTCGTGTGCATGTTTCTGTGAGTGAGTGAATGAGACAGAGAGTGCGTTTAAACCCAAGGCCACTGAAGCAGGCAGTAGGCTGCCAGTGTCCTGTTGGCTTCCTTAGTGACGTAGATGGATCTGGCATGACCAGGGTGTGTAAATATGACATGAAGCTGTTTTACTGCTCTGCCAGCCTGTTTCTTTGCCCAGGCTGGCTGGCTGCGTGCTGTTTTTGCTGGATGGAGAAGCACTAACATCAGCACTACTTTCCTGAGTAATGGTGCCAACAATAACCCTCCAACAAAGACACCTGTGTTCCTTGCAGTTGGTTCCTTAGAAACAGACCAGACTGAGTATATCCAACCGTCTCAGAGAAAGGTTGTTTATAAAGGGATGTTGATTTGTCTGTAGACCATAGTCCCAGCACTGCTTCTCCCTCAGACACAGTCTGATGAAAGGATTTCGTTTCGTTTGGGAGTATTCTCCTTCTCTTGCTTTTACTCGCTCTGCATTTGTTTGTTGTTTGGTCATGGCTCCGTCACAAATGTTTTAAAATGGTAAATTAGCTGAGCGTTTGTCACTAGGCGCTGCAGTGTTCCTCACTTTGCATTGATCACAGCTCAGAAAGACAGATCGAGTTTTCTCTCAGAATGGCCTCCTCATCTCAATTCAAACTGTTTGTGACAGCAGCCCTGTCTGAAGGACAAGAAAACCACAACTCTGAAATGGATCCACAATTCACTGCAATGCAGATAAAACACATCTCAATTTTCAGACCCCAGAAAAGACTAACTTGGCCATTTTAGGTGCATAAACGAACGATGGCGTGATGGTAGCATCAGGAGTATTCACAGACTTCCACATGGTCACATAAACAATATGTGGTTTGATGCTGAGTTCTGCTGTACTCTTCCTAGAGTACAGAACAGTACTTCCTAGAGTACTGTACAGTACTTCCTAGGGTACAGTACAGTACTTCCTAGAGTACTGTACAGTACTTCCTAGGGTACAGTTCAATACTTCCTAGGGTACAGTACAGTACTTCCAAGAGTACTGTACAGTCCTTCCTAGAGTACAGTACAGTACTTCCTAGAGTACAGTACAGTACTTCCTAGGGTACAACAGAGCTGTCCCTGACTTTACGGAACAAATGTGACCTTTTGGTCCAATGACAAGTTTGAGTGTGAATTTGACTTGCTCTGCTTTTGTTCCGCTCCAGTGGTTCGGTGACCTGGTGACCCCTGCTTGGTGGGAGGATGTGTGGCTGAAGGAAGGATTTGCTCACTTCTTCGAGTACGTTGGGACCGACTTTCTCTTCCCTAAATGGAACATGGTAAGATACAGCCCAGCTGCTTCAGCTTGTTGTGTGTGTGTGTGTGTGTGTGAGTTTGCGTATCGTCGTGCATTTATGTGTCCGCACTCAGCCACTAATGAACTGATCAGCACCACGTCCTGTCCGGCCAGCACACATTTCACACCCCAGACATCATAAGATGCCAAAGTCTTAAACAAGACATTGGGAACAGGAGAGTCATCGAGCTGTAAAACCATGCCCCGGAAACAGACGTCTTTGAATTGGCATTCATCAACATAATAACCAGCCGGGCTCTAAAGCTCACCGCTAATAGGATGTATTAGAACAACGAGGATGACTAATATCTCCCTGACTACTGAGAGTCCAGACAGAAGAGGCAGACTCATTTATCCCTTAGCTCTCTTGTCTCCGGCACCACGACAACAGCACAGCCTGCTACCGCTGCTGCTGTGTGGATAGATGATTACACTCTGGTCACACTCTCCACCACTCACCGTTCTATACCAGCAATTCCCTAGACTTAACCTTTACATCAGAAAACTGTTAGAGACCCTTAAATCTAAATCTGATCACAGTGCATCTTCTATTAATCATACGTTTGGAGGGGAGGGAGTTCGTGCGTTACAGTCTCCTATTAAACCCATCTGTCTTTACGCAGGGCGTAAACAAAGTAATGATGTTGTCGCCTTTTCGGGGGGAGATAACAGAAGAAGGTGGATGGGTTGATGTCGACGTGCACGAGGATGTGTCCGTACGAGGTCTTGCTGTTTGGTTATCAAAAGGCTACACAATGGCTTTGCAAAACCGTAGTGCGGCTGTGGTCTGTATTGTAGCAGTGCTCTGTAGGATGGCTTTAGCTGCTAAACCCATCGCTGGTGAGCCAGCAGTTCCCAGAGCTGCGTGAGGCAGGTACTGATGCTTCGTCCCAGCCTGGGTCTCCTCGGAACAGGGCGTCATGGAGCCCAGGCAGGGGAGCCCCCCTGAGTGAAACACACCCGCACCCCTGGTTCATCCCCGACACACGTGGAGATACCATGTGCTGATCCAGCGCCTTGCTGCTGCCACCTGGCACACTTCTCCTCCTCTCTCCATAGGGAACGATTAGAAAGTGGGAAAGAGATTGTGATTAGCTAAAGAAAAGTGGAGAATGGAAAGACGAGAGGTTTAGTTCAACTGTTTCCTTCTTAATGCCAGTGATCTGGAGTAGAAAATGCTCTCGAACTCCGCAGAGAATAAGAATGTCCTCAGAATGCACCACACCGAGGAAAGCTTTTATTAATGAGAACTTATGATTAATGGAGTCAATTATCTTAATGTTATTCCCTGGCGTGGTCTCCACTCTCATCGCCACTCCTCTCCACTATCCCCCTCCTTTCCTCACCTCACCTCACCTCGCCACATATTGTGTTGAACTAAATCAAGTAAGTCTGTCAAGATGGGTTAATGAAATATATTTACTGTGATTGCCTCATTTACACATCAAAAGGATATCTCAGACCAATAAAAGGTTGTCATATTTTAATAAAATGGCCACTGAACACATGCTGGACTGTAATTGAAATAGGGTGGAATGTTGGACTACAATTAAGCTGTAAAAACGTTAGTTATTGTTATGACAACATCGCTCACTCTTAGGCCTGTCTGTCAATCAGCTGTGTACCCTAAGCTTTCTTAGCAACCGCGCAGTGATTATGGGATGGCGTTCTACTCCAACCTGATATCTACCCTAGCCACAGGTCTATAATTAGCATATGTGCATGTTATTATGCATATTTATCCAGCCACTTGTTGGTGAGTGCAGCTGCTAGAGGCTAAGCTGGGCTCTGAGTGAACCGCAGGCCTCACTCCTCTTCTGTCTGAGTGTCCTGAGTGCCAGCTGTTGGTCTAATGGTTTATGATAATGGCAGATGTCCATTAAATCAGGATTGTGGTCTTGACAATGTAACCGCATCTCAATTAGCAAAAAAACACCAGATGAACTCGCTGTTATCGCTGCCGAACACAGCGGGCCTCCTTCCACCCCCGTGTCCCAGCGCGTGACTCTCTTCCTCGCTCTCTCCTCTCTTCCTTTCCTCCCCACGACACACAAGAAACGAAGGATTCATCTTGGTTGTTACAATGTGTGTATGTGTGTGTCGAAGGGTGCTGTGGCAATATCCTGGAAGCTGTGTTTGGGGGATGGGGTGGGGGTTTCACACAGCGTCCAGGTGGGTGGAGCTGAGCCACACAACACAGCAGTGTGTCAGGATGAACCAGCACCATGCAATAAACTCAAACGTGCACATCTCCAGTCTGTCCCCATCAACTGAGCGTGGCACTGGCATCGCAGTTGAACACATGGGACACAGGCTTCGGGTGGGAAGACACGGGTGTGTGTGTGTGTATGTAGTGTGTGAGTGGTGTGTTGTGTTGTGCATGTGTGTGTGTGTGAGTGGTGTGTTTTGTGTGTATGAGAGGTGTGTTGTGTGTGAGTGGTGTGTTTTGCGTGTGTGTGAGTGGTGTGTTGTGTGTGTGGTGTGGTGTGTTGTGCATGAGTGGTGTGTTGTGTTGTGCGTGTGTGTGAGTGGTGTGTTGTGTGTGTGTGTGTGTGAGTGGTGTGTTGTGTGTGTGTGAGTGGTGTGTTGTGTGTGTGTGTGAGAGAGACTGATATGTTGTGTTGTGCATGTGTGTGTGAGTGGTGTGTTGTGTGTGTGTGTGTGTGAGTGGTGTGTTGTGTGTGTATGTGAATGGCGCTTTGTGCCTGGAAGCCATGGTTCCACACCCCTTAGGATGACGCTTCTGGTGGTTGCAAAGGCGGGAGTGTCTGAGGTCGGAGAGCGTTAGAGAGAGGAAGGGAGGGATGGAGGGAGGGATGGAGGGATGGAGGGAGGATGGATGGTAAAGAGGCACGATTCCAACCTGTAACCTGTGTTGCTGCTGTAACACAGACTGTGACTCACACTGGCTCTCACTCACAATAACAATGATGAGGATGATGAATATGCTGCTCTCGCTCTGCCTCTCTCTTCCTCTTGCCCTCTTTTTCGCTGTCTTTGTTTCTCCCCTGCGCTCTCCAGCTCAAGACAATGAACGCTAAGTGTGTTTTTGGAGCTGAACAATGAATCTCTCTGTTTCAATTCCCTAAAATGTTGCCTATTTTCTTCGGTTGGAATCAGTCAAGCCTAATGACTCCCAAGAAATGCCTAAAACAGTGCTTCTTCAGCAGAGACTTAGAGAGCAGCAATGATAGAATAGAAAGTAGAGATGAGGTGAGTATGATGGTTTGAGAGGAGGGAAAGAGAGGAGAGAGCATCTGTCTCAGCTGATTGGTGTTTAGAGGCAGTGAAGTGGTACACTGATAGCCGGTCATCACAGTCCAACAGATCTGCCATACTGATGACCCTGGACTGATGAGAAGCAGGGGGAAGAGGGAGGCTGGAGAGGGATGGAGGAGGTGTTAAGATGAAACTAGACAGGCTGAGGAGTGGACTGCAGGCTTGGAGGCAGTGCAGATTTGGAGAGGGAGAGAGGAAGGGTGAAAGAGTGGAACTTATGGCAGGGTGAGCGATGGGGAAAAAGGGAAGTGAGAAGAGGGGAATGTTCTGGCGATGTGCGGTGGTAGATGAGGAGAGAGCACACCTGGCCCTTCACAGCAATCTTGTCGCCAGGATTAATGGCCTCAGCGCAGCTCACCAGCTCCTGACTCTAGCTCCCAGGGACCATCTGTGGCTGTGTTTACAGCCGGCCTCACATCTGCCTCCGAGCCGTGTCCCCCCCAACCTGCTTTGTGCTTTTGTGCTGAGTTCTGTGTTTTAGAGTCCTGGTTCAGTACCAAGAGTCACGATTCTTTACCCCTCAGCCATGTCCCCTTGACTCAGTTCTGGGTCCAGCCCTCTTCCTCACCCCCCCCCTTATACCCCTGTCCTTTACACCCTGCTCTCTGTGCCCTAAATCCAAATCTCTTACCTTGCATCTCAGAACTTGTGCGTGGAGCAGCCTGACTGTGCTTAGGGCTGAGTCAGGTTCAGTGGCAGCCCATGGGCTGGTGTGTGAGGAGGGAGGAGGAGGAAGGAGGATGAAGGGGAGGAGGATGAGGAGGAGGCGGAGGAAATAGGAGGCATTAAATGAAGCATCATTGGGACTAAGGGTACTGCAGGGAGAACATATGATGGACCAGATGGAAAGTCTTTTCAGGGCAGCCATTTTAACCGTGCTCTTACGTGACTGGCTTGACATCCACGCTGCATCGACCAGCTGGTGCACTTTCCTCCTTCACCCCTTCTCTTATTCCCTCGCTCCCACCCTCCTTCCCTCCCTCCATCATGTGTCACTCTGTGGAGGGTGAATTAGATCCCTGCCTTGTTGTGCTCTGCACACAGCATAGGGAACCGAGAGGAGAATACTGCTATTCTTCACAACTACTGTCCTTTCCAACAGTAGAATTAATGTCAGAATATTATTGTCTGCACCTTCCGTGTTTGTGTGAATTCGTAATGGCAATAAAAACAAATCGTACTCCTGACTCTAAAAAAGCCACAAATGTAGACCCAACATTTAAAGCAGTGCCCTGTGGTATTGTATCCACTCATGGCAAAGAAAGGAATTGTGAAAGATTGAACTCTCCTTCAGATCGAACAGTAAATCTCTGTCTAGTTATTTGTCCAGTTGATGAGCTAATGTCCTTGTTTACAGGCAAATATTGACTCAGCAGGAGCCCTGCTCCTCGATATTCTGTCTGGAGCTATATTAATAGATTCACCAGTCACTCAGCCATACTCCTGTCATCCTATAATTGTAGCCTGTGAATATTTTCTTCAAAAGCCATTTTAGCTTGCATTTGATTTTGATTTGTGTCAGTAATGATGCCCAAAATCTGAGAGAGAGAGAGAAAGAGAGAGAGTGGGAGGAGAGAGAGGGGGTGAGAGAAGTGGAGAGAGAGGGGGATAGAGGGGGGAGAGACACTGGGACAAAGAGGGGGAGAGCGGAGGGAGAGAGAGATAAGGGGAAGAGAGATAGCATGCCCATTCTTTACATTCGGAGTGTTGCTTTTCCAAGTGTCTAGTGTCCCTTTTCTGTCACAGGTCATTGTGACCATAGGTTTTCTCTCTGTTCAAACAGTAGGGGCCTGTGGATGTTGCTCCATGATTTAAAAGACTGATGCAAAAGGAATATTTAGTCAGAGTCCTTCCCTGCTGTGATTATTGAAACATGCAGCTGTGACAGCAGCTTAACATTCTCTATTAGGACTCCCTTTAAACAGGGGGCCTCATTTAAAATGGCTCATAATTGCAGAGAAGGAAAGTTAAGATTGGTTTGGTTTGGTCGGATCAGCCGTGCAGAACCCAGTAGCTGCTAGGCTAATTATTGGAGGGGAGGAGGGAGCCGACAGATGTGTTGTTGAAACATACATGAATAACTGATGCCTTAATCCTTTGGTAGGATTGAACCGCCATTACAGCACCAAACACACACACACACACACACACACACAGTCTTTCGCAGGTCTCCCCGCCTTGATAATCACAAACTTAGACTCAGACGTTACTCTGCAGGCAGTAGTCTTCTCTTGAATCACAACCCTGTGTGTCTCTGTCTTTCTCTCTCCAATTTTCCGTGCATTCGTATCGGTCCACTATTTAATCATATCTATTGTGACAACCGCTGAGCTGAACAGGAGGGTAGTTACACCCTGTAACGTAATAAGACAAAACACCAGAGGCAGTTTAACCCACCAAAATGCATTTATGACAAAAAAGTCAAAGACAAGAAGATGAATTGTTCCTTCGTTCCTTCGGCTAGATTCCAGGAGGTTTTTTCTCCAGCTGCTCCTGGTTCTGTCTGTCAAGACACAGCAGCACGTGAGTCAGTCTGCATCTGCAGGAGTTTGCTTTCACCTCACCGTCCATCTTCATCCCTGTTCTCCTCCAGTCTGCTGATGCATCCGCGTCTCCCATCAGCTGACTGGGGAAAGCACACGAAAGAACCAGTGTCCGTGACAACCAGTGATGTCGCTGTCCGTGGTGCTGAAATCTCAGGTTCTTCTTCCTGGCCTTAAACTTTATTAAGGGAGCATTTTAAATGGTCCTTCCATGCAATATTGCACCAAGTTGCTCTGGATTACAGAAAGAGGAAACAGTTGTTGGTTTGTGTAAACGTTTGTCTGATGTATTAGCTGTGAGCTTACCTCCCACTCACAACCTCATGTTCTGTGGCTGCTGGATTAATAGCTTAAACAGGACTCATATGCATGTGTAATCATGCTCTCTCTCTCTCTCTCTCTCTCTCTCTCTCTCTCTCTCTCTTGCTTGGTTTGACTGGAATATATTCTTATTCCTAACACTCTGGGAAAATTTATCATTATTTTTACTGTTGAATGGAACCTAGCAAAGGATTTCTTCTATGGATGAGGTAGAAGTTTTCTGAAACATCTGTCCAGTCTGCTATGTTGTTTTTCATATTCTATGATGGATAGTTTTCTTTTTCTAAATAACTGACTACAACTACATTCCCAGATGCAGAATGATCAAATTGGACTTGCTTTGACACTTCTCTTTGTACTTAATGCTCTATGCAACAACCAAAAAAGGTTGATGGCGTTCCGGCAGTTTCCATGGTCAAAGAGATTCTCAGGGTCACGTTTCTTCTGTTCTGACATCCAGCCCACTCAGCCCCCTCACTTATAATCCTCTCTCACACCTTCTTTCTGTTTTGGTCTGTTTTCTGTTTTGTATCTGTTTGACCTGTGCGTGACCTCTGCCCCCTTTTCACTGTGTGTCCAAGGAGAAGCAACGCTTCCTGACAGATGTGCTGCACGAGGTGATGCTATTGGACGGCCTGGCCAGCTCCCACCCCATCTCACAGGAGGTGTTCGAGGCCACGGACATAGATCGCGTCTTTGACTGGATTGCCTACAAAAAGGTGAAGTCAAACACACACGCACACATACACACACTGGCACCGGCTGATATACACATTCTCTCTCTCTCCCTCTCTCCTTCTCTCCTTCTCTCCCTCTCTCTATGTCTCACAGACTCACAAATATCGCCCTCCCATCAGTTCTATTGCCAGTGTCCTCGGCGTATATCAGCATCTCCTCTCACGTAGTCCCCTAACTAAGATGACTTCCCGGAGCGACTCTGTCATTAATCAACAGGAGAGGCTGAAATTAAACCGTTTGGGTTTGACTCTCCCCCTGGCATATGAATTAGCGGCAGTTTGCCTTCTCTCTGCTCCTCTGTCATTAGGAGGAGGGAGGTAGGTAGTGGAGGATGAGATCCAGGGAAGGGAGCGTCACAGAGCCCCCTTAGGGAGCTCTGTGCCTCTGTAAACAGACTCTCTGAAGCACGGCTAAATTGCTGTAATTACCTTTCTCCATATAGGTGCTCTTTTTCATTTTGGAGTCCTGTGGGCCCCAAGACGGAGCTGCGTCTGGGAGCCTGTTCGACGGCCAAGATGGTGCCCTTACGCAGCTAAACGGGCTCAGTGGCAGAGCTGCCTATCTGTTTAGAGATGCGGGTTTAGTGATTGAATAGGCAGAGCGTCAAGGCGGGTGGTTCTCCTCCGTGATCTGTTGAAGTGATTCTAGTCAGGGACTAGGGATTACTAGACAGTGGAGATGGTTTATGGAAATAGACTGCTCTCCCCTTCAATGGCTGAAAGATTGAAGCTGTGTGTGATCTCTGAAATGGACACACACACACGCGTGCGCACACACATACACATTCCTTCAGTGTCTGCTTATGTTACAACCTGACACATTGTTCCCAAATATACCCCCAAAGGGCAGTGATCCTTTCACACTTTGTCACTCGCACTTTGTCACTCTCTCTCTCCCAGAGATTTCTCTAACACCCTGTATGTTCAGTAGAGTGAGGCTCTGTTCTGCGGGGAGCAGAGAAGCCAGTTCACCAGTGTCGTATCGCTCACATCAGGGACCACTGAGAGGAGAGGAATCAGAATAAGACGTTTATCTCTGAACTCAGCCACGGTTAAAGACAAATCTCATCTACCCCTCCCAGAGCCAGTAGTAGGATTTCCCTGCATTTATATCTCAGTTTAACACGTGTAGATAATAATACAGTAGATCAATTATGTGTGTAGGAATGTACGTGTAAAGACTGCCTGAACAGTGGAGCTGATGAAGACCTCCTGCTGTTTGTACCGGATGCTTACGGTGCATGTTTCTTCTCCTATCCTACAGGGGGCAGCACTGATCAGAATGCTGGCTAACGTCATGGGCCAACAGGTGTTCCAGAGAGGACTTAACGTAAGTCTGAATATTTTGTCTCTCAGTTCAGGTCCACAAAGACGTTTTGTTAGTAGCAGACACTTAAAACCAGACTGACACTGGCTCTGTAAGATGAGCTCTGTGATTGGACAGTTTCTTTCTGATGGTGATGTTGGTGGTGTATGATTGGGCTTGTCTTTAAAGCGAGCAGGGTGAAATGGCTCCGTGATTGGATGATGCTCGGGTGGATTAGGAGAACCAACAAAGGATGAGCCGGTAATCTGGCGGTACACAGCGTAAATGCAGGTTCCACACACTGATCTCATGAGGGAGTGTGAGTGTCAATAAGCGAAGGCTAAGCACAGCTGGTCCCAACAGGATTTGCTTGCCTGATAAACACACCCATTACAACCTGATGGAAAATCCCTCCCATCCAATTCAATCCAGATTCGTCCGTAACTGTGCTGCGTGAAACAATGTTAAGATAATGAGATTGTATTTGAAATCACGCCAGAGTTCATCTTCCTTCTTCATAAAAGAATCTGTTTTTCAGATTTGTGTGATCACACACTAAAGAGGCGTTATAGGAATACACAGCTTTCACTGAAGTACAAACTGTTGGTCCAAAATCAAAGTCGTACTGTACTTTTTCAAGATACTATTTCTAGAACTACACTGGCCTATATTTCTAACAGTGTTAACTGTGACTAGTTCCTGAATCATTCTTTTGTGTAAATCATAGAGAGATGGAGAGAGAGGGTGGGGCAAGGGGGAAACAGAGAAAGGGACAGAGAGATATTATTTTGTCTGCTGACATAGGCAACAAAAGAATAGAAAGTAGACTGCTGGTTAAAAGTGTCTGTGTAAACGTTAGTTCTGCGAGGTGAAGAGGTTGCTTCTGGGAGTGGTAGTCTTTAATTGTAGCCCCAAGTAACGCAGAGAGGAGGAGGAAAGGGGGAATATATTCCAACTTGAATTCTTTACATTTTTAAAGTGATCCATCGTATCTAGTTGGAACTCAACCGAGTGTCACCTTAAGATGACTTTTCACCTAGCGATACTGTTTCTATGGATACCACAAATGAGGTGACGTCATCCATTCTTGAGGCCTGTTAGCGTGTTCCCTACCAACACGAGCTTCACGTTACACCATGTAAATGGTCAGATCATGTCCTCTTTACATTTCTCGGGGGAAAACCAGTCCAGGCAGAATGAAGTCAGACTGGATCGGATTTGAAGCGGGAATCTTTTGAAGTAAGATCTTTGAGGTTATACAAGGACATAGCTTCCTGGAGGCAGATTAGAAAGGGAACCGGTTTGATTTCACCCCTTTTTCTTCTCACCCCATTTAACCACCATCTGGGCCACACAAACGCACACACCCCCCCCCACACACACACACATACACCCCCCACACACACACATACAAACAAATCCACACACGCACAGCTGGCCATGTCTGACATGAATAAGATCTATTTATGAGGCTATCATTGGAGAGACACTCAAACAGACAGAACACTGGAGCTGTTGTCAAGCCTGCTTTCTGTCACTCTCTCTCTCTCCTCTCTCCCTTCCTCTCTCTCTCTCGCTCTCTCTCTCTCTGTCTCTGTGTGGCTATATTCTGCTCAGCAACAGCAGACAGGCTGTGTCCAAGCTAGCCGCAGCTGGTGCAGGGATCAATACCCAGCCGTGGCCCTCCACCACACAGAGTGGATTGGGTGCCGATAAAAGGGCAGGCTGTTGTATCATGGCTGGCTTGCGTACCTGTCCCGGTAGAGGAGAGGCTGGAAGCTGGGGTGCCTCTGATACTGGACAGAGATGATGATTCATCATGTACCAACCAGATGGCTCGGCTGGTCCCACCTCACTACACAGACGTCTCGTGCACACGCGTGTGGATGCAGACACCCACAGGTTTAGTCTCTCTAACGCACACACACACACGCACACGCACACACACTCACACACACACGCACACACACACACACACGCACACACGCACACCACGCACAGTAGCAGTATGAGCTCATACTATGCGAGCAGGCTGCCTGGCTGAAATCCATCACACAGCCAACAGTCTGTTCAGCCATAGAGGGCCACCTACACACACACACACACACACACCCACACACACACACCCACGCACACTCTCACTCGCACACTTGCACACCCAGCGGCGGCTGCTTAACTCTGAGGAGCACTGGCGGTTGCCAGATAAATGCTGAGTTGGAGCATGCTCAGTGTGGGGCGAGCCAGAACAGGGAGGAAACATATTGTCTTGCTGAATCGCTTTGTGGCAAAGCCAACAAAGAAAATGATGTGAGTTACAATTACCAGCAAATGAGGATGCTTGTGCTACAGACAGACAGGAGGACATAGCAGGGACCAGGGATGTTGGTGCTGATGCCTCGGAGATTAGAGCTGGATAATGATACACTGAAACATCTGATTATCAGCTCTCAAGGAGCAGAGATAGCTTGGAGGAGGAGGATAAGGAGACAAACAGTTACCATATGTAGTTACTTTGTTGAGTAAAGAGAACAACTTTGAAATACAGCCACGGTCCTTTGTTCTTGCCAGTTCTAACCCCACCAGCATCTGAGGGGATCTCTGTCTCTCTCACTTACTCTTTCTAGCAGTATCTCTTTCTCTCTCTATCTCTCGCTCTCTCTCCTTCACTCTCTGCCTGCTAGTCTGTTGTCTCCCTCACTCCACCTTCCTCCCTGCCTCCCACGCCTCCTTGCATAATTGAATCCCAGCAGAGGGTGCGTGTGAGAAGAATACTGATGTCACTTCCTGCCGAACACAAAGTCGCTGCGTCACTGACACCCTGACCTCAATTACCTATGGGAAGTGGGAAGGTGTCTGCTACTGCTCTCCTGGGGGCTGTGCTGGGGGCTGGGGGCCGTGCTGGGGGCTGGGGGCTGGGGGCTGGGGGCCGGGCTCTGTGCTGGGGGCCGACTTGTGGGTTGGGGCTGTGCTGGGGGCTGGGCCAAGGGACGTGGGCTGCACCTGGGGTATGAGAGTGGGAAACAGCTCTGCTCCTGCTGTCTGTTTCTGGGGGCTGTGTATGTGCCTTGGGCTGAGGCTGGGGCTGTGTATGTGCCTAGGGCTGAGGCTGGGGCTGTGTATGTGCCCTAGGGCTGTGGCTGGGGCTTGGGCTGTGCATGTGCCTAGGCTGAGGCTGGGGCTGGGGCTGTGCATGTGCCTAGGGCTGGGGCTGGGACTGGAGCTGTGCATGTGCCTAGGGCTGAGGCTGGGGCTTGGGCTGTGCATGTGCCTAGGCTGAGGCTGGGGCTGTGCATGTGCCTAGGGTCGAGGCGAAGGCTGGGGCTGTGCAGGGGTTTGGGGCTGAAGCTCAGGCTCGCCTTCAAACTGGAAGACATATAGCTCTTCTACTGGGAGACAGAACAGTAGAACATGAAGACTGCACAGCATTTAAAGTCACAGGCTGCTAGACAGGTGATTATCCTGCCAGCTGACGCCATTAAGCTCCCAGTCCATTCAAGATGTCAGTCGACCATGGATGAAATTATGAGAAATGTAGGTAAAGTGAACTATTGAAAGAAGAAAATGATTTCTTCTTGGGAGAGAGGAGCCCTGTGAATACTCTGCCCTGAATACCCAAAGAACTTTTCTCTTTGCCTGTGGGAATATTGAGAACTTTCCTTACCCCTTCTTCCCTTTTTCCTTTCCCCATTATAGCCACTGAATCCAATCTACAATCCCAGGGTGCTTACTCCACACTTACTGTCTGACAGGCACACTGGAGTCAGCTTTCTACAGATCCTTCCTCTTTCTGCATCTCCATCTCTCTATCTTTCTCTCTTTTTTTACATTCTCTCTCTGTCCATTTCGCTCCATCTCCGTCTCAAACGAAGGTACACCTGTCAGTGATATCCCCTGGCGTGTTGATGGAGTTCCGGCATGTTCTCACATTGATGAAATGGACAGATAGACGTCCACTAAATTCAATTTTCTGAATATTATCGAGCACTCCGATGGCTGGCTAGCATAACAAGATGTTTACCCTAAAGCCATCTTTCATCCAAACCACTCGCTTTTCATTTATTCCCTCCCCCTATCTCTCTCTCTCTCTCTCTCTCTCGTGCATCTCATACTTTCTTTACCTCTCTTCTTTTGTCGTTCAAATTTCCAGTCAGTAAACACAAGTGAATATTCGTCAGTCTGTCTCGGAGTTTGGATTGTGCCAGTTTTTAAATTGTGTACAGTAAATATTCAAAGCGATGGTAGCAAGAAAGCAATCTAGTTTCTGATGTTCCTGGCTAAGCAGTTCAAACATGCCGCATCATGGAATAATTAGTCTGGGGATGTTACACATATTGATGTAATATCAGACGAAAGAAAGGGGTTTGTGGCCACCATCCTTGAGCGTGCCGCAGAGAGGATATATTCAAATGTGTAATTGTAATAACAATGCATATGAATGAGCGCTACTCCGTCCCTGTTGAGTGGTCTGTTCAAGGTCTCAGATGGGATATTGTTGTACGGTAATCAGCCTACTGTATCTTTATATAGGTTTCTGTTGTTCCCTGTGGTTTCTTATTAAGAGGAACAAAACCCAAAAGACGAACATGGGTTTGTTTCTCATGGATTTCACTTTTTCTTTATCACTTTAGACCCATTGGGATGAATTCTTTTTTTAAATCTTTTTTTTTTCTTTCTTTTTAGCAAAGGGATGATGTAATCCTTCAGAAGGTGTTTTTTCTCATGGTTACAGTAGCTATGATCAGACCAGTGTAGCGATAAGTGGTGTAAATGGAGTTCCTGCCTGAGCTGTTTCCAGGTTGGTATTTTTACCCCTGCTTGGTGACAACCTAGCAGAGTGCTTCAGTGTCTGTTCAGCGGAGATGAGAGTTGACGTGCAGCCCACAGGAGACAGCAGACCTCCCAGTCCTCTTGCCCTAGGCCAGCTGCCAGCCACTCCGGGGAGGAAACTCTGATGTCTGGCGGCCATAACGGGGCCAAGCTATTCTGTCAAGGGAGTGCAGTTTAGAAACAAGATGGAGGATGGGGAGAAGGATAACTGACCTCCTGTAGGTCTGCTGCCTGTCAGCCTTAGAATGCTGTGTTTGTAGAATCACAAACATGCAGACAATGTATCAAACACACAAGGCAAAACATACACACAGGAGTGTCCAGTTTTGACCCTGACCATGGCCCTGGCCCTAATCCCGACCCTGACGCTGGCCCTGGCCCTGACCCTGGCCCTGACCTGAGGTTATGTGTCAGGATACCAGTCTTACTCAGCTTGACATAAGGCTGGTGCAACCTGCCACTGGTGTTGCCTGGGGACACAAGGCTTTACTGCTGCTACTGCTGGGCTAACTATAGAATAGAGATGGAGGGAGGAGAGGCAAGATGGAGAAGAAAAGACAGACGAGACGTTCGACATTAAAGCGATAGAGCAAGAGAGAGAGAGAGAAACAAAGGATGGTTGAGAGAGGTTGTGCGAGGTGATGCTGGATTGTTTTGAAGCTTTGGATTGTGCCACTGGGGTATATTGTGTGTGCATAGCTGCGCACTATCTTCGTGTGTGTTTGCCTGTGTGTATACGTCTGCAGTTGTGGAATGTTAGGTGGAATTTCCGTGCGCGTGTGTGTATGTCTGCACATTTGATTTTAGTTTGTATTTGTGTGTGCGTGTGTGTGTGACATGATCTTATCTTCTAGCTCCCTCTAGGAGGGTTTAAAGGTGCCGGTAATAAAGATATCTGCCCTGTCATCTCTCTCTCCTCCTAAAGAGCTTGCTCCTCTTATCAGCCAGCCCACCACCCCTAAAGCTCTGCTGGCTCCACCGAAATCAGATGACGCTCATCAGATTAGGGGGGCACGCAGTCAGGGAAACTAGCAGTGAATAAGGAATGTTCTTAGTGTGGGGTGGTGTATGACGCACACACACACACATGCACAATGTACTCTGCACGCGCGCACTGTGCCAATACAGTACATGCTACGTTTCCGATCAAACTGAAGAATAGGCTGGATAATGTATGTATGCACTGGATTAAGTTCTGTTCAGGTCCAGCAAACCATTTTTATTCGTTCCTGTCTTCCTCTTCATTTTCTACTGTTGCATATTCATGATATTGATTTGTGTTGTTTTGTATTTGATTATGTCTAGATCCTAACGTTATCATAGGGACACACTGATGGCAAATCTCTCCTGAACAGACGGAAACATTAGCATAAATCTATCAGATATTCTATAGACAGGATTAGCTTTATCACTGTGTTGTGTGTGTGTGTGTGTGTGTGAGTGTGTGTGTGAGTGAGTGAGTGTGTGTGTGTGTGTGTGAGCGTGTGTGTGTGTGTGTGTGAGCGTGTGTAATCCCCACGGAGGAGTAGTGCCAGTCAAACTAAGTAGTCCAGGTGTCTTACATGTTAAGAGAAGGAGTCAGGAGCTAAACTGACTATTGTTTCTGCAGGATTACCTGATGACGCACATGTATGGAAACGCTGCCAGGGACGACCTCTGGAACAAGCTCTCTGAGGTATGCTAACAGATGTGTTCTTGTATGTGTGTGTGTGTGAACATATATGTGTGTGTGTGTGTGTGTGTGTGTGTGATACCGCCTATGAAATCTATGGGCTTTGTACACGGTGACCTTCCATACACACCTTCACACGGTTTAATTACAGCACCAAAGAAACTCCACAACCCAGCTCTGACCAAGATAGAGGATGCTTCTTCCTAGTCTCTCTATCAGGCTGTCAGACAGATAGCAGCTGGGAGTCACAGTGGTGTGACATGCCAGTCATCTGATGAAGCCTGCTTTTCTCCACTCTGCTCCTTTCAAATATTCATGAGAACCTATTAGCTTCAGTGGTCCCTTGTGCCTGCCAGACACAAAGAGCTGTGAACCCAGGGTGTGTGTGTGGCCTCCAACCCTGGGTGTGGAGGATGTGTGAGTCTAGGATGCAGGATGTGTGTGTGTGTGTGTGTGAGATGCAGGATGTGAGTGGTTGAGTCCAGGATACAGGGTATGATTGTGTGAGTCTAGGATGCAGAGAGTGTGAGTGTGTGAGCATGTGTGCACCTTGAGATAAAGACACTCAAATCGACACTTATACTGCCTTCATGTTTTTGTCTGGTCTTTCCTAGTTAACAGTCAACAATGACATATTATGGGGTACACTCACACACACACAAGAGGATACACACACAGACACCTGCGTACATGCACACACACACACACACACACACACACTGGGAGGTTCGTATTGCGTCACTGACTGATGTGACAGTCATCTTCCTCTGTGTCTTCTGTCACTCAGCGTGACATTTGACAGACCCCCAGATCCTACTGCGATTCACCTCTTCCCTCCCCCATAAAAACGGTTTATATCTCTGTCCAAACTCTCTCACGCTTGTCAGTCAGCGAGGACTTCCATGAATGCTGAACAATCTATTTATGACACCGAACCAGTGGGCGTCCAATAGGCTGATAATTGAAAGAACCTTTTTTTCGTCTGTTTCCTGAAACCATCCCTCTAATCCCTGACAGCTCTTTCACAGGTGGCAGGTCTGACAGATATGATGATTATTCCAATTATGGCTATTTCGGAACACTTCAGAACTTATTTCTTCCTAATTATTGTCAATTTCCCTAAAGAGCTTTTCCAGCTAATCCACTCATTGTGAGGCAGGTGCATCAGGGAAAAACAGTTTGTCCACACGCCCGCTGACAGAACAGACATACATGATAATCCCTGTTTCTGTGTCTCCCTCATGCTTCATGTGGAGATGAATCACACACGGGGGATTAAGCCGGACTGTGTACTCTCTGGAAATGGAGTTCAGCTATCAATCAGCTTTTAGGAAGAACTCTTGAAAATGATATGAAAATGACTTAAAGCACAGATGTGGACCATGAGAAGCCTGTGTACAGAGCAGGTTTGTTTTAGGGCTGCGTTTAGAGTGTGGGGGGTTCAAACTCCAGTCAGCCACATTTGACACACAGCTACGTACTGTTGAGACCAAGACAACCTCATTGTTCGAAAAAACCACCTCTGCTACAGTTCTAGCAGGATTCGCATACTCTCCATACTGGATTAATAGCTGATTTATTCCTTAATTGTAACTTTCTTTGAAGTCCAACTACTTTGTCTAAGAGGGAGAGAGAGAAAGCACTGAAGCAGTCTGTAACCCACGGTAACCGCAGCAACGCTGAGCTTTTTAATTAAGGTCTTAGATTTTTTTCTTGTTCCCCATTTTTCACTTTTAGAGTTTCCTTCACTTTGTAGAGAGGATATAGAACATGTTCCACAGTGAGGCTTCAGATCTTCGATCGTTAATGAACCACCTACTCATGCAGGCACAAGGCCTGACCAGATTAGAAAGGAGGGGAGTAGAGAGAAGGAGTGAGGAGAGAAGGAGGCTGTAGAGAAACGCTGGTCTCTTAGGGACGCACGCTAGCACACACCTCCAACCATTGGGCCTGAGCCTAGACTTGTACCGTCAGTTCCCTCCCCTCGTACTCTCTGGTCCGGGCTGATTTGGAGGGCCCTTGTGTGAAGAGGAAGGCCCTCAGTCTGGGCTTACTCCATCTCTGATTAGCCCCTTACGGCTTCACAGGACAAGGCTGTTACATCATGACCCACTACCCCACTCATCCAACCCTCTTTACAGCACAAGAGCTGGCGTATCAGTCTTCCACCTGCACCCAGCCTCATCTTTATGACCAGCACAACACACACGGAAACATACGCACATGCAAAACACACGCGCGCTCACGTATACTGTATATTGATCCTTTTCCTTTTTTCACAGGATGCGTCCTTTAATCATTGAGGATATTGATTATGAGGATCCCGCTAAGTGCCAGCATAACAACTGAGTTGACAGCTTTGATTGATTGAGTGCTTGCTTTGATGTGTGTTCAGGCCATGAAGACGGAGGGGAAATACATCAACATCAAGGAGGTGATGGACCGCTGGACGCTGCAGATGGGCTACCCCGTGGTCACCGTCAGCAAGAACCACAGCGCGGACCGCACGGTCACGGTCACGCAGGAGCACTTCATCTACGACGCCGACATCAGGATACGAGACCCAGAGCTATGGAACAAGAGGCAAGCAGGCAGGCCGCGTCCTTGTTCTCCACGGGCGCCGTGGTGACGTTGAAGAGGCATGCAGATGGGGTTTCGTTAGACTGATAGTCAGGGGGTCAGAATTAGCTTCTCACGTCTGTCAGCAGGGAGAGATTCGGTCTCTTTTGATCCAATCCAGAAGGTCTAGGAGGGGTCACGTTACAGTCGGGTTGTCAATTTAGGTTCATTTTCAGGTTCAGTCTTCCTTTAAACTCATTAGCTGAGGAGAAAGGTTCAAGGCGGTGGGGTTAGGGTCAGGTTTGTCAGAATGACAGTACTGGATCAGTGAGCCTTATCGACGGGGTGGGACAGGCCAGTACTTCTAGAACATGCCGTGAGCTGCATTCTCAAACACCTTGTCTTTCTTTCTCTTTCCGTTTCCCTGTGTCTACCTCTCCGGTGGACGATTCGATGAAACACTATGATCAGGTCGACCCAGGGCAAAGAGAGAGAGAGAGAGAGGGAGCAAGAGGAGAAGAGAGTGGAAGGCTGAGAAGGGGGTAGAATAAGAGAGAGGGTTGGGGGACCGAGAAAATCCTGCTGTACAAAGATGGGTAGGGGAGGACTAGCGTGAAAGGAGTGAGAAAAACAGGGGAAACTCTTCATTTTTGCACACACACTCAAAATGAAGTGTTCCCGTTCTCTCTAACACTCTGTATTCATGATTGAAGGAGTGTGCAGTGCAGCTGCCCTGAGAGACACCAACAAGAGCTGGATTGACAAGCAGGACAGCTGTGTTCTGAGAGAATGCAGAGCTGTGTTCAGAGTTGTGTTTACACACCAAGCAGACCTGTGTTCAGAGCTGTGTGGAGACACAGAGCAGAGCTGTGTTCAGAGCTGTGTTTAGACACAGAGCAGAGCTGTGTTCAGAGCTGTGTTTAGACAGAGCAGAGCTGTGTTCAGAGCTGTGTTTAGACACAGAGCAGAGCTGTGTTCAGAGACAGGACATACAGCTCTAGGTCTACTTCTCCGGTGTAGTCAGACAGAGAGGCGGACATATTGATGGAGAGTGGCTCCTAATGGTCTGTTCTCCCAGTGTACCAGTACAGTTGTACAGAGTTCTCCATGTTCTGTCTTACTCAGGAACTGTTATAGCCTGGGGAACTCCTACCACCCCACCCGCCAACCTGATGAAGGACTCTTCAGGAACACATTTCCCCCTATAAATACTCAACCCCAGACAGAAACACACTCGCATTCATTCAGGTACATGTGCATATTTAAATGAGATGTACCCTGTTCCTGCGCATAAGCCATCCCGCCGGGTTACTAATGTTTGTCACCTCACGTGTCTGGAGGGCTTATGCTAACTGACTGTCTCAGGGTCATCTCTGCCTGTTGTGAAGTGCCTGGCCCACATGAGGTTAGATGGTGTACATGATTTCTTTTTCTGGCTGCGTGTACATCTAAAGCTAACCTAGAGAGAGGCTGGTTCTGGTAATGCTTTTTCTGTGTCTCCAAGGTAAGGCTTCCTTTAGCTCTCTATCCTGTCTAAGCTGACTTCCCCTGGCTGCGCTTACGGGCACGCTCCCCCTCATACACAAACACACACACGCACACACACGCTCATTGGCAGAACCAATTGGCAGAGCCAATGGGATTTTCACAACAGCGAGGAGGACTAATAACAATTGGCAGGTAGGCAAGTGAGGCAGACATGCAGACAGACAGACGTGCAGACAGACATGCAGACAGACATGCAGACAGACAGACATGCAGACAGACAGACATGCAGACAAACAGACAAACAGACATACATTCAGACAGACAGACATGCAGACAGACAGACATACAGACAGACATGCAGACAGACATGCAGGAAGGCAGGCAGGCAGGCAGGCAGGCAGACAGACAAGCAGACAGACAGACAGACAGACAGTCCTCTGTCTCTCTCCCTCTCTCCCTCTCTTGCTCTCTCGATCACTCTTTCCCTCCCTCGCTCTCTTGCTGTCACAAAACAGCAGCACAGCACGCAAAGAGCATTAGAGAGCAGGAGAATATTATGATTTATCTCTCCCATTGTGTTGTGAAATATATACACATGCATACACTATCCTCCGTCATAAATTATAAATTAAACACCTCAGAGTTCCAGCCAGTGTATGGGGGGGAGAGAACCGATATTTAGGGAGAATTTATTTCAGAAGCGGTGGACCACTTTTGCTCGACTAAGCACTTCAGATCTACAGCTGGAGCTGGATGGAACACCATAGCAGACTGTTCTGTCCATCTATCAGTCTGCAAAAGAAAAAAGAAAGAAGCTGTCAGTAAGTCTGTGCATGTGCGTGCGTGCGTGTGTGTCTGTGTGTGTGTGCGCGTGCGAGTGCGAGTGTGTACAGGTGTGTGTGTGCAGCGAAGGCATGTGCGTGCGCGTCAGTAAAACCGCCACATCAGTCGACGCGCTCAAACAGAGCAAACCTTTTTCTTTCCAGAGTTTGAGTCCAGATGCAGGCTGTGGCAGCCATCGTACACACGGGCACACTCATCCTTTCCATGGGATTACCAAGATGCTTTGATTGTCCCATAGCAGCCTCTGATAACACTCTGCTCCAGCCTTGTGCTGAGCAACACTGGGTTCCACAACACATGTTTTATTCATCAAAAGCAGGTCAGGTGGAAATGAGACTGTTTACACACACAAACACCCACACAAAACACACACACACACACTCACAAACAAACATCCGCTTGAGGGTTCAGGTGTTCCCTTGTGTTTTTCAGTGAGCGCACACACACGCACACACATGCGCACACACGCTTATTTAAAAAAACAACGAAAAAGACCTACCTTTCAACACATGAAACATTAAACAGACTTAGGCTTCACCCTCCAAAATCTACTTCTCAATGTCAGATGAATGGGTTAGCCACATCAAGCCACTCACACACACACACTACACACACTCTAACTCTGTCCACACACACACACTACACATACTCTAACTCTGTCCACACACACACTACACATACTCTAACTCTGTCCACACACACACTACACACACTCTAACTCTGTCCACACACACACTACACATACTCTAACTCTGTCCACACACACACACTACACACACTCTAACTCTGTCCACACACACACTACACACACTCTAACTCTGTCCACACACACACACTACACACACTAACTCTGTCCATACAGACGCTACACACCAACCAACTTAGCCATACACTCATTCTCCACAGAATATACCATTTTCCTACGACAGTCATGGGGAGAATAAATAGCTAAATGAAATTAGAGGTTTGAGGCTCAAATTGATTTTGTCGTCACCTGCTGAGACACATGACTATTACGGGGGTGTGCAATTACTCTTGCTAATTACGTTAGCCTCCCCCAGGTACGTTTCCAGCATATCTAAACCCAGTTTATTGTGCCGGGGAGTGTGTCGGGCCCTGTCATGTGACGTTATCGATGTATAATTGATTTGAACTTCAAGCACGGTCACAGAAATTAATCTCAGTTACACGGCCATGGCCGACTGGATTTAACTGTGGAGTCAGAAACTGTACAGCAAGATCCCCTGCTGTTCCTATTGAAGGGAGAGAATGAGAGAAAGAGGGAAAGAGAGGGATGTAGAGAGAGAGAGAGAGAGAGAGAGAGAGAGAGAGAGAGAGAGAGAGAGAGAGAGATGAAGAGATGGTCAAGGAGCAAGAGTGAAAGAAACAAGTGCGTTTTTAATTATTATTAAATATGTGCACTACTTGTTTTACTACAAGTGTTTTGTGAGTGGACACGCTACCTTGTGGGACCACAGCTCAGTCAGGGTTGGATGACCTTATCAAAGACCCAGGACAGCCAGGATTAGCAGCGGGGTTTATCACCGTGATACTATGCGAGTATAGGGACAAATTATTCATAGTGATGCTGAATATTCTATTCTGTGTGATATTGGCCGTACAGTGAATGCTGCAGAGTGACAGCATCACTAGCGATCAACTGAAGGCCCGATAGACACGCACATACGATTACACTCTCCAGTCTGACGCAGCTACAGGATGGGCAACATTCATGTAGAGGAAATCAAAGAAAAGGCGATTTGATTTTCCAGCGAGAAGTAGGTGAGGAGATGAAAGGTATAGGCAGAGAGAGAGAGGGTAAGGGAGAGGGTAAGGTAGAGGAAGGGAGAGATGAAAAGGGAGAAAGAGAGAGAGAGGGACACAGCAGACGTGGTGTTGGAGGACAGACGGCCGTCTGCCAGCCTGGCATCTTGCCCGCGCCCCCCAGTCCCTCACGCCTCATCACCCTTCTGATTGCCCTGACCCTCCAGGGTCCTCCTGCCTGCTGCTCTGCCCAGTGAAGTGCACTCACAGACGGGCAATCGATGGAGACACCCTGGGGGCTGCTGATAGAGACCTGGAGAAGAGAGGACATCGAGGGAGCTGGATGATCGATTATATGGAGAGAAGAGAAGAGAAGAGGAGAGAGGAGAGGAGGTGGAACATTGATTAGGGAGGTGAGGGAGGATCGGAGAAGTGAGGTCACGTGAGCAGAGGTAGCAGACGGAGCAGGACGGGGGGGCAGTGGACTTGAGGGAAGGCTGAAGCCATGGATTAGACGCTGTAGAAGACGCGCTGAAGTCCCTCCCTGGGTCCGTCTGTAGCTGCGTGCCCCAGTAACCCATTCCAGAGGAGGGCCACGGCCTGTTTGGGTTCCATCGCTTACATAAGTGTGTTGGCTCTCAGGCAGGGGTGGATTGCGCGGGTATGGGGGTTTGCAGAGGGGGTGGGGGGGGGGGGGGATGAAGGGGAAAAGAGGCCTGGAGCCTACCATGGAGGCTGTGTAGTGGAAATGTGCTGCCTGTACACACATCAGATTCTGCCCTAGATACGTATGTGAGTGTTTGCCAGTGCACCCCAGTCGTCAGCGCTATGATTATATGAATGACTTCCCTAGTAGCAAGCCTGCGCAACATCTCACTGCGCAATACTATGCTCCATCTTCTTATTGATATGTAGCACACACTGTAGAATGATATGAATATTGACTTGCTGTCTTTCCATATTCTACTAGTCTTCCCCTAATTCTGTTATATCCTACTCTAATCCTCCCCCTTTTAGGATCTCTCATCACTGGCTCTTATCTCTTTGCAGGGTTCTAGAATACCCTGGTTAAATAATATCCCCCTGGATCTAGAATACCTTCCTGGTTCAAGTCAGCTCCAAAGCCCCTATTGCTTTGGAAAGTGTGAGGTAATCAGGATGGAGAATGTGGGAGAGGATGTCACCAGTGTTGTGGAGGGGCTCAACAAAGGAGAGCACCTGAGAGCACTCAAACTCCCCAGGAGCTCCGCTCTTCCCTCCTTCCCCACTTCCCTCCTTATAATAGTTTTAATTGCACAGCTGGGGTCCACATTTTCACAGGCACACTTTCTCCCATGTCCCCCCTCTCCCCCTTCGCCCCTCCCCCCTCTCCCCTTCACTCGCCCTGCTGATTTGCGGAGAGAGCGCCTGCGTCCAGCTTAGCAAGGCATGGGAGGAGGGCAATAAGAGAGGAGAGAAGACCACCCAGGTGTCGGCCATTTTGACAAGCATTCATTTAAAACAGCAGTAGACGCTTGTGTACATGGGCGAGAGGGCAATGGTGGAGAGAGGGGGCTGTTAGTGTTGGGGGGAGGTGAGGCAGGACGGAGGGGAGGGAGGGATGAGGGCAGACAGACAGGCAGTGTGGAAGGGCAGATGTACAGCCGTCCCAGCACTCTGATATATGTTTTTGATGCTGCTCCTGTCCCAGGAGGATTGTGGAGGCTTGCGGCGTGTCGGGGGGGTGGGGGGTGAGGGGTGTGAGGGGGGGGTAGCGGGGAGGGTCGGGTGCCCGCAGGCGACAGCAGAGAAGGCTGGTGTGTGTGTGTGTGTGTGTGTGTGTAATGTTAAAGCTATCGGCTCCATCACCCCCAGTAGAGATGATCATAGCAAGCGTAGGGGCAATCTACAGCAGTTATCAGTCAGCTTGGATGCCTCTCACCCTATCGTTTGTGTTCATGCATCAGTGTGTGAGTTTGACAGAAAGGGTTAGACATACGGAGAGAGACGTGAAGGAAGAGAAAAGATGGGGGGGGGCAGGGGACATGAGAACAGATTGGTCTAAATTGCACAAGGTATCATAGACCCTTTCAACAGAACCATCTAATAACTGCACTGAGAGACAGAGGGGAAGTGGAGGCTAAGGAGGACAGGTAGGAGAAAAGAGAAGCTTCTGCCTAACGCTGCAGTGTGCCATGCTACAATCTGAGGAATCTCTCCACAGATGTCAATGTTTCAACACGCACCTCTCTCTCTCTCTCTCTCTCTCTCTCTCGTTTCTCTCTCTCTCTCTCAACTGGTGTGCTCTTTCTCTCTCTCTCCCTCTCTCTTCTCTCTCTCTCTCTCTCTATCTCTCTATCTCTCTATCTCTCTCTCTCTCTCTCTCTCTCTCTCGCTCTCTCTCGTCTCTCTCTCCTCTCTCCTCCCTTCCTCCAGTTCTGTCGACAGATTCCTCTAACGTTAGCAGTGGGGAACAAAACTCACATCTCCTCTGAAGCTATCATCTGGGTGGCCAATAAAACAGGTACGTTATTCCCAACACACATCCACATGCACCCACGCACGCGCACACTTCGCGAAGTGTCCTTCGCATAGCCGCTCTCATCCTATGGCCATATATAGCTGGTGGTAGGAAGTTGAAACATGAGGCTAGTTAATATTCTGGTTCCGGATCAAAAGCAGGGTGTGTATCATGTTACATATGCCAGAGCACCCTCTCCCCCCCTCCCCCCTTCCCCTCCCCCCTGTGCTGATCCGGTCTAATGAAACCAGCCATCCTTGTCTGTTTGGGATTGTCCTCGCATAACACTGCACCCTACCTCCTGTCTGCTTGCATGTGTAAGTACTGCGTGTGTGCGTGCGTAGCAGTGTTTGTGTGTGTGTGTGTGTGTGTGTGTGTGTGTGTGTGTGTGTGTGTGAGTGAGTGAGTGAGAGAGAGTTCAGGCTGTGGAGGGTGAAATGAGTTGCCAGTGAATTACAGTGTTTCCATGAGACAGACGTCCCCCATCATCTGAGTTAATTACAAGCGCCTTGTGATCCTCAGCGCATCTGTCCTCCTCTCTTGGGGACACATGGCTGCTGGCTGGTAAGAGTCTTTACTCCAAATAGACAGCCATGCAGTCTACATATACAGTACATCCAGTTCATACTGGTCTTTGGTCCCAAACCAGTCAGTCTCTACCGCTTTCCCCTACCTTCTTCTGACCCATCCATCCACCCTCCCTACCTCTCTGCCTGGTTTAATTTAGCTTGAAATTCTTTTCGAGGTTTGTTGACAGGTGTTTTCCACTCTGTGTGACATCGTTTAGCCCCCCTCCAGTCCCTGCTAACCCCTCTCTGAATGACTCCTGTCATACTGAACATGACAGCGACGTATACAGCAGGGGAGAGGACATGGAGAACATATTCGACACCCTTAATCACCACTTTTCAAGCACAAGCTGTTGAAAGGGTGACAGGCTTGGCTGTTCTGCACATCATCCTGTCTGCTTCTGTCTATATGTGGTCAGATGTAACCACATTACAGCAGCCCCCGACTGTGTCCCCAACACACACGCATACTGACACTGACGCGCACACACACAAGCCCACGTTTCTGAAGCATTTGGAGGAAAAATGCATGAATGTAGCGCCTCAATGGACACGCGCGTTTCTCCACAGAGACACACAGAGTGGGACGTATGGAGGAAGACACGTGGTTGCTAGGCAACATCAACCAGACTGGCTACTTCAGAGTCAACTATGACCTCCATAATTGGATGCTGCTGATTGGCCAGTTGATGACCAACCCAGAGGTAGTCTCTTCCTCTTCTTTCTCCTCATGTAAATAGACCATTTATGTGTGGACAGTAGCTGTGATCCAACTGCAGTACACCAACCATGACAAGATACTCTTTTCTTCTCCCAGTAACTCTTTTCATATTGTCTTATCTTCACTTGTTTCAATCTCCCTTTCTTCCCCTTTAGATGATCTCTGTGGGCAACAGGGCAGGACTTATTGATGACGTATTCAATCTGGCAAGGTGGGTGTGTGATTCCTGTCTAAAGTTTCATCTCAGAATTTGTTTGCTTTAAAAAAAAGGTCACAAGCCAGTCTGGGCTAGCCAGGCAAGCAAAGTCGACTCTTTAACTAAAGATATGTGTGTTCTTGTGTGTGTGTGTGGGGGGTGTTGTTCTGACAGATATAAGTGGTAGAGGAATGATGTACCTTGGTCACAGAGTGGTCCCCGTGTGACTGATTCCTTGGTTATGTGCGCAGCTTGTAAGACACAGCAGCATTCATCTGCTGGACACGCAACAATGGAGATTCCCCGCACAAGCACAGATGGAGAGGGAGGGAGGAGTATGGGAACGAGGGAGTTAGGAAGATGTAGGATAGACAGAGAGAGGAAGAGAAAGGCCAAGAAGGAAATAAAGATGGCAGAGCGAGAGAGAAGCCTCTCTTGTTGACAGCTTGCCTGCAGCGTGTCTTTGAACACGTAGCATCCATCCTGTCTGGCTGTATCGTGGCTCTCCTGTCCTCCGACGCTCTGCTCTCTTCTCCTCTCTTCTCTTCTCTTCTGTTCTTGTTCTGCTCTTTCCCCACTCGTCTGTTCTGCTGGTCTGCTTTCCTTTTTGCTCCTGACCTCTCCTCTCCTTTCATCTCCTCTGCTCTAGTTACGGCCCTTGTGTTTCCCAGGTATGCAGAGCTGGGTGGCTGGAGGGAGAAAGAGGGATGGTGGTGGAGGGGTGTATGAATGGAGCCTGAGCTACAAAAAGCTGGGCTGGCTCTTAAAAGTGAACCACATGAGGACTCTCTGGAGGCTGGAAGCTAGTACACTAGGCAGTGGGCTGTATACTTGCCTTGCCTGAACTGTCATTGGAGAAACCGATGGAACAGCAGGATTTGTGGCGTGTACTCTGTCTCATTTCTCTTCCTTCCTTTCACTTGTTCTCCGGACCACTTCCTTTCCTCTTACTCCTCTCTCTCTCTCTCTCTCTCTCTCTCTCTCTCTCTCTCTCTCTCTCTCTCCTGTTTTCTCCATGTCACTACGCACTTCTCTCACTCTCTGTCTCCCTGTGATTAGCAGTGATGAATGCACTGAGGCCTGCTATCTCCCAGAATGCTCCCCAGACCGTACCTTAATGGCCAAACAATTAACAGGCAATTAGGATGTTAATGGCTCTTGTTAGCTGGGACAGCAGTGGAGGAGGGCCACAGTGTCCACAGTTTACCCTGTGAACCCACAGAGAACCAGGACTAGGGAACAAAGGGAGTTAATCAGTATGCTTTTTCTGCCAATATGCAGAATGGGTGGGGGAATCGGTAAAGCTTAGCTGTGATAATGTGGCTGTGCCTCTGAATGGTAAGCATGTGACACTACAGGTAGCTCCCTCCTGGTGGTCTATTGGTTCATGTTTGAGTTGATTGATTGGTGCAGTGCTGCAGGATTCAATGGCGGGTGACTGTGTGTGTGTGTGTGTGTGTGTGTGTCTGTGTGTGTGTGTGTGTGTGTGGAGGGGGTGAGACCACAGTGTGTAACCACATGGATCCCAGGGTGCCGGATACTGTACAATAATGATTCATGGAAGCTTCGTGACAATGCCTCGTTGTGGCTTTTTACTTGAAGTGTGTTTGTGATAGTGTGGCTGCGTGCGCGTGTGTGTGTGTGTATAAACTCATTCATTGCCCGGTGGCAGAGTGCAGGGGCTCCAATATGGTGCGACAGTGATATGGTAATGTAGTATTCTTTTATTTTTAATGATCCTCCCCCTCTTCTGCTCACAAGGCTGAATAATTCAGACATGGTGGCAAGAGGGAAGAGGGGAACGAACGCTGCGTTCAGGCCGAGTGAAGAGAGACTTTGCTGGGGGAGAATTCTTCATCTCACTTCTCAGGTTCTGTCAGAGCTGGAGGAATCACATGCACACACATGCATGTACACGCGCACACACACACACACACACACACACAGACACAAGCACACACACACACACTTGAATGAAAGATGTTTGAGACAGAGTTAGAGGGCTCTTGGAGAGGAATGGATAATTACATATGAAGGGAAATCTTTATATAGAGAATTGTCTTTAACTGTAGTGTGTGCATGCGTGTGTGTGTGTGTGTGTGTGTGTGTGTGTGCGTGTGTGTGTGTGTGTGCGTGCGTGTGTGAGAGGGTACAACACGTGACAACGTGAATATGTCTATGTTGAAGACTGCTGGGAGGCCTTCACGGTTAAAAGCTTAATGAG
>BROE01000027.1:751016-888808 GCA_036571765.1 Plecoglossus altivelis
ACACTATAATACAATTCAACACATGTACACACGTCTCCCATATACCCAGTTCCCTCCTCCCCCCATTCCCAGGACTGGCCTCTAACAGGCCTTCTCTTTTGAAAAGAGGAGAGCGTCTCCTGTTGGCCTCACCTCCTGTTGGCCTTCCTCCCCTCTCTCTAGTGTGGGATCACACACATGGCAGACAGGTGGGAGAGCAGAGAACAAAGAAGGCCAGCTGTCAACTCTTTCTCCTTTCCCCTCAGCGTCGTCTCTCAGCCTCTTTTCTCCTCTCCATCTTCCCCTCTGTCTCTCTCGCTTAGTCTGTATGTGTTATCTTATCTCCCCCTTTTATCCCCTCTTGCCCTCTGCCAGATCTCTTTTTTTAACTCCCCCCCCCTCCGCCTCTCCCCCCCACCCGGTCTTCTCTCCATCTACTCTGCTTGGCAGAGTCTGGCCTGTCTGTGTTCTTGTCTCTGCCTCGGCTCATCTCGTCAGCACATTCAAAACTCTCCTTTTTGTCATCTGTCATTACGCGAGAGGTGCTAAAAGCGGCTGATCTTGTCTTAAGGACTGGTCTCCTACTAACACCAACATGTCTGCAGTAGATAGCACCGTTGCTGTCTTCTGGTCAGGGATGATGTCATCCTAAATATGAAGAGAAAGAGAGAGGAGAGGAGTCATTGGCATTGCTCTGCATCATTCAGGAGTTTAACTTTGGAGCAGCCGAGTTCATTTCCTTTAATCACCCATTCTCATTCTCTTCCTCCATTTTCTTTGTCTGTACATGTTTCATGCCTCGTGTCTTTATTTCCGTCCGTTTTCCCTATCTCTCTATCTCTCTCTATCTCTCTCTCTCCGTCAGTCTCTCCATCCAGCCTGTCGTCTCAGTCCCAGTAATCCTTAATTCAAGAGCTTAAATGAAAGATAGAGTTATGTTAGTTATGCACATTATGACCTGGGAGTTCATTATTTCTCTTTTCAAAAGAGACTGGTACATTTCTCGTCTGTTCCCTGACGCCATCCGTTCTGTGAACGCTCGCGGTGTAACTGTTGCAGTCCCATTTACTGTAGCTATCAAAAGTTAAGCAGTAAACTTGTTTTGTTGTATACAGACTCGAACATTGTTTAAACTGTTGAATGACAGTGTGAATGACTCAACTGGAACAACATCCAGGCTGTCGACAGTCGAGCGTAAAAAAAAACTAGCTGTGTGTACTGTCGGATTGAGTGAGGCGTTCAAGGTTCTGTCACACGGAACTCTTTAGCGTTTGAAAGGGTTCTGCTGCAACAGCAGTTTCCCTGAGTGCCGCTCCACGTTGTACAGAGCAGCATGTTGGGCTGGGCTTTCTCTCAGTCGCTGCAGCCACAGCAGCGTGAGACCTCAGAACAAACGGCCCATTTGGAGGGAGGAATACGGAGGAATATGGAGTCCCCATGGTCCTAAAGCCCCCCTGTGTGTCAGCGCGGGCATCAGCAGAACTTAGCGATTCTGCTTAGTCAGATGGAGAACAGTGACCCAGGGAGCCTAGCAGCAGACTGACAGAAGGTCTTAGGACATCCAGAGAATTTCATCTAGTGTTCAAACACGGGGTGTGCCGGTGATTATGCCGTAGCCTGAGAGAGATGCTCTCTCGCCCTTGGCCTCCCCAGACGCATTGTTAGGGAGCCTTCTCTCTCTCTCTCTCTCTCTCTCTCTCTCTCTTTCACTTGCTCTCTTTCCTTTCCCTCTGGTTTGTCAGAGGAATCGGAGTGATTCTCCCCAGAATCCCATTGAGAAATGCTACCAGTGGTTGTTGGACAGTCGACATGCAGCATGTTCTTGTACAGAAGAGACCTGGCATATTTCTCTGTGCTGCATTTGGCTCAGTTGGCTTAAAACTAGTCTATCACCCTAAAATGTATACTAATCTTTCCATTCCTGCTTGCAGAGATGAACTAGCTCTTTACATAATCTGAAGGTAGACAGTAACTATACTGTACCTACTGTACTCACTGTTACCTGATTTGGTTCTAAGTCCTTGAGGGTAACACCAGGGCTTGTCAAGTGCACACACAATGTCTTGAGCAGGAGCTGGAGCATATGGAGGGGCTGGGGCATGTAGAGGGGCTGGGGCATGTAGAGAGGCGGGGGCATGTGGAGGGGATGGGGCATGTGGAGGGGCTGGAGCGTGTGGAGGGGCTGGGGCATTAGGGAGGGGCTAGGGCATGAGGAGGGGCTGGGCCATGAGGAGGGGCTGGNACTAGAGGATGGCCATGCAGGCAGGCAGGCAGGCAGGCAGGCAGGCAGGCAGGCAGGCAGGCCATGCGGGTAGTCATACACTCACGAAGGCAGGCAGCCAGGCAGGCAGGCAGCCAGCCAATCAACCGAACAGATATTCAGCCAGCCAACCAGCTAGTCAGCCAGCCAGGCAGGGGTCCTTGTAAGTGGAGCATCAAAAGCGATTTGCCAGTTGAAAAACAAAGGTAATGGTCCCTTCTCTAGTACTATGGCCCAGTGCCTTGTTGTAACATTTGCATAGCACAATAGTCCCTTTGCCCCCTCAAAAAACAACACTAAAATAGGAGCGAACCAGACTGTGTAGATAAAACCCAGGTTAGCGATTTGCAAATCGGATTGTTAATGTGTGTGTGTGTGTATGTGTGTGTGCAGCAAATGCATGCGTGTGTAAGTGAACATTCCAGTATACATCCTCCATTGTTGATAAGGCGGCTGTGGCTCTACTGTAGCGAACACTATGTGATTATCGTGGCTCAGTGGAATGTGTTGAAGTGAGTGATGTGTAAGACTCTGAACAAAACAAGTCATTCTACAAGCTCTGACTCTCTGACTGTTCCGAATCCATTTAGTGTGTTCAAGGGTATCTATCTGCCACACATTACTGACAATTCAACTGGCTTTGATCCCCACAACACATGACAACGGTGTCAATAAAGTTGGATGAAAGAGATTAACTTGTACGTGCGTGCGCCCATGACAGCGTGCGTCTGTGTGCCGTTGTACTCGTCTGTGTTTGAACAGTACTTGAGCTGTTTTGTTGTGTATGTGTGTGGTCTTGCTAACATGCGTGCGTGCTTGTGATTGGCCAGGATCCCACCTAACGTGAGGGACATTGTGTACTGCACCGGCGTGTCCCTGATGGACGAGGACGTGTGGGAGTTCATCTGGATGAAGTTCCACTCCTCCACTGCCATCTCTGAGAAGAAGGTGCTGCTGGAGGCTCTTACCTGCAGTGACAACGCCTTCCTCCTCAACAGGTAACTGGTGTACTATTACACTATACCAGACCATACAACTGTACACTAAGCTACACTATGCTATACTGTACCATCTTATGCTGTGCTGTGCTGCGCTGTGCTGTCCTCCGCTGTGCTAAATATCAAGATAACCCATCCTAGAACAACAGGGTGAGAACAAACTCAGATAACCTACAACTACACGAAGTTTTCAAAGCTGTGTTTAAAGTATCAATACTGTGTCATATAACTCACAGCCATCTCTGACATTCTCATCAGAACATCAATTGGTCTCAGTAATCAATCACTGGTTGGCCCATCAGAACTCGTTTATAATCAATCACTCAGCAATCACAACCCATCAGCCATCTGTCACTCTCTCAGCACCACAATGAAATGCTCCATGATAGAACTTTGATTCAGAGCCAAACGACATGTCGCATGTCACTGACAATACACTTCCAGAAATATATTCAGTCTGTCTTGGCAACTCATGACACGCACACACAAATACACAATACACACACAAACAGCACACGCGCGCGCACACAGACATACACGTAGCTCAGTAAGAGCTTGCTCCCCCCCCGGTCGCTGAGTATGTATGACAGATTGTGTCATCTGGGGCCATGAAACTCTGTGGCAAGAGATGCAATATTTGTGTTTATAACACAGCACCAGATTCGAATGACTTATTAGCATGTGTTAGCGAGATGATATCAGTCTCTCGCGGCAGCATCTTTAACTTCAGTGTTACCGTTAGCATATGTGTTTGGGATGGCAGACTCATGTACTCCTAAGTACTTCTTTATGTTAGAAATTGATGAAAAAAAGTGGGACAGGAGGAATAGCAGGTTGGAACAATGTCTGGAGACCAGATAAGTAATCACAAGGTGATAAAAGAGGGATGCATGAATAGTGTGTGTACATGTGCATGCGTATGCGTGAGTGTGTGTGTGTGTTGGAACAGGGTGTGCCAGACAGGGAACAGTACAACAGGAATCTTTGGACATCAGCCAAGACTGCTAATTAGCATGACCCTCAGTGTCCCTGGAAGGGTTTGTGTGGGGAGGAAGGTGAGAGTGGGGTGGAGGAAGTGGAGGGGAAACGAAGAGGGGGAGGGTAAAGAATGAGTAGAGGACAGAGGTCAAGCAAGGGGAACTGATGAATAGTGTGTTTGGATTGGGGGGATGAAGATAGAGTTTGGGATGGTGGTGTTGAATAAGAGATAGAGGCTGGGGGAGAGGGGGGGGAACTTGTCTACAGAGGAGGGGGTGGGATCTGTCCAGCAGGGTCTCCTTCCATCCATCTTATCTGGTTGCTGCTCTGGTTTAGGGACCAGCACGGACCCAGTCTCCCAAAGAACACAACTATTGATTTAGGGATTGAACCTCTCTTGAATTTCACACAGCATGCAACTGCTGCACAGCCTGAAAATACCACTGGCACCGTGATTAGGTGTGTGAGTGTGTGTGTGTGTGTGTGTGTGTCGGTGTGAGCTCACGCACGCGATTGTTCCGTCTGCGAGTTTGTGCAGGCACGTTTGTGTATTTGCACATATGTGTCCAGATTGTCCTAGCAGTGTAAGTGCTGCTCTATCTACCCGGGGCTGGTGAAAGTGGTGAGGATAGATGGCCCGCGTGGCCAGCGCTCACACACACAGCTGCCAGTATCAGATAGAAAGGCCTCTGCAGCTCATATTGATTTCTGCCTCCCTCAGACCCAGGAGTTAATAGTATCCCCATCCTCCATGGTGCTGTTAATGCATGTAGCCATTCGCTCAGTCCCACAAGCGCATATTCACTCACGCACACACGGACAAACACACACAAACACGATTTGCCCCCCCCCCCCTCCCTCTTACGTTTGTCTGTTTCTAGACACTGTGTTCACGCCTCTCTAAGATTAGGTCATTTTACCACCACTACGGAATTGACCTTTAACGTCCCACAAGCCTCGCGGGTGAGGACATTTCCTGTGTGAACCTTTTAGATGGCGGCCTTGAGAGGTTACTCATATTTTCTGTTTGCCGGGGCATTGGGTAGGCTGCAGCAACATGTGTGTGTGTGTGTGCGTGTGTGCGTGTGCGTGCGTGTGTGTGTGCGTGCGTGCGTGTGTGTGTGTGTGCATGTGTGTGTGTGCGTGCGTGCGTGCGTGTGTGCGTGTGTGTAAGGAAGTGGAGGCCACAGGATCTGCAGCACAGACAGTGAAACACAGATCTTGGTGGGGCACAGCGTGAGGTCAGGCACTGAAGAACATAAATCCAAGGTGTTGATCACTTCATGCCAGACACACTCTCCTCTGTAACGAGCAGAACTGCCGCGTCACTTCCTGGACAAGAGGCCTATTCGTTTCACCGGGTTCCGTCTCCACAGCGCACCGTACGTGTTGCAGTCAGAGGACAAACCCAATCAACAAGGGCCCGGGCAACACGGGATCAGTCATGAAGAAAAAGAGACAGAACAGAGAGCGAGAGAGTCTGATAGAATGACTCACGCCCACCACACCCCTTCCACCCCCAACCCCCACTCCCCTCCCCACATACATTACATACATTTCCCCCTGTGTATTGATATCAAATTGAGAACTTACCCACCGTAACGGTGTCTCTCAGTGTAATATCCTTTTTTTTTTTTGCCGGCTTGACATTTTCTTTGCATTTGCATAAGCTTCAGTATCACTGTTTGACGCGGTCAGATTGTGTCTGGATGCTGACACTGATATTAGAACCTCTGGGCTGATAATTGAATTCAGCATCTTATGACTTAGTATTTACTTCCACGTAGTGATGCGCTGCTGATTAAATCCCATTGTTTGTTAAAGGGTCTGTATCTTTCCATTGGAGGATATTAATAAACAATACACGTTTGAAGAGCTTGATATACCAAGAATTTCACCTAAACTCTTATTTCAATATGTTTTCTTACATCTAACCTTCTGCTTCCTCCTCCTCTTCCTTGTCTTTCTCAGACTGTTGAACCTGTCTCTGAGTTCAGACCTGGTTCCAGACCAGGATGTCATTGATGTGGTCATCCACGTGGGTCGGAACCCCCATGGTAGACACCTGGCCTGGCGTTACTTCAGAGACAAGTGGGACATCCTCAACGCACGGTGAGTATACCGACCGAAATGACAACCAAATAAGTTTACAAGTGACACTGTAGTAAAGTTTGTTGGACCCTGATGAAACGGACCTCCTCATCTCCCTCTTCTCCTCCCTCCTCTCCTCTCCTTCCCTTCCTCCTCTCCCTTCATTTCCTCTCTGGCCTGTTTGCTAGGTACGGAGAGGCCTTGTTTATGAACTCCAAACTCATCAGTGGAGTGACAGAGTTCCTCAACACCGAGACAGAGCTTAACGAGGTATGTGAGTGTGTGTGTGTGTGTGTGAGTGAGAGAGAGAGAGAGAGAGAGAGAGAGGGAGAGGGAGTGAGAGAGAGAGGGATCGCTGAGTGATAGCCGCCCATTTGGATTTCCACTTCCAGGTTTGTTCACAAAGGATATCTTTTGGAGAAATGGTGGTCTCTGACTTTTCTCGACTGGTCTAGGCTTCACATAAACTGATCATTAAACCTGGGATACACTTCAGTGCTCTGATAGGCACAGTGAGAAACCTTCAAGGCAAGGTCTGCACAAAGCCCCCTGCCTCACAGGCATGGTCTTCACAAAGAAAACTTTGTAGTCCTCCACCACTAATTGGCTGAAAAGCTTCACTGCATTGGTGAAAATATTGAACTTTTAGCGGAACTTCATGGTTAGATGTTCCTTCCCTTTCACAGCTGAATGTTCTCCAGGAGCTGCTATAACGTAATCTTTACATTTTAATTCTTTCATGGTCTTACTCGACCGGTGATAATTGGTTACAAAAGTGTATTGTTATGTTTCTCTCGGCTGAACCAGATGGGGGGAGGGGGGGGGGGGGGGGTGTAGTCAGTAACTGAGAGCTCCTTCTCTTCCTGTTGCAGTCCCTGAGAGCAGAGAATCCTCTTGGAGAGTAAATGTCAGTGTTGTAATAATCTAGTCATCCTGAATAAAGAGGTGACCCTGAGACCCCGAGGAAGAGTAAATAGAACCAATCTCTCTCTCTCTCTCTCTCTCTCTCTCTCTCTCTCTCTCTGTCTGTCTGTCTGTCTGTCTGTCTGTCTGTCTGTCTGTCTGTCTGTCTGTCTCTCTCTCTCTCTCTGTCTCTCTCTCTCTCTCTATGTCTCTTCTCTCTCTCTCTGTGTCTTCTCTCTCTCTCTCCATCTCTCCATCTCTCTCTCTTCCTTCCTCCACTCCAGCTGAAGGAGTTCATCCAGGCCAGTGGCGGAGGGGCAGGGCCTGCATTTGCGCGGGCCGTGGAGATTGTCGAGGCCAATGTGAGATGGCACAGTCTGTACGAGCGGCAGTTCTACCAGTGGCTGAGGAAATCTCCCAACGGCTAACAGCTAACTGCTAACACCACTGGGAACACATGGAGCACGGATATACCTCTCTGACATACAACTTCAAACAACAACTTCAACCATAGACCATTACCGGAGGACAAGCTAGAAAACCGCTTCAACAAAGAGAACGCAAATACTTTAATTTGAACTGCCAATAAGACTCCTCTTCCTTCGAATCTGAGAAAAGAGTCACTGAGAGAGAGAGAAAGAAAGAGAGAAGAAAATAGAGGGAGAGAGACAGAAAGAAATTTGATGACTCCGTTTGAGGGTTTTTTCTGATTAGCTCTCCTCGAGGGAGGCAGATGTGGTATACATATTGCATGGTGGACTTCAGCTTCAGCGACTCTTGAGTTTTGTTTTGTGCATGGTTTTGGAATCCACACCCCCCCCCCCTTCCCCATCGTATCTGTTGGTTCTCCAGTGAGCTGACCCAATAACCTCTTTAACGCTGACCGCAGAACCTCAGGTCAAATCTGTGTAGACTAGGAGATGGAAGGACAGACAGACGGACGGATGGAGAGAGGTGGCATATGAAGGAACGGCTTTTAGAGGAAGGGACATTGCAATATGATGCTCCAGAAACAAGCACAAAACACTCTTATCCTGACAATCAGTACTATGATTGGGACAAGACGAAGATGGACTCCACACGTATTCAGCATCAGAAACGGTTTGGAACTGCTCCTCCTCTTTGAGCCATACACACTGTCTGGACAGTCTGAACCGTTTGGAATAGATCCTCCTGCTGATGTGGTGTACAGTGTTGTGTGTGATAATGTCTTTCTAAAATATCTGACCCACCCCTTCCCCCTTATCTCCTGCCCCGACAAAGTGACCCGAAAAAGGGGGGGGTGGAATTATAATACCTCCAACTCTAGGAGCTGTTTGTATACCCAAGGTGTTACAGGGAGCGAGAGCTTAGTCAATGTGACTTCTTGTGTCGACAGGAAACAGGAAGTCCGACATTGTCATCAAAAGCTTTTATCATTCTGGTCACCTCCATGGCGGTGTGGGTCTCTGATTGTTTGAGTGGTGTTGTGGTGCGCTCAGTGTCGTGTGTGCGATGGTGCTCCTCGCTGCTGATTGGAGCTTAGCCTGCTAGGCTCTAGTGTGAATAACGCTGATGTAACTCTGACGTGTAGAAACTTCTGTTTGTTCATGATCTCTGACCTGCTTCGGTTACTGATGTTTCTGTTCCCCTGCGCGCTGGTTATGATTTCTATTAAAAAAAGATGACGTTCTATTGTCGAGTCTGTGCTCCATGGCGGATGAGCAGATTCAGCTGTGAGTCCCATTCAGAGAAGAGTTCAACACTCAAGGTGATTACCTGATTCTAAGGTCACCGTTCAATTATTTCTCCCCCTCCTGCTTATTCTCTTTCTCACACCCCTCTTCTCTTTTCATATTGTGTTTGGACATAAGAGCTTTTTTTTCTAAACCAGAGATAAAATATTCTGTATTTTGTGCAGGGCAACAATGGGGTTTTAACGCTAACAATAAATTCTTTTGTACAGTAACTCATCACTGTGAAACTGTCAGTCGATTATACAGTCTGTGTTACAGTCCCTGTCTCTGTTTGTGTTCATTTATTGAATGCAAGTGTGCCTGTGTGCATACGTGTGCGTGTATCTGCGTGCGCACGTACGAGGCAGATCTACAATTACATTTCCAGTCGTTTTCAAGGTCCATACTTGACTTAAGAGCTCCATGTCTCATACTTAGAAAAATCCTGTTCAAAATGATTCATTGACACCCCGATGGTTTCTTTGGGAATAGGGAGTGCTATTATTCACATGATACCCAATTCATCCAACTCGTAGTCATCCACAGATATAGCATGATATCAAGAACACTGTTCTCCGTCACTTCTCAGGAGAGATCAGTCTGTCTTAGATGTATGCATGCAGAAACAGTGCTATCTATGTCAGTTCTTCAACTGTCATCTCTCTGCTCCCATTCATTCATCAAACACACGGAGGATGAGATATCCAGTCTGCAAACTGCATTGAGCCGTGTAGGGAACAGAACGAGTCTTCTCCTCATGCTATTCTTCAACAGGATTGATGGGCTTTGCTTTTTCTCTTGATGTTCTTTCAGAGTAAAATTCACTTCCTCTCCCGTTTCCGTGACTTCTCTGAGGTCCTCGAGACATAGTGACGTAACAGCCCCGTGGAGGCAGAGGTGACGCTCGCTCATCATGTGACTTCTCCCCCCTTTTCTGTTGTCACACCTCAACAACGAGCTCCTGGTCGTAATGATAAACTTGGTTTGGAAAAGAATCGACTGGGGTTCAACTTTCCCCCTCAGGGATGAATAAAGTGTTTATCCAAATGGTGGTAGTGGTCTGGAAGCCGTCCAGTGTTTCCTACCTGTCCAGCCTTCCTCTGAATGTCACTGAAACAAACAACTGGGATACTGGAACGAAGACTCTTTTCTTCGATCATGTTGTTGTTGTGATGTTGTCACGAGGAGCAGGTGCCAGTCGCCATCAGAGTGGCTATCAGTATAGCCAGAGATGAATGGAGGAGGAATGGGCGCAATGCATCATGGGTAGGAATCAGAAGCGAGTATGGGATCTTCAAAGGGTCTGATTATCATAAACACACGTATGACACAAGCACCCAAGCCCAACTTCCAAACCCAGCTGACATTTGAGAACAAAGGCACAGAGCTTCAATAGTCATGGAGGGAGAAGATATATCATAATAATCCCATTAGTACCAGGAATACAGATGAGTGTTTAGTCATTTCTTTCTTCCTTTCTGTCTCTCTATGTCTATGTCTCTCTGCCTCTCTCTCTCTCTGCCTCTCTCTCTCTCTCTCTCTCTCTCTCTCTTTCTGCCCCTCTCTCTCTCTTTCTGCCTCTCTCTCTTTCTGCCTCTCTGCCTCTCTCTCTCTCTCTCTTTCTGCCTCTCTGCCTCTCTCTCTCTCTTTCTGCCTCTCTGCCTCTCTCTCTCTCTTTCTGCCTCTCTGCCTCTCTCTCTCTCCCTCTCTCTACATGTGCATGCATGCTAGTGACAATCAGCAGTTTATTCACATTTAAATGAAGCCGGGGATTGGAGAAGCATTCGTTATCACAGCTCATTGTTGTGTCACCCGCTCCCTCTGTGTTGAGGTATCACAGAGAAATAAACCACTTATCACTCCTCCCTCACCCCTCTCCTGCATCAATCCTGCCATAAACTCTACTCCCCCCGTTCCCCAACTTTCTTCAGACCCCTTCCCTCCCTCCCTCCCTCCTTCCCTCCCTCCCTCCCTCGTTATAGGCTGAGTTTCTCTCTCCATTCCTCTATCCCCACAATGCCAGCTCGGCACCCCCTTCCATGTATCAGAACTTGTCCTTTCTTCCCTCTATCTCCCTCCCTTCCTGCATTCCTTCATTCATCGTCCTCCTCCCGGCTCCCCCCCTCTCTCTCTCTCTCTCCCCCTTCTGCTCAGTTACTCAGTGGAAAGGATGGAGAGAATAAACAACCTAAATCAATTATTTTTTTATGGACATCCAAGGAGCCTTCATTTGTGCTATATGTCCCGTGCAAAAGAACTTAACCGAACACACATTATAAAGAAGTACTCTAACATGAACAGATATCTAATTTGTGTTATGTAACTAATTATGCAACAGTAACTCATCTGATATGAGCAGGACATTAATGTGAAGCTGTAGAGACGGCCTGGCCTTTCAGGGCCACTTTGGTCAATTTGTGTGTGTGTGCGTTTATGTAAAATTATATATGTGTATGTGTGTGTGTATGTGCCGGAGGGGTGTATCCTCCTATGGGAGATGACTTTGGAAGGACTCGCTCCATTAATCACAATACTGCAGCAGTGTCCATCTGGATGCCTGCTGGATACCCGACGGACACACACACGCACACACACACACACAAACACACACACACACTTACACGCAGAAACACGTAGACCCTCACAAACATCCTCTCCCCCACACAAACCCACACACCATCCTTTCTTCCAGTTTATCTCTCTCTATATTGCCTGTATCTCTCCATCTCTCACTCTCCATTTATTTGATTATTTAAACTCACATTGCTCATTCCTTCAAGTAGTGCTGCAATTTCTAGTACAGCACATTGACTAAACAGCACACATGCGGAGTGGTAATGTTCAACAGTGGTCCACAGGTCTCTCTTACTCTTTCTCTTTGCTTATCTCCCTGGTATAGCCTCAGTAAAATAAACATGAAAAACTGGTCATCCTGTATTGAAGGCTGGTACATGTGCGCCCTTCTCACCTGCTACTCTCAACAGACATCTGTGCTTTCTGGAACATGGTGAGAAAGCACGTGTGTGTGTGTGTGTGTGTGTGTGTGTGTGTGTGTGTGTGTGTGTGTGTGTGTGTGTGTGTGTGTGTGTGTGTGTGAGTGTGTGGTAGAAAATGGTTGGGCAGGGAGAAAGAGAATGAGAGAGGACTCTACACTGTGGCTGTGTAGCCTGCATTCAGACAGGGTTGTGAAGGTTTCAGTAATGGGGGAAACGGACAACAATCGCTAGCATGTAGCTGCCACTCCAAGCGACAGAATTACTTTGTATTGTTTGGCAAGCCAAGATTGAAGTTTAGTGTTAAAAGTAATACACAACTATTTTCAGAAAATAATTCAATTTTCTTAACAGTATGAGGCCAGACTTCATCGACAGCCTGTAAACACAACCACACAATCTAGACATTATTATATTTATTTGACGTGGGCGTGTGTGCGTGTGTATGAGAGAGTATGCATGTGCATGTGTGTGAACTGCTTTACTGTGCCCTACTAGTATAAGGATTTCATAAATTAAAATTCTAACAAATCCAAATGAGGCCTTAAGTCTTAATCTACGCTGAGTTGCAGGCTCAGGGAAAAAAAATCCAATTTGGCTTTTCAAAACAAGTTTAGCTGCTTCATGTTTAGTTACTGGGTGGCACAGTGTGAGCAAGCTGGTCTGGACAGGAGGAACGAGAGGGTGAGGCAAGAGGTTGAGAGGAGGGGTAGAATGTGCGAACAATTAACTTGTACAATGCATTCTGGGCCTGGCATGATAACAGGCGGTACTAATGAAGAGTGACAGTGATGTGGACACCATCATCTAAACTCCTGCTGTAGAATGACGCACAGCAGATCAAAAGCTCTCACAACGCAGGCTTACTGTATACGACCACAACATATTTTCTTGCACATTCAATTCAATGACCCACATCCTCTGTCATAAACTCATAATCTCAGTCCAACTCAAACACACACACACAAACACACACACACACACATCACACACACAAACACACACACACACAAACACACAAACACACACACACACACTGACACGCAGGCCTGGAGGAGCTGGAGGGTAAATCTGTCTCGGTCAGCGATTGAGCCAGACCCCAGAAGGTAAACTGTACATCAATCCCCCCCCCATCCGCCCAGCCCCCTCCTCCTCCGCCCAGCCCCCTCCTCCTCCGCCCAGCCCCCTCCTCCTCCGTACACCACCCTTCTCTTCTCAAAATTAACCCTTTCCATTCTCCGTGCATGTATGTGTACACGCACTTTCCTATCTTTCTGTCCATGGCTTGGGAAGTGTCCACGGATAACAGATTGTGCGAGGACTGCCTTAACGCTGCTTGTAAAGGGCTGTTTAACGGCATTTGAATCCTCTATGTAAGCCCAGAGCAAACCCTCTTTTGATAAAGGTAATTAGATATTGACTATGTAGCTGATCCAATATCCGCTCACATCTTCAAAGGAGAAAAACTCCCAGAGGATATAATCAATTAAATGTTTGTTTGGAGGAGAAGTGCATTTGTGTGAAAGAGGTGGGGCTAGAGTGGTGAGTCTCAAATGTGTGTGTGTGTGTGTGAGTGTGTGTGCAAGTGTGTGTGCAAGTGTGTGTGTGTGTGGTTATTCTTGTCACATCTCCTCTGAACTTAACTATAATCATGTCCTCATCCGTTGGTATTTAATTAAGAAGTTATTAAAGTATGGTCCACAATGGAGAGCTGCATTCAAAGTCTTGCCCTCGCGCACATACAAACACACACCCAAACACGGGAGAGGAAGAAGTCACGTTGTCCATTAAAAGCAGATGATCTCGTCTGTCAAACAATGAACTTCAGCAGCTATTCTGATTAAAGCATCATTTGTTTAGTCGCTCTCAAGGGGTGATTACAAAAAAAGAGGTGACGCGTCTGGAGAACAAATAACTGTTTTGATGGATATTCTATAGATAAATCTGTATCACGTAAGGGGGGATAACTCCATACCTATGCCTGTGTTCGGTGTCACGATTGTCCCCAAGGCTTTATGGCATCCTCGCCATACAGACTGGTATACAGCACACCCCAATTATCATACCATGCGAAGGAAAGCGAAACTAAATATGAGGCATAAATTATTCAGTGATTTCCTGGCATGCAGAGAATAGCAGTGGTGTATTGTGTTGAATACAGAGATAGACTGTGTGTGTGTGGGTGTGTGTGTGTGTGTGCAAGAGTCTCTGTGCGTGTGATGTATATGTGTGTATGAGCTGCATGTGCGTGAGCAGCACTTACACCAGGAGCTTCTAAAATGACAGAGCCATGACCTCTGCTGTCCTCTCCTGCCAATCAGCTGTCAGTAAATATAGCTTCCATGAACTTTGACCCATGCCATTGCATCAAGTTACCCCCATTTCCCTCCTCGCCTTCGCTTACGGGAGTTCCAAATGCTCCGAACGTCTGAGAAGCTCATTGTCATTTTTAGATTGACTGGCTGACTTTGAACTGTTTCTCTTGGTACAGTAGCTTACATCTCCCTGGACATCTCTCAGTCTCTGGGCTGAACTTGTATGTCTGTGTGTGTGCGTGTGTTTGTGAGTGCACTTTTCCAACCATGTCGTTTACGATCTGCCAAAGGCAGAGTGGCCTGGCCAGTGTCTTAACAGCTTAGATGAGAGAGCTAGCTTTAACAACCTGACTGACAGCAGGGGAACAAGGAAAGGAGAAAGATAGAGAGAAAGGCAGGGAGGATGAGAGAGAGAGAGTGAGAGAGAGGGAGAAGGGGAATGGACAGAAAGAGTGGATAATAGAAAGAACAGCCGCCACAGTGATGCAGGAAGGGGGGATTTAGTGACTGAATTAACTGAGAGGAAGAAACGCCAGAGGAGGTTGTGTGCTGAAGGCATTCAGAAATATTGAATATCATTCATGAATAATTCATGATCATGCCAGTTAAACTTCCACAAGTTTACGAAATTAACAAATTGATTTCAGCAAATCTGTCCAGGCAGCCACAGCTGAAGGAACTCTCTCAGGCTTTCTCTCACACATTCTCTACCTCCAACAGCTCTCAGAACACCGCTATTTGAAAAACGCCAGAAAAATGTGTGTGTGCACCTCTGCCTGTATGTGTCTACATGTGTGTGTAAGTGCTTGTGATAGCAAGTGGTGCACACGACCTTCTTTGAGAGTAGTCTATACAGTTGGCCTCTTTCTCACATCAACCTCCACTCCTCCTCTGATCTTTCACTCTCTCTCTCTCCCTCCCTCTCTCTCTCTCTCTCTCTCTCTCTCTCTCTCTCTCTCTCTCTCTGTATTTTTCCCAAGCTCTCTCAGCCTGTCCGTCCTACTGCACATGTGCCAATTCAATTCAAGTTCAATCAGTGGCTGTTCACACAGGTGTACTCAGTAAACACGTTACCCAGGGATGCGGTGACAATACTGCAGACCCAGAGTCAGATGTTGTATCAACACCAGAGAACAGCTGCTGATGCCGTCGCCTCCATTCACAGACCCGCTGAGCAGCGACCTCAAGAACGTTTCTTCTTCTCTGGCACAGCCCGTCCGTTGGTGCCGTCAGGACAGCTGTCGTGTGGGTCGTCCCTCTGGATCCAACGTCCTGGCCTTTAGCCATTCTTTCTGGTGTGTGTGAGGTTTTAAGTGTGAAAGAGTGTGCGTTGTTGAGTGTGTTTGTGTGTGTGTTGGCATCCATATGTTGGCGTGGTAGCGTTTGTGTGTTTTTGTGTGAGTGTGCTAGGACATGGGTTCTTTTTTTTTGTTCGATCCATAACCGACTTGTTTGCCTTGAGTGTCAGCTAACAGTTCTGCCACTCCAGCTAACCCTGAGCCCAGGCTTGAGAGGGACTTGACCAGTCAAGTGTGTGTACGTTTCAGCGAGAGAAGAAAGACAGAGACATGGAGAGAACTGAAATGAGCTCAGTCGAGCTGTGACACAGTGACATGAGGCTGTCACTACTGACTGGACGACACGAGAGACACATGCAAACAGACACACACATTAACAGACAGACGTTAACTGGGTCCATCTAAGTGTCGTTCTCCTGGCCCTGCCCGCCAGTCCTCTCTGGCTCCACCTCAGACGTTGCCCACAGACAGACAGCTGCCTGTTGTGATCTACCTCAAATCTCCATCACATTCAAAAGCCTCCAAAACTCTTCTGTCTATCCTGTTTAAGGAACGGAATCCGTCATCATACTTCAATTCATACATCAGTGACCACGTGGTACTGTAGCACCCATAGAGCAACCAGTCAAATCTCACAGGGATGGTGATGTATTTACATGGTTTGAAGGATTGGTAATCCTGGTAATGTATGTGTAAGAAGACACAACATGGGACAGGGTTGTAAGGGGCGAGTCAACGTTACATACAGGCCAGCGTTGTTAAAGGTAATGCCAAGTTGTTACCTCATAGCTCATGTTCATTTACTCTTAAGTGCATTCTAACATGAATTGTCTCTAAACAAACTGACCAGCATCGTCAAACAGTAAGAGCAGGTAGATAGTTTGTCTTTCCCCTTGAAGAGGATGGCACTCAAACGTGTAGTAGTTAGAGATGAGGACAGACATGGATTGTGCGCATTCTCTCTCTCTCTCTCTCTCTCTCTCTCTCTCTCTCTCTCTCTCTCTCTCTCTCTCTCTCTCTATCTCTCTATCTAGCTCTCTTGCTCTCTCTCTCTCACACACTCTCTCTCTCCCTCTCTCTTTCTCACACACACACACTCTCTCTCTCCTGCTCTCTCTCTCTCTCACACTATCTCTCTCCCCCTCCCCTACTCTCCCAGTTATGAAACACCATGTTAGCAGCTCTGCAAACATATAAGCAATCAATCCAGGCTGCCTAATACAGCGGAGTAGGAATGGTTATTAATGAGACCCAGTTGAGAAATAGATTAAACACTCCAGTCAGTGGGGCCTGGGGGGATGAAATGTTTGAAGGAAATTGGTTGTTTTCCTGCAACAAGTGGAGATGCTCCTGAGGATGATATTGGAGAGGTGGGGGGCCGGGTGTTAAGGACTGTAATTACTGTAACCGTCTAAGAATGATTGATTGTCTCCCTGGTCCATCTCTGCACATACATACATAGTTTCTCTCTCTTACATCCGCTCTCTATACATTCCCTAAGCGTTTCTTGAACTCTTTTTCTTGGTATGTTTCTCTCTGAAGTTGACTCTTTATCTACAGTCGGTTTCTCTCGTCATCGCTCTTCCAGATGAGATGTATACCCATGCAGATACGACTCCCACCTAGTCAGCTATTCCTGCAGACTTCCAGCCAGCCAGCCAGCCAGCCAGCCAGTCAGCCAGCCAGTCAGCCAGCCAGCACACACATGACTATGGCTCCAAGGCTTCTGAATCTCCCCTGGCCAAGACTCCCCAGCTAGAAGCTCTACCCTGCTAGAATTAGAATTAGGTAGTAAAAAAAAAGTGCTAATCTTGCTCTGGGCATTAAACGAAAAACAGTAAGACACGTTGTTTCGTTCTTTCTCTCTCCGGCCGGGCGGTGAGGGGGGAGGCTCAGATAAGAGCCCATGAGGAGACCCAGCCGAGCGGCTAATTGAGATCTGTGCTACTGTGGTCAGGCGACGCCCCGAGGAAACCATCTGCCAAACGCTCAACACGTCCGACCTCGCCGCACCGCCTCTCTCTCACAGACGCAGGGCCGCTCCTCCCGCAGTGTGGGAGAGTGGTGAGAGGAAGCGAGAGAGAGAGGCGATGTGCGCGTGTGTGTGTGTGTGTGTGTGGGCACGCGTGTGTGTGGATGTGTGTACATGCTGTGTGTCTGTCAACATGCCACCTGATTTTCTCCCTCTATCGTGCTTTCATAGGTTGTGCCGAATGCCGGAGACCTAAAGCCTGAGGGAGAGAGGGAGAGAGGGACAGAGATCGCAAGAAAGACAAAGGCAGGCCGAACAGTTCCTCCTTTTCTGATTCATACAAACCAGAACACTCCAATGCTAATGGCTAAACATATTGCCAGTCTCAATATAATGACTGGAAGGTAATCACAGCCCAAAGCTCTACCATTAAAGTATGTGTCATTATATTCTCTATTCCAGTCACTTTGGCAGGCACTCTTCTCAAGAGACTTATAATCATAGCGTTCAGCTACAATGGATGTGAGATGTGCCAGTCACAGTCATGTTCTATTATTACGGAGTTGAAGCATTGAACCGCAGCAGTCAGGGGTCAGGCTCATGTATAAACCCACCATGATGCTCTGTGTGTGTCAGCTTCCACAGCTGAGAGCGTTGACGCAGCTGTGAGGGTGAGGGTGTGGGGGAGGGTGTGAGGGAGGGTGTGGGGGAGGGTGTGAGGGTGAGGGCGTGGGGGAGGGTGTGAGGGAGGGTGTGGGGGAGCTGGCGGCTATGGCGCCGGCGGATGGAAAGGTAGATTGGGCGGCGAAGAGATGGAAGGATGAGGAGATGGAGGAATGAAAATAGGGAGGGATGAGGAGATGGAGAAATGGAGGGAGAGCTGGCACTGGATGACACAGAAGGCTTACAGAACACAGTCCAGCAACATCTTCTGGATCATCTTCCTCCGCAAGTAAACAGCCAGTGTCCAGTCTGTCCGTCAGAGTACACACACACACACATACATACAAAGACACACACTAGCTGGCTGGCTGGCTCTTTCTCTCTCTCCCCCTCTATCTCCCGGGTAATTTGGTCCAACATAATTCATGTGAAACAGCTGCTGTTTACAAAAGCATAAAACACCCTCTCCGCTTCCCTCCTCCTCCTCCTCTTCCCCATCCTCCCCTTTTCCTCCTCCTCCTCCTCCTCCTCTCATTTTATCTCTCTCATCCTCCTCTTCTCTACTCTTTACACTGTGTAGGAGTAGAGCAAACAGACAGACAGAGCTGAGCCTCTGTGGTCAGAGAGCCTGCAGACATAAGCTCTCTGTCTGGCTGTGGTGACTGGCTACTGGTGCTGTAGGCCAGGACTACCAGGTCAAGGATGGAGGGAGGCGAATGAAAACAATGTTAATCGAGCGGTTTTGAGGTCCTGAGTGGGTACAGCTTTGTGTGTATGTGTGTGTGTGTGTGGGAAGGAAAGAAGGAAAGTACGTTTTTGGTTGGATATAGCTCTCTGTATGTATGTGTGGCAGGGGGTTAAGGTTCTGGGTGGGTTCAGCTTAATGTGTTTGTATGTATGTGTGTGGGGGGGAGGGTTAAATTCTGGGTTGGGTTGGGTACAGCTTGGAGTGGGTTTTCAGCTCTATGTCTTTTAACCATAAAACTAAGACACAGAGTCAGTCTAGGAGAAGAAGAAACAAGCACAATGAGGTCAGACGTATGCTTCATCCTAACACCTCATGCATAAAAAGTCCTTAAAATGTTTTACCTCACTGATGCAAGATTTATTAAAAACAAGCCTAGCCTTGCTTCAAATCACCTAGCTCACACAGATAACTTTTATGAATCGAAAACATCCTGGCCTGATGGAACTATGTGCAGAAAGCTCTGCATTCGTCCTTTAAAATAAATGAACTGAATTAACTTTTTTCTGTAAGATTACTAAATTGAATGTAATTTGTGTTCAAAAACGTTTTCCAATAGACGTCTGGAAGGCTCAGTGGTCCTTGATTGAGCATGTGTGAATACACGCTGTGCAAGATTTAATAACTTCGCCAAAGCCCGCCTCCTCCACTCTCAGCTGTGGATGACGGGGCCCATTTAAACTGCTCAGCTCACCTCTCTGTGTTAGTCACAGAGAGAGGGGATGGCGAGAGTTCTACAGTCCCTGCAGCTACAGACGCGACAGAACAACCCGACTCTGAAACTGTCTGCGCTCGCTAGTTTTTGAACTGTACTCACTGTTGATGAATCATTGTTTGATAGTTTGAAATGAATTATTGACATGTTTCATGTAGGTTGCGCTCAATTCTGGTTCATCCAGGCACCCGCGGACTCTCAAAAGACTTGCACCTCCCTCCTTATATCCCTCTGGTCACGCATGTGTTTGAATCGGTAGAAGAACACCAAACAGGGACTGTTGGCGGAGTTCTTCATGAATTATAAATGCCCAGTCACCACAAAGCCTTACGTTTGGACGTATGATGAGATGCAGATAAGAGAAGCTGAATTGAATCACCCTGATTAGAAGTGTGTAATCAGCTCTTGTTCTCCAGGCCCACGGATGACCTTTAAAGGTCGACATATCTGTCACGGGTCAAGTTCTCTTGGCGCTCGATCACTCTGCCGTTGCCATAGAAGGAGTCAATGATTCCTGGGAGATGGATGCAGTTCTGTTTCAGATAGCACAGCCATGTTGTTATCCTTTGCAATTTTTTGATTTAGAAATGTTTGCGTGTCCGTGTTTATGTGGAAGAGGGTTAAAGGATATGGATAAGGATAAGGATACATCTCGGAGTATGAGAGAGATCATATTTCAATGAAAGATCTAATCTAACATATCTCATGTTGTACGCAACAAATGCATCCATTTTGGCTATCATTGGCCCCCTTATTAGTCTTTTGTGTTCCACACTGAGGAGTGTGTAAAACGCCATGAGTTGATAACCAGCTCGATACATTGTCCAATTTACAGTCGTTAATTGGACTCGCTCCTATCCATTCTCTCTAAGTGCCTAATGAATGAGCCTGCTTCATTGATTCACAGCCTTGGGAAGAATAATTGTCATGATTGGAAGTGTTGCTTAATGACAGCTGAATGATTGGACTTGTGCACAATAAAGCAGAATCATTATCAAATGACTGATGAGAGCAAATGAATTTACCACTGAATCAGCTCCACTCTTAAAGCTCCATACCAAACATTGGAATTGTTGTTTAGCAATTCAGTAGTCAGTTACCATAACAACATTAATTCAGTCTATTAGGTCAAACTACGGTCTATTGGTTAAACAGCACCGACAACCAATCATGTGGCTGAAAGATGCTGACCTCCTTCTCCACCTCCTCATCCCTTAGCAAAAAAAAACTATCAGAAAGGTTAAAATATTTCACCCTTTGCTTGAGACAAGTGAAAGCTTAAGAAACCAAGCAAGCAAACCTCTGCTCTGTCAAACCTTGTTTCTGGACAACCTTTGTATGTGATAACCTCTTCACACCCTCTGTCTGCCTGTCTGTCTGTCCCTCTGTCCCTCTCTCCGTCTGTGTGCGTGATCTGCCCAGAGCTGACAGGGGAAGACAATTCTCATGCTGCTCATGTGAGCTGCCTGAAGCTGGCTGATAAGTCTAAGAGTTCAGATGGCGGATGAACTCTGTAGTCTATTCTCTCTTTCCTTCTCTCTCTTTCTCTATCCTCTTTTATAAAAATAGACGGCTACGAGGTTAGCTCTGTATCCACACAGACCACCAGACAAAGAATTAGCCAACACTCCAGATAAAAAGAAAGCCCTTTTTCCCTCTCAGCCTGTGAGTATAAGAGCATGTGTGTTGGATCTGATGGGTTCTTTTCTCCAGAAACACTTACAGGGGGGATTTGAACCAGCTGTGTGCACCACTGAGGTGCTTGGCAGAGAAAGAAAGGCCCTCTCACTCCTTCCATTCAGTGCTTTTTCTTCAATAAAGAAGACCTACTCTTAGGATTTTCCATTCGACACACCTGCATTGACTGTGCTTGTGTCATCAGCAAACCAAAGTGCCCTGCCCAAACTAGCTTCACCCATGACCATGCACTTCGATCCTTTATTTTCTGCTGTACTTTCTGTGCGTATAATTGGTGTGTCTCTTCGGGTAAAAGCGTTCTGAATATGCATGCCTGAAAATCTCTCTTTCCTGTATCTTTCTCTTGTGCAGAACAGTTCATGAACCCACAGGAACCCTCCCTCGTTCTCTCTGGAGTGCCTGATGATTTTCTCCTCGTTTTATCTCCAGTGTCTGTGTGCCCCTGTCTTCCTTGAACTGCTCATGCTGTACTTGCTGCTTCTTCAGATGCCACCCTACACAGCCTGTGTCACCCTGCCTCCCCCTCCACATCCTGTGGTTGTGCAGCCTGGGTCTGTAAGCTTGTTGGTTCCGGCTCCTTAGCCTCCTTCTCTCCCTTCCCTCTCCCTCTCCCTCTCTCTCTCCCTCTCTCTCTCTTCCTCCCTGTACCAGGTTGCCTCCCCATGCAGGATGCATCCTATTACAGCCTTTGCCGCTGGTGGTCTGCTGTCTTGTTAGCATGGGCTCGGTGTAGCGCTGGACTGCCGCTAAGAATCTACCCAAGCTGACAGAAGGCAGACTCTGCTGAGGTGGAAAAGGTTCAGTGCAGGTCTGTCCAAACCATGCCCTCACACACCATTCACCTGAGTTCCTCTAGATATGATCGCACCCAAAGGCTGTAGGTGGGTAGTGTATTAGCGGGAGGTACTTTGAGGGTAGTTTGATGGTGTAGCACTTAAATAGGAAATATATGTGTACAGGCAATGCATGGGATTGCAAGCTGAGTGTTAGAAGTTCGGAGTACCAACTCAGTTTACTGCAGTAATCATGATTCTTGTACTGTCCATCTGTGTTTTCATTGATGTGCAGGAAAGGGAGCAGCCCACATCACTAACATATAGTCTTCATTAGTTCCCCATAGCAACACCGGGTCCACAGGTAAACATGCGGCGCGGGTGGAAGATTCAAGCAAACAAATAACAACAATTAAAGAGGCAACATTGCACAGATGAATAAGAATTATTCAGAGTTGTGGTGGAGTCACCAGATGTGTTTCCTGGCCTTCCTGCCGCCATTGTTAGTTCCTGAAGCTGAGGTCTCCCCTCTCACTTTCTACCCTGCTGCGCATCATCCAAGGATTCCCCCAGCTTGGTGTGAGTGTGTGTTCAGACACACAGGGTGTAAATTCATAATGAACATTGACGTTCTTAAGCTCAATGCAAGAGTTAATATAGACACACGCACAGCCAGAGCTTAGGGGGGTGCTGAGAAAAAAAGGTGGTTTTTAAGAGTTCAAACTGCTGATTCTGTCTTGGAGACAAGCCTTGGTATTGAGTTGTTGATCCGGGCCTATGGATTGAATCTTTGATATCCTTTCCAGTTCATTGGCTTGGTGAGACAAGAGGCAGGTTGGTGTTCACCTTTATCAACGTTCCTCGTCTTTCTTTCCCTCTTTGCCCTCTCCTCTCCCTTTCTCTCCTGGTTTGTCATCTCACCAAACCTTACTCTAGCCTTCGCCAGCAGGGATTTAAGAGACGCTCACTCTTGTGGAACACAGGGAGACAAAAAGGGCTTTTCTCTTCCATTTGTTTAGCAGTCATTCAACCAGAAACATACTTTGTTTCTTACAGTATTCTCCCTGCAGTTTCTCCTCCACGGTGAACATATATCACATTACCCTCACATGCAGCATCTTCTGAGTGGTCCCAGAGGACTCCTGCAGAGTAATCACATACTGCATTAATGTGGTTTCACTCCTAGATAATCAATACACTACCTAATGAACCTATTCATATTGCTGCAGATTTATGATACGTATTACAACTGGAGAAATGTATTTGGGCTTGTTCAAGACACGTAAGCAGTTAAAATGTAGGTCCATTAAGCGCAGCAAAAATGTCCTGTACCGTGAGTCACTGCCTCGTATAGGCTGACTTGTTGGGCTCAAGGTAGATGCTGAGGAATGACGAGCTGGAGACCCGGGTTTCGCACCATAACCACCCAAGACATGGTAAGACAAGTAAGTTGATATGGCATTACACAGAATATTATGTGTGCATCCTGTACACTAATTTAAACTTATTGTGGCGATCTATAATGAATAGCTAAACACGGGGGACATAACAACGGCAAATATTAGTCCGATGATTGACTGTCAATTGGATCTGTCCATGCCATGGAGTGTAACTGGAGCATAGAGACTGATGGCTTTTCACGTTACATAGAGATTGATAGAGGTTATTAAGCCTAATGATGCTGCTCCGCACAGTCACAAAACCCTGACAACGTAGTGTGCAGTGTTGGGGTGGGGTGGGGGCAAATATGCTGCGTGGGGGGTAATGGCATCTAATGTGACACCTGGTATATGACTATCAGAAGACAGATGTTGTTGTTGTTCTCAGATCGTGTCCCCAGAAAACAGGAACAGCCAACATGGAGGAGAGTACCCATGTCAGCCAACTTGCCTGTCAAGCCTCTGGCCTGTCTACCTGCCAGCCACCTTCGTAGCCAAACAGCAGGTCAGCCAACTAGATAGCCAGCCAGCCAGTCAATCTGCCATGCAGCCAACAAAGCTTCTATTGCAGTGCACCTGTGTGTTTGACAGACAGCCCAATTTAACAGCCAGGTGCAGGTCAGGTAGCCAGAGCAGAGACCTAGGGTTCTGGGGGTTTGGACTTGTGCTTGGGGAGCTAATTTAGCTGATCCAGAGGCCTAACCTGGCTCACTGCCACGCTCTCACAGGTACGTGAAGGGGAGAGGGAGAGGCGGGAGAGACAGCAGAGGGTTCAGACTACTGTAAATTGGACCGAATGAAGTACCTTGCAGTCTTGGAGCAGGCCGGGGGTGGGGAAAAGCTTCAACTCAGATTTAGAGAAAGGAGCACAGAAGACAAAGATTGACATTGTCTATTTATACAGATAAAAAATTTAAAAAACACTTTGGGCGTTTTACAAAAATCTTAGAATAAAAAATGTATGTTGGCCTGTGCACCGTATGCTCTGTACCACCATGGTTCAAACTGGAAAACGTCAGTCCGCTAACCTCTCATTGTCGTAGGTGTTGTTGTGCTGTAGCCGTAGCAACTAGCTGACAAACACAGACTGAAGACAAAGAGTAGGTAGTGAGCATGTGCAGGGATCCTGGATCATCTGGCTTGGCTGTGAATACTGAGTGGCACCTCTCCATCCTGTGCATACAGCAGTTAGCCGTCACTCCTAATGACATTAATTACACCCCTGCTGTGAACTTTGCGACTTAGCAGCTTCAGAGAATATCTTCGATATGTTTTAGCGTAGCAGTGCGTGCGGGTGTATGTGTGTTGGAAAGCACATGTGACAGGACCGCGACACACAGACAAGGTTCCAACGACTAATGGACTAATTAGCTGTACCTTTCGTGAATCTGTGCTGGTGAATTCCCCCTGTCAACAGCGTCATCGAAGAACTGCCCACTCGCTACACACTCCAACATCTTCCCTGCTGTGGAAATGCAAATGCGGTTTATTGCTAATGGTAAACGAAGCACTCAAACGTCTGTTGGACCGACATTTCGTTCCTGGTGTTTCCAGAATTAACAATGGCTGTTGAGAGACCGCAGACATTTGTGCATGAAAATTGAGTTGGTGCATCTGTTCCCACAATTGTTGGTCCATGAAATAGTAGTGTTCAAATCTCCCATCTGGCTGTTGGTGGAAGCTGCTAATATGGTGTTCTGACATCATGCTGAGTCACACAAACAACAGGAGTCAGAACTCGGGAACTAGAGAGCGGGTCGTCTATAAACCACATATTTTAGAGCTCTATTCTGACATGGAGAATTCTGGGATTCTTTGACTTTGAACCTGTTTATCAATCTGGTTAAATCAAAGAGAGCTCTGTATCCATATCAGGACAGTATTTCCATATTGTTTTTGATCCAGGTCAGCAGGATAGCAGCCAGCAGTGGAACAGGAACCCAACACACTACTAATTTCTCTCCTGCATCATCGCTCCTCACAGGTGGCATGTGGCAGCTCTGCTGGAACCAAACAAGCTTTCCCATCATTCTCACTTTGAATTGGGCTTCAAAGCTATTGATGAAAGAGGATCGTGTCCGAATAGAAAAAAGTGAGGTTTGGGGAATCCGGGGACACGAGTCACCACGTTGTGGCCCCGGGGTTAGTCTCTGCGGCTTCCCACAGCCACGCTCAAATCGGGGAAACAATGTCAGGGAAGAAAGGAGAAGTACGGACAGAGAGGGTGCAATATATAACAGTTTGTACTGGTGTTAGTGGAAGCTGTTGTTTACAAACTTCAAAGTGCACCTGAAGAGAAAGCCCTCAGGTGATTTTAATAGCTGTCCAATCCGCTGGTTGGATTTGACAGCGGTGTACTACGCATGCTGAGACACCCATGGAAGGGAATGTACATGCCAAACAAATCCTATTCTGCAAATGAACACCGCTAGGAATTGGGAGGCTTATTAAGAGTGACTGAATCCTTCTGAGTTTCCCCTTTGACTCCTTTGACTCGTCTTTTACATCATATGAATGCTCACTGTGTCAAAGGGCGTGTATTCCAGTGCATGTGTGCACGACTGTCGGAGAGAGTGAGCGAGTCCGACTGGATATCTGTGCTGGTTGCTGTAAATTTTACATTTAACATCAATTTCTTGCCATAGTATAATGCTGAATAACATCATCAGGGTCGCACCAACGTATCACTTTCAAATCAATCCGACGATGCTCCTGGATGACCTTGACATCATTTCCCTTTCATGAATTAATAACAGGTGGATCCATAGCTCCAAAATCAATCCTTCCTGCACAATTTCAGCTTTTCATTTGCTCTCTCAGGATTTCTACCTGCATATCATACATTCTGCATTCCTTTATGCCTCTGTTGATTTACCACACGCTCTCATGCGGGCAACAGCAGAAGTTGCAATCTGCAACGATATGAACCTCTCATTGTTAATCTGGCTTCCTGTCTGCACGCAAGCAGTCCTTACAGCCCTGCTCTTTCTTCATACAAATAGCTCATCGTTTGACAGTACGGGTGTTTGTCCTCGAGTTTACACTCGTAGCAGCAGAATCAGGTAGACAGGTGAAGGACTGTTCATCTTTTTTTATGGGTCAAACTGAGAACTTTGATGTCTGTGTTAGTCCACCCAAGTCATTTGTAACCTTTCTGGAGACGTTATTTAAATGATAGTTTAACTCTACAGATTAGCTGCCAAAGCTAAAGGCTAACCTTGCTATTTATCGCAGGCCAAGTTAAAGCTAGTGCTACATTAATAACCTGGCTACATTCTGCACTGCTACATAGTCATGCTAACACTCCTGCGTGCGTTGAGGAGGTTGGCTTTTGCTGTAACATGTTAGACCATCATGGATATTACAGACCTGCCTATCATCTTACTGTTCTCATAGTGTGCTAAGTTTTTAGCAGTCAGCAAACTAACCGAAGAGCCTTTTTTTCACTCTGCCACCTACCTTAATGTGCAGTTACATCAGGGTGTCAAGTCATATGAGGCCTCGCTCATCCATTAGATTTGGTCCTGATAAGAGAGTGCACTATTAAATGTGTGTCTTCTTATACCATGCACTCAACCCATGATGTGCACACCTCTCTATATGTACCACTGGCCTTCTATGTTTTGTCCCCTATCTCCATAAGGCTTCTCACTGTGTAGGCTTGACAGCTATAGAGACCGCCGCTGGTCTCAATAATGCACACTTGACTTAGGAAAGCTGTGAGAGCATATGTTTCACAGACCATCATCAATGATTAATCAACTTCCTGTTTAATTAGTCATGGCTCTAAAGTGCACCACAGTGGGGAAAGCAGGCCCAGCAAAAGCCCTCACTGTCACATGCTATGATGCAAACTCACATCTTCCTTACTGTGTAGGCAAGGACCCGCCTCGCTCCATGGCCAGAAAACACCGAACATCTATTAGCAGGACGGTTTGAAGCTCGGCTTGATGGTTTCCATCTACTCCTAGCCGCTTAGAGACTGAGGAGGAAAGTTCTTGAGACAAGGCTGAGAGCCTTGCTATTAGGTTGTAGCTTGTGGTTATGCGTGCAGAGAAAAGCCTTTCTTTGCATGATCGAATTAATACGTTTATGACAACAAAGACTCAAGCTTGGAAAATTAACTGTCGCAAGTCATAAACACGAACACAAACAAGTGGAGGGAGATGATAGGTGAGGCATTTCATCTCGTGTTGTTGTCCTTGACAACCTGTATTATGGGATATGGGTAATGTTGGGGAAGCACGGAGACAAGTTAGCATCTGTAATAATCAACAAGCGTAGAACCACATAAAAATTGAGTTATGATATGATACGGCATGTACACACTCTCTCTCACATCATAATTACGAGGAAAAAAACAATAACTTATTTTCTTATTGTATATGTAAATATTGCTCATATTATGGCTCAAAAGCTCTCATGATAATTGCGCATTTTGTCATTTTTATAAAACTATTTTGGCAGTTACAATAGAATGTTCTTTTTAGGAATCTAAAACCCGAGTGCCACTTCACAAGCTGCCTCTTATCAAGCATTTCACTAAAGCTACTCATGAGATGAGGCAGGTGTGCGGCTGATTCAATACAGCCCGTGTGACTATATTGTGTGAGCATGTGTAACTTAGCAGTTAGAAGATAATTAGATTTCACGCAGCCTAATTTGACAATCAACATTATTCATCCACAAAGGCCAATTATATAGGACGTGAGCAGAATATGATCGATTCATTAAATGCCCACTTCAAAGTAACATACGTGGAGACACTGCATGTTACTGTTGGTAGAATAGCCAGGACAGAACAATTATTCCCATAGCCTATATTAAAAGGTTGCTGACTTCCAAACCCATAATAAAGGTGGTGGTGCCTGCGACAGTTTTGAAATGGGTCTGGGTCTCAAACAGCTCTCTGGGGCAGGCTTTGAAGCTGTGCTCAGGTTAGCCATGTCTGTACGAAAAGCCCTTCTTGTGTAATGGTTGATGAGTTTGACCTCATGCATTCGGCCACGAAAACTCTTCTGACCCTCAAAGAGCAGGCTTTGAGCTTCTATGCTCAACTCAAAGCCATTTACAATCAATCCCAGATAGTCTTTAGATATATCTGCACAGATAGCAGAGCTGCTTTAAAGTAAGCAGGTCTGTGGAAACCGCACTGAGAAGGTTGTAGGTGATTGGGAAGAAACTAGGTTTGTGTAGCTTGATCAACGTGTAACGCCTTGGATTATATTATATTACAGTATGTAGAGTGTATAACACTAATATTAGCAATAGTATATCTGCTTACACACTCTCGGATGGATGAAGATATAACAGGAATAACAGTGAACCTGCATGCTGCGATCCCTTCTCTCATTGCTGGGTGTAAAGCTTATTATGACCCACAAGAAGGATTGAGGAAGGAGATAGAGGGAGGAGGATAGGGGTGATAGAAAAGAGGTTTGAACCTTTTAACTGCCGTCTCATTATTGGATTTCACTTGCCATGAGCTCATTAACATCATTTCCCACTCAAAGTTGATTATAGAGTATCACTAAATTCCAAGTTCAGATCATTTAGGGTTTACAGCAGTTCTGTGGTTAGAGTGTTGCACCGCAGATCAAAAGTTTGTTGGTTTAAAACTCCCTCTGCTATGCGTTGCACTGGATACATATGTCTGCCGATTAAATACTTTTGATTATTTATATCTCATTTTAATGATGACAATTTGGAATCTAAAATTTAGACCATTTAAATACCTAACGATCAGCACAGAGCATAACATTTTAATTGGATAGCAATCGTTACAGCTCAAATGGTATCTTTCTTTACCGTATTGTTAGTTATGAGATCACTGTGCAGTTACTGTACAGTCATATTCTACTTTAGAAAATACCAAAAGTAATGTTACAACAACAGTACGATAATGTGTCCATAATGAGGGGACAGCTGAGGAATGTTGTCAGTGATAATAATAGTTTTTTCTTCAAAGTCAGGTCTGCCTAAAGAGCTGCCATGTTACTTAGCTGAGGCAGATAAGTGAGAAGCCAGAAGAGATATGTTATATCCTTACTGCTCACCTGAGGCCTATGCTACACATACACATGCTAACTTGCACATACACACAACAAATGGCAGTGGCTGTTTGCTAGACAGATTAGCTTGATTCCAAATTGCATTTAGTTTTTTTGTGGAGGCTTAGACTGTGTTGGTTGTACTTTTCTGGAGCTTGAGAGAGATACAGGGAGAGAGAGATACAGGGAGAGAGAGAGAGAGAGAGAGAGAGAGAGAGAGAGATAGCTTGTGGGCCTTTAATAAAATGGTTGAGGTTTCAAGTCTCACAGTGATAATTTTGCACAAGCATAGCATGTGGAGTGTAATGCTGTCACAAATGTTCTATTTTTACAATAACTATATGCTAATCTAAATAAGCATTTTGTCATATTTAATCAACACACAGTGATATACAGATATATGTGGCATCGTTCATATAAATAATGAATTCAATTGAATTTTCGAAACTAAAAACACCAGTTGGGCCAGTTGTTGATTCCAGACAGACAAGCTGAAACTGAAAGCTGGTTCTTGTTGGTTGGATACATGCTCAGGCTGGTAACATGAAGGCTCTGCTTCAACCCCAGACAGGTTGATAGGGTTGAATGGAAAGGTTGTGTTTAAATGTTTGGACAGAATTTTTGGAGAACCTCTTGTATGACAAATGTGTTGAGTGCCTGAAATAAAAAAAGGTTTTTGCCACCTAATTCCCTGGTGGATAGATCTGCAATCATACTCTATTAAGAGATGTTGCTCCTTTTCTCCTCCTCCTACTGATCCTCTCCTCCTTCATCCATTCCTATTTTCCTCTCCTCCTTCTGGTCCCTTTCTTTTTCTCCTGTCCTCCTTGTGCTCCTCACCTCCTCTCTTCCTCCAAATTCACTCCTCTCCTCCTCCTGCCCCTCTCTTTCCTCCTCTCCTCCTAATCCAGTCCTCTCCTCCACCTCCTCCTCCTCCTCCTTTTCTCCTCCTCTATCTGGTTGAGGAATGATGGCGTAGGGCGGGGTTTGATCAGATAGAACATTACACGCACCACTGTCCCCATCTCAGCAAATCCTGATTCATATTGGCCTGAACCATCAAAATGAATGTCGTGATGTTTATAGAAGATATGCTCGCTCCGTTATCCTCTCTTTAACTCTCCTGACACGTTCTGGATCGTGTGGAGAAGGTTACGACTGTTCTCTCTCTAAAGGGAAAGAAGCTATGGATGTTTTGGCGTGTTGTCTCCACTAACTACACCAATGTCACAAATGATTACATGTTTAAAAGTGAGACTGTCAAGGGATGACAATATCCACAGACAAAATAAAACAAGCACGGAAGTGAAATATAATACAAAGGCACTTTTGTGGAAGGTCGGATACACGTTTTTGTTCAATTTCACAGTAAAATCTTGTGTTAAAAGGATTTTTTTAAACTTCTTTCCGAAACAAACAATACAAGGAAAAGTATTCCATTTCAACCAAGAGCACAATAAACTGTGATAAAGGGATGCCAAGACCTCCACACTTCATCCTCAATCTATCATTATCACGAGACACTTGACTGAGACAATGAAAAGGTCAAGAAGCTATGTTTATGCTGTTCCTAAGGTGATGATGTCTGAAGACCTAATTAGTGTGTTTGGGCTGATGATCCAGTGTTGGATGATGATGTTGTCTGCAGGGAGAGCCCCACCACTCCACGCCCTCAGTGCTGCCCACTGGATTGTAACAAGCTGCTCATGTCACATGAATACATTCATCTGCTCTGGCTAAGAAGGAACATTGTATGTGACTGGACAAGCAAGTATGCACATATGCAAATTCAGATGCCCATACACTGCAAACGCTCTCGCACATACACACGTATATGCAAATCCACATACTTAAGTTTGATTCCGTAAACACATTTCAGCTCATAAATTCCGTGGAAAATATTGACACCAGATCTAAGACGACACTGTGCAACTCTTATTTACTGTTTTAATTCCTTTATTTTTCAAACAGCAAGAATAACCAACGTGACTTGACAGATCTTGACAGATCTTCTCAATTTAACCACATGCACAACGTGTGTTGGAGGAAAACCTATCCACATCTAAAGCCAATGCATGCTTGAATGCCAGGACTAAAAATACAATACCTAACCAAACTGTGTTGATATATTTGCACTGAGAACATATGGTCTGTCTGAAGATCAGAGGCAATACAATACATATCTTCCAAACCTGTATCTCTCAGACATTTTTTCTCATTTCAGTACTGTCTCATGCTGTATGTACTGTATGATTTTTTTCCTCTCATCTTAGGGGCCATGAGGAATGACACCTGAGGCAGAACTCTGATACAGATCATACAATTAATGTCCCTGTAATTCAGCCAGGCGTCGTTACCTTTGTTCTGGAACAAATTGAAATGACCCAACAGACGGTCTGGGCTGGGCCCAGCCTTCAGACAGGTAGCAGAGCTGATAGGACGGCTCATCGGCTAGCCGACAGCTCATTCGTTGGATGATGAAGCGTTTTTCGCCGCCGCGCGAACCACCTTTAGATCGCTCGCCCGTCTCTGGGGTAATGGAGGCAGGCGGGCGGAGCAAGGATGACCGTCGCACTTCGATATAGGGCAAATGCCAACAGGCAGTCAGGCTGAAAATGAGTCTCTTTCTCGCTCTCTCTCTGTCTCTCTCTCTCGCTCTCTCTCTGTCTCTCTCTCTCTCTCTCGCTCTCTCTCTGTCTCTCTCTCTCTCTCTCTCTCTCTCTCTCTCTCTCTCTGTCTCTCTCTCTCACTCTGTTTCTCTCTCTGTGATTCTCCTCTCACTATCTTCTTTTCACACACTATCTGTGCTTTTTTCCCCTTTCTGTCTTTCTCCCCTCCCCTCGCTGACTCTCTCTGTACTTTTCATTTATTCTAGCCATGTTATCTTTCTCCTCACATTCTCCTTTTTCTATCTCCCTCTCTGTGTGTTTCTCCTAATTGAAAGGAGCAGGTAACACTATGAAGTCCAGAGCAGACGTTACTTAAAACTGATTAAGAAAGATTCAATCTTTGATTCCATCTAGTCAAACAAACCTCTGTATTGCCTTGCAAAACAAGGACTGCCTAGTCACTAATCGCAAACCAGCTACCTCAAACATCTCATTATGAGTTCTGACATAACCTGCCACAGACTCTCTCTAATCTTTCTGTATGCTAGTCAAATGGTGCAGTGCCCTTGCGTTGAGTCTGAAAGGTAAGACAATACCAAAGCTCACTGGCAGAACTCTTTTTTGCATTTCCCTGAAATGATTTGTTTTCAGTAGAACTGACAGGAACCCATGGCCCTGAAAAAATTGCTTAAATAAGGAAGGAGAAACAGTAATCGAAAATAAACACAGCCTTTGCATAGAAATCAGATCAGGAAAATAGAAGAAAAAGAATACAAACCAGTTATTTTGATATGGAAATGATCCAGCTTGATGTCCAGCCATTATCTAGTCAGAGATAAGTGAAAGCAAAACATTGGATGTAATTTTCGCTGTCTGTCTTTGAAACCTGTCATTATGTGGGTTATTTTCATGGCAGGACGTCGAACACGATTCTGGCAGGAAAGGTGATAGATTTTAAATGGATGAGGAATAATGTAACCCCGCTACGATAAGTAATTGTTCTCAACTGTCATCCATGACGAGATTATACCTTCCCAATTAAACCGATTCAACAACGGGACACGTGCGCACGCTCAAAGATGGAATTTGAACAAAGAACGTTCAATTGAATGAACAGTCTTTGACCCTCCTCAAAGTTCCCTTGGAACCATCCTGTGAACTAAGCCACGTTAACACCCACATTACCACAAGATACAATTTTCTCCAAATACCTTTTCTAACTCACACACATTCAGCCACCGCTGTGACTGTTACTGAAAGCACAGAAAAGCTCTGTCTAATTCTCAGATGTTGAAAACTAGTTTCATGCTGATTATGTGCTCTTCGTGTACTCCTTCGGAGTGTGTGGTCATATCTTTTCAGTCAGGCGCTAAGTAGCCTGAGGGGGTGGGGGTGGGGGGTCATGACAGGGTACAGCGCCCCACCCTCTCCCCCCAGCTACCTGACCCCAGGGTGGGTGATTTCCATTTCTGTTTGAGGCTTCCTCTGACAGAATGTATTTTATAATTGCATGCACAGCTCCATGAAGCCTCCTGATTCTGCATGAGGGGATGGCCTCTCTCACTCTCTATATCGCCTCTGAAAGACAGCTTCAGTGGACAGGGCGCATTCTAACAGATGGCTAAGTCCGGTAAACTGACAGGAAAAGGGGATGGGAGATGGGATAGCGCAAGGGCATTATGTGCTACTGTGGCCATTACTGTCGGCCTGCTGTTAGTATGGTTTGATGGACTGTGACTGGTGACGATATTGTTAAGATCACAAACAAATGCGGGGATGGCTGACGCACTCAGGATGCCATGGCTGCATTTCAAACAGCCCTACCGATCGTTCGCATTCACACGGACTGCAGGATTGAACAAATCTCTTTCCAGTCCCCAGAGAAAGTCTCTATGTTCTGAAGGCAGGATGGGCTGGAGGCTGGAGCAGAGGCTGGAGCAGAGGCTGGAGCTGAGGACTGAGGGGCCAGAGGCAACAAGGCCGGCAGGGATGTTGGGGGGATGAGAGAGGATGAGGGAGATGAAAGAGAGGAAATCCAACATTCGTTTAGTGGGATACCCGAGGGATGGATGTGGAGCGTGTATCATTGTCTGCGTGCTGGGATGTTGGCCGCTGAAGCAGATGTTAGCTTGGGGGTCCTAGTGCCACGGTCAGTTTGCTGTGGAGCTGTATGATGTTGGAAACTGAACATATTTAACCATGTTGTGACCTTATGGAAGTCGAAAGCCACAGGATGGTCAATGATTATTACCTAATACATTAGCAATTCTAATATTTATCATTAAAGGTTCCACAAACATCAAAATCCTTAGAAATTATTACAAATACAAGTTATCAAGACCAGACAGGCAGCAACCATATTGCTAGTACAAGTACGATGGCAGGAAATTAAATATTTAAACTATTTTCGCCAAGATGACAAAATGAGTCCTGAGGCAATGTAGTCTGCCTGACAACAAGATGAAACATGACCACAACAGTGCCTTATTGGCCTAGGGTATGAGTACTCAGCTCCATCTCTCTCTCTTCTCCTGACAGCTGTTTTCCTTACATTTACTGCGCTTTGAGTTTCCCTCCAAATTAAATCCCAATTAATGAAACGATTAAGACGGATGGAGTAGGAGTTACACCAAATACAGCTTCACACAAAACTGTTGAAGTTCGCTCAACGGATTTGCCAGAAGCACTTCGTCAGAAGAGATAAACTGTTTATACTAAATGTAACACATAAATACACAGGGTATGCAAATGCTCACACAGCAGAAGTTACAGTGACTGAAGTTACTGAATTAATAAGGGAAAGGCCAAGAGGGAAATGTGCTGGACTGGAGTCGTCAAAACAGAGGAAATCTGACAAAGGATCATAGACACAGACAAAAGTGGATCTATTTCCACCCACACCAACGCACACCAATGCAACGCACACCTTTCTCCCTTTCACACGTCTCTGAACACGTCCTGTCGCAGAGACAGGAGGAGTATCTTAATTAGGCGTCTGTAAGTGTGACACCACAGCAGCTTACGGTGAGAAGCCTCTGTCAAGTCCCTTCACAACAGTGGCTAATATTAGCTCTATTCTAAGTCTCTGTGTTTGTAGACCTTTACCCTATGGTCTTGTAACTGACGGCTGGAGTCAGTCAGGCAGATTCCGTTCCCTTCCACTCCTGCTTGTTCCCTCTTCCTTCCCCAGCACTGGGATGACAGCAGGCAGCCGCAGTCCAGGCTAAAGAGCTAAAGATGGAGGTTTGGAGGCAATTATAGAAGAGATGGCAGGTTTAACCAGCCCCTTCCACTCCCAGCCTGTCCCCTGGAGTCCCCAAGGACAGGCTGGCTCACAACACCAAGGCAGTGGTGCTCTGCAGAGACCACAGGGGGGTGGAGAGTTGAATACTTCTGGCTCCAGGAGGGGGTTTTCTGGGTATGATCTGACTTAGATTCCCTCCCCTTGTGTAGATCTCAGTTTAAATTCTGAAATCCAAGCATTGATCGCTTTGTCAGCTCTTGTCCTTTGCACTTTCTTTGTTCAGCCCCTGTCTCACTGTCTCTCTCTCGGTCTCGCTCTCGGTCTCTCTGTCTCCTTCTCGCTCTCTCTCTAACATACCTCTTTCTCCCCCTTCATTTCCAACACTCTGCGACAATCATAAGTACTGGCAATCTACAATGCCATCAAGACGAAGCAATTAGCAAAACTGATTGCATCATTGTCATTATTTCTTTTTCATTAATCATATTAGCTCAGAATGCCTTGATAATCGGGCTGTCACATTCCTCAAGGGGACCGGGAAGTCACCCTTTTTTCTTTTGTCCCTCTATTTCTCTCTCTCTTGCTCTCTTTCTCTCTCTGCTCATCACAAAGACAGTCCTCTTCCTCCAGATGGACTTCTTCACTCTAGCATTCTTCAAGGACTTTCTCAATATTCAAAAGGTGAGTCAGCCGCTGTCTGAATGAAATATAGAGATGGTATCAAATGTATTCATGATGCGAACACCCTAGGAATGGTTTAGTATAGTCTAGTATGGCATGTTGCAGTTTAGAGGAGTGGAATTGCGATGAACAGGTTGTTTGTTTTTTATGGTAAATCAAGAGCACATCCGCACACAGACACCAGTACCATCATGTCCTGTCCCCTGGGTTCTAGACCGCCTACACGTTGCTAATGCATGCGAGAGATAACCTACCATATGCTTTACGTTGATGTTGCCCTAGAAAGACAGAGAGACGTAGAGGAATGGAAAAAAAGAGAGGAAGAAAAAAGAGGGAGGGAGAGAGAGTGGGCGTCAACGAACGAACAATGTAGAATAAGAAGTTAAGAGACAGAGTCTGGAATTTGGCACTGGAGAAACGGTGTGAAATGAAGAGAGGGGACAGAGAGAGAATAGATGAGGTTAGATACACCTGTAGTCTGGATCAATGCAGGTCACTGGGGGAGACATCTGCTTCCAGAAAAGGCTGATGCTTGGAGCTCAGCGGCCTGACTTTGACACGTCACAATCAGAGGTCTGGAACTACACCAACAGGGTCACGACACTGAAACAGATCCCATAACATCCTTCCATTTCATTAGCTCACAAACTGATTGTTTGCTCTCCGTCTTTATTTATTCAATGTGTTTCCTTGTTTCTGATGTTTGAGCATGGTTCTCCTTAGGATTTCATGCTATAACAGGCTCCCATAACAGGCTCCCATAACAGGCTCCCATAACAGGCTCCGTGGCTACAGGTTTAACGTTTCGCACATATGCTTCACCAATTACTGCTCGTATTGCGACTGGATAAGTGAGATTTTACACGTCTATAAATAAACAAGGAGGAACGAAAAGCTCTTGAGTTTTAACTAATTTTCTTCTCAGATTCACACCAAAACAACTGCATTGTTGGGATTCAGGGAAAAGAATATTCCGTTCCCTTTTAAGTATGTATGGCAACGCCCCTGAAAAACACTTCCTGAAGTAGAGGATGCTTCCTCTCTGGCGGCTGCTCTCGTATCGTGCTTGCAGCCCACACAGCCAATCAGTCAGCATCTTCAGGACAGCCGTTCTGACTGTGACCTTGTGTAGGCTGGGTTTCTTTGGAAGGGAGGGAGGGAGGGAGGGAGGGACAGCATCAAAAACAGCATTGTGGATGTGCCAGCCCAAGCCTGTCCACGAGACAAGCACAGCCCTCCAAGCAGCAACAACCAGCCCCAGCACACCGTCCAGTCTCCGTCCCCAACACCACCCCCTCCTCCCTGGCCTTCGCCAAACTGCTCCTATACTGGGTCTCGAGACTAGAAATGTTGGACACACTTTCATTTAAAGAGTTTTATTGTTGTTGATCTAACCGTGGTTGTTCTCTGAGTACTGTGTTCACCAACCCCAAGATGGAACAGCAGGCTACAGACCAAGTGTGACTGAGGAAAACTTTAGCTTTAAGAGAAGTTGTTTAATTAAATATTTAACCTCCCCCCTCTCTTTCTCTCTCTCTCTCTCTCTCTCTCTCTCTCTCTCTCTCTCTCAGAGGGAGCTCAATTCAGAAATATTTGTTCCCGGAGGCAGCCCGGGCTGAATAACTTGCTCCCAATAAATGAATCCGTGTCAAAATATTGATCTGTCACATTTGTCACACGGCATTTCTCTCCCGATGGAACAGTGCACTTGTTTCAATCGAACGCAAAAAACTCTTGACTCTACTTCTACTGGCTAAGCTTTTTGGAATTAGGGAGAGAAATCTCCCCTCCACTCTAACAGGCCTGTTTTCCATTGACTTTGCTTGTTTTCCTGCACACCCTCCAAAATGATGATGATGAATTTGCCTCTCCTCTCAGTCCTAATGCAATATATTGAATATAAATGTTGTTTTCATCCATACAGCAGCAGTCCTCCTCCCTCTCCTAATGTCCCCATCCTTATAGATGTACTTGTGTACTTGTAAAGTTGGAGAACTGAGCCGCAGCTCCACCGCTCATACAGAGCGTGGCCAACAGAGGCCAAACTGGACACAGAAGACTTATTGATTTTGTCAGGCAGGCCAAGAGGTTGTTGTAAGCAGTTGGGGTATTGCAGTTGAGGCTGGACTTGGGGAATGAGAGGAGGAGGCGTGAGGCTGGGGGGGTGGGGGTGGAGGAGGCGTGAGGCTGGGGGGGGGAGGGCTGGCCCAGTGGGAGGCTGCGCCCAGCAGTACCTACACACCATGAAGGGGAGTGGAAGTAGTATAAGGGAGAAATATCACCTCACTTACATTCAGGGAGAGGAGATAATAGACATTAGAGTCGTTCCTCTGGCCTCACCGTGTTCCCTGCCTCTAAGCACCAAGCTGGCCTTGTCAGCACACTCACACCCTCACCCAATCATTGATCCAGGGGCTCAGGGCATGTGATGGATACAGTCACTGATTGCGTGAGTCATTTTAATATGGCGGAGATGGAGTTGGTGTGGCAAAGGGGTCATCGTTGGATTGCAGGGTTACGGGTGGGGGGGGAGGAGGGTGGGGGGGGGGGGGGGGGGGGGGGGGGGGGGCGCAGGGAGGCACAGGGAGGCACAGGGGGAGTGGTGAATTTGGAAAATGGAGTCTGTAAAACATGAAATATGATGTGTTATCAGTAAGGAGGCAGTTGATGAGTTTGAAGGCTGAGCGCTGTGGGAGGAGGATGTGCTGGATAGGGGGGAGGAGGAGGAATCCATTTTCAAGCTTCTCATGTTTGACCTGCTCCAAAAAAAACCCTCATGGGTATACTTTACACTCTCCCTGTTCATCCAGGGTGGATTGCAGCAGCTTTGTGAAGCCCTGGCGCTCAGAACACCAGGAGGTAACTGACGGTTATACTTTTGACAGAACAAAAGAGAGTTAGCTTCCCATCTTTAGCTCCATTATTACAGCTATACAAGAGTCTTTAAGCTGTGGGGAAATACTGCGGCCATCCAGCAAAGTGCTTCTCTCCTTCTCTGCTTGGAAGCCTCTCAGTTTGGCAAGGAGCTTCGTTTCTCAGTCTTGCCTCTCTGTCCTGCAGCAGTTTGAGCTCCTCAAATAGCATCAAATCCAACAGAACATCAAATCCTACATGCAATTTAACCCACTAATGGAAAGTGAAGGTACGTGCATGGGGCCACCCGCTTCCCATTAGATGGATGATCAACTCAGTTGGTTTGAGTCACGCAGAGAGAGCGTGGTTGTGTGGGTTTTTGTTCAAAGGAGAAAGTTGGCAAGAGCGAGGGAGTGTGCGTGTGTGGACGAGAGGTAGAGGAGGAAGAAAGAGAGATCTGGGAATGCTGTACGATTTGAGGGAAGGGAGAGGGAGGAGAGAGCGAAAGGGAGGTAGAGTTTGAAATAGAGATTGCCAGAGTAAATGGTGTGCAAACTAATAGTGTAGGTCTGAGAGTATGTGTTAATTGTACACGGGTGGAAGACTTCCAATGTCTTCGTCCCTGTTCCAATTACCATCCTGCCGGTAACGCTACAGGATTCTGCTAGTCCCCAATTCCAGGGCAATTTTCTACCAACCGTGCAAACATGTCACATCTCCAAGATGCAGTGTCACAGCACAGCCAATGGGGACGGCAATACAGCGTCTAATTTCCTGTTCATCATCAAGCTCTTGGCACTTAAACAACTTTTGAATTTAATAAAAGGGTAGAGAGCCTTTGTTTGCACGGTAAAGGAGCGTGTTTGGGATCCTTGGTGTTCTGCTCATGTCATAAGGTCACGGTGTCGTACTCCTGTCTGCTCTGGATGTTATTTCACATTTGTTAAAGTGAAGGCACAAAATAATACATTCTTAAATTAAACTTCATGTTTTGGCCGTAAACCATGGAGACACAAGTGCAGAAAAGAGAGAGAGAGAGAGAGAGAGAGAGAGAAGAAGAAAGGGAAGGAGAGAGAGTTAGCTAGAGAGGTTGAGAAAATAGTGTGCGAGTAACAACAGGGAGACTAAACGTTTTGGCAGAAGCTATAATTTGTTCATCTCGGATAAGTGCTCATTTGAGATTTCAATTATGGGAAGTTAAACTTTAATAGTCCTTACAAGACGAGACAGTAAAACAGGATCATTAAAATGTAATCCGTCCTCAGCTGTGAAGTCAAACTGAGACATGGACGTCCTCAGTTAGGGAACAACACTGCATCAAACAGACAGCTTGGACACCGACAGCACAACTACACCAAGACCAGTAAGTCTACAGGACGTCACAGTGGACATTCTGCCATGAAGACGTACATTTGGATCTGTCAAAAGGCTCAAGATTTGGCCTCGGCCATGCCAGCTTGTTCTGATGGTAAATGCTTGGGTTGGACCGACAGGATGTCAGAACTGGGACTTCAGTGGGTATTGGACCTGGGTCGCCAGAACACAAGAATGAACTCGATCTCTCATACGTGACAATATAGAAGATATAATGGTTCGAATCCTGCATAATGCCTTGGAGGGAGTGGATTCAATGGAGGAAGAGGAAAACAGGAAGCAGAAATCTATCCTTCAACTGCGTTTTTGCAGCCAAGGTCCAGCCATCTTTCATCTGTGAAATGCATGAGTAGTCATCACTCTCCCTCTCTCTCTCATTCTCTCTTTCTCTCTGTGTGTCTCTCTCTCTCTATTCGTCTATCTCTCTCTGTGTCTCTCTGTGTCTCTCTTTCTCCATATTTCTTTCTTCAAACCCAACACACAAAGACGTGTCGGTACATGTGGTGTGTTGCTCACTTGCAACCAGCTACATAGCCTTTGAAAACACATTATTCACATCAAATGGAAGACAAGCTCACAGACACAGACTGATAAACAGGCAGGTAGGCAGACCAGTGGTTTCAAACTGATCGATGTGGCAGAGAGGAATCTTTCACATCTTCCATCATCACACAAAGATGATTTGAAGCCTTTCAACTTCACTTTGTTGCTCTAGAGCTCGGTTTTTGAGTTCCATCTCTCAACAGATATCCTGTTCCATACAATATATAAGCACAAACATATTGTAGGCAAGCCAAATACTTGAGTCAGCTTGTAGCAACCCCTGAGAGTGATCCAGGTGAGTTACACACTTGGAAACAGACCAGCGTATCAAGGAAGGGGATACATCTTGTGTCTATGACACACATCAGGCATCTCTGTGAGCCTGTGTCTGTGGTGTGGACACTACCCCACTGCCACTGGGGTGCCATGAGCTGAATTGCAAATGATTTCAAAACTATGATCCTAACCACTTCAAAATGCCCTGTGGATCATTGTCCTGCTCTGACTGTCAGTGACTCGGGCCTCTTCCTCTCTGCTGTCCTCTAGTCTGGTGTGTATTGACCAATCGTCTCCCATGTCCACCTGACATGGTGAGGTTCCTGAGGAGACTCTCCCTGCAGCCAGAAACTCTACACCCACTCCCCCTCATCTCCTCTACCTCTCTTTTCTCTCTTCCTCCCTCCCTCTGTCCACTCCCCCTCATCTCCTCTACCTCTCTTTTCTCCCTCCCTCCCTCCCTCTCTCTATTTGTCTGTCTGTCATTGTGTTTTCTCCTACCCCTGTCTCCCTGTTTCTGCCAATGAGGTGCCTCGTTTTCAATATTTGATGATCTCTATTTTTTGGTGTATTTCTGTCTTTGTTTCTTTCTATACTTTCTTTTACGCTCTCTAATGTATCCTTTTAGCCATGGACAATATGGAACTACCAGACACTTGAGGGGGAAGGGGAGAGGGAGAGAGATAGCGTGAAAGGAGGTATATGGAAAGAGAGAGAGAGAGAGAAGGAAAGAGAGAAGCCTATAGAGAACAGAACCACATTGGAAAAAGACCAAATAAAGAGGGAATGGCGAGAGAGAATGTGGTAAATGGTGGAGAGGAGAATAAATAAAGGTGGTGGTCGGCACTCAGTTTTTATAGTCTGTGTGTGTGTGTGTGTGTGTGTGTGTGCATGCATGCATGTGTGTATGTGTGTGTGTGTGTGTGTGTGTGTGCATTGGTGTGTGTGTGTGCATGCCTGCATGTGTGTGCATGCCTGCATGTGTGTGTGTGCGTGCATGTGTGTGTGTGCATGCGTGGTGTGTGTGTGCATGCGTGTGTGCATGTGTGTGTGCATGTGTGCGTGTGTGTGCACGCGTGTGTGCATGTGTGTGTGCATGTGTGCGTGTGTGTGCGTGCGTGCATGTGTGTGCATGTGTGCGTGTGTGTGCATGTGTGTGTGCATGTGTGCGTGTGTGTGTGTGCGTGCGTGCATGTGTGTGTGTCTTCCCTCTCCTCAGGCTGTCCTTAATTGCTCCCTTGGGTGATGCTGCTGAGAGACGTGTAGTATAAAGGTGAAGCAGACGCATGGATTTTGGCTCCCACACACACACACACACACACACACACACACACACACACACATATCCCACCAAGACAGATAGACACAAACACACACGGACAGATTAACACACACACGCTACCTCCAGAAAATGAGTTAGACAGACAACTCTCCTGTTACCCCTCAACAGCTCAAATTCATATAAATAAACCAGCCTCACAGACTGACAGACTAGAGGATGGCCATGCAGGCAGGCAGGCAGGCAGGCAGGCAGGCAGGCAGGCAGGCAGGCAGGCAGGCAGGCAGGCAGGCAGGCAGATAGATAGATAGATAGATAGATAGATAGATGAAGATGGGATGGAGGATGGATAGATGACAATACATATATATCTTATAATTTATACTCTATATGTATATATATATATATATATATAATAATATATATAGATTCTAATATAGATAGATTAGGATAGATAATAGATAGATAGATGTGTGAAAAAAAACAAGAATAGAAACTAGAAAAAAGAGCAGGCAGACTAGGAGTGTGAGTATGAACCATAACGACAAGCCCCTATAACAACATAGACAAACATAGAACGCCAGCCTTGTGTGTGTGGTGTGTTACTCAGGCCCAGCCGCCCAACCCCAACCGATCGATAGATAGAAGTAGGGGTGCAATAAGGAAATTAGGTGTGTGTCTGGATAGATACATAACGTAGAAAGGTGACGAGAGGAGCGATAGAGTTAACATATCAAATGCGTGTGTGTGTATTGTAGTGTGTGCCCAAAAAACGTGTGTGTTTACTCTGTGTCTTAATACACAAAAAGAACAATTAATTTATGCTTCCAGTCACAAGTATCCTACGAGGAATATCACAGCCGAGACACGGGCAGGGATCCCAGGCCAGGGAATCCTAGACCGTCCGTATCGCGACCTAGGTTGGACCGAACGCGAAAGGTAGACCAGCTGCCACTATTGATCAGAGAAGGTGAGGGCTCTGGGCAAGCAAGCCAAACAAAGCAACAGCACCCAAGCAACAGAAGAAAGCCGATCAGAGGCGCCGCAGGACGGCACAGGCTGAAAAAAAAAAAAACAACACAAAAAGAACGAAAGGAAAAAAAAGAAAACAAAAGAAAAGCCCGACCAACAACCAGACAGCAAGGAGAACACACACGTAGAGGGAAGGAGGCGGCATCAACACACAAAAAGCCCAACAACACACGAAAGAAAACAAAGCGAGCAACACGGGGAGCGGAAAAATAAAAAGGAAACCAAAAGTAAACAAGAAAGCCGTACCAACCCACATAGTGGGGAGTTTCATGCTGTGGGTTCTGAGGGGAGACAAAGACACGCCCGGAGCGAAAACTGTACAATCTACCCCAAGCTGCTTTCGCTCTCCTCCCTCATGAATCAGGAGGGGTTTTTTTCCTTCTTCGTCCTTTTCTTTCGTAATGCATTTTTCTAAAAAGTTGAATGTTCAGCAGGATATGGTGTTAATGTGCCGGAGAACATTAAAGGATGCTCTGCATCTCTCGCTATTTGTCTGTTTTTTCCCTCCCCACCTCTATCTTTCTCCAGCTTTCTGACTGAAAATGTTAAAGAAGCAAATATATCTGACCACCCGCTGGCTTTACGCTGAATTGAACGTGGTAATTATTCAATGTTAGTTGAAATACCTCTCTGCAGCATATCTAATGCATCTCTTGTGGTTTCTCCATCTATTTCTATATCTTTCTCTTTCCTTTTCACTTCATCTCTCTCCTCTACCCTGGTTAAATTTGAGGGTTCTGCTGGAACTTAATATTAAATGAGTCATTTAGGAGATGTTAGCAGAGGCACGAAGGGTTATTTCTCTCACATTGAAATGTTCTATAGTTATCATGATTAATACAGGCAATCCCTAGAGACTGTTATACTGCTATAATTCTCTTTAAATCCCTGTAGTGCTCAGGGGAATGTGCCCCTGCTTTGGCAATCAAATTAGTGGATTTGATCATTGCAGTAACGCTCAATTATCACGTTCAGATTACCAGTTGGATAAGGAGTCAAGGAGAAAGCATGGGAGCTGAATGGAAGAGAGCATACAGTCGCAGAGAGCGAGAGAGCGAGCGGATCCCTGGGCTGTCGAGCGACGGACGGTCTGAGGGTTTGACCATGTCATATTTCTTGAGATTGCCGGCCTGTCTCTGTTTATCAGATGCTATTAAACATCACTTTCCAGTAGAAGCTGTAGTGATGTGGTCTCTCTGTTGGCCTGGCAGGGTCCTCTGTCACGACTGGAAGGGAAGCCTGGAAAAAAGTCTGTGACACGCTACCCAGTCAACAAGGGTGTGTGGCCTTGTGATAAGACTGGCTATAAACCCCCCCTGCAATGGGAGAGGGAGGGAAGGGAAGATGGGGAGAAGGGAAGAGGGGGAGAAGGGAAGAGGGGGAGAGGGGGGAGAAGGGGGAGGGGAAGAGGGGGGGAGGAAAGAAGACGTCACAACCAAGAAAAAGATGGATCCTCTCTCCTTCCCTACCCAACTCTAATCCTTATGGCCTAGTTCCATACCTAACGCTGGCTCCTAGACATCAAGCAGGAAAGTAGGTGTGCAAAACAACGACCGGATAGAACCAGAAGTGTTGCACTGTAACCTAGTTCCTAACCTGGTTCCAGACCGTATAAAAGAAACAACACTTTAAACAAATCTGATGACTGGAGAGTAATTCAGGCCAGCATAAATTCTGTCCCTCCAGTCTATAGATCAGCTTGCTTTCTGTTTAAAATGGGCTATCATCCATCCCCTGAACCCTCCTCTCTGGTCTCATTAGAGCGACGTGGCCGTCCCAATGTTCCACTTCTGACAAGCATGACTCCAGAGCAGCTCATCTATTAGAATAATATCGCCACAACAAATATGACAATAGCGGGGTTACGTTGATCCATCGTGTGTGTGTGTGCAAGCGTGTGTATGTGTGTATCTGCCCTACATTAGCAGGGCGTCCGTGTATTCAGATATTGAGCTACTGTAACAGTAGTTTAAAGATGATGGAGGAGGGCTAAGTACAAGGGAGGGGACAAGGAGGAGACTGGCCAGGAGGAGAGAGCCCCAGAGGCCAAGAGGAGAGGGGAGGAGTGACAGAAAGAGACAGGAAAGTGGGACCATTCAGTCAGGGCTGAGGCTGAGGGAGGAGTATGAGGAGGGAGGCTGAGGAGGGAGGCTAAGGAGGGAGGCTGAGGAAGGTGAATAAGGGAGGAGGCTGAGGAAGGTGAGGGGGGCTGAAGGAGAAAGAGGTAGTGGACAGATGTGAGGAGTAGCTAGTTGTTGTTCCAAGGCAGAGTCATCATGGACTTTACGTGGGCCACTGGACAGCATCAATCACCCCAGACCCAGGGCTTCACTGTCTGAGTTTGTGTACATGTGTTTGTGTGTCTCTGGGAATGTTTATGTTGAAACCTCAGTGTTACTGCAATACAGAGTATCACAAAAAATCTTCTAGTACACAAAACACATTTATTACACATCTACAATATTTAGTTTAAATATATCAGCTTATTCGGGTTAATACTATAGTATTAGAAAAGCAGCTCTGAGCAGGATAATAACATTAACAGCAACACATCCGCTTTGTGTGTGTCAGATGTCCTGCTGTTCTGGTACACAGTTATTTCTGTTTGTGAGAGTGGAACAACTCACTGACCCAGAGATCAGTAGCTTGTTATCTTGTTGCAGCCATCCCTCCCTGTCGTTTGAATGCCTCGCTGGCTTCTCCTTCCTTGCTCAATGTCAGCAAGATAGACAGGCGCTCACCTCCACCCCAGCATGAGCCCAGCTAAGTGGCTTAGGAATAATTCTGACCTTTCAACATGGTGAGTGATAGAAAAATGAGCCGTGCTGGAGCCTGCGTGACAGTGGATTTGTAGAGAGAGAGAGAGAGAGAGAGAGAGAGAGAGAGAGAGAGAGAGAGAGAGAGAGAGAGAGAGAGAGCGAGCAAGAGATAGAGAGCAAGAGAGAGGGGAAGAGAGAGATGGAGGGAGGGAGAATTGGTCGAGCGAGGGTGAGGGATCGAGAAAGGAGGAAGAGCTGGACTGAGGAGAAGGGATGGAGAAAAAATTAGAGTGAATAACGGAGGGATCACAACCAAGAATAATTGTTTCCCCCTGTGGATGGGAGGCAGGTGCAGGAGTGAGTCAGTGACCAAGCAGTGACAAGGACTTTACAAAGAGTGCTCTCTCTGTCACAGTTGACCGTGAGAAGCAAAACTTTTTTTATCTCCTCCAAATTACCCTCCCGCCTAATTAGTCCAGTTTTATGAGTTAATGAAGTAGATTATAGTTTAATGAGAGACTCGTTGGCCTATTGTGAGCTTGATAAAACAAATGTCTCTCATGCCGGCCCTCTGAAAAATAATGCTTTGTTCATTTGGTGGCTTCTATTTAATGACCAGAGAGAAGAACAAATTAAGCTTGTTATCAACCTTAGAAACAAAGGCAGTTTTTGAAGGAACAGAACAAACCATACTTTGCTGTGTCAGCCTAATAAGACTGAGGTGATTGAAGATGACTGAGTTATTGTTTCATCTGGGTAGTCGGTGCCTTCATGAAAGGTTCTGAGAAGAACCTGCTCGGGTCTTCCTGTACGGAGGGTGTGAAGAAGAACCGACCGTAAGATCTGTTCACATTTAACATCAGAGAACATGTACAGCTTTTGGTTTGAGTGTTCAGCCAGGGCAGATGCTAAATTTCATTCAGACAAAACTAGAATCAACTTTTCAAGTCGTACATGTTTGTGAATGGCAACAGCCAGAGCAGAGTTAGTCCTGGCATGAGAGAGAGAGAGAGAGAGAGAGAGAGAGAGAGAGAGAGAGAGAGAGAGAGAGAGAGAGAGAGAGAGAGAGAGAGAGATAGAGAGAGAGAGAGAGATAGAACAAGTGATTGATGGAGGGATGAAACTGCTCCAATGATACGACAGCGGTGTGATTTCAACACCAGACATGTTTCATTCTCACTCCTCCTCTGTCTCACATGGGGACAACATATGGATTTTTCCAGATGACTGATAGAGTGTTCGACTCCTGTCGTCTTTGATTAGCGCAGGCCTAGTACACTCAACAGATCCTCCATGCTAACACACACTCAGCCTGGACCTGTTCAACGCATCATTAATGAACCGGAATGATACGACTAATGTATCAGGGGCATAATCACTTGTCTGTTTCAGGTCTTTAGCTAGCAGGTCAAACCTCCTTCCATCTTTTCACTGAGGGGAGATAATCAAAAGAAATTGAAAATCTCACACCTCAACTCTCTCAGCGTGCTACGAATTTCAACAAAACAGCTTTTGGTTATTAGTCATGTACAGACTTGTGATGTTGTGTTCTCACTGGCATTGCTGACTTCATCTGTGTGTGTAAGTGTGTGCGTTGGTGTGTGTTTGTGTACATTACATACATGGCACCACTATTTGGTCTAATGTATTAACAAATAGTTTGGGTCTTTAGGAGAGGGTAAGAAAAGAGTCAATGATGCGATGGAAGTAAGGAAGGAAGGAAGGATGGAAGGGAGGAAGGGAAGGAGGGAGGCAGGGAGGGAGGAGTTATGGTGGATTTCTAATGTAAATGGAAACATGACAATCTGACTACTGTACCTTTCAGTCATAAATATGATACAATTCCACATTATTAATTTGGTTGCAAAAATTGTGAAAATTGTGCAAATACAGAAGAGGGCATGGATGGGTAGTGTGTTCAGACTGATGAGACTAACCGGTGCTGTGTGTGTGTGTGCGTGCATGGATGTGTGTGTGTGCAGAGATGTGTGTGTGTGTGCATGGATGTGTGTGTGCGCTTGCGTGCATGGATGTGTGTGTGTGTGCATGGATGTGTGTGTATGCATGGATATGTGTGTGTGTGTGTGTGTGCGTGCGTGCGTGCATGGCTGTGTGTGTGTGTGTGTGTTTACTGTAGGTGGCTGACCTTACCATAGCTAGCCTATCATAGAGTAATATTGAAGCAGGCATTTCTGACATTTCAATGTTCCTGCCAATCTCCTGCAAGAAAACCATTGGAGACAGATGTATTCTACATCACCAGACTGCAGTGAGGTCTGGGTACAGATACAGCTTCCTGCCCCCCCCACCGCCATCCACACACACACACACAACGACTCTCACACACACACCAACACACACACCCACACACACACCCACACCGACACACACACACACCGACACACACACACACACCCCCTATTATCTAACCTGCACAAACAAAAAACAACACATCCTCTATTCTACATTCAACGTCTCAGCAAGACCCAGTCTGACAGTCTCTGATTCCAATTCTGCTGCTTGGTAAGGAGTGCGTCCCCCTGATGTTTAATGCATGCCACAAACGGGAGATTGGAAGTGGAAAATTGAAAATGTATCAAAGCTGAACATTTGTTGCTTGACTTAACAGCGAAGGAGAAAGACTGCGCTTGCCGTCGTCACTTCTCCGATAAAGGAGTTTGGAGAAAGACCCCGGTGTACACGGCTCTGACATTCAGCACGGCGCCCCCGTTGTCATCATTAGTAGAACTGTTAATTCGCTCACTCAAAGATGCAAGTCTTTGCTCTCCATTAATTATCTCAGGAGGAAGAACGAGACACTCTAGTAATCACACGAGTCCCAAAAACAAACCAATCATTCTTCTTTTAGTACATTTATTCGCCTCCCTCGGCACCTTTCATTCTGATAAATGCTATTTGAAATGTGGCCTGGGTGTAAGGAGAGAAAAAAGAAGAGAGAAAAGTAGTGAGGGAGAGTGATGAAATGAGAGAGAGCAGAGAAAGAGAGCAAAAGGAAAGACAATAACATGGTTAGATGCATAATACGTCTGAATTGAGATGCAAATTGCTCCTTTAACTCCGGAAGAGCTCCAGGGTCCAGACCCCACGGTGGGCTTAACCCCAGGATGAAGACCCATGAGCTGGGTTAATGCCTCTCACCACAAGGGTCTTTCCAGAGTTTACCAGCCTTTCTACTTGACAGTGTTAACGACTGTGACACCTGTTTCAACACTGCGTAGTCAGTCAGCCTCAAAGCACAGAGATCCAGTTTACTGATAAGATAAGCCCTGTTTGAGTGTGTGCGTGTGCAAATCATTGTGTCTGTTTGGTTAGTAAGTGCACTCTGCATGTCAGTCCTGTATTGTATTCATGTGAGAATAAACAGCTAGAGTCTCTCTTGCTGGGGCACACTCATGGTGGAAAATATGTTTGGAAAACCATTCTGGCTTAGAGGACCTATGTTATTGACACATACGTACCTTGCACACACGTACGTTTGAGCTAACAGTGTTGAATGCTGCTTGTAAAACATCCTGCTGTGGTATGAACACCTTGGAGACAAAGATTGGACTGTCCATGTCAAAAGTAGACGCACACGACAGTAGACAACACCAGCTGTGAAACTCTGGCAGAAGCGTGGTGTCATCAAGGCTAATCGTCAGAGAAGGAGAGCGACAGAGAGAGAGAGAGAGAGAGAGAGAGAGAGAGAGAGACAGAGAGAGAGAGGAAGCGACAGAGACAGAGACAGAGAGAGAGAGGAAGCGACAGAGAGCGACAGAGAGAGAAAGAGAAAGAGACAGAGACAAACAAAGTGGTTACAGATCTGGAGAGAGATGAAAAGTTCCAGATTTAAGATGACATCATGAACAACCTGGAGCCAACCTCATCCACATGTCGGTCTGCATTGCCTTCAGCAGAGCTAAAGCACTTTCTGTGTTCGCTTCAGTCCTCAAGGACAGAGACACGAGGTCTGAGCACATCCAAAACACTCTGCAGGCTGCTGAAGACACACCAGGTGCCTGGTGGCTAATTATGTCAGTCAATGGCACAGGGCCATCTGTAGATCGAGGCGAATCTCTCTCACCTGGAGAGCAATGCAAGGACAAGAGACATCTTCGTTATGCTGGCTGAAGCACACACAGACACAGACGCACACACATACAAGCGCATACACCCAGACACACAAGCGCATACACCCAGACACACAAGCGCATACACCCAGACACACAAGCGCATACACCCAGACACACGAGCGCATACACCCAGACAAGCACATGGAAAGATGCACATTGACGCACATTAACCCAACTGTAGCCACAGTTACATTCCTGGAACATCTTAGGTTAGATACACAAACACTCAAACAAACACAAACTTCTAATGAGGAGACCTGCAGCAGAGGCATGAACGGTAAACATACTCCCACGTTCCTACTGATCACCTGTGTTTCAACTGATGACTACACAGTTCTAACAGCTGTCCCTCTCCGCGCTGATACTGCTGTTAGATGCAGCTGTAATTGTGGGAAACGCTTCGCTTGTGTTTGACGACTAACGGCCAATTTCACATCATTTTCGACACTTTAATTAAATGTTTAATGGACAAGCCATTAAAGTCATTTAATGGGCAGGTGGAGTGCTACAGTGTGAATGCTAATGCCATCCTTGTGATAACTTTGATCAGACAGACACGGGTGCAGACAGAGATCTAGCTCAGCTCACTATAGGGATCTAGTATATGAGAGCACTTGTCACGGTTCACTCATGATTGTATTGATGATTGTACGAGACAGTTTAGTGCATTGAATCCACATTTCCCCCCAGGTATTTCCGCTCTGTATTTGACAGGCAAACAGATATACACACACGCATTCCAAAACAACCCATCATAATCAAAGAGTATTGAAGTATGTGTCCATGAGGAGCAGCTCCAGCATAGGCCTGGAAGAGGCCTGCGTGTCGTGGAATCGATGCGTGTCTGGTGCAGGAATCCCATTAGACAGACAGAGACCTGACGTCACCCCGCGTAGACACAGACCCCTTGCTCCTTCGCTGGCAGGTATTGGCATTTCGCAGGCGTCTAAGTGGAACGATCTGTTGGCCGTGCTGGACAACCACATCACCGAAGGAGAGATATTGAAATGCCATCAGCGGACAGACTGAAAGAGAAAATTGCTGGGCAACGTTCTATCCTCTCTCTCTCTCTCTCTCTCTCTCTCTGCCACCTGTTCAGCTCAACCCCTTCATTTGTCATGTAAAAAAGAGGGAAAGGTAGGGAGAATGGAAAGAGGGAAAAGAGGAAGTAGAATTCTGCAGGAGAAGAGAAGCAGACAAAATGTTCCATCCTGCATCTCCGCCCTTCTGCTCTATCTGTCTATTTGAGAGAGAGAGAGAGAGAGAGAGAGAGAGAGAGAGAGAGAGAGAGGGTAAGAGAGAGAAAGAGAGAGAGCGAGAGAGAGGGCAAAAGAGAGAAAAAAGACAGAAAGAAAGACAGAGAGAGCAAGAGAGAGAAAGATGGGGAGATAGAAAGGGACAACGAGTGAAAATATCAGATTTTGGAGTCTGTAGATAGCAAGAACTTGAGTGTGAAGATAAGAACATCATGACAAGGTATTAAAAAAGGGGCAAGGTTACAAAAACCTATGGAAGGAGAGAGAGCAGAGACAACGAGTAAAAACCCAAGGAATGATGGTACACATGAGAATAAGAACGTCAGAAAGAGAAAGTGAGGGCGACAGAGCAATGAGAGAACAAATCACAGTCACCCAGGGACACATTTACAACAACCAATCCAGCTTTCCTGATCTCACTCTGCCAGTCTGACTACACCCCAGAGAGGAGGAGGAGGAGGCCAGGAGCGGGGTGGCGAGGGGGGGGATGCTGGGGGGAGAGAAAGTGAAGGGGAACATGAATAGGAATGGATCATGGTCCGTGGTAGATGGATGAGGTAATGAGCCAGTGGTCTGCAGAGGGATGAGATCATCAGGTCTGATTCAACAGGCCTTTGGAGCACCTTTGCTCTGTCTCCACACTGTATCTACTCTGTCTCTGCATTACTCTCAGCTTTTCATTGTTCTTCTCTCTCTCTACTTGTATGATGTCTCTACTCTCTACTGGTGTCTCCAGTCTGTACTAGTGTCTCCAGTCTGTACTGGTGTCTCCAGTCTGTCTCTACTTTGTCTCCTCAGTGTACTTTTTCTCTCCCTCCTCTCAGCTCTCGACTCACTCTCATCATGTAAATATCAGGTTCACCCACTTTGTTCCTCAGGGGTGATCAGATACACTTCCTTCTTGTGGACAGATCCTGCAAGGCCTGCTGGGTACTGGAGTTCTGCCAACCTGTTGTAACAGTCTGCACCTGACTCACACCAGATTACATCAAACAGAATTTGTTGTGAATTTTACGTTTGTCCTCAGGCTAACAATGATGATTCCATTAGTGCCCCCAGGATGCAGCTGAGAACACCAATATACTCACAGAGAAAGGTTTCACAGAAGGACAAGTCAGAGAACAATGTCATGTTCCAATATGTCTGATCGTGACAATAATGATGATTATAATCCAACCATGACATCTCCTGATATGTGACATGTGAGGTCATCAAGAAACAGAAGTTAGAAAGAGCACACATAGGAACACAGCACTATGACTTACGACATGCCTCCTAAATAACATTTTGGACCCCTTCCACAGCATATCTAACAGTATAGAGAACGTACCATCTAAGTACCTGACAGCGTGTTTGTCAGTTTACAAAAAGCTGATATTCGATTCGCTGTTGTTCGTGGCGTGTTGTCTCCAGACGAGTGTGCGATGCTGGGATGTGTCAGACAGGGAGCAGATGCAGAGGTGGAGAGGCGCCGCTCATTGTTCAGCTCATCAACACTGACAGAACAATCCATCTGGACCCGGGAGAGAGGGAGAGAAGGAGAGAAGAAAGACATGGAAAGAAAGAGGGAGAGAATGAGATTAGAAATGAGAGAGTGCATACGTGTGTGCTTCGGAGTGTGAGGCGAATACTAAAGCGGTAGTAATGCTGTTTGCAGTCAAGCGTCTTTCATTAGGGTGTTTCCCCTGCGCGATGCTTTCTGCTCTCCAACTCAATATCGATTAACCCTTCACTAACCCTTCCACCAATCAACAGACAGCTCCAGAAAACAACGTCCTGGACCTATGACTTCCTTCGGGTAGCAGAGGTGGTTTGGAACTAACTCAGGGAAAACCCCAAAACCTTGGGGTTCTGGGTGAAGAATAACAGCAAGTTCAGCACATACACAGCAGAATGATGTAACCTGTAGCTCTCTGTCAGGCTGAATAATCCTGTTGGCAGACAGACAAACACACACACACACACATTTACACACGCACAGAATGAAAAGAGCAAAGTTTGACCTATGGTTTGATGTGAAGACTTACATTGATCTCACTGAGCAACATCAGGCATGAAGACAAGGTAAGGGTGTGTGTGTGCGTGTGTGTGTGTGTGTACGTGTATGTGTGTGTGTGCGTGTGTGTGTGCGTGCGTGTGTGTGTTGGAGGCTGGAGAATTCCATTACCCGGCAGTGATAGGTAATCCTCTCAGCAGTGAGATCAACGTCAGGACTCAATGGAAGAGAAAATCTGAGGCAGGGCACAGAGGAGAGGGAGCCAAGGATGAGAAAGAGGGAGGGATAATAGAAGGACAGAACCGTTCTCTTCCTTCTTACCCAGCATCCCTCTGTTTGTCTGTCATGTGTTGTGTTGTCTGCACCAACATGTCTGCAACTCAACTGCTTGAAGATGAGAGAGGCTTTAGCATTGAGAATTTCAGAGAATGGAAAGGGAAGCCGCCCAAAAAGCCAACCATCGATGCCAGCTGGGTTCCAACAGAATCCATCTGTAACTTTAGACGGTCGCGAAAGCTCCGTGATGGCTTCTAAATAGCTGCCCCCCCCCCCCCCCCCCCCCCCCGCCCCCTTGCTTTAACAAGGCGTCTCCACCAGCCTCTGTAGGCAAACTCAGTGGGAAAAGAACCCTGATTTCTGAGACTTTGATTGCTACCATTGATTTCTATTTGCATCAATCTGTCTTGAGGAGGAGCTGTCTCGACTCAATAAACCCCTTCCATGTCCTTTCTCCCGTTCTCTCCCGTTCTCTCCCATCAGCAGAATATCTATAGCCCAGACCGCAGTGAGAACAGAGAGGCCTGAGGCGTTCTCTCTCCATCTCTCTCTCTGTCTCTTTCTGAAGCTACAGGCGGGACTAGCTCACCCCCTGGACATATATCTGCCCGGGCCGGTCTACCCCCTGGACTGACTGTCAGGAACATCTTCACTCAGCACATTCCCTCGCAATGCTTTCTCTGCCCTTCTTTCTCTTTCGCTCTTTACATGATGTATCAAGGCCAGGCTTTCACTGTTTGAGAGTCCCAGTCTCTTTCAACCCTCTAAACTACTAGGACATGTTGCTTTTCTTGGCTAAGTCTTTACTTAGATTTGTGTAACTTTTCCAAGGGTTTTTACATTTATAATTCAAAGCAGCTCCGTGAGATCCTGTCTGCAGAAGCCTCAACATTATGAGATAAAGCCAGAGTCCAGTATTTGTCAGTTGGGTCGAGTGTGGCTGAGGAGGTCAGGTTGTCATGGTTGCTGGACTGTCTCCACAGGTCAGCCCAGTGACCAACCTTTCCCACTGTGAGACAGTGCTAATCCAGATGACATTTGACAAGGGAGCCAGAAGGTCTGTGTGTGTGTGTGTGTGTGTGTGTTTGTGTGTGTGTTTGTGTGCGTGCGTGTGTGTGTGTGTGTGTGTGCATAGCATGGAGTAAAAAGGTCACACATACGGAGCGTGTTCTTTCAGAACATGGCAGTCAGAGTGGAGCGAAGTGATTTGTAGATAGAGAGAAGGGGCTGGGGGAGGACAGGGAAATGTTAGTGATCACACAACATCTGCCCTGTCGATTATCCTGTGGCTCTGTCACAGGGGGGCGGGGCTGCAACACTCTGACCTTTTACAGAGAGCACGTCTCTGTGGAAAGATGAACAGGTTCACTTTTTCACCTTTCCACCTTCATCCTTTGAGTGAAACGTGTTTGTGTCCGTGTGTGGTGCTTGCATGCGCGTTCATTCGGGTTCCTGCTTTATGATGTTGACAGCAGTCAAGTAGGTGCAACATTACCATAGTAATAACTGTATATCCGTGTCTATAATGTTCCTACTCTCATCACTGAACAGGCCCCTGGGGAAGATCACACACACACGTTCAGTCGCACACACTCACAGACAACCTTGTCTGACACTATGTCAGCAGATAAGATAGATGACTGTCTCAGCTTTCTGGGAAAGTTTACCTTAGCCAGGGGCGACTGTCTACTTCCAAACATCTCCCACACCATCCGTTGTCTTCCTCACTAATGAAATCATGGGGGACAGGAAAACAGCAGGTGCTGCATGTGGGGATGGGAAACCAAGCACTAATTATACCAGTGATCAATGTGTTGATGATTTGTTTTTAAAAGACTGTCCTCCGTAATATATGTGTGTATGTGTGTGGTGTATGTGACAAGTGTAGACTATAGGACTTCAATGTAGAGCCAATTGAACGACAGATTTGTCAGTACCTACTTATTTTCCGAGGAGTGAGAGAGCCACTTAAGGAGAAGTGGCGAGGGTGAGAGGTGTTGAAGGTGAGGTTCAATCAAGATGAGGAGGAGGGGAGGAGGCAGAGCAGAGGTGGACGGAGGGACAAGGAGGAGGAGGTGAAGGAGCGATCAGGGTTGAGAAGGAGGAGAGGAGGGATGACAGCAGATTGGATGTCCGCCTCCAGGGTCCAGCGGGCCACATGCTCCGCTCCTTCGGAGTGCTTTCAACAGTTAGCCACTGCTGTTCACCCTGGGACTCTGTAAACATGCATTTCATTACATGAGCCCCTCCTGCACACGTGCTTTGAGATCCAGCTCAGTGGGGAGGAGGAGAGGTGAGGAGAACAGAGGGAGGAGACAGGAGCGTTGTCACCATGAATGTAAGGTCTCCCTTTCGCTTTCTCCTAATTGTGACTTTCAACCCAATATCTAAAGGACATCAAGGTTGTGTGAGTGTGTGTCTGTGTGTCTCCCCTACAGCTTGCTGTCCTTCGATAACTATGCCCAAGGTAATGCCTGCTGCCTGGAGTGCTTGCAGGAAAAGATTCATTAATAATACTAGCCCATCAATTTGGATACACCATAGAAAACACCCCTCTAACAAAGAGCCATAGAGGTCCAGCAATTAATCTAGTCATAGCCATACAGAAATGCAGAGTTGACCAGCAATTATCAAAGCCCAATCCATACACATGAGCTGGAGCTCAGTAATTATATCAGCCCTTCAACCACAGAGAGCTCCAGTGATTATACCGGGTCCTCTAGTCTAAATGCTAACTGCTCATTAGTAATAGCATCCTGTCATATCCACCGTACAGGAGAGATGAATGTAGGCGTCTCCTTGACAACAAGATGAGAAAATCACTGTAATTAATGGAACGGCACAAAAAATACTGCCTTTGTCAAAACAACTATTTTAGGAGCTCCTGGCTTGCCTTTTCCTTCTTTATCTCTCTCTCATCCCAGACACAGTAGACATAAAGACATTTCTGACATATCTTTCCTAAGTTTTTTCTTTAATTATAGAAACTTGATTACTTTTCAACACCTTGATAGACTGCAGAATATCTGTCCCTGTCTGTCAGCCCTTGAGTCGTGAGAGAGCTCTGTCTTCGCAGTCTGCTCTCAGTCTGCTCTCAAACTTCTCAGTATTCTTAGTCTTCTCTCAGACTTCTTTCAGTCTTCTCAGTCTGCTCTCAGTCTTCTCAGTCTGCTCTCAGTCTGCTTTCAGTCTGCTCTTAGTCTTCTCCATCTGCTCTCGGTCTGCTTTCAGTCTGCTCTCAGTCTTCTCAGTCTGCTTTCAGTCTGCGTTCAGTCTTCCAGCATCGTGGCGAGGTGTGTCCAATGCAGACCTGCAGACCTGCAGAACATACCTCCTTGTCTCCCACCAGCAAGGCGTGACGAGAAACGCTTAATCAAACTTGCCGTTCCAACGCACCGTCTCCAGTCCCCACTGCACCACAAGGTGCGATCCACTTAGAACCATCTGACGCTTAACTGGCTGGATCAAGACATGAGCCAGCACATCACACCTGACATGATCTCATCTTCTTGATGATCAAACCCATTGATTAGCCTCTTTTCATGCGGGTTGGATGAAGATGAGGGGATCGTGTCAGAGGACAGGGATCCAAACACTGAATATTTGATCCCGTTCAGTTCTAGACAACCTTTAAAACTCTTACTCACCGAAAAGACTACAACCCCATCTACAGACATATATGGGGGCAAGCATGCGTAGACTGACTTACATTTCATCACGAGGTACAGATATATGACTTCCATATTAGAACTGTCACTGCTGGTTAACCTCAACCCCTCTACCTCATAGTCCTTGTTGTCCTGGATACGGTGTTAAGGGGTGTGAGGCTGATTGAAGTGGGGAGGGGGGGTAACTGATAAGCAATCAGAAAGACCACCCATGTTTTACACTTAGAGTGTGTTTGTGAATGTGTGTTTATGTTTGTGTATCCTAATCCACAGCCACAATCTGATCACCACACATGCACCTTAGGGATGAATACATGAATGGATAATGACACACTTTCATTACTGAAAATATACACACACATCCACACGAGGAGTTGACTGAGTAATGAAACGAAATAATAATTAAAAATAAAAATCTCATTATGCTGCACGGCACCTGAACCAGCGATCTGTCTTATTAATTGATAGCCTCTCCACAGTAAAGTGTATTTGGCTTGATCTCCAAGGGGATCTTGCTCATAATGAGCCTAACATTGCATTGTTGATTACAAATCAAGGTCACACACGCACACACAAACACACACATATGCATTAATTGACGATAAACACACACCATCCTTGATTATTTAAATCTAATCACAGTAGGCTGAAATCATAACGAACGTTATGACGTTCGAATGTAGATAAGCTTCGAGAAAGCCGTTCTGATAGGCCGACCAAATAAGGACACTTTCAAAACAGAACAGAATAGAATAGAACTTCCAAAGACAAGTGGTTGCTGAGTACCCACGCTCAGTTCCAGGTTTATCAGACCAGCAGGCATGTGGTTTCTACAGGGGGGGGGGGGTTCAAATAGGATTCTCTCATAGGTGAAAGAATGAGGGGCAGCATTTCCTTCAGCGGGGCATCGCTCATCTTTGCCCGTCTGAAGCCAACCTTGATGCAGCTTTTTTGGCCCTGAATTAATCCGATTGAGATGAGTCAGCACAGCTCATGCAGCTGTTGAGAGTCATATCCACACACACACAGGTTCACAGAAACACACACACACAGACTGCTGGACATTCAACTTGAATCATGTCTGATGTCCATCTGAAATGAGACGGTAACACTCACTCTGCTCTGTTTTAACGTGATGGTGGATGTCTTCTTCTGCACTAGCAACATGTGGAGAATACCTATGCACTTCAAATCAGCAAAATACCAGCGAAATTAAATCCCCACAAAGTTTGCTGGCATTCGACCAAGTCTATTTTCTGTAAATGCCAACCAAGCGTGACATTTCCTCGTTTCCTCTCCATCCGTTTATCCAGATTGTGCCGACGCAACGTGTGGTGAGATAAAGAGATTCTGGCCCCCACGCCCTCCTCCCCCTCCTCTCCGGCCCCCCTACCCTCTGCCTCCCACCCCTCCGACCCCCACCTGTACTCCTCAGTGTTGGCCGGTCTCAGCACTTTGTCACAATGCTTACACAGACACAAAACATCCCTGGCCCAATCCTCTCAACCTGCCTGTATTAGCCGGAGATGCTGACAAGCTCTCTGTCTCTCTTTTTCAATCCTGATTTCTCGCTTCTGCTCTCCCTCCTCTTCCTCCCTCCATCCCCTCTTTCTTTGTGGGGCCAAGTTGTATCTGATAAACAGCCAAACAATCCGAGCGATTCAATGGAGTCCGTTAAGCGGCTTGCTTGATAAGACCTGTGGATCAATAGGCAGGTGGAACAGAGGAGCGAAATGGAGAGATAGAGATATGGTGGAGGTGGAAACGAAGAGGGGAAGAAAAGAAACTGTTGAGCTGAAACTCCTTCTCTGTGCAGTCAGTAATTCCTCTTGTATCTCTTTCTCTGTCTCCATTCCTCCTTTCTGACTTTTATTTATACCCCTTCTCTCTCTCTCCTCTCCTCATCCTCCTCTCTCCCTCCCTCTCCTCTCTCCATCCCTTTGCTCTCTACATCTGTCTCCTCTCTCCATTCCTCTCCTTTCTCCATCTCTCTCCTTTCTCTGTGTCTCTCCTCTCCCCATCCCTCTCCCTCTCTCAATATCTCTCCTCTCTCTATCCCTCTCCTCTCTCCATCCCTCTCCTCTCTCTATCCCTCTCCTCTCTCCATCTCTCTCCTCTCTCCATCCCTCTCCTCTCTCCATCTCTCTCCTCTCTCCATCCCTCTCCTCTCTCCATCCTTCCTCTCTCCACCTCTGCCCTCTTTAGCTCTCCATTTAGCTGGTTCTGTCTCTTCTAGAAGACATGCACACTCCACTAACACGCATGTTCATCGGATAGTTGGTTCCAAAGCAACGATTGCGAGAAAATAAAGGTGAAACCATGTTCCTGAGAACGTTCCGTCTCGTTCTTCTTTTTCATGTTTTCCTCCTTCCTCCACAAACGAACACCATGCACACACTTCATGAAACAGTCATTTGTGACCCCCATTCTCTGTCAGAGAGCTGTGTAGACATCACTGCATGTATACTGGCTTTACAGGGACCAGGAGAGAGAGGCTGGGCATGAGGGTTATTGTTTTTGTTGATGATTTGTTCCTGTTAGAATCATGGAGCAGGCGGAATATATTTTTAAATATATACACACACCAACATTCAATACACGCAACCATACACACACTCCCTACCTCCACCCATCTCACCAGACAAACCTTAAACCTCCATCATAGCGGAAGCCTTTTATTGTTACACCCAGAGACACACACAGACACACACATACACTCAACCACACACCTCCATCTGTGTGGATCCAATCTTGTGACGTTCCTCTCCAGTGTGTCTGACTTGGCCTTCTTGGCACGCAGAGATCAGCCTAACCAGCCGCGCTGCTGCCTGCAAATTGACTGCATTATGAGCCTCTGTAAGGCATCACTAGACAGAGCCCTGGCTGTTTACCCCAACAAGCCTGGCAACCCACCACTAGGCCCTGGGGAAGGACAGGGAGGAGAGGGGGTATGGGGAAAGAATGGGTTGGTGCAGTGAATAAAGTAAATTGAATTCAGTTTCCTATTTGGATTCAGAAACGATGTGATGTTCGAACACAAAGTATAACTATGAAACCTAGAGCTATTTAATTAAATGTAGCTTTTTTCCTTTTCTTTAAAAGTTACCTTGTTTGGATGGAGACACTTTCATTGTGTATGGTCAAGGTCGCCATCTGGTGTTATGAAGTTGAAACTACACTAAAGTGTTGTACTATTACAGTAGATCATTTAAATATACACCAATAAAATACAACAGGCTGCTTTAATTGTATTTATGTTGTGAACATTACGTTGTGATTCGTAACAAGAGTTATTACAGCTGTTCCTTGTTTGCCAACATATCCCTCCCCACCGCTAGGTGGAATCTATCAAGGGGGCGTAGGTTAGTGTGTTAATGCCCTTCTTTACGTTGTCTTGTCGATAAGCGTGTGTGTCTGCTAAACAAATATATTCATCCATGGTAGCTTTTTCAAAGCCTCTATTACTTGTTATACTTGTTGTTTCAGGTATGTAGCTACATATTTATAATGAAAATATAGATATAAAAAAATAATACACATGTTTGTATTGATGAATGCACCATGCTTGTATGACGGCTCTTTTCGGATAGAATCCGACAGCTATGGTAGCTAGCATATGCTAGATAGCTGGCTATCGTTAGCTTGTAACTATATATTTCTTCTTTCTGCTGTCTGTGCCTACGACTGATATGCTACAAACGCGCAAGGCAGCTAGATCCAAATGTTTGAAATAAATCCTAATAATTGATTAGCCTATAACAGGACATCTGATACAAGTGTAGAAACATTTAACGTCAGCTAGTGAGTGTGTTTGTTTTGTTTTTTAATTTACACCGTTTAAGTTCATCATGCTGGTCTGTTTGTTGTGTTTCAGGAAAATACATTTAAAATAGAAATCTTGATATCCGCACAACCATGTCGCTCTACGACGACTTGGGCGTCGCAAGTGACGCCAAGACCGAAGGTTGGTCTAAAAACTTCAAATTGCTCCAGTCGCAGCTGAAGGTGAAAAAGGCAGCTTTGACTCAAGCGAAGGTAAAGACACCTTAAGACCAGAGATCGTGACCTGTTCTCTAAACGTTTGAAATGCCCGCAATGAATCCCAGTATCTCAGGTAGACAAAGTTGCAGAAGTGGATCAACCATGACGACTGTGTTTGGTGTGCACATGTGTTTGATCAGACCCAGCGGATGAAGCAGACTACAGTCCTTGCTCCCGTCATCGATCTGAAGAGAGGCGGTTCCAGTGATGAGAGACAGATCTTAGACACACCCCCACACATTGCTGCAGGGCTCAAGGTAAAAACGTTGTTTCTTATATAGTTGCGTGTTCCTTAAGTCTGTGTCACGCCTGTTTTCTCTAGTTGTACGTGTGCTCTGTCTTCATCCGTGTGTGTGTGTGTGTGTGTGTGTGTGTGTGTGTGTGTGTGTGTGTGTGTGTGTGTGTGTGTGTCTCTCAGGAAGCGGTGCCTTCAGGCTTCTCCTCAGGGGATGTCCTCATCCCCCTGGCTGATGAGTACGACCCCATGTTCCCCAACGACTACGAGAAGGTGGTGAAGCGACAGCGTGAGGAACGACAGAAGCAGCGGGAGCATGAGCGGCTGAAGGAGATCGAAGAGAGGGAAAAGTACGACCTGGACGCCCGACACACTCATCTCTACTAAACAATCGGATTCCCACTCAATTTGATTATATCCTGCGTTGAAATCAACAAATGTCAGTTTCAACCAGATCATGCGTCCTCTAGTATGTAGTGATGGATGTTCTTTTGTCTGTCGTGCCTGTCTTGCTTGCGTCGTGCCTGCGGTGTGGCCTGCTCCAGGAAGAGGAAGGACCGCCATGAGGGGAGCGTCCCCAGTGGGTTCTCCCGCTTCCCGGCAGCGGAGGGCGAATCAGACGAGGAGGAAGACTACGAGAAGGAGAGGAGGAAAAGAGGTAAGGGCAGAGAGTGTACCCAACAGGACCCCATATTACCCAGGTGCCACGCATGCACACACCCACACTTAACATGCTAGAATGGAGATTTAGCAATGTTTGAAGGCCGTACGATCATCCAGTCTCTCTCTCCCTTCCCTCCATCAGCTCTGGGTGGAGCTGCCATCGCCCCGCCCTCCTCTCTTGTGGATAGAGACGGTGAGTGTGGACCATACAGCCTGATGTCTGACTAGTCTGGTAGTTTTGTGTCTGGGAGGCATAGAGAACTGTGTGTGTGGGTGGGTGTACTATGTCATACTACATAGACTGATCTCTAGTAATGAGTATGGGGGTCAGCTTGTAGTGAGCATGATCACCCACCAGGCGTCACTGTTTTCAAACAACTTCTAATTGAACCCCCCCCCTCTCTCCTCTCTGTTTTCTCAGTGTCTTTCTCTTCGTCATTCCCCTACGAAGAGGAGGGCCGACCCCCCCGGGGCTCCAAGGCTGCCATCCCTCCACCCATGTATGAAGACTCAGAGAGGCCCCGCTCTCCTCCCGGACCCACCAACACATTCCTGGCTAACATGGGGTGGGTACCGCAACGCATCGATTCACACCTACTATTCCACCAATGCTCCATTTCACCACAAGGTGTTCACTATGGCTGCATGGCACATGCTGACCCAGTACAGGGAGATGATGTAATGCTTGTGTGTGTCCACCAGAGGGACTGTGGCCCATAAGATCATGCAGAAGTATGGCTTCAGAGAGGGCCAGGGCCTGGGCAAGCATGAGCAGGGTCTGAGCACAGCCCTATCAGTGGAGAAGACCAGCAAGAGAGGCGGCAAGATCATCATAGGAGACGCTGCGGAGAAACGTACCTCTCTCTCTCTCTCTCTCTCTCTCCCTTCTTTCATCGCTTAGCTTTACTGTCAGTCGCTCTGGTCATCCTCTCTCTCTTTGTCCTGCGTCTCAGTCCTTCCTTCTCTCTGTTTCTTCTTCTCTCCTCAGTCGCCATGTCTTTTTGCGGTCTTAGCAATGTTCTGTTGACTCGCTTTTATCTGTTTCCTGTCATTTTCTGTCACTATCGCTCTTTCTTAAGTGCGTGCCATGTGACTTCCTGCGAGCAGCTTTGGCTGGAGTGTTTGCAATGGCTGCGAGGCCAGGCTGTCTGCAATGGCCTCAGTTTCTAGTTCCACGCTTTTGTGTTTGTTGGCTTCGCTGAAGGTTCTGTTTTGATTTGCACTTCTCATCCATGCGTGATTCTATTGGTTTCAACGTGTGTGTGTGTGTGTGTGCGCGTGTTGTTTTGTGTTGTGTGTGTGTGTGTGTGTGTGTGTGTGTGTGTGTGTGTGTGTGTTTGTCCAAGCAGCAGGATCCAGCCAATCAGCAGCAGTTGAGCCTACAGCCCAGGGCTCAGGGCCTTCAGGTTGGGCTCCACACATCACATCCTGTTTCCCACACGCATCATATCCAGTCATTCTCTGTCCAGTCTCCTGTGTGTTCTGTATGTCTGCCATCCACACTAGCCACTAGCCAGTAATTCTCATCTAGGCTGGCACTGAATGTCACATCCTGTTCAATTCAATCGGGGTCAAGTCGTATGGAACTAGAAACCAAATTGACGAAGGGCCTTATGGTTCATGGTATAGCCTTTCTGTGTTCACACCTCAAGTTTCAACTTTCAACCCGTAAACATTTTACACAATCTTCTCAGTAAGATCCACTTATGTTCTACTTGCTAGACAGGAACAATGCCCTTCTGCAGACGTGATCCATCTTGTCTTCTTTTTCCCCCAATCAGCTGACGCCTCCAAGAAGTCGGATGCCAACCCCCTCACAGAGATCCTCAAGTGTCCCACCAAGGTGGTGCTGCTGCGGGTTAGTTTACCATCATGAGAGGGAGGCTATCTGAGTGAGTGTTCGTGTCACATGTGGTCTAAACAGAGTATGTGTTTCAGAACATGGTGGGCAGAGGGGAGGTGGATGAGGACCTGGAAGGAGAGACTAAAGAGGAGTGTGAGAAGTACGGCAAAGTCATCAAGTGTGTCATATTCGAGGTGAGAGGAGCCCGCACACACACACACACACACAAATAACACAACGCACCGTAGCTGCTAACTGGGATCACAGCTTTCCAGGACATGCTTGCTGTGTCTGATGGTTGTGGCAGACCTCCAGAGATTGTGGCCAAGGGTGCAGCCAGCCTGAAAAATCCCCCCTCTGCTGGCTCTGCCTTCACATGCTAATACCCCATCATTAGCTTGCCACGGAAAATGTGGGAAGAAAAAAAAAATGCTACCTAGTTAATCCGTTTAGCGCAGGATGTTTAGTCATGGACAAAAATAAGTATTAATTTGCAATGTTCTTTCCTCAAATAACACGTTGGCATTTTATCCACATCCAGGATTACAGTGGACTGGTGTTCTCCACACATTTAAATGACTGACTGACTTATCCTCAGTAAAAGCCTGCTACTGTTGCAAAACAGCTACCAGATGTACTGTTTTCGTTGAACACTTTGGTTGGCTTTCAGATTGCTCTTGTGACGGACGATGAAGCAGTGAGGATATTCCTGGAATTTGAGCGGGTGGAGTCGGCCATCAAAGGTCAGCAGCTGCCCTAATGTCCTCCCGTCTGGGCCGGCGGGGCCTGTGGGGCCGGGTCGTCTGGGTGTGCATGCGCAAGCACTATTATCATTGCATAACTGGAGCTGCGCGCGCGCGCGTGTATGTGTACCTTATGTGGGTCTCAGTCTAAATGGGTCGTTCCAGATCAAGATTCAGGTGAAGCTGGTCTCCCCCTGGTGTTACATCACCTGTTTCAGCAGTCCCCTTCCCTACGCACTTACATCACATCCTCTAAGGGGGGCAGGGAGTGGGACAGGAGACCACACACACACAAACACACATCCACACACACAAACACACATCCACACACGCACTGTTGGGATGGATGACAGAAACAGGACATAAACACCCACAGAAAGACAAACAGGAGGAAATAACCACACAATCATAGTGTATTCTGTTCAATGTAATTAAGGTCGTCCTGTTACTTGATTTCACCCGTTATGTCCTTGGGTTGGGGAACACTGTAACTCACCTCGCAGCTTTTGTTCTTATTGTCAAGTGATTATTTAACTACCAGAGCCTTTATAATCTGATGAACATTTGGACTTTAAACCACAAACCGTAATGTACACAGAACTGTGTACACAGAACTGTGTACATTACCATCCCAACAAACCCAACCCACCTTCTTCTACTCCTGGTTCAGTCACATTACAATGGAGATGCTTGTGTGTTGAGTGTATCTGGCTGTCACCATACACTCCATGTGTTTGCCCAGTGGCTGCAACACAACCTGTACTTGGAGCAGTCACTGATAGCGTGTTGTCCTCTGCCTCTAGCTGTGGTGGATCTTAATGGGCGGTACTTCGGAGGCCGCGTGGTCAAGGCCTGCTTCTACAACCTGGATAAGTTCAGGGTTCTGGACCTGGGAGAGCAGGTGTGAGCACCAACTCCACAGAACCGCTCTGTCGCAATCAGCATCCGCTTCTTGTCACCAGCAGGAACCAGCTGTATGAGTCGTGGACACAAACACAAACATCCTCATCAGACTTCTGTATATAGCCTCAACACGTTCTGTTCTCCCACCTTACGGTGTCTAAGTATAGCAGGTAGTCCCTCAAGTAGGTTGTTTGTCTGGTTTTTTTGCGTGAAGAGGAAATCACTGTGGCTTAACGGAAACATCAACCTGGATATGAACGAATGCCACTCACCATGAGGCCCTTGATATGTGTCTTAAAACGTTTTCATCTTGTACAAAATGGAAATTAAATGTCTCTTGTTTTAAATGAAAGTTGTTTTGCGCTCGTCTTCCTTTCATCATGTCCTCATCTCCTGCTCTTATTCTGGGGCACAACGTAGTCCTGGGCACCTAGTTTCTCTCTGTCTGACATAACTGACAGTTCCCACAAGAGCTGGCCCACCAGGGGCTCGTTCCTAACTTAGCCCAGAATGGTGAGGGGGTACTGGGGCGGTGACGCTGGAAACCTGGCCCGACCCATTCAGCTCTTATGCAAGAACGACTTGACACCCTGGGGAGTCGAACTAGGGAGCCAATTATTTATTTCTATGAGCATGTCATTCCTATTAAGATAGTAATATGAAAACAGTATGAAGAGCACTGCTCATGGAGGTGTTACTGGGGCAGGTCAGAGTGAGGGAGGTATGGTGGGACAAATGAGAAGCAGAGGTATGGTTGGGGAGGTGGGGGGGGAGGAGGGAGAGGAGTAGAAGTAGGTTTGGGTTCTGTGCATGGCAGCAGGGTGTGAAGACCAAGCAGGTGTGTGGTTGGGACATGAATGAAGCCATGGCGTGCTGCATGCTTGGCTCATGCAGAGGCAGTGGAAGGGGGTGGGGTGCAAAGATCCCTCTGTGACTGTAACCTGAATACCAACAGACTTGAAGCAGTGCCATGAGGCCACTGTGTGTAAGCAGCAGATTGGGGTTGTTGTAGTTCATCTGTTAGTTGAGGTAGGGTCAACTGCCATAGGTCATAGCTGTGCAGTTCAGCACGTCGGTGGAAGGAAGGTATACCCCAGACAGCTACCAGGTTTAGTACAGAGGTGTGGGTGTGTGGAGTGGGGCGCATTACAAGGAGTACAGGCATGTGTTGCTCATGGTGTGTGGATGGCAAGTCCTGTTGGAGAGGCACCTCTACTTTAGTTCACAACATTATATAAAAATAGTACGTTGTTGACAAAAGTCTTCTGGAACAGCCACGCCTCGACCAGCTTGTTTCCCGAAGTCAACATGTTGTTTAGAAACGTCTTGTGTATTTCACCGTTTTTTGCAATCCAATGTTACATTTATCGAAGTGGTGTGCGTGCGGTGTTGCACGTGCACCGGTGTTCCGTTTTTTTTTTACTAAGCGTAAACTGATTCAATCACAAAATTATATTTTACACGTTGTAAAATAGTTATGATATGCATATTGACACCATGCAAACTGACAGCTCAACGACTGATCAAAGCAAAAAATGAATTTAGTGATGCAAATGGTTATGTTTACCGACTGCAGCCACAAGGTGACGCAGCTCGAGCCTGAGGTCTTACAGACACTTACAGCGCGCGCGCAAACCGGCAAAAGGGGCCCAGCGTCATCGCCACTTGTCACGTTGCTTCCTGCTCAGTGAGTTTAAATAGAGGATCTGGGACACAGACCAGTAGATTATTTCACCAACAGAAACTGACCGGCATCAGAAAAGCATCGGAAAACGCGTATTCAAGGAATTCTACTTACAAATTATTATTTTTCAAACTAAAACTCTTTTTTTTTTCAAATAGAAATTTGATTTGTAGTTTGAATTCACTGCGTTGATCTTATCTTCTTTATCGACTGTACTGGGGGGCTTTTATTGGAACTGATAGACGGAGAAATCTAAATTATTTCGTCTTCACCATCTCCAAGGAATGCCAAGAGAGCTGACTCAAAACCGAATCCAAAAGATCTGGATTCCATCTAAAGATGATAAACCCAGTGTACCCAGGAGAGGTAAGAAACTTGAACATCATCAGGTTTTTATTGCCTCGATTATTGGTAAATCAAGGGGTTAATAATGCATTTCTTACTACTGTAAAGTGATTTGCACGTTTGAAACTCCAGTTATAATGCCATTTGATAATGTGCACAACACGTGTGTATGAGTTTTAAATTACTGGCATTATGGGATTGGCTGTATACGGCCAACGATCCCAACAAAAACATGTACCAAATGTATAAATACATAATAAGACGTAAGTTCCAGTGCCAATATGAAATATCTCCGTTTCTTCTTGGCGTCGTCACACTGCACGCGAGTGAGTAAGGTATTCAAAATTGATTCCTAGTAGAGCGTAACGGAGCTTCGGTCTCTATAGCAACCATTGAACGAGATGGGTCGGTACCCAGTGCAGGGGCTCTGCTCGTGACATGAAGCGGTGTGTGGGAGGGAATGTGAAGGCGACTCCAGGGTCTCATTTGTCTGTGATTGGACAAGCGGGTGTGCCTTTGCATGGCGTGAGCGTCTCAGTGGTCGGTATTCTTAATGAGCTAATGCATGAATTCCTGAACAGCATCTTCTCATGCATGCTTTTCTTTCTAAGTCTGTAAAGATAACTTCTTGATAATGCAAGATTATACCAGCTTCACCTCTGTGAAGTGGGGAACGTCTCCTCTGGTCCAGACAGTAGAGAGGACAGCCTAGGATAATTACCGTTAGCGAAGTGGGGAACGTCTCCTCTGGTCCAGACAGTAGAGAGGACAGCCTAGGATAATTACCGTTAGCTCTGGATTAGCCCACCTTGTCCTTTCCCATGACTGATCAGTGACACACAGTCTCCGTCCCCAGTGACCTCAGCCTCTAATGGGATGAGATTGAGAGAGACATTGCGGGAGGTGTAGAGGGATGAAGCGGGCACCAGGTAGACAAGAGGGTGGGCTGGACAGAGAGAAAGAGACGGGACTCTATGGAGAGTAATCTCCGTACATATAGAGTTATCTCCATACAGAGAGAGTTAGCTCGTCTTAAAGGGTGGGAGTTGACGGGGTGTGGAGGATGGAGACAGGTGGAGGAGAAGCTAGTCTGACCAGCAGCGTCAGACATGGAAGGACTAGCTCACATGTAAATCCTGGTGTGTGGTTTCCTTCAGACACGGGGCAGTGGCATCACATACTGGATTGAGCCGCTTCTTAGAGCAGATCTTCTCATAGTACAGGATTTTATTACACTTTCATGTCCACATCAGCCCACCATGTCACCAAAGATACTTCTGTAATATTGTATCTGAGTGTGTGCGCGCGTGTGTGTGTGTGTACAGTGCAGTCTTGCATGGCTGGGAAGTGGGCCACATGGTCAGTGATGCAGAACTGATCTGTGCACTGAGCCAGGGTATGTGCTGGCTCAGTATGTAGGTGGGTGGGTGGGCATGGTGGACGAGTGGGCATGGGGAGGGTGGGGAAAGGGGGTTCTTGGAAAACCACTGCATGGGGGTTGACCTCATTTTGGGGGGCCTGTAAGGGGAGGGGGGTGACAGGGTGGAGAGAAGGCTGAACTGGGGCAGTGAGTTTATTTTTACCAACTTTATAATTAGCTGAGTTTGCAGCTAACAGTGGTATTGAGGTTATGATCAGTCAATGCCCAAATGATTTGCTATAGATCTTGTTCGCTTTCCGTAATGTAACCCCTCGCTCTCTCCTTCTCCTTCTACGCAGCTGGTGGGGGCCCACACCTGGCCAACCCCCCCACGGTTATTGTGATGGTGGGTCTGCCCGCTCGGGGGAAGACCTACATGTCCAAGAAACTGACTCGCTACCTCAACTGGATCGGCATGCCCACTAAAGGTACAAGATCCAGTCTTTAACACATGTTGACACACGTGGACGAGCCACAGACAAAGACAGCCAGACTGATCCGATCAGTCGTCATGCGTGTCCTTGCTTCATCCTAATAACAACGGAGGTCGTTATTATTCTCCTGAAGTCACTTTATACTGGTGTAGCCCAGCTGTCTGTCTCAACTTGTCTGACAAATGTCTCAACTTCTGCTTTTAGAAACTCACAATGTGTGTTTTTTGTGTCCAGTCTTTAACGTAGGAGAGTACCGTAGAGAGGCGGTCAAAAACTACAGTTCCTACGACTTCTTCAAGTCAGACAACGAGAATGCCGTGAAGATCAGACAGTAAGTCACCCACTGGCCCACCCAGTCACTGCTGTCCAGTGCAGTAGACTCTGTAGAGTGAGACACAGTACATTCTCTGGAATACTAAGCATCTGTATTCAGTAGGAGTTCAGTAGTTTCACACGAAGATTAATCAGGAAGATTATGTTTTCCTTTTTAGACAATGTGCCTTGGCTGCGCTCAGAGACGTCAAGTCCTATTTGACAGAGGAGGGGGGCCAAGTGGCGGTAAGGCGACATCCCAGCATGCATCTCTCCAGCAAACCTCGTGTCTTGTATAGAATGCAGATGGGTGATTTTTTTCCACTCATATGTTCTGTGTTTTCGTGTGCAGGTGTTTGATGCTACAAACACGACGCGTGACAGGCGAGACATGATCCTGGATTTCGGCAGCGAGCACTGCTTCAAGGTCAGTGTTGCTATGGTTACCCCGGCGCACAGGCTGACGTGCCACTGGTGGTTTGAGCGTAGTCAGACCAGTACGTGGCAGTGAGTCAGTGGGATGAAGAGGTGTGATGAGGATGCTGCTGCTTGTTTGAAATGACTGACGATGTTTCTGACTCCCTCCAGGTTTTCTTCATTGAGTCGGTGTGTGATGATCCTAGCGTCATCGCCTCAAATATAATGGTTAGTCACATAAGAATCCTGAAAGAGTCAGTCTATTTTCCCCGATTTTCAACGTTTTGTCATGATCAAAAATGAACAAAAAATACTTTTGTTCAAAATATAAAAAATATAAAGTTAAGTTGAAAACCCCATTGTCTTCTTCATATAGGAAGTGAAGGTATCCTGCCCAGACTATCAGGACTGCAACAAGACAGACGCCATGTTGGACTTCCAGAAAAGGATTGAGTGTTACAAAGCTCACTACGAGCCCCTGGACCCTGATGAGTATGACAGGTGGGTCCTGCCTCCTTCACACACACACATACACACGCGCACACACACACACACAAACACACACACACATGAAATAGATACTCATGAGTGTTTGGCTTGACCCCATTCCACCCTCTATGCAGGGATCTGTCCTTCATTAAGGTGATCGACGTGGGCAGACGCTTCCTGGTGAACCGCATCCAGGACCACATCCAGAGTAAGATCGTGTACTACCTGATGAACATCCACGTCCAGCCTAGGGCCATCTACCTCTGCAGGCACGGGGAGAGCATGCACAACCTGCAGGGGCGGCTGGGGGGAGACTCTGGACTGTCCTCACGGGGGAAAAAGGTAAACCTCAATAGTCTACATACACAAACATACCATACTTACACACAGACATTTAGAGAAAGTGTATTCACCTCAGTCTACACGCACACATGGATAATCCTAACCAACACGCCCCCTGTGTGTTCAGTTTGCAGCTGCCTTGTCAGGGTTTGTGGAGGAGCAGAACCTGAAGAACCTGAAAGTGTGGACCAGCCAGATGTGCCGCAGCATCGAGACTGCTGAGGACCTCAGGGTACCCTACGAGCAGTGGAAGGCCCTCAACGAGTTAGACGCTGTGAGTCCCAACATGCTCCACACTTCTAGTGTGTGTGTGTGTGCGTGTGTGTGTGTGTGTGTGGACGTGGCTCTAACCTGTTGGTGGCATCCCACAGGGTGTGTGTGAAGAGATGACCTATGAGGAGATCAAGGAGAAATACCCGGATGAGTTTGCTCTCAGAGACCAGGACAAGTTCTACTATCGCTACCCCACAGGAGAGGTGAGGGCGCTGGAAAGAGCGGAAAACGATATCAATCTCTGATTCTATGTCAGCATGCAATGTGAAAGAACGGAATTAGGAATTCTCTCTCTCTCGTCCTCCCCCTGTTCCTGGCTGTAGTCCTACCAGGACCTTGTACAGCGTGTTGAGCCGGTCATCATGGAGCTGGAGAGGCAGGAGAACGTGCTGGTCATCTGTCACCAGGCAGTCATGCGCTGCCTGCTAGCCTACTTCCTGGACAAGAGTGCAGGTGAGACTACAAATCCCAGACACAATGTTTCTCATCCCCCATAGTTACTGTTGGTGTTTCCAGGGTACTGGAACTGCTCTGACTTTGATTGGTTCTTGTAGATGAGATGCCGTACCTGAAGTGCCCTCTTCATACAGTGCTGAAGCTCACCCCAATGGCTTATGGTGAGAAGACAAACCTAGCGTATATTACATCTACACATGTCAACTTAACAGGATTACAGCAAGCTTGTGCCTGCGCTGGCTTGAGATGAGTGCTGATTTAGCTGTGTTTGTGTTCTGCAGGGTGCAAAGTGGAGTCCATCTCGCTGAATGTGGATGCAGTGAACACACACAGAGACAGGCCTGAGGTAAATGCTCCCTGAAGTGTCTCCAGCTTCCTAGCTTGTGAATCTGAGCGTCTTCTTATCCACTCCAGGGAATGTTTTTTAAACGTGGCTTGTATCTCTCTCACTCTCTCTTTCTCCCTCTCTCTCTTTCTCTCTCTCACTCTCTCTTTCTCCCTCTCTCTCTCTCTCCCTCTCTCTCTCTCTCTCTCTCTCTCACTCTCTCTTTCATCTCTCTCTCCCTCTCACTCTCTCTCTCTGTAGGAGGTTAAGAAAGGTCCTGGTACTCTGATCAGGAGGAACAGTGTGACCCCCCTGACCAGCCCGGAGCCCAACATCAAGAAGCCCCGCATTGACGAGCTGGACGAGCCCCCTCTGCATGAGCTGCCCACCTCGCTGTCCCTCTGCTCCCCCGCACACATCCCCCTCGCCCTGGCTGGACAGGTGAGACACAAACGCACGCATGATCTCTCAACATTCCTACCTCCTTCATCATAACAAGCCTTAGCTCTGTCTCTATACTTCTCTGTGCTTGGAGTTGCACTGTCACACTCCTACCACTCACTTTCTTCTTCTGTTTCATCCTCCTTTTTTCCCCTCCTTCTCCTACACCTCCTACTGCACCTCCTCCTACTCCTTCTCCTGTCCTCTCAGCACTGGAAAGTTTGCCTGTAAGTATTCTCTCTCCATAGTATCATCTGTGTTGGGCTCCTATTTCTCATACTCCAGTCTGTTTATAGGAACAGACAATCGTTGCCTAACAGTTTCATAAACAGTCGTGAACAGAAAACGTTTTTCCCAAGAATCCACATAATGCGTACCCCCACCCTTAAAAAAAGAACTCCCGCTCCTCCCACTTCCTGATTCCATTTGTGTTCTGAGCATTCCAATTCCCTGACTAGATGTTCCCCCGCTGTGTTGTCACACAAACCCTGACCTCCCTATCCTGTCTACACCTTCATCTTGTGTGTGTTTCTTCTCTTGTGTTGGCATTAAGACGGACCATACTTCATTATCTGAAAGTGGTCTCTCTCTTAGTGTTCCAAAGGTAAAGCCACAGTAGAGATGGCCTGGACAGCTTGTAGTGTGCTTATGGAGAGATTCTTTGTTTGTTATTAGTAATAACATTTATTTTTAGATCATTTGTTTTCGTTGATGTAGTAGCGTTTCTGTTTAGAGTAGTGCAGAAGTGATGTTATCAGCTGGCGTGCTCAGTTTGTGCTTATTGAATTCTTTCCTTCTCTACCTGTTTGTCTTTGAGGTCATGTAACAGGCGTTCTGCCCTTTGTGATTTTGTTCCCTCAGAACCTGAAGAGAAAGTCTACGGATAGTCACGAAGTCTTTCAGCTCTGCCAATGAGATGCCAGCTATCCCAGGAAGTGACAAGTGCGATGCCACTGCGTTCGTCCCTTCCTCTCTCCGGATCCCAGAGACATCCCATTTGTGTTTTCCTCTAAGACTTGAGAGTGCTTTGATGTCTGTCAGAGAGCACCAGCTCCGATGCTCCGAACGGAGAAGAGCTGATAAGTTGAACCATCGGAAGCTCTGTCAGAGACACACAAGCAAAGGAACTGGGCCGCTCCAGAAAGGGGGCTTTCGACTGAATCAAACACAACCTCGCGCGCAACGAACGTCTTGTCAAATTTGGACTGACTACAGCTGTGTGCTGACCTAGTCACGACCGCCCTCATCCGGATCCACGTCCCTTATGGCTCTGTCATCACTCCTCTTGCGAGGAACCGTTGTCATGGCGTTGTTCTTCGAATTTATGGTACATCGTTCTGTCCCTCATAGAATTCCGGTTTAGATCGGTTCGATGGGCAATCAGCAAGCTCTGTCTTTGAACAACAATTTAACCAAAGAACACAAAGCAGGTGGAGTTCTACAGTGCACCGGATCCAAGACAGAACTGCTCGGTTTTGCATTGCTAACTTCGTTTGGATTAATGCAAAGAAGTTCATGCATTTTCTGTGTGGGTACTTGCATTCCTTATTGGTAGCAACTCCTCTTGTTCTTATGTTCAAAAACAAATATGGATCGGTTATTTGTGTTCAGTGTTTTTGTAAAAAGTACGGTATGTTATTGGTGTGTTGCCAGACAGTGGCTATGTGTTTCTCTCCATCTTGTGAGGTATGAAGGAGATTATAATTGAAACCTAGAGTGCCTAGTGCTTGTCCTGCAAACTCAAAGCTGCTTAACAAACAGTACAGCCCTTATCAATAGACTGCTGTCTACCCACCTGCAGATGGATCTTCAGACAATGCACATAGCCTATGACATATCACTGTACAGATACGCTACATCTTTATTTTTTATGACGTAAATCTTTTTTTCTGCTTGATTTTTGGAATAAGCGCTGATCATCTGAATGTGACACCTGATCTGTGTGGTTGGGAATGTGATCGCATGTGTGAGCGCCTATATTTTTGTTATAACGTGTTAATCTGTAATAAGCTTTTGTAAATAGCATTGTACATATGAGGTCAGACGGAAGCTGGAGGCTTAACAGTGTACAGACATTTCTGCTGCATGAACTTTGACTTGTGGGATTGATTCAAGAAGAAAGTGCGAGAGACCGACAGACAGACAGACAGACAGACAGACCGACCGACAGACAGACAGACAGACAGACAGACAGACAGACAGACAGACAGACAGAATCGATTTGACTGCTGCGGCTAACTGATTAAACAAATATGTGATATGACTTATGTCTTTAAATGGCAGAATAACGTTTGTTTGCTTCTGATACCTGAACATTGGGTTTTTTTGTAAGAAATGTTTTCTTAAACTATTTATTTGTATGTATATTTTGATCCTAGAAGAGAGTGGTATTGTGTTTCATACCTGAGGACCGACCACTACCTGACAAGGCCAGGGCAGACAAACATGGGCACATTCTGCTTTCACTGGACCAATAAAACTCCAGAAAATTGAATCTACATTTCTTTTTGTCTCTCATTATTTGCAATAAATCACAAATACCTCATCATCCTACTAATTATGAAACACGTCATTCGCCTGCTAGTCACATGTCACATTCTACAAACTTGCTAGTGTAGTGTGTCACCAGTTTGGAGTCATCTCCTCAGCCATTCATTCAGAGTGCCAGTGGAAATATATGATTTGGCCTTATGCCGTATTCGCAGTACTCTACTGGGGTAAGAATATCCTCACACACAAGCATCAAATTCCTAATGGTTTATTTATGAAGCAACAGTCATGGTTTTCCTCCATAGGCACATGTGATTGCCATGCTGCAGCAGTGTTACCATGGTGACCAGGCACTTCCAAGCCAAACAGAATAACCAGTCAATTTTCTGCACTGCCTTCTTTGTCTTCTTGGGTAGAGGAGAGACAAAGACCCAGACCAGACCCAGTCCAATGAGCTTAGCAAGGTCAGATCCTAGACGACCTCTCCCAGACAGACACACTCAGGCTGGGGGACTGATGCCTGTCTGTGCCCCACATTCAGCACTAATGACTTTCCCTGAGCGAGATGGATTAGCCAAGCAACAGAATGTAAACCCCACATTTGAAAGCGAGCTGTCCAATCTGACAACACAGTGACTCAACCTGAAACTAGGTTGGAGGAGAAATCTTGTACAAAGGTTCATCCATATTGCTTCACTTCTGTTACAGTTCACCATCCTTTTCCATGAATTCTTGGGTTTCTTGTACATCTAGGTCATGGTATCGATATGATGCAGAGTAGGGTTAATATGTGACCATAGATTAGACCAGACAGATACAGTGCAGTCACATGTCTGGGGGACACTGTAGTTTAGTGGTCCATGTGTTCTCTGTCTAGTCAGGATATAAAGAACTGATCACATGTTGTCAACCAAGAGAAACATCACTGGGACGTGAGGTTGTATTTACAGTCAGACTGTTGCACTGACAACCGCTCAGTATGAAGTGCAACGACCATGAGAGTCATGGAGCAGAAATACAACGTGGAGCTCACATGTGATCACTTTGTCTTGCAAATGGTCAGTGCTTGTTGGTGACCAGTGTTCAGCCCATTTACATGGGCTGAGTCATTCTGCTTCTGTCTGAGCCAAATTCTGATGAAACAACACACTCACACACACATTCCCCATCTGTGCTACTCTCATTCTTAATCCCTCACATACGCACGCGCGCACACACACACACACGCGCGCGCCACACACTCCTTTACTCTCACATCCTGGCAGGATCCGCAGTGTGACTCAGCCAAAGGGTTTTTTGGGTAGTATGGTCAGGCCTGCCAGGGTGTTATGTGAGCAGGCTCATGTAGCTGTTTGTGTCAAGTCACACGTATACACATGGATGGAAAGTCACTTTGCATTTTCATTTCCATAGCCAGCTTGATGCGTTCAAATAAACGTGTGCTGTGTCTAGGACATGCTAGATAACATCATCATATCTTCTTATTTTGAAGCAGACAGAAATGAATTTGTGCTTGGCTGATTTGACTGGTCTTCAGGCAGTCATGTCTTGATGCATCTGTACCAAGATGAAGACAGTCAGGTGCGTTGTCTGTGTGTTGAGGGGGGTGGGTGTTAATCTCCATGAGAGGGAGAAGATGCAGAGTCAGAGCTGTGAATGGAACACAGGCCTGGTTTAACTGGCTCTGCTAATCAGCGCTTCCACAAATAGAGAGCTAATGCTGCCATGACGAAAGACGCAGCAGTTTAACCACACATGCTCTGGACCGAGGATATGTGTCCAAGCATGTGTTCCTCATTTATGTCTTCTTTCTCTCAGTTTCTCTCATTCTGTCCCCCTCTCTTCCCCTTTCTGTCTCTCTCCCTCTGCCCCCCCCTCTCTCTCTCTCCCTCCCTCTCTCTGTTTCTCTCCCTCTCTCTCTGTCTCGCTCCCTCTCTGCCCCTTACTGTCTCTCTCCCTCTCTTCCTCCCTCTCTTTCTTTCTTCTTCTCTCTCCTTCTTTCTGTGTCTCTCTCGCTCCCTCTCTCCCTCTGTATCTCTCTTCCTTTCTCTCTCTCTCTTTCTTGGCATGTTATGATCAGCTCCTTGTCCTTACTAAGGGGATTAGCATGTCCCTATTAAGAAGTCACGTAATCTAGTCCCCATTGGGTCTCTTAATGGATCTGGACATCTAAACCCATTCAAGAGCTCCACTCTGCAGTAGTCTTATTACACACACACACACTGTAATTCAAACAGAGTCACGAATAAAGCAACCAAACAAAGCATGACTGTCTGAGGAGAGAGCTCTACGGAGAGCTTAATGACTTTCTGACCAAAACACACGCTACCCCTCGCACACGCATACACACACATGCATGCACACACAAATACACACACACACACACACACACACACATGCATGCACACACAAATACACACACACACACACACACACACAACCTTTGTATTTGCTCTGTGAATACTGTTGACCATGACCTTTGGGACAAAGTGTAATTTGTGGTCTAACACTCAAATCTATTTCTCTCCTCTGTCTCTCCCAGTCTCAGTGTCATAGCCATTGATGGGGAAATGTCATCCGTCTCTTTGTGTGGTAGTCACCGATGGAGAGATCTCACTTTGAATGGAAACGGAGTGAGCCCATTCAGCCAGCCTTGAATAGACCAGTCATTGTGGAATACACTACATACACCAGCTCATTAAACCAACGATGAAAACCTTGTTTACGTGTTATTGTCTCGGATTTGATTTTGGAGGCGAGGCTGTTCCATATGCTTGTTGTTGTTGTTGTTGTTGTTGCTGTTGGTGATGTTGTTGATGTTGGACGTTCGAGCTGGAGGTGAAGATGGGGACACTGGTCGTATGTTTAGGGCAGAAGGTGGGTCATGTTGGGTAGACGTTGCTGTCGTGCGTGAGGTATCTGAGGCAGGATGTGTCCAGTGCCAGACAGCTGCTCAGACATCGTAAGGTGATGCCACCCCGCAGCCCACACGCTGTCTCTCGACCACTCTACGGCTCTGCCTGCAGATGTCGGAAAAACAAGTTCGCAGCTATCCCAGTGTTGCTGAGGCTGAAGCCATGCCAGTTGGCCTCAGGGCTGACTGACAAAGTCAACATGTTTGTGGGTGTTCATTACAGTTCCCCAGACAAGCTAGCCTTCCTATGCTGTTTGATGACATTCCCTCCGTTGCCGCCTGGGTGAATGAGTTTATCCTGGATACGTGAGCATTTGCACATCACTCTCCTCACTGGTCTCCATTATGCAGTCATGAGTGGTGGAGCGAGAGCGACAGGGAGGGGAGGAGGGAGGTGGAGGACAGGAAAGAGGGATATGTGGAGGGAGAGTGTGAGGGATTAAATGGGATGGGGCTTGGGCAAGGTGTACGTGAGTTTGCTCACATCCCTTCCTTGGTCATGGATCTGTGAATGCATTTTCCTCTCCTCCCGCCTCTTCTGCAGATGAACCATGGCAACAGTCTGATTGAGTTTGGTAGACAGTATTGGTAACCAAGTAACCATCAGTGCATACCACCATCACCAGATGTTTGGAAGTCCCCACTGGACTCAGGGTGAGTGAAAATGATGATGAGCTGGGAGTATCTGATTATACCTCTAAGATAAACTGTTTGACCGGACACAGGTATACACACACACACACACACACACCAACACCGACGGTTTATCCTCAAATGGATGTTTTTCTGACACACTTCATGCTTTTACATAGCTACCTCCTGATAACTAGCTGCTGCTGAAAATTGATGCCTTCACTTGTTTGATCTGCAGTTGTATTTACTCAGCAGTTTTGCAAGTCTGTAGGTGTGCATCTGTGTGTGTGTGACTACGTGTGTGTGTGTGTGTGTGTATGTGTGTGTGTGTGTGTGTGCGCGAGCAGGCCTTCAGGTGTGTGCAGGTGAACCTTCCACTTCAAACCCCAACCTTGACCCTGACACTCACTGTCTATGTGGAGCCCAGAGGTAATCTCTGACACCGGTCTGCTGAGAGTGATAACTAAATTGATATAGTCCAAGCCAGTTTATCATCACCATACTGCTACTGAACCAGGCTGGTTCTACCCACACTGACACTGCAGGTCACTGTGAAACCCTGTGACATTGCTTGTAATAAAAAAAGGGGTCATTCAACTCAAACCTTTTATGATTTTATTATCTTTTATTTGAGCTCATGGTGTGACGATTGCATGGAGTTATGAAACGATAACGTCTGTCTGTCTGTCTGTCTGTCTGTCTGTCTGTCTGTCTGTCTTCCTGCCTGCCTGCCTGCCTGCCTGCCTGCCTGCCTGACTGTCTGTCTGTCTGTCTGTCTGTCTGTCTGTCTGTCTGTCTGTCTGTCTGTCTGTCTGCCTGCCTGCCTGCCTGCCTGATTAATGATTGGCATCATCGCATCCAAGGTCCCTGGACAGACCAGGAGTGTCAGGCAGGTGACAGGCAGGTGACACAGGTTCTGTTGCCATGGGGACAGGAAGACGGTCTGAAAGCATGATGCCCAGTAATCCTTCAACCAGGGAAGCTATGTCCCTGCTTTATTAATGCTTTACTGGTCACACATCAGGAATCCCTGTTGTTCACACTATGTACTGTACAATTTGAGGACAGTTTGACTGGCTTTGGGTCAACAGCTCGAATCACAGATTGTTTAATTGTGGAGAAAGTAAAGTGTACAAATCAAGCCTCCCAGGGAATAGGCTTGAGGCCTTATTTGGCAGGATGAAGTTCACAGGTTGCGCCACGATCAAATAAATACAGAAGGAAGTGAGATTCATGTCACATTGCAATAGTGTACTTCTAAAACCCTGGGAAAATCAAGACCTCAGTTTGACCCCTAAATACTGGTAGACCCCAGTCTATGTTTGTACAATAGGATTGTGTGCGTGTATGTGTGAGTCAGTATATTTGCATGCACACAAGCGTAGAACCAGTTTAAAGAATGTGTGTGTTTGTGTTTTGTTCTCTTGAGAATGTCCTCCTGATTGCCCAGCTTTTCATTGCAGGCTATTTCACCATGTCCTCCTTGCCCCTGTTTACCACAGCAAGAGGGCTATGTGGACAACTTACCCTGGGTTTCATCAGAAAGGTTTGCGTAGACAGAAGTCTCCTCCCTAAACGTACTGGCCTACCTTTTCCAACAAACAGCTTCACTTCAGCCACATCCATGCTCCCTGTCACGCACACACGATGACAGCATGTGTGGGGAAGTAACACCGGTGGCAGAGCTCGCCATTTCATCCTGGAAACATTTCACCTTCGCGCTTTCCTCGTCACTGCAATAGGGCAGGTCTAATGGACTTAAAGGAAGTCAGAGTACTTGACAGAGCTGCTGTCTCACACGTCTCATGTTATCCCACCAGTTTCATGTCCTGCTATCCAACCCATAATCCAATCAGTGTGTGTGTGTGTGTGTGTGTGTGTGTATGTGTGTGTGTGTGTGTGTGTGTGTGTGTGTGTGTGTCTGTGAGAGAGAGACTTTGGGGGGAACTGTGCTGATGTAATGACTAGATCTGAAAATGGCTGTTTCCTTCAAGGGTTCCTCGCCTCACGGCTAAAACACGGCAACCTTGATCTGCTGCTCGGGCACCACCGTGACAAAGGCATGCTAGCATCAAGACCGTGTGCCACACCCACCTGCTGTACGTCACGTCCTGCACGCATGCACCCCCTCACACACGCGGCATGAATCACAGCGTATATTTACTCTCTAATAATAGACTAGGCAAGCTAAGGTGAAGCTAACCGGGGCCTTCCCGGCAAAGGTGTGCTCAGGTAAGTCTAGAGTACCAAGTGGGCTTGCTGGTCAGCATAGCTGAGGGTTGTTCCTGGGAAGTAGCTGACTCTCCTCAGTAAACTGCAGGGCTACTGGAGAAAGTATTTTCATGCTACATACACAACTCCAGTCAGTTTGTCTGTGTACTATGCGTCTCCATGTTACCCTGACCTCACAGCCAGGATGTGTGGACCAGGGTAGAGGAGGTAGCGGTGGTTTTCATTAGCGGGCAATCAGTGGCATGCTAAATGGGCATTAAATAGGTGGTCTGGAGAACTGTACGAATGCATTTTCTGTTCATTATGTAGATGACTGCTCAGGTGACCTGTCTGTGTGTGTTTGTGTAATGGCTGAGTCACCTCAGTCAGCAGGCTGACTGGAGGACCACTGAGTCACATGTCCTTATCTTGGCTGTAGAGGGGGCATCGGGTATACTGTAATGTACTGCAATATCCTGTAATGGATCACTCCTATTTAGAACTGTACATTTCCGGTTTGGATCGGTTTGGACTGATTTGATTTGGTGCTGAGCCTGAATTTGGCGTGCCCATCAAAGTGGTGTTGCTGCTCACCTATATTTCTGTCGGTGAAACACGTAGTTTATGAAGATGAAAGATACAAAGCATACCCGCTTGAATACAAACACACTATAAAGATAATAGTTAAGGTGGGGCAGGTTGCGTGACTCCTGTACACGCGTCTGAAGGTTAAAGTCAATGTTTGTGTTTGTGTGTTAGTGTGTGTGTGTGTATTGTCCTGTGTTATGGTGACACAGACAATAATCTGTCTGGCTGATCGGTCACATTGAATCTGTAGCACTGCCATCCATTCATAATGCGGTCTAATCTATAGTGAGGCCAACAATAGCATTCTATTCTCTGATTACTATACAATGATTACTCACAATGTCTGTCTGTCGTCATATGCACACATTCAACTATACTAGCTGACACAAAATATTTTAAACGTTCCAACTATGACTCACTTTTACTTTCTGAATGAGTCACTTGGTCATGTGAGCCGCTCAGGAAAAGGAACGCGCGTTTTTCCAGTAACTGGTACACTTCAGTACGTAGTGAAATACTGCCATCTTGTGGATATTGTTTGTAATTGTTTGTAAACCCCGAACATCCGACAAACGTTCATACATTCATTTTCTAACGGCCGATCCCTGGTAGAGACAGCAGTGCTGCCTGTTGCCTTTGTGGGCTACGAGTGACGGGAGCCAAACCCAGCAACTTTGGGCCATAGGCGGGGTATACCGTGGACTGGGGCCACCAAGTCGCAGGGCTAACACAGATAATCATTCACACTCACATTCATTCACTAGGGGAAATTTAGAATTCCATTTAACCTATCACATGCATGTCCTTGGATGGTGGGAAAAAGCTGGAGTGCCCGGAGAGAACCCACGGTAACACGGGGAGGACATGCAGACTCCTCCCAGAGAGGTCATGTGATGTTGGATGTTGCTGAAGAATCGAACCCTCGATCTCCTTGTTGGGAGGCAAGAGCTCTGAGAAGGACACGCAGCCACTGTGCACCGACTGACTGAAACATGTTTACAGTCAATTACAGTCAGCCTACGATAAATTAAAGTATTTCGAAGTTGTTAACCATGTAAACAGTTGATACATAAACACGAAATCTTACGGAGCACATTCGCTGATGTTCGTGTAGCATTGTTACCAAGGTGACACTAACTGCATTATGAATCTGATTGGATTGCAAGTGTATGACTGTGCTTCAACAGGGCTACAAGGCAGAGAGAGAGAGGAAAGGAAATAAACAGCCTTGATTGCCATCCAGTTACTCTGCTTACAAGATCTCAAGTGCAAATGATGTTTCCGCCCTAATAAAATGGACAAAATGGGCCATTGATCAAACGTGTAAATGGTTTAGTGTATGACTGTCTGATTATTAACCATAGGCCACATTTGCCCTCTACAGGAGATGTAGTGTGTGCTGCCTCTGCTAATCATCAACATTAAAGGTTACATTCTCCTGAAACAAAAGCAGCTGCAACAATACACACTATTGGAACTCAAATACAAAAGTGAAACTAGGTGAAGCCCAGAGTGGCAGTTCAGTGTGTAAAATCTCTCCCCATCCGGCCCACGTTTCAGTTTAATCTGGAGACAAATCCAGGTCTGTAGAGCTGTACCGGTGTGTCACAGTGTGGAGAGACCTGCACAGGAAGCAGCATGTGTGCGTGGGGGTTGAGGGGGTTGGTACGTACAGAGAAGAGAGGGAGAGAGAGAAGAGAGCGAGAGATGGAAAGAGATATACAGGGAGAGAGAGTGTGAGCGTGAGTGAGAAAGAGGAACAGGAAGAAAAGCTATTTTGAAGGTGTTATATTGCAAGCGAGTTTTCATGATTGAACTCATACAAAACATATGATGTATATAAAAAAGGAGTTTAATGTACAGTACAACGTGATACAAAGAAGCCCAAAACAACGAAGGAGTCTAAAGTCATCCGTTTTGTGACGTGACAAAATAAGATGTCATAAAATAACATGTAAACATAAATTGTTTGTCAACTAGGCAATTACTATAATCCTTTACTTGAATTGCAACAGTAACAACGCCATAATAATGCATTTCGGTACTGCTGACAGTGATTATACACTCGTTCTCATCTAAACTTGTTATTGAAAGAGATTCATCACATTTATTAACAAGGTTGACAGCAGGCCATGTATGAGGCTTATGTTGGATCATACACCCTGACTGGTTGTAAAGGGTGGAGACACTGCTCTAGTAGGACTTGGTGGTGCTCTAGTAGGACTTGGTGGTGCTCTAGTAGGACTTGGTGGTGCTCTAGTAGGACTGGGTGGTGCTCTAGTAGGACTTGGTGGTGCTCTAGTAGGACTGGGTGGTGCTTTGGTGAGACCGGGTGGTGCTCTAGTAGGACTGGGTGGTGCTCTAGTAGGACTTGGTGGTGCTCTGGTGGGACCGGGTGGTGCTCTAGTAGGACTTGGTGGTGCTCTGGTGAGACCGGGTGGTGCTCTAGTAGGACTGGGTGGTGCTCTAGTGGGACGTGCGAGATCAGGGGCCTTTGATCCGAGCCATGCCAGGGTTGACGAAGGAGAAGTTTTTGAACATCGTTTGGTCCACACTGTTGATCAGCGCGCGGTCTGCACATGACAGACGGGGCTTTTCATTGATGAACTCCTTATCAAAGTTGCTGCAGTCACTGGGTGATTTCTGAATGGGCCAGGAGCACAAGGAAGTTGAATACACACACACACACACACAAGTCCATCACACAATACTGGTATAGGCAGTATGACAGACTATTTCACATACCACAGTTGGCTTGAAGGGCGGCTCCACCTGCCGTTTCTCTAGAACAGTCCAGTTGGTGTCTTTAAAGAAGATATGCTGCCTGATGTTGCCCTTCACACCAAGTCTCTGCTCAGGCTCACGCACAAACAACTACACACCAAACACACACACAGGTCAAGGTATGGCTCACACAAATGACACGCTCCATCATACACACACAGACACTATCACTTACATACAAGCACATAAACAATCTGAGGTGTAGACACACACACACACAGCATCAGCTAAATGTGTCCCTGGGTGACAGACCTTGATGAGGATGTCCTTAGCATCCTTGGCAAGCCACCGAGGGTAACACGGGTCGTCTGTTCTGATGGACTGGAACAGCTCCTCCTCATCCTGACCATGGAACGGGGACTGGCCAATCAGCATCTCGTACAGCAGGACCCCGAAAGACCACCAGTCCACTGAGCTGCCATATTTCTGACCTAGAAGAATCTGGAACAATCCCACAGCACATCACGGCTGGTATCGCTAAGGGTCAACGACATCCTAGTTGTGTTTTGATATGATGCGCTAAATACCTGGTGGTGAAGAGAGAATTTTCTTGTACAATAGGATGAATATTAAATAGTCATCTCATTCTGGGCATTAGTAGTCTGTCTCCCCGCTGGGTATTTTGAAAAGGTCTGTTTCCGTGGCAACAGCGAGTGTGCGGGGCTCACCTCCGGTGCGATGTAGTCAGGTGTCCCACAGAAGGTGGAGGTGCGGGACTCCTCCTGCATGTTCTCCTTGCACATGCCAAAGTCTGCGATCTTTATATGACCCTCCGAGTCCAGCAGCACATTATCCAGCTTCAGATCTCTGCCGACATGAAGGACATGCCGAAACAATCAGAGAGCATATGAAAACCCATCTCCCTTGAAAATCGATCAAATATAAACGATTCCGTGAATACATTTAACAAGTATATATGATCAGTATGATGGAGGGGTGAGCATTAGTAATACTCATTTCCCTTGTGGTTTGTGTCAATGCTAACACTACACACCTATATACAACACCGTTAGAATGGAGGAACTGCAGCCCACAGACAATCTCAGCTGCATAGAACCTGCACACAGGAAGAAGTAGTGGGAGGAGCAGAGTGAGAGAGGTTAGAGAGGGGAGAGAGAGAGCAATGGAGAGAGATATGGGGCAGAGACACAGAGGGACAGAGAGAGACGGAGAGAGAGATGAGTCAAAAAGGTCAACTTCACTTCCGACTGGCTCTAATGCTATGGAAAAATATGACTGAAGACCATCTGAGATGAAACTCTGAAGACAAATGACTATGTTTTGTTGAGTAGTGTCTGCTGGTGTTTCTGAGCCCGCTCACGTCGTTCTCTGCAGGTCAAACTTGTGGCAGCTCTGAATGTGAAACATGAGGTCTCCTCCATTTAGATATTCCATCACAAAGAACAGATTCTCCTGTAACACAGTGCCATACCGATAAAGACCACACAGCGTGAGTGTATGAATGTGTGTGTGCAGGAGAGAGACAGGGAGAGAGAGAGAGAGAGAGAGAGAGAGAGAGAGAGAGAGAGAGAGAGAGAGAGAGTGAGTGGCACTGCGGTACCTTGGTCTGGAAGGTGCAGAAGAGGTGTGTGAGGAAGGGGTGTTCCCAGGCCAGAGAGAGCACTCTCCTCTCCACCATGGTACATTCAACATCATCATCCATCAGCACCACATCCTTCTTCAGAGCCTTTACTGCAAAGAACTGGTTGGTGCTCTTCAGCTCAGCTAGAAACACCTAGAGACACATGCAACAGAAGGGACATGTAACTCTATTCTAGGTCCAAAACAACAGAAAACAGCCCTACTATCGCTCCATCTCTCACCAAACATGCTTTCATCACGCTGCCTCTAACATTCTCGATAGTTCTTTCTATTTCTACATGCCTCCCCCATACTTCCTCCTCCTCTCCGCTCCTCCTCCTCCCCTCCCTCACCTTGCCAAAGCTGCCTTTGCCCAGCATCTTGTGCAGTTTGAAGTTGTCTATGGTGAACTTGTGTAGGTGTTCTTTCCGCGGCACGGCGTACAGGGGCTCAGACTCTTCCTCTGGAATAGAGTGAGCCATGTCTGCAGGGGTGTTCCATGCCACACCCTGGCCATCTGGGGAAGAGCAAAGAGCAGGAGGGGGCAGAGGAGGGGGATAAGAGGAATGAAGTGGAGGGGGAGGAGAAGGAGGGGGAGGAGGAGAGGAAGGAGGAGGAGGGGGAGGAGGAGTGGGATAAGGGCATGGGGGAGGAGAAGGATGGGACAGAGGAGAGGAAGGAGGGGGAGGAGGAGGAGGAGAGGGAAGAGAAGGAGGGGGAGGAGGAGAGGAAGGAGGAGGAGGAGGGGATGGGGGAAGAAGGTGTTGAGCACAATGAAGGTAACATGCTTGGTGAGGCAGATGGAAACTGAAAGTTTGTTTATCAGTTTTGTGTTTCTTGGGACAAGCGGCAACTCAAGGTTTCTTTTAGTCATGTGACACAGCCATGTGATGGAAGCCTGCTTACCTTTGCGTGCAGCGGTGGCTGCTGTGACAGCCATTGCCTGGAGACCGGAAGGTTCCCGGACCACCCCAGCCTGGCCTACGCCCACAGGCCCCTCTCGGCCAATGATCTCACTGTCTCTAGAACTCCTGGCCTATGGGAAGCAAACTGTTACATACATCTTAAAACTGATCTTATACTCATTCTGAGCCTTCAGCATGAAGAAATGTCCCAGTTCTTTGCCTGACCTGCTGCTTGTTTCCAATGATGGCCAGAGCTTCAGCCATCAGCTTCTGGTTGACCCCACAGAGGTTGGCCACCTTCTTCTCACACTTGTGATGGACGTTCATACTACACTCTGAAGGGAAAGCGAGGTCAATGGGCAAAGTAGATATTGATAAGGTGACCTTTGTTTAGTTGAATTGTTTCTGCTCATAAAAAAGCTCACCATCGCATTTGAGGCCCTGCTTAGCTAGCCCCCACAGCAGGGTGCCACAGTGCTCACAGAAAGTGGGACTCTTGTAGTTGTACACCTTAAACCTGTGGGGTATGTCAATCTTGAAGCGCTCCTTGTGGATCTGCAACACACACGGAACACCGTGTCACCTGAACGCACCTTACTCCATGAGTTACCTTCATCTAGACATATGAAACAGAAATTCTGTCTCAGAGGGTACGCACTAAGGCGAAGGGATTTGTTATATCACCTTTAAAGATGGAATCTAGTGTCCATTGCTTGGCATACATGAATGTATGCAGAGCATGTCGGTATGTGTGTGTAACTCTGTGGCCATGTGGTTGTCAGAAGATGAGTGTGTGTACAGACTTATGCAGAAGGATGCGCTCAGGCAAGGCTACTCTGAGTCTGAGTTTAACCACAGTATAAAACATTAAGCCAAGCCAGTTGTCATTATAGAGCCCTTCAGTTGCAGTGTAAATCTTTCTTTTACTTCAGAGAGACCAATCTAGGTGGTCGTCCCCCAACATACTCTCAGCTGCACCAGCAAACACACACCGTATGCTTTTTCCATTCAAGACCTGACTTGTCAAAGTGACTAACGTTCACACTCACCAGGGTTTCTTTGCTGTTGATGGCTGAACCTGTGCACTTGGCGATAACCTTGTCAATGCACTTCTTGTGGATGGCTGCGTTACAGTCTGAAGGGGCAGAGAGGGAGAGAAGGATGAGAAGGGAGCCGAGGGGGAGCGGAGCAGTGACATGCTGCCGGGGGAGGGGACACTCACGTCTGCACTGGTAGCCCTGCTTGTTCAGACCCCTGCGAAGGAGAGAGGACAGACGTGAGGGAAGAGCAGAGCACAGTCCTCCATCAGCAGTCATCATCAGGACAGTGTGGATGTGTACTGCAGAACGCCGGTGCGGGCGTGTGCGTTTGGCACCGCGTACCAGACAAACTCTTTGCACACTGAGCAGAAAGTGGGCTGGGGGAAGAAGGTGGCGCTGAACTCATGGCATTTAACCACGTGGACTTTAGCCTGTTTAATGGCCCCGCGGCGGTGGTTCAGGGCGAAGAGGCCTTCTCTCTCTCTCTCGCCATCCCCATCAGCCTCGCTGTTACCTGCAGCATCTGACGCACATACGCACGCAACACGCACACACACAAATGCCCGCACACGCATGCAGTTTTAACTTTAAAAAGTTCAAGACAGAGTGAAAGACAAATGAGTCACGATGTATCCCGCCCACGAAAACTGTGACCGCATAAGGTCCCCATGCCCAGTGTGCATGTGTGTGTGTTGGCTGTTAAAGGAAAAGGGGCTTTGCCTGGCTTCCTGTTATTTAGCCCCACAAGCATTTGTTCAGTGCACGCTGCCAGTTGCGATTCCAACTCAATATGGATTGTAGCCAAGTGTGTGTATGCATTTTTTGTGTCTGTACGTGTGTATTCAATTCCGTTTTTAAGTGTGAAATTGCACGGAATTGAATCTGACAGATTGGAATATCTTTCTATATGTGAATCCTTTAAGTTAATGTGATAAATAGTTGTGTGATAGCAGTCAGAACAACACCTGTTGTCTATTTGAGATCATTGAATTGGCATGTCTGACAGTTCCAATCGAGTTGTTCTTGTATGCACCCCCACAACTGAAACAGACCTCAGCTGTACGCAGCAGTGCTGATAAAGACTATCTGATAGGCTTGGGCGGACAGTTTCAAAACACTAACCACTCTTCTCCAGGTAATATCTGGCCTCCATCAGGACTCGCCCCTGAGGCTTCAGCTCCAACTGGGAAAGAGAGACACAGAGAGACACAGAGAGACACAGAGAGACACAGAGAGACACAGAGTGACACAGAGAGACACAGAGAGACACAGAGTGACACAGAAAGACACAGAGAGACACAGAGTGACACAGAAAGACACAGAGAGACACAGAGAAAGAAACACAGAGACAGAGAGAGAGAGACACACAGAGAGAGGGACAGAGAGAGACATACAGAGAGACAGACAGAGATGAAAAAGGGGCAATAAGAGACAGAAAGACGATGATAGATACAAATCAAAAAGGTGAAAGCAGGAAATAAAAACACTTGATTCTGTAAAACAGACAGGAATCCTCCCCCTTCCTCACTCCCCTCCCCCCCCTGCAGTCTCACCCAGATCTCCAGCTTGCCGTTCTCCTTCTTGCAGCGTGACGCCAGCGAGTCCAGTTGCACCGTGACCTCCGACTTTAGTTCGGCCGTGCGATCCTTCACCATCACGTGCATGACGCGCCCCCTGTGGACGTGGGCGTCGAACGTGCTGCTCCAGGGAGGGTACATGGTGGCCTTCTTCTGCTTGTACACCTGCCCCTTTTCTGTGGGGGGCATGGAGGTAGAGAAAAACACTAGGAAGGCAACATCTTCCACGCTTAATGGTTGTTTCCATTGCCGCGTGCAAATAGCATTTACTGGTAGGAGAAATATCTCCAGTCTACTCATAACATGTGCTCTGAATGCATGTCATGGCAGCTTGCTCTACTTCGAACAGCATGTGGCTGTCTCTATAGCGGCTAGACAGTATGGTGTCAGTGGACTGTGCTGCATCTGACAGCTGTGTCCGTACTGATTACAGATTACAGATGGGAAAATACTACATTTTGGAGGGTTTTCTTCTACCAGATGAACAGTGTTTTGTCATGTGTCCAGCAGCGGCCTGTATGCTTGGTGTGGTCCTGCCGCTCTCTCCGGGTGTTCCACAGATCAGATGCTGTGTTCCTGTTTGGGGTCTCTCTCTGTGGTCTCTGTCTGTGGTCTCTCTCTGTGGTCTCTCTCTGACCTTTAACTGGCCATGCTTTCATGTTTATGTTGTAAAAGCTCTGGTGATCAGACTAACTACTCAGAGGAAAGATGAGTCTTCTTTGGATGATTCCTTCTCATTTTACGGAGAATGACGACATTCTAGTTCCGAAAATATCTCAGCGAGGTGTTGTCCGTAGGCATGAAATTATGGGGAAGTTTTTTTACTATGAAATTCATACTGACTGGTTAACGATGTATCCCCATGAGCTGAGTCAATAGACTATTCACTACAAAAAGCGGAATAGTGTCCTATGATGTCAGCATGCATTTTGACTTCCATGTATCTGAAGTGTCTTGAATGGATTGCAGTAACCAGAACCATGGCCAAACGTAAAGGCTTGGCATATTATAGGTGTGATTTTTTTTAGCTTTGAAGTGGCACTGGATATTAAGCAGATCAACTATGTTTCGCGAACTAGCTCATGAGTCGTGTGAGTGTACTTTCTGGTAAAAGCGTGCAGTTTAGAGACAAATCTGGGTTGAATTTAAGTGAATTGAAACTGATTGACATAGTTCTTCCCCGGAGTTAGTCCACCCTCACACATCTAATAAAAGACACACACATACAGATATCACATGTCATTAAAACGTTGTATGGTGTGAGTGTCATGAGAAAGAGGAGGAAAATTATAATCACATCTTCCCTCTCCAGCTCACCCTCTTCTTAGCACTAAACCTGTCATATTTGCCAAGAACAAATGGAGTCAACATGGGGTGAAACCTGGATTCAGCAGAGAAGGTCACTAATTCTGCTGTAACCGATCTCAAAATAAACATTACACAACGAGACCAATCACTCTCTGATCTACACGCTCATTTGAAAGTGCAGCAGGGCTCTCCATTTGCAGCTCATCATAGATACACAACGCACCGACCCATCGGAGCAATGTCAATGCACTGGCTCTCGTTCAAGCATGAGACACACACACACAGACGGACGGACGTACCTGTGTCGATGGCCTCCTTCATGTAGACAGCACAGTAAGGGTTGAGTACCTCTTCGTGGTACGCTAGTCCCGGGTCCATCTCGAAGTTAGAGAATCCGATGCGCAGAAAGGGAGACATGACTGCGTGTTCCTCCGGACGCAAAACACACTCACAACGTCCGCCTAACCTCCAGAGAACCTGCCGTCTCACAAGCACCTCTCACTACAGGGAGAGTATGTTTGTTACTTAGGAGTCCAGGGTTCTGCTCTCCTGTTGTTAACCTCCCAGATGGAGTCGGTTGTTGTCAGGACAGTGGTACGGCCGTCACCCCCTCTCCGTGGCACAGGCCCCCCACGCTGACTGGCCTTTTCCTCTAGAGGAGAGATGGACTAGCTGGCAGGGAACAGAGGGCAGAAGGGGGGGGAGGGCTATTTGTCTCACAGCGACAGTTCCACCCTTGAAGCCTCACGCCTCTGGTCCTGATAAGAGCTGTGTCTCCCTGAGAACGGAAGGAGAATGAGAGAGAGAGAGAGAGAGATAGAGAGAGAGAGAAAGAGAGAGAGAGAGAGAGAGAGAGAGAGAGAAGTATCCTTGTGTCAATGACAAGGCAGCAGTTTCCACATCACAAAGTAGACTAGGTTTCTTTACGTCAAAACAAGAATTACCCACTGCTCAGCATTCACCAACCCGCAACCGAAAACACACATCTCACTGCAGTGAGCCACAGTGAGCCATGAGCACCTACCTCTAGGGATACACACATTCACATTCGTTTTTGAATATCTTTCACGTAAATCCAGAGATTAGGTGGTCTTTCTTGTCAGAACAGGTCAGCCTACATCCAACGACTTGCAGCTAACCCTTCTCAATGTGGAAGCAAGCCAAGCCGGGTGCCTTCTGCGGTTAACTGAACGTCGACGGTGGAGGAACTACCCGTCAGAGTGATATTTGAGGCCTGACAGAAGGCTGTGTGTCAGTACCAGTCGGGGACAAGACTTGGAAGGCCCTATTAATAGACATGTAATACTAAACGCTGTTCTGCAATAAGCAAGGCCAGTAGGCATCAGTAATATACAGTAAGGGTCATTTGTAAATGACTCCCACCCCAGCGTGCCTGTGTACTCAGATGCACATGCTCCATAAAGACACACACGTACACGCGCGTACAGACGTCTATACATTATACATTGTGTCAACGGGCACGTAACCATGCCAGCTACAGTACTACCGTGGTTACTCACACAGTCAGTGCTCCACTTCTCACATTTAAGTTTCTACTTCATTAAAGAGCGATCTCACACTGCGTTCTTTGATCCCATCCGCTCCATATAAGGGTACTGAAACATACATTGAATCACAGCCCTTTTTTACAATAAATACGACAAAGGGTTTTTCCCAGCATCAGTAACCCATCTGAACCCTCAGAGAAGATCAAAACACACGAGTACAAACACACACACGACCTACCTTCCTGATCTGGGATCCTCTGACTGTCTGAAGCCTCCCGTGCAGATTGAAGCCTGTTTAGTAGCGCTGAAATGAACCTATAGCTAATATGTTACAACTTCCTGTGTTTGAGTGACAGGCAGCTTAACCACACTTCCTGGCCCAGGGTTCTTCTATGAAGCTTCACAGGTGGTGGTGGTGGGGGGGGACCTCCCAAAAACACATCAAGGAAAAAACTCAGAACACCAAAACAAAAACACAGTTTGAGTCACATTAACACGATCTGTCTCCAACCTATGTGGGATTAAATGCAATGTGGATGGAGGTTGAAATTGCATGATATCTAACTACCTCCCCTTTCAGCTCTAATACCCTGTATTTAGGTTAAATGGATACAGGGGTCATTGTTAGAACACAGTCTATCCCTGATTATAAAAACCCAGAATTTCTGTTCTTTATCCGGTCAACAGAACACAGGGTGGTGGAGGGGTGGAGAGAGATGCAGAGAGAGTGCAGGGTAACCTGGCAGACTTTACAGTCATGGAACTCTTTCATTGCATGCCCTCCCGTCGACACACGCAGACACACACACACCTTCAGACGGAAAGGTCAAACACAATGGCCTACGCCATGAAAGGAGCATGTGCCCTTTCAGAGATGTTTCATCAGGGTCAAAGTCAAAGGAGCCCACCCAGGGGGACCTTAGTTCTGAGCATCACAACAGGTTTCTGTGTGGCTCTGCACACATATGTGGACTAGAGAGAACTCGACAGAGAGAGAGAGAGGCAGAGAGAAACATGGGAATAAAACCTTAGCTGCTATTGACAAGCGTTTGTGTAACTATGGCCATTTACAAGGGTTACACTGACATGTGACAGGGTACTTAAGAAAGAGGGTAGTTAGTAAATATGTGGAGCTTACAGGTGGAGTGTTTGACCACGCTTTCCATAAGACATTGGATATTGAGCGAAAGGCTTATTCAATGAACAAATGACCCCCATAGCGTGAACACCTTACGCAAATAGTTGAGGATTTACCTTAAGTTGACTAGGAAGGCAGAACTTGTGTAATTCCTGACTTACATTTCAAAACAATGAGTCCTTTCAAACAAATGCACAAGCAATTGAAAACATTTGTGTGTGGTGCTATTGTCCGTAAATGTTTAAAGGTATAATTTGCCACTGAAGCCTCTTCTACTGTATCTATCATTATAACAAGTACAGTATTAGGCTATTCATCTGAAATAGTTTTTTCCCCCTCATTTTTGAGCACCAATTTAAGTAACAGAAATACGTTATATCCATACGCTTAAAACAGCGAGGATCAGTAAGATAGGCCTATGTTCAAAATTAATTACCAACTAAAAGTAAACTTGAGTAAACGCTCCAAAATACTTACCACAAGAAGTCAAAGAGGAGCCGTCAGTCGATAGCTTGAGCATTTCACACGGTTTGACAGGTATTATAGACAACAATACACCAACTACACTATATTGCAGACCACAAGCTCACTTTAAGAGCTGGCGGCACAGGAGAGACGCTCTCTTTCACCCCATCCGTCTCTAACATCTGTTCAAACGTCAGTTTATAGAATGAAGTTTTCGGCATTAAATAATGACTCTGAACCAGTTCAGCTGCGAATCTCACATCCAACTGTACTCTTCGCAGTCGTTTGACTTTGGATGTAGACTTTTTGATAGCTAGAACACATAATATTGGTCATGATACAAGTTTTTAAAACAGTCCAGCGCAATGAAATTCAATAGCGCTCTCATGAGGATATCAAGGCTACTGCACGTGGGAAAATTATTGGGCATTTTTTCAGCCCACCTAACTTACTTTCAGTGATTTTATCCCACTTTCCGTTTTGTAGTAGGAAAATTGGATTTATATCCCTCATGAAATAAATAATCTATAGTCCACCAAGCGCCTTTAAAAACGCCATCTGGTGGACAAGGTACAATTCGAGGTTGTTTTAATTAGATGGAATTTTGGCCCATCACCAGAGGGCACTTGGACTGCCACGGGGTCGTGAGTTAAAGTAAAGCCAGATGTCCACTACAGCTGTCGAAAATCTGGATTAGAGAAGCCACTCGTGTGAAAGAATAAAAATAATTGCTGTTCTACAGCTTTTGTATGCACATACAAAACTCAGTGTGAGCTAAACGTACAGCCTCCACAAGATGGAGACACTTAACTGTAGTCGAGTATTTTTCGCTTTAGTCATATCTCACAAAAAAATACGTATTTCGCCAGGAGGCGTAACGCCTTCATGGTCCCCAGCCAGTCACAATGTACAGGATGTCGAGGACAACCAGTTGAGCCACTCTTGAACCATAGCCCAGATAAGTTTTTTTTCTAAAGAAAATCCCTGAGTCAACATGATTGGAAGCATGATCTCTATGTATGACTAAGACACATTCCTACTCAGCTGTGGGGAGCATCTATGATCCAGATAGACTGGAATATCACTACAATACTCATGGATGTTTATTCATTTCATACTATTCACATCACATTGGAAGATTGAAGTGCCAATCAATTATTAACCTTTCTATCAGTCTCTCTCTCTGTCTGTCTCTCCTTCTCTCTCACACACATACTAACACATACACACACCACAAATACAGACGCACACACACACACCACAAATACATACGCACAGAGCCGTGCTCTAAACCAGAGTAATGATTCCCTAAAAATATGAAAGGATAAAATGAAATGCAGGTGTATTGAAACTGATGTGTTTTTTTCCCCCACTCACAGAGTTAATTAACCAAGCACAGCTTAATTTACATTTTGATTGAGTGATTGGTTGACAACATCTGCATAATGATCCTCTGTTCTGGTTCCATGATCCACAATATTTCACTTTTCTATTCACCTATGAACGTGAGCTTTTTATTCCACGATAACATTGTGTTGGTGTTACATATTTCCCTACCATTAATTAGGATCTTATTATGGGTAACCCATTCATCTGAGCAGACCTCATATTGAGTTTTGAATCAAGGGATGTGCTCAAAAAATGATTCCTGGTTTGTGAGGACTGTCGGAGTCTTTTGATGTAGATACGGGATAGGTTGGTGGGTGTGTATGTGTGTACGTGTGTGTGTGTGTGTGTGTGTGTGTGTGTGTGAGAGAGAGAGAGAGAGAGAGAGAGAGAGAGAGAGAGAGAGAGAAGGTTCCGAAGAGCATTATTCCTTTGTACAGTGCACCGATACGGCACTGAGGGAGTAAGCCTGCGCTCTTTTAATACATGTTTCCATGGAAACCGGCCCAGCAGCCAACCAGCTGCTTAAAGATTCCAGAGAAATTCCTCCACACCCCTCCCCACTCGCACACACAAATTCAGGCACGTGTGCACACGCACACACACCTTATCCATATGGTACTCTATAATATACCAATGTGAAAGCATGGATTACAAAGCAACCTGCTAAACTAGGCCCTGTGTAGGAGAGCCAATGTAACTGTTCACAAGCAGGATGAGTTCGTATGAGTTGGTAGTTCAAGAGGATGTGGTTAACCTGCTACTGACTGTTTCACACATATAAACCTGCACACGCACACTTAAAACCTGTCTCTGCAGAGAATCCATTGTGACACTGTTATGCCTGTTAACCAAAAGCTAAAAAGATAGACCTATGGGAAAATGAGTCAGCAGTTTCAGAGAAAACCAACGAAAACAATTGAATACAAAGGAAGCTTTTGCCCAATGTTTGAAGTGAAGCAAAGACAAATAAAACAACTGTCTTTGTTTGAAAATACAGGAAAATTGAGAGCTGACGTTTTATTCTTGCACACACAGACACTCTCACTGTACACAAATAGAGCATGATAATTGGAATATGTTTTTGTGTTCAACATCTGGGGTAACACTCCCATAAACAAAAAACAAAACAAAACAGAGAACACGAAAGATATAGAATGGTAGAAGTGGAGATAAAGATGGGGAGAGAGAGAGTGAGGGAGAGAGAGAGGGAGAGAGAGAGAGAGAGAGAGGGAGAGAGAGAGGGAGAGAGAGAGAGAGATGGGGAGAGAGAGATAGAGAGAGGGAGAGAGAGAGATGGAGAGAGAGTTAGAGAAAGAGACAGAGAGAGAGTGATGGAGAGAGAGAGAGATAGAGAGAGGGAGAGAGAGATGGAGAGAGAGTTAGAGAGACAGACAGAGAGAGAGAGAGTGATGGAGAGAGAGAGTTAGAGAGAGTGATGGAGAGAGAGAGAGTTAGAGAGAGAGACAGAGAGAAGAAAAGGACAGTCGACGTTCTCTCATGCCTTGTCAGCTTTCCGTCTCGAAGGGCTTGAATTTCCCTGACACAGCACAGAGCCCTGGCGTTCGTCTTGACCTTGGAGATGGAGAGACGTCCCTGTTCCGAGTTTCTCCCGTTACACAGACCCTTCCCTCAGGGTCAGCTCTACACTGGCCTGTTTGCCCATTTGAAAAAACAACACCAAAACAGATTAGCGGAAATGACTACATCTAATGAATTTCCCTCAAAGCCCACTGTTGGACCCAGTGGAGAGATTTGGTCATAGTTTCAATGGGCTACTGACTGCATGTGGAATTTTACAGCACCTCATTTGTGATAAAGTGCAGAGGATATCCAATATGTTTACTAATGTAAGGTAAGTCTGACTTTTCATCCTTTCTCTGAAAACCGGCATATTGGAGTTGAAGCCTACTAAAGCTCCTTTACTATGTGTTAGGTTTGCCTTGAGGCTGGCGGACGGATTGGAAATTACATTCTGGGCAAAGACAAGACATGTTTGATACTTTCATCTTGGAATGTTGTATTGGTCGTCTCAAGGCGCTTATGTTTTTTTCTCCCTCGGTTTGTTTTAGATCTGTGCTTGGCTGGCAAACATACATACATAAATGATAAAGAGAACCAGAGAAAAACCTACCGTGATGTTTCGATCCACGAGAACCCGTGTCAGGTTTGATGTGAAATACATCCTACAAGGATTTCTGTTGTTCATCACAACTCACATTTTACCATTCTATGTGGCTCACCCAAACCCAAAAACACAAACTGACACACCTGCCCCCCCCCCACACACACACCTGTCCCCCTCCCTCCCTCCCTCCCACACACACACACACACACACACAAACACACACACACACACACACACACACACACACACACACACACACACACACACACACACACACACACACACACATACCCTCCAAGGAGGCTCCGGTTGTGCTCCACCGCACTTCTGTCATTTTCAAAGACACAATTTATTTCCATTTTTATCATTTCATCCATTCCCCCAATGATAACATCAACGAATGTATTATCTCTGTGTGAGGCACAGGGGAAGTTTCTCTCTCTCTCTCTCTCTCTCTCTCTCTCTCACACACACACACACACACACACACACACATACATGCATACACACAAACACACGCTCGCACACAACAGGGTATGAAGAGCCACACAGGCACAAAACTACACAAAAACCTTGTTTCTCTATTTCAATTTTAGATGCACCCTTCACAAAGTAAAGGCATATGGAAATGAAAGTGGAGCAGATGGAGAGACTGTCCCAGGGGCACCACAGATGACTTATGAATAATGAACAATAGAGAGGAAACTGTTTTGCTGGTACACAGAGGTGCGATGTTATGGACTGGCTCTCATTCTGCTCAGCTAAACCCTAATCAATTGTGAATCATGTCTAAATGATGCAATCACTGCAACACTCCTTCAATTTGTTCCATTGAGATCATCCGTTTGGTTATCAAAAGCTTGCCGGCTGCGTAATCGATGTGAGACAGGCCTCATTAGTATTACATTGATCTGAGTTTTCAACTATACCCTGCAAGTCCCACAGCAAGTTCCTTTTATTAAAGCTCTGATAAAGCCTGACAGTGTTTGTGTATTAAATATTCGTTAAGGAGACAATTGAGTCCTCTCTTGACTATGTTGCCGGGCTGACAATACTTATGGTTCAGTTCAACTTCGTATAGTAAAATCCTTACAGTGCTATGCTTACGTCTTTTGAGGGTCGAGTTATTGACTAGCAGAGATGACTTAAACCTTCTCTCCGAACGTCATTATTTTCTCATTGGAGCATTCTGTTGATCTGTCTCTTTATCTGTCCTTTGAGGGCCGTATTACAGCGCAGCAGTGACCTACATGCGGACCTGCAGTGTATGTGTGAGAGAACAGAGTTGTGGTTAACCATTGGCAGTCACAGACACACATTCACACAAGCATGCAGGTGCATGTTCAGTTTGCATGCATAGGAAGCACATAAACCCACAACCTGGGCTGAGGGGCCTCCACTCTCTGTGTCCTGTCACACCATGGACATTGAGTCCGGAAGGGGGTGGGGGGCCCGAATAAGCATTGGTTAGACTATTGTATTTCATTGGACAGTATTAGCATCACAGCATGACCGCAATTTATCCCTTGAAGACCTGCCACGGAACTGCACGTTTAAATTGAACTGTTGGACTACATTCCAATGTAAAAGATGTAATGTAAAAGAAATGTGTGCCGTGCAATCATGACCCATCCAGTTTGTATTCACATACGAGGACAGGAGAAAAATCATGCAAAGCAAACGTTTGATATTGGGTTGCCAAGCAACGGAGAGAGGTAGCAGTTGAACAGACCAGCTTTTCAGAGTGACTCAATAGAACGTGTCAGAGTTGGTGTGTGTGTGTGTGCTATTAAATTAATTCAGCTGTGCCGATACAGGAAATTGTTGAGGCAAGACTTGTCTTTCAGCGAAATAGACTCATCTAAATACTGTTTGAATTACATTTAGTACTCGCATTGATGTAAATGTGGAAATTAAGTAACCTATCAGGTGCTGCGTGCAAAAAAAGAACATGATTATCTTCAAATGTAGGTCTGCATAAACGTCTCTTTACAACATAGGAGACGATGGCCTCAGATGACCATCGAAGTCACTGCGTGGAAACTGCTGTTTTCACTAACAAGAAAGGCATGAGACCTTTCTTGCACATGCGAAGAAGGACAATTGTTATAAAAATCTGTATAAATTTATTTTCTTATTATCAAAAATATCTGCACCACATTTGCATAGATGATAGGACATATATTTTCAGACCGTTTTGAAAACATGGTTCCGTTAAAGGAAAACAATTAGGTGTAAATAAATTAGCTTGTGATTTCCTGTTCTTAAAACATGTGTAATAAGACTAGTTGTTCCAATCTCTAAACAGTAAATTGACTTCTAACAAACATAAATAACAGGAACATTTTACAGAACGTAATTATAGAAATGAAAGAGTAAGATAATGTACAGCCATCTTACTACAGTATCAATTCACCCTGTGACCAAACAAGGATCCACATAAGATAAAGTTCATCTCTTAAATATGCAGCATAATAAATATTGAAAATATAGAATCTTAGGTTATCGATACATCTTCTTGTAAATTTCTTATCAACCAATTTAGCAGACATTAAAACAAACAACGAACGCTTGGAAAATAACAGCAAATCATTCCGCTTGAATGCAGTGGCAGTTATCACAAACAGTATTTACAGAACGTGAAAATCAGTTAAAAAAATGATCAAAAACAGTGTTCACAGATTTGTATTCCATAGGGATTGGAGAGAGCATGGTGGGATTCCCTTTAAGCTGCTGAAACAGATGACAGTTCCTGAAAGCGTGGCGGGTGCCTTCGTGACTTCACATCTGATGTTACTTCCTGCCCTGAATCATTAGTCCCTCCCATATTCACTGCAATCCTCCGGCTCAGCAAAAGGTAAAATCCCAGAATCCTAGAAGTCTGAGATGAGTCTCATCTCAGAGTGTAAAAGTCATCTTTCAGAACCCAACTCCATTTCACTTCCACCTTCTGTCCACCTGACAGTTCCAGCCTATCACCCAGAGCTCAAGTCCAGGGTCAACTGAGAGCTTCCTCTTCCTCAGAGGAAGGTGGCAGGTAAAGCTTACAGGTGAGGTGTCCAGTGTCAGTTGGCAAACTGTCTGTAGAAGGCCACTTTGACCCTCTCTATCTGGTGACACAGCTTGATGGCTGGACCCAGCTTCAGGTCCATACAGTCCTGCACTGTTGGCAGGGTCAGCAGCAGCAAGGCCTGGCCATCTATGTCCTGGAGAACCACACAGAGAGAGAGAGAGAGAGTGTGTAGAGTTATAGGCGGTACTAGGACAGAAAACCAAATGTGTGTGTGTATGCATGTGTGTACCTGTTCATGGAAGATCTTGGCAAGAGAGGCACAGTCAGTGGAGGTGATGAAGCTCACCACCTCATCTACGCTCCACTCCAGAGGGTTCCTCTCCAGAACCAGCTGGCTCTCCTCCTCGCTGCACTCCACCTGAAACCACACGTCCCCCGGCATCACCACGTGCGTGTGTGTGTAGTAAAAGATTTGGCTTTTTTTCCTCAGTGAACATCTGACTTCTTCACATGTGTGTGTGTGTGGTCTCCCTACCTGCATGTCCTGCCTCTTGGGGGGCTGGTACTTGGCCTGGTTGTAGGACAGTGAGCGAGTGCTTCTTCTTCGGCTCTCAAGGCCGTCTGGTTTGCCCGAGGCCGCGGCCGTGTGAGTGGCCCTGCGAAGCGTGACGGCGCGCCTCGGACGGCTGCTCGCCACCTCCACTGAGGAGGTGTCGGTGTGGTCCTCGCGCGGTTCTGAGCTGGTGCCTTCCTCGCTGCCTGACTGCATCTCCATGTCCTCATCATCATCCTCCTCATCACTATCCTGTGTGGATCAAGTGAGGAAAGCATGAATAGGGAGCGATTGGAATGAGAAGAACAAACAGAGATCAAGAGGAAGAGAGAGAGTGAGGATGAGAGCATGAGAGACAGCGAGAGAGAGAGAGAGAGAGAGAGAGAGATAGAGAGGAAGAGAGAGACAAAGAGACAAAGAGGTACAGACACACACAGAGGGAGAGAGAGAGAGAGAGAAAGAGAAAGGGGCATGTGCAGACAGAGAGAGATATGTACAGACAGAGAGAGAGAGAGAGAGATGTACAGACAGAGAGAGAGAGATGTACAGAGAGAGAGAGAGAGAGAGATGTACAGACAGAGAGAGAGAGATGTACAGACAGAAAGAGAGAGAGAGAGAGAGAAAGAGAGAGAGAGAGAGATGTACAGACAGAGAGAGAGAGAGAGAGAGATATGTACAGACAGAGAGAGAGAGAGAGAGAGAGAGAGAGAGAGATGTACAGACAGAGAGAGAGAGAGAGATGTACAGACAGAGAGAGAGAGAGAGATGTACAGACAGAGAGAGAGAGAGACTTGAGGATAGCTGTGTAGCGTTGGAGACGTGGAGGCGGCATCATACCAGGGGCGAGCCTGCAGGTTGGTAGTCCACCGCAGACGAGCGGCGCTTTTTCTGGACAAAGATGGATTTCCTCTTCTTCCTGCGGCGCGCCGGCTTGGCCATGTCTCCCTCCATGGAGAACTCTTCTCCGCATGGCTTGGCCAGCTTCTTCTTCTTACCATAATAATACGCTGAGGAGAAAACACACAACCAATCTCACACTCCGCCATCTCCATCCAGCCTCTCACTTCCAAGCTCTTTTTCATTTGCGCATTTGGCTTTATAGACACTTTCTGCATTCGGAATCTGCTTTTCCACCCAGAAACACAGAAAGACATTCTGTCCTTACTGTATTTGGTCTTGGTCTGTACGAAGCAGTTCTCTGGACACTTGTCTGTGACGAGGACTGTGCTGAACAGGTTAGGGCAACACTGAAGCTTCATACACACTTTCCGGCAAAACTCTGGAATCTGCTCTGCCAGACGCACTATACGGATGGACGAGCGATATGTCTTTCCCTTGTATCTGCAGAGGAGAGGGAGGAAAAGAGGACAAGGTATAGGAGAGGGGAGAAATATAGAATTCTTGGGAAAACTGGAGTTTAACATCCAATCTCAAGACTACATCTACGCACAGGATCTTTCTTCTTAGGTAACTGAATGTGAACCCTCCATCTGCTCACAGAAGCATGTGGTCTAACCAGGTCTACATGTGTACTAGGTCTGCTTACTTGGCCTTAAGGGTCTCTTCAAGGCAGTCCCAGTGCTGGTCCTCCACCTGCTGCAACTCCCTCAGGACACGGCCAGGCTTGTAGGCCGCGTTGATCAGCATGCCCAGCACCTAGGTCAGAACAGAGCACTTCCGGGGTCAGAGACTAAGCACTTCCTGCATAGTATACGATCGAGATACTGTGGTTTGATGGATGACTAGTTTGCACACTGAATGCGTTGGGAAATACGGCATGTGGAAAGACAATTATCTGTGAAAACTGATGAGAAAAAAACAATAAAATGACAGACATTTTGATGAATTACTTTAATCTCCCCCCTCCCGCTCCCCACCCCCCTCCTCCTATTGTCCTTCTCCAAACAAAAAATAAAAGAATTGGGATCAAAAGTCAGCATGCTTCCACAGTTACACGCAGGCACACACACACACACACGCACACACAATCAGAAAAACAGCATGTATTTCTACAGAGGCTTTGTGTGTGTGTGTGTGTGTGTGTGTGTGTGTGCGCGCGTGTGTCTGTCTGTGTAAACAGGCCTGATTGACAGTTCCACACATTAAAAGAAGCTGCTGCTGACAGTCTGCAGGTGGTTAACAAGATGTCTCAGTCTCTCCTTCTCTCTCCTTCTCTCTCCTCTCTCTCCGCCGTGCCTTCTGTGGATCTCTCTTCTTTCTGTCTCTCCGGCACTGATTAGGCATGTGCCTCTCTCTGCCCCCCTAGGTGGAACGTTCTACCTCTCTCTGCCCCCCTAGGTGGAACGTTCTACCTCTCTCTGCCCCCCTGGGTAGAATGTTCTACCTTTCTCTCTGCCCTCCAGAGTAGAACACTGCCTCCATCTGCCTCTGTGGGTGGAGGTGTGACTGATGTGATGTCAGAGTTTTGATCAGGCATAATGTGAAGGTACCTCTTTGAGGACCAGCGTGCATTTCCCTGGCCCCACAGCCTGAGGCAGCTCAGCGATGCGGCCCTTGTTAAGGTAGGGGCCGGAGAAACAGCGGTGGTTCACAAAGATACGCGAGCAGCAGTACCTTCCATTGGCTGAGCCTGGAGAGGAGGAGAAAAACACGCATCACAGGATATCAGAGCAGTGATAGACCGGCTACAAATGAAGAGTCATACTGGAGTCTACGAAAAGTAGAGGCAGAATGTGCTAACAACATTAACCATCTCTTTGACTCAAGAAAAACAACATCAGGAATGCCACGGATCAGAACCAAAATAAAATGATGATGAATTCACCAAAAGGACTGGAGCTAAATGCTAAGCATATGACCCAGGCCCAACAGAGGCTTGTCCTCCACCCTCAGCTAACCCTTGGAGATACAGGGCACCTGGCGTTGTGCAGCTCTGGGTGAATAATTACAGAGCTGTTGAATATGCATGTGCAAGTGGGCGTTTTCTTTTAAAGGATCTTCGAAAGAGGAGCAAGGGTCTCCTGAAAAACAATCCTGCCGCACCACCCCCTCTCTACACACATGCAGCGCAAACACACACTTCGCAACGCCTGTGTGCTCTGCTCCCAAGAGAGCGTGTGCAGTTTGCCTGCTTCCATTGGACGGCAGGCCCCAGGAGCACAGGGACATGCTGTGCAGCAGGGATCTCTGATTGGGAAGTGCTACTGCCTGACACATGTTGTTTGTTCCTGTTTATGCACCATCCACAACAGGTGTGGATGATGAACCGAGCCCATACGCGTTCACGCACACACACACACACATTTAGTGTACATGCACGCGTTCAGGATATACAGACAAACACTATAGCAAACGTCCCAACATGCACACACATGCACACAGATAACTTCAAATGCAGTGTACTGGCTGAGTCTATCACTGTTATCATCATTATCATCATCATCATCATCATCATAGTCCTCCTCTTCCATTATCATTAATAACTGTAATTAAATAATCTTTCATTTGGACAGGGAGGCTCAATTACCTGTATCCATAGCAACTGGCTGGCAGAGATTGAGAGGGATGGCCTCCACAGGCTGGGGCGGGTTAAACCTGCAAACCAGCAATTGACCAATGAAATCAACCAATAGCAGTGATTGAGCAATAATCCAAACAATCAATACCAACAATTAACTGCACATATTTCTGTCTTTGGATTGAGCTTTTGCTGGTATACACACAGAAGCTATACCTGACACTGTCAAACTCCAGTGAAACGGTAAGGTTAGATATTGATATTGATGAAAGCCTTTCATAGAAAAGTGAAATGGTATTAAAGATTAGCCAGGAGGGTTGACAAAGCTGAAAGTCTCATATTTCTCCTGCTCTCAACAGTAATTTCCTCTTCCTTCAGGCTGCGTTTGCCAGCCACTAGTGCAACATGTCATTTGTCAACAAAATCAATCAGGACTCTGAGGAGGCAATTTAACGATGAACAACTACAGTGTGTGTGTGTTTGTTTGTGCGTGTGAGTGAGATAGAGAGAGAGAAAGAAAGAGAGAAAAGGGAAAAGAAAGATAAACAAGGGCGAGGAAGGAGAGAGAGAAATTGTGCCCTGGAGGCTTTTGGATGAAATCCACTTCTGAGTTTCCACCTTAGGTGTTTGTGGAGTAAAGAATAGAGATTGCGCGGGGCAGGAAATGGGTCATCTTCGATTGAGTTCTGAGCCAGGGACAAGCTTCAGAGAGGTTTAGGCCACGTGGTTAAAGCGGTTCTAGAAGATGAGAGCAGCAGAGTTCTGGAAGAGACGACTTACTGTTTCTCTGGCTGGACCACAGCTATCTGTTTCTGCTTCTGGCCTGATGCAAACACACAATGACGGGGTAAGACGAACCATCCAAAGCTTTAACATTTCACTGTGTATGTGTGTGTGTGTGTGTGTGTGTATGTGTGTATCTTACTACATGGCTGTGTGTTTAGGCATGGCTCTGTGTGTGTGTGTGTGTGTGTGTATCTTACTACATGGCTGTGTGTTTTGGCATGGCTCTGTGTGTGTGTGTGTGTGTGTGTGTGTGTGTGTGTATCTTACTACATGACTGCGTGTTTAGGCATGGCTCTGTGTGTGTGTGCAGGGTAATACATACAGACAGGTTTGAGTGGAGAGGTCAAGGGATAAGCGTTGGCCTCGCACCACCCTACAGGGAAGATGTCCATGGACTCCACATCCACCAGCCTCTCAGCCAGAGGCAGGGGCAGTCCTGCACACAGGGGACAGCAGCAGGAATCACAACACTGGACAACACTGCATCTCTTCACATCCACGCTACAAGAGAATGAGTGAGGATGGTATTGCTCTTGGCTTTCAGAGGGAAACACGCACGCACGCACGCACACGTCTTACCCTCCAATCGGAGCCACAGCAGGCGGCCCTTGGCTTGCGTGATCTGAGCCACACACACCTCCTCCGGCCTGTGAGGATTCACAGCCTCCAGCCACATGTCCTTAGAGAAGCCTCTGCTCTGCCACGTCTACACACACACATGCGCGAGCACACACACACACACACACACATGCGCGCGCGCGAGCACACACACACACACACACACACACAAACAGCAAAATCTGAATGAAGTAAACACTCCCATACACCTGCAAGAAATGTCTAACAGTATGAATAACGTGTGTGGTGTCTTTCTCCATTGGACAGAGCGATACACTACAAAGGGATAGGATGAGATTTGAGAAGGTAGAGAAAGGAAGGAAGAGGAGGATGAAGAGGAGGAGGAGGATGAAGAGGAGGAGGAGTCTCACATCAGGGAAGCAGCTGTCAGGAGCCGCCTCTGCACCGCTGTGCTTCAGGTAGTCCGCCCAGTCAAAGTCCTGGCTGGGGTAGGCCCGTGGACGCTCTAGACCAACCCCATTCTTCATACACCACTGGACAGGCAGGATACCTGGCGAATCAGCATGGCACACCTGGGACAAGGGTGTGGCTTCAGGGGTGAGGTCATCTACTGTGACCTGGAAGTAGTGCTCATTGTAAACCTACAGAGAGAGGAGGGATGCCAGACCAAAGAATTTGCAGGGTTACATTCTAATGCGTCCTGACAATGCAGCATGGCCCAGTAGCAGTCATCAGTAGTGACAGGATATGGGGAGGCTGAGTGGAGTTTGTTGGAGAAATGATCTGATGGCAGAGCTCTCCCTCACTCACCCGCGTGACAGACACGGGGCAAATGTGAAGCGGTTCCCATGGTGACACCATCTCCAGTTTCATGCCGGTCTTGAAGGAGTGTTTGGACAAATCGACATGGTCCTGGAACAGCCCAGTCACAGTGTTACAAGCACAAACTCACACACACTTGTTGCAGTTTTACAATACACTGATATACGTTTTCTACTTGGGAATAACCCTACACCACATATTTTCCGTTCATGAAAGCGTGTTGTAGATCACTTTCAGAGGCATCCTGAGAGGTGAGCCACTAGATAACAAAAGGCAATGCTTATCTAACCTCCACGGCCATAAACCACAGTAAACTGCATCTATCCTGATAAGGTGCAAATCTGGACTATTCCAGCAATGATGAAGTCAGGGCCTGATTGAATTATGAAGTGAACTCCAAATAGACCAAATAGCCTCATTGTTTAGTGGAAAAGGTTGTGGCAGGGAGGGGGTGGGAGGAGAGGGAGGGAGGGGAAGGGGGGTCTCACCTTGAACACTTCCAGGGGTAAAGGGCTGCTCTCTGCCTCGGCCCGCGCTGCATCCAGAGCCTCCTGCCACTCGGGGGCGCTCTTCAAGCCACGCAGCTCTGAGGAGACACAGTCAGACACACACACACGTCTCATTAAGTGGATGACACGCACACGTTGGTTCGTTCCAAGACGAGTTCTCTATATTCAGCTTTTAAATGGACAGGAAAGAGCTTCACCTTTTAGCAAAACAAGAGCTATACAGCCCACACCTTCATACACACAAACACAACACCAAAACAAACAGTGTACAAAGACAACTCTCACTCAAGTATTGGCCAACAGCTAGCTCCGAAATTATGCAATGACTCATGTTTTAGTCATCGTTCAGTTTCAAATTATACTGTAAAATATTATACCTGGCAGGCAACTGCATGAATTAGAAATACCTATGACATATTGCTACAAGTGACCTGGTTGGTTTCACACCTCACAAAGGACACACATCAGTAGAGAAATACAGTGAAAAGGACACTTTCCATTCACAGCTGCACTGACAGGATCAGCCAGTTTGCTGGGAGAGGAAGAACTGGGCTGTTTAAAAGGGGTGGTGATAATCCTCATCATAGTAGCACTAATGCTCTCTTACAGAACTACAATCCCCAGACACGACCAAGGTGCTAGCCTGCAGGTCTCACCGGCTGGAGGCTGCATGGAGAGGCTGTTTTCCTGGGCCCAGCCCAGCGGGCGGAGCCGCACGTCCAGATAAAACAGCCAGGTGCTGCGGGAGTCGTCGTCGAGGCCGACGTAGCGCAGGTGTAGCCTCCCGCCGATGTTCTGCATGACGCGCACCGCCCAGTAGAGGGAGGGGTCTGTGAGGTCACAGAGCTCCATCACCGAGCCCTGCACGATCAGGTCCACTGTGTTCTTACCTCTCAGCGGCTAGAGGGAGCAGAACGAGAGAGAGAGAGACAGAGACAGAGAGAAGGAGAGAGAGAGAGAGAGAGAGAGAGAGAGAGAGAGAGAGAGAGAAAGAGAAATAAATCAGAGAGAGAGGAGACAGAGAGGAGAAAGAGAGGGAGAAAGGAGAGAGAGAGCAGAGCGAGCAAGAGAGAGCAGAGCGAGCAAGAGAGAGCAGAACGAGAACGTGAAGCACCCAGTAGAGAAGGCAGGACAAAGACATACTGTTGGTTATTCAAACCTGCAGGGCTTTTTATGCCATGATAACCTAACTGAGAGATTTAAATATGTCTGATTGTTGAACAAATTGTTCAATCACATATATACACAGTCAGTATTCCCATGTGCTCGTGTTCACAATGCTCACCCCCTCTAGCAGGTTAGCTGGGGCCGTCCTTGATCCAGTCAGATCCTGGATGAGAAAGTCTGTCCAGTCATTGTACTTATCCTTGATGGCTGGATGATAGAGAGAGGGAGAGAGAGAGATAGCGAGACAGAGAGGGAGAAAGAGAGAGCGAGAGCAAGAGAGGGGAGATAAATGAGATGTGGGTAGAAGACTACACTGGAAAAAACAACAAACAATTTTAACATTACAAATGTTGGAAGGAATGATTCATTTTGAGCACTGAGCACTAGGCGTGCACACACACCCCACCACACACACACACACACACACACACACACACACACACACACACACACACACACGCGTGCGCGCACAAACATGAGCACAAACGCACACGCACACACAGGTGTTCTGTAGTGCCATCTTCAGACTCATTCAAACTGCCAGGTCCCTGTTCATTTGCCTATGACATGTTTGTTTATTCCACTTCCTGTTTCCCACAGTGCAGCAGCGATGTATAATTCATGCTGAGTTATTATGGGTTTTGATTTGGCTTTGATTCCACTACCCATAGATACACACGCACCAACCGCGGAACAAAGAAATGTTGCCATCAAGTGTTTTTTCCAGTGACAGCTTGGCAGGGCTTTTTCAAAACAAAATTTGAACTCAAAAGAATCCAGGTGATTGTGTTAGCTAGTCCTAGCACAAATACAACTGACTTATATTCTAGCTATGAGAGTACACTGCCATGCTGGCAAACCATGTGTCATACATGGTGTGTATGGAAAGTGACTACACTATGTTTTGCCAACATCTTGCTTAAATACATAGAACGCATCAACTGCTACAGATAACCCACCCTCATCAGTTATCTGATGTTTAGCTGGCTGAGCTAAACATCAGCTTATACTTTCCACTGGAACCTTCCAACTCATGCTTTTAATACATACACATGCCTGGTGACATTTTCCGCAAAAAGGCGGAAATATTTTCTTTTTAAAAGGCGGACTTCTCTCTTATTTATGGTGTTTTCTTCCTGCCGGGTGATTTTCTCTGCACACGAGCACTGGGACAAATCCATTCAGCGCACAAGAGCAGTCCTGTTGATCTCACGCCTAGCAGCCTCAACTGTTGAGTAGTGAACAGAAATAGATCTGTACTATTCTCATAGATCCTGACTAGATTAGCCATCAAGCCACCTAGAATAGCATGTAGAGCAGGGCAGAATGCGGGCCTTGTACTCCTTCGAAACGTCCACCTCCATCTCTCGTCCTCCCTCAAAGAGTCCAGTCTGGTGTTCATGTTTAAAAAAAAAACAATCTCTCGCTCGCTTGGCTGAAGGCAAAAGTTCTCATTTCCACTTCCTCCATAATTAACCTGGAGGACAGCAACTCCCCTCCCCCTCAACAGCAGCCCCAGGTCCACATGCAAAACAAGGGGCCAGGATCCCTGCCTGTTTGTGTTTCCTGCAAGAGTCCATTGTGTAAACTGTGCTGTCAGAGTGGGATGCTGGATCATTAAACCATCATTCTCTGTCTTAACTATCTCAGGGTGGTTGTGGGCCTGGAACACAGCAGTACTACAGATTATAATCAAGGCTAATGGAAGCAAATGAGGTTTCATTCTCTCGGCTCATATCAAGTAGTTATTTCACTTGCTCGGGGTAACACTGAGACATCTTGCTCCGGGGTCTAGTGTGTAAAGAACAATCTATTCAGAGCCAAAGCTTCAGGAAAGGGCTCCTATTTCTATTGTCAATAAGCATTTATAAAAGAATTGCATCGACAAGCACACTCACATACACTGGATGCTTATTCAGTTTGAGTGTTATTGCTACAGTAACCTACACACACACACACACACGCACAACACACACAGCACACACCTCTGCACTGTCATAGATCAAATCTGGTGGGGCTATTTTATGAGCAGGAAATGTGATGATGTTAACTATTAACGATTTTATAGCTGTGTTCATGAAGAGACAGGGAAAACTTATAGGTGCATGAAATATGAATGACCCTAGCGCAGTGTTAGAGATAAGTGCTGTGAATTTACTGTCCCTAGAGAAGAGAACGCCTGGGGGATTGGGTGTGTGGGTGTGGGTGTGTGTGTGTGTGTGTGTGTGCATCCAGAAGGTGGGTGGGGATTTCCAAATGAGTGCAAAGATAATGACGTGCGTAAATGTTGTCAAATGAAAGTCAATTCTGCGAGAAAGAGCAATGGCCATCTTAAAGAGAAGCTGAATATGCTCTCGTAGTCTAGTAGGCATTTCAACTGAAATATGACCCCAAACATTCCTCCTCCCTCACACACAAACACATCAACTTCCCAGCGCTTTTGTAAATTCAGTGGCGAAAACAGGGAGGCGGGGTCATTTGGGTATCAAATCAGCTCTGCTCTACTGTCATTGGACCTTGTTAGGTTTGTCCTTCCTGAATGCTCACCATTTACTCTGTCAATATGAGCGACAAGGGATAGACTGCAACATATGTACACACACTGCCACTCCTACACCCTCCCTCTCTTCCCCTCTCCCTCTCTCTCCCTCACACACACCTCTACTAGCTTCATGTCTATCAGTAAAGAGTTTGGCAAATTTATCATGTAACTGAGCCGCTGTAGTTGTGAACCACGTCCAACTTGTCACATGAATCACATGACCTCAACATGTGATTCCTTCGCAGCTCTTGACACATGTATGTTGTTACTTTACTTTGCATGTTGTCGTCGCAAGTAAATGTAGACCTTTCTGATTATTCAAATATTGTTCAAACCAAGCAGGTCTAATTTATAATCGTTCGATGTAAGGCACACACATGTGCACACATACGCACTCACATTCGGTATCAGTATGTGCAATGTAAAGGTATAGCTGATGTCTTAGTGTGGGGTTCACTCTATTATATCAACCAAAAGGTTCTATTATTACCAATAATCTAGCTAATCAATACCCATTTGTACACCATGATCAGGGTGGTGTATATGTATGTGTGTGAATGCTCATGTCAGTAAGCCATGAGGACATCTAAACGTCTAAACACTCCCATTAGAGAAGGGAGATATGAGAAGATAAGGGAACATGGAGCAGCATGCAGAGGGAGGCAGAAGAGTAAACTCTGAGATCACTTCCTGTTAACGAGCAGACAGACAGGAAAGGGAGGAGGAAGAGAAGGTTGAGAAACAGGAAGCACGCATGCATCTCAGAGTCAGTGTTAGCAGAACGTTGCTCCATGGGAACCACTGGCCAATCAGGCAAGGCAGGTTTAGTTAGTCAGAGAGTCTGATAGGTAAGCTTACCTTTTCTTAGGTAAACGTTATCTGAGAAACAAAAAGAAATAGGCGTAACTGTAATGAAGAAATACATACACACACACACACACACACACAAAATGACAAACTCCCTCTCTCCTTCTCAACGCACAGGCATGGTTACACAACCACACACACACACACACACACACACAATGTGATATAAGAGCCTTGAAAAGTAGCCATGGGAGGAGATGCAGCGTAATTGGGTCAGTGATCGGCATACAGTACAAGATAGGGAGGAGTCATCACAGTTTGCTTTTTCCTAGCAACCTCACGCCACTTAGTGCTTCTTCTAAAGCACGTACATCCATCCTTATAAAGAGTCTTATTGAGCAGACTCAATCACCTGTTGTTATCTAAGCCCCACAGACCGTCCAAGTCTGAATGACATGGGTTATATCAATCCTTACCAACTCTTCCTGTAATCATCTATAGTCCAGTACGTTCCCTGTTCCTTTTCAAGGTCTGTGGCTAAATGATTCCCCCCCCCCCCCCCCCCCCCCCCCCCCCGCCCCCCTCGCTTCAAACCCCTCCGCTCCCAGAACAGAACCTCAGGAGCCCTAAGCTGAGGTAGGTAGGCTGGGTGTGGGGGTCAGGATATATGGAGCTTGCTGCTGTGGATACTGGAGACACACCCGGCGCAAGACTAACTGACTGAGGTTGTCCTACAAAGCCCCAGAAATTCCATCCGTTGAGCGATACATTTTGTAGAGACAGAAATGATATTAATCGGAGTTATATTGGAGTCCAACTAGTTCTAATGATATTATGAATCCAACTAGAAGTTATTTTCCTGTAATTGATCCTGCTCTCTGATCCCAGCATAACACGTTGGGGTACTTGTGTGCATAGTAATGTGTGTGCTTATGAAATATAGATGCCATTTCCTTTGGACAAGCCTTGACCACTAAGGGCTGAGGGAGGCAGATGTGTTGGCCAAAGCAGAGGACACAGATCTCTAAACCTTGAGCAAAGACTGGAGCCAGCAATATTTACCATGTCTAATATTACATGTGTGCGTTTGAACTAAGTGTGTGTGTGTGTGTTTGAGTAAGTAATAGAGAAAGGTAGGCTAAATAAACAGCTTTTCTCAGACTGGCCTGTTGCTCCCAGCTCTCCTGTTGCCCCAGTGCAGAGATCACAGATGATGTTGATCAGACTGTGTGCTCCGTGGGTGTCATGACATCTCTATCGCTCGGGACCTCAATAGCATTTCTTTCATTGTTATTATGGTGGACCCCACAACAAAGACACAGCCATTTTAGTGGCTGAGACATTATAACTGCAACTAGATCTTAACGCATTTAATTAAGACCATGACCAATAGGGTGATTATCCATTGCTGATCATCCATTGCTGAAAATGTTGATGAAAATGTAGCCATTTCATGCAAGTGAACAGCAAGTGATGTGTTTTGTGTTGATGATCGCTTTATGGCTAAAATATGACCGTGGGAAAGTTTGAGTTTGTGTGTAATGGTGTGGAGCTTCTGCTGATTTTGTGTTTCCGTATATGTATCATGGTGTGTGTGTTACAGTGTGTGTGTTGCAGTGTGTGTGTGTGTTACAGTGTGTGTATCATGGTGTGTGTGTTACAGTGTGTGTGTTGCAGTGTGTGTGTGTGTTGCAGTGTGTGTATCATGGCGTGTGTGTTACAGTGTGTGTATCATGGTGTGTGTGTTACAGTGTGTGTATCATGGTGTGTGTTGCAGTGTGTGTATCATGGTGTGTGTTGCAGTGTGTGTATCATGGTGTGTGTGTTACAGTGTGTGTATCATAATGTGTGTGTTGCAGTGTGTGAATCATGGTGTGTGTGTTACCGTGTGTGTATGTTACAGTGTGTGTATCATGGTGTGTGTGTTACAGTGTGTGTGTGTGTGTTGCAGTGTGTGAATCATGGTGTGTGTGTTGCAGTGTGTGAATCATGGTGTGTGTGTTACCGTGTGTGTATCATGGTGTGTGTGTGTTGCAGTGTGTGTATCATGGTGTGTGTGTTACAGTGTGTGTATCATGGTGTGTGTTGCAGTTTGTGCATCATGGTGTGTATGTTACAGTGTGTGTATCATGGTGAGGGCATTATGGTGTGTTTAGGTTATGATGTGTGTTATGGAGTTTTTACAAGCTGTACGTTCCGTGAGTGTCATGGTCTGCATGTTAGGGCAAGTGTGTCATGTCATAGTGTGTGTGTGTCTGTGTGTGTGTGTGTGTGTCTGTGTGAGATCTGTTGGTTTACCTCCTGGTGGCATGAGAGTCTTGCTGTTCTGGGCACACCATCCCACAGGATGGAGCTCTGCGGTCATGACATCACACCAGAAGTCGGCCTTTCGGTCTTCTCCGTAGCCGCTGAAGCGTAGCAGCAGGAGCTGGCCACAGGTGGTGATGATGGTCGCCACCCAGTAGGTGTCTGGGTTGCTCTTATTGGCCACTTCCAACTTCATCCCTGGTTGAAAGCTGCTCTGTAGGCTGAGCTCCACCTGCATGGACCAATCACAGAGAGCATGATCACACAGGGGGCTGGCCTGTCTGGGGACAGCTAGTTTGGGTTAAGGTAAAACTGACGAAATTAAGATATGCAGAACCCAGAGAGAGAGAGGGAGGGAGAGGGAGGGAGAGAGATGTCTTTCCAGACTGAATGTCCCACATATATTATGTGTTTTGCTACAGGCAACAGCACACACACACTCAAATCTAAACCCATTACATAAAACACAGCAGGATGTTTAACTCTCAAACACACACACACACACACTCCCACACAGAGGCTGGACTGCCTGTAGCTCTCTTATATAACTAGAGTGATACAGCACATTTGCATTGTTGTAGCAGGAAGTCATGAGGCCATTTGCATTGTTGTTACTTCTAAGATGTAGGCCTTTTCCAGTGACACAAGCTGGGTGTTTGTGTGTATGTGTATGAGTCTGTGGCTCAGAAGGAATCGCTGTTTCAATTTGTCCGAGCATGGCAAAGCAAGGGAGAAGGAGAGAGAGAGAGAGCGAGAGAGAGAGAGCGAGAGAGAGCGAGCGAGAGAGAGAGAGAGAGAGAGACAGGCGCTGGAGTGCAATAGCACTCTACAAAATCACTTCTTTTTTTTTTTTCTTTTTTTTACTGAGGGGAAAAAAAATCCTGGTCTGTGTCACTGTGACTCAATCCACTTATCTACCACATATGACCTCCCTGGGAGAACATGGCCTTTTTAGTGTCAGTGTCTCCACCAAGACCATCATGTCAGCGGGCATGCAGTGTCTGTTGTCATTTGAGAGCCAATTCAAAAACGTAAATATGTTTATTCAAGTCGCTAAACCTGTTGTTAGTTATCTATCCCTGTCTGCACCTCAGTTCTTCATGAGTCCCGTGCTGCTATACTCTAGTGACTGGGACTCCCTCATAAGCACAAGCGCTGTCTATTAAACAGCAGTGAAACACAACCTGAGGTCTGTAAAAGACTTCATAGAAGGCAGGATTCCTGATTTGGGGTAAAGAAGACATGTAATCATGACATCTCTGCTAGGGAGGAATGAGGAATTGAACTGCTGGCCTCCCTGGTATTTCACTGCATGCATGGAGGTTATGAAAGACAGGATAGTAGTGTCTTCTGTGCCTGGGGCTTGGCTTGGCAGGGCTGGGATCTCAGAAGCTGGAGAGTGAGGAGTATGCTTAGGAGCCAGTCTATTTAACAGCATTAGCTGAGGCCCTCAGAGTCTGGGCCCTGTTCACTAAACACACATGATTAAAGGATTAGTTTAGACGCCACTTATTCCATGACAGCATTGGCAGGAACGCTCTTTTATTGTCTTGATATGGAGGGAGACCCACGCGTGCTACTGTCACTCACGTGTCTGAAGGATGTGTGAGGGGCAGCGGTGGCCCCCGTCTCCTCCAGATACTCCTCCCAGTTGAAGTCTGCCTCTTCCTCCATGGAATCTGATTGGAGGAAATAAGCCAATCATCAAAACCCAGGTCAACCTTTCCTTTGTATCGTCACTTGAAAGATTTTAAGAAAACATTTATAATGGCCGTATTACAAAACTTATGTAATTAAATAAACCCAACATGTATTATATACACAAGCACATGGTCGTTATCTACAATCCTTTGATTATAAAGGAACTGAAATAGGAACAACGCCTTCTTCTTAAATCCCAAATTGGGTCACTTGAAAATGCATGTGGTCTTCCTAGCGAGTGTTTGTGTGTGCTTGAGGATGTGTGTATGTGCTCTTACTCTAACGTAACGCCACTAATGTTTCTTCTCAAGGTGAAAATTGTTCAGTTTGCCTGTGGGACACCAATACATGGAAGGTGTAATGTGTCTGCCAGTGTGTGTGCATGCACGTGTGTGTGTGTGTGTGTATGTGGTGGTCTCTCGGGATTCTACCATGTGGGTATCTCAAAAGGATTGTCTAGGCTTGCTAGTCTCTATTCCGCAGAAGAGCAGATGGGTTTCTGGTGTACTGTGACATCATGGCTTCCACTGGTCTAAACGGAACCAACCCTCAAAACTTTCACCGAAAATTCCCCCAAGATATGCCAGCATTCCCCGTTTCATCAGCCCAGTTCCTGTTCTGCTGTATCTGTGATTTGAACCATGCAACTAAACCAATCTGTTGACAAAATAACCAGACAGAAGGTTCTAAACAGAAACTAAAACAGACACTTGCACATTTCCATATGCCACTCAGCTAAAACAGCTTGGGGCAAACCCTCACCTGTGTGAACCTCTTCCCCTTTCCCATTGGTCGGACCGTAGGACTTCCCTGTGTTGAGGGCCAATGGCCTGTCCTGTGTTGGGGACTGCATCCTGGTGACTTTTAGCCTTTAACCTTTGTCCCCTGTCAGTCAGCAGATTCCTCCGTATTCACTGCATGTCCTTCAGTCAAGGCTGACAGAGAGAAAGGGAGGGGGCCAGAACAGTCAGGCATTTATAATCAATATCCGACTGAACAGCCGTCAACTAATCTAAACTATAAAAGTGGATCCAATAAAGTGTCCCATTTTGTTAGCCTAGCTAACAGTCTGATGCATGCGTCTTGGGAAGGTATCTAAAAAAACACGGATCGACATTTGATTCTACTCAACCTTTAGTAACTAATTCTGGCTTTGCATGCCTCTTTGTTTCCAAGCCATGCATGATATCAGCAGCATTGTGGGGCTTCTGCCATGCTTGTCTCCGCCCCCACAATGACTCATTCTTCTGCTCCCCCCCCCCTCTTTTCATAAGCCCAGCAATTAACACTGACTCAAGGAACAGACACTGACGGATGGCCTTCAGTCAAATGAAACCACAACAACTCTGTCTGCATAAACAGCTTTCAGCTGACAGTTAAACTATTAGCCTGTAAAACTCACATATCTCTGAGCTGGAGTTCAAGGCTGCATTCTAGAGTGGCGTCACACCACTCTGTGGGGATAGTGAATGGGGCTTGTCATACACCGAGACACCTTTGCGTTCCTGTAAATGCTTCTGCTGTGGTGTGTCTGTGTGCTTGCACTATCTACATGAGGAGTTGCTTCATCTGCCAAAGTGATCGTCCCCCACCCTCCCTGTCACACAGTGACCCAAACACACATCCATTGCGTAAACAACAAGCTGAGCTAATTTGACTCACATGACACTGTCCTCTACCCCCTACCCCAGCCCCATTCACTCTGCCTACACTCACAACTAGGCTCCACAAGCAGCCCACTTATTGTGTCTCTAGACAACTTCTAGACACGACACGCTCAAGCAGTCTTTATCAGACATAATTAAATACCTAGTAAGATTCTCCTGTTGATAGGACAACATTTGCTATGCATCGCCTTTTCTAAATGTACACAAATTGTAACAGAATCTAGTGCAGGTTAACACTTTAACAACCATCTACTAATTGAACAATTTGACACCCATTTAATTCAAAGACTTCATCCAACAGATGTTTTCAATAAACTTTCAACTGAAATGACTTACAATATGCCGAAAACAGTGAATGTCATGGCGAAGACAGAGTGAGTGTGTGTGGGCAGGTGTGAATTAAGTGTAATTAAGTGATCATGAAAGTGCTACATACTCATATAGAGAACGTATACAGACTTTCATGTATTTTCAAACAAAGGGCAGGGAAACATTGAGCCTACTGGTGCTACACTGTGATGGAAAAAACGTTTTTATCCCCCTGAGGAATACGATCTTGTTAATTAAGATGTTGAGAAAGTTTTGGTTTGTAGAAACCCTGTATCAGTGAAATATAAGTTCTGGCTTGTTTGATTATATCATTCTTCCTGAAATCAGTGGGATCAAACAGTGTTGTCTAAGGGTATTCCCTTGGTGATGATGAATGTGATTCAATCTTCCCCTTACACTGGAAAATGGTTTGCTACATCTGGAACTGAAATACACCCAGTCAGAAAGGAAACCTTGAACATGTCCTCAATTATACTTTTCTCACGCTCAATATTTCCTCTAATTCAATAAAAGACCAAGGTTTCAATTTAAGGGCCGTGGGTTTTGAACCTTCCTGTCCACTGCAGACATCCAACCACCCCAGATTGAACTTTAAGGATTATCCCAATCTGGGAGTTAATCTGAGGCACAGGTCCACTGGCTCTGGGCCCATTAGTCTCAGATTGTAGAGCTGTATCTATTGATTAGCACTGGTGACCTGTGGATACCCCATGCTGGGTTTTGCGTTTCGGTAAACCCCAAACGTGTACCAAGATTTAACAGAGAATTAAGAGATTATCCGTTACTATTTGGTCAGTGGGGATCCTGTCCATATCTACTATCAACCACAGTTTCATCGTTTTCTTGCAAATGTCAGAGAATGTAACCTTATTCCTGTTACTTTCGAAAGCTGTCTGAATCATCCATGTTTGGTCATTAACTCCCACTTGGTTAGAAACGGTATCTGAAGCATTCTCAGATTAGCTGTCTTTGATAAAGGCTATGTGCAAACAACTGACTGGACTGCCCAACACACGGGCCTAGAGAAGCATATAATAGTCACCAGGAACACCTTTCAATGTTTAAACATCGGGGAGTTCAAATAAATTGTCGGGGAAATGCAGTAACCACCTCTTGTGCTCTACATCAGAATCCATTGTCTTTTAAAATCTCGAACAGTAAAGGGTATAGGCCAAATACATCTATATTTTAACTTTATAAACGCCTCCTGTTGTGTGTCCTCGTCTGTATGATAGATCATGACACGGTGCTCTCCTATCTCCGCGGACCTTGTGTTGCCCGTGAAACTGGTGAAGGATAAAGGCGCCAGTGGTGACCGGCCGTGGACAGCGAGGATTAATGTGTAGGCTTCGCGGAGGTGTCTCTCGGTGGGTAAACGAATTTGGCAGACACTGTAGAGATCTTTCTACTCGTATCTTTCGGAACCGATCTTGTAACAGATTTAAGGTCAATATCAATCTGTCATTCTTTGAAACATTGACAGGACTCTCAATGAGGTGTTATAAAAAACGGATGCTTTGACATGATGCGCTCGTGGCGCAAGTATAGGCTACAAAGAAGACCCATGTGTATGCTTCATCAGTATCAAGCCCTTTTGAATAAAGGAATAATACGCCTACTGCATCCTAGAAATGTTATTTCAGTTCTAAAGATATTCACTATCCGATATGACGTGTTGGCTTCTATGTTGAGACATCGTCCAACGTATCCCTTTAAGAGCAAATGGCAACAAGCAGCCCAAACGGTTTATTCATTCATTGCTCATGTAAGAATCATTGTTCAACCCTAAACATGGGTTTATTGTCTCTATTCATTATGGTGCTGAATTTAATCCCAGGGAGGAATCATCGGCAGTAATGCAAAGATAAACCCCGGATTTGGTGACCGCCCGCAAAAAAATTAATAATTAAATGGATACGCGCGGTTTAACCCAATTATCAACTTCACAATACACATTTAGCATTGCCTAATGTCGGACTTGAAAAATGACCTTGCGTATTTTTTGTGTCTAATTTAGCCAACCATAGGCCTGCGACGACCAATTAATGTTTACAAAAAACTATAGCCTACACATAGGCCTCCTGTTTCAAAGAATTCAAAAGACCGATCATACTGGTTCTAGATCTAAACGGCAAATTTTGATAAAGTGAAACAGGAAACGTTGCTACTGCACATAAGAGATAGGCCTACGGGTGTAGCTGATCGTCTGTGTCTGAAACGCAGTCCGTCATGACTGTTTGGCACTCCACTGATGTACTTTGCACACTCAAAAGTATTGCAGCGGAAAAAAACTCGAACAGGGCTGCTAACCGCTCACTTTAAATTTAATTCAGTAGGGGTGGTTTATGGGTATCAAAAGAAATAAAAACCGACCTCTTATGTCCGATCATTGTATTTTTTCCTCATTCAAAGATTTTATATGCAGTTTTTACACACTATAACCCGCCATGTTGAAAGTGGTTTGACATTTGGCAATGCCCGGTATTTTCCGATGCCTTTGCGCACCTAAGTGTGGAAAAACACATGACACACCTACACGAATAAAATAAAAATAGGAAAATGCTGATCGAATATGTTTAACTTAGTCGCATTAGGCAACATGAAAGAGTCTATAGCCTAGTCAAATTTCACCGTTCTGAATGAAAAGCACACACAAAAATTGACCGGTTGATTTGGGAACATTTGAGAAGGTTAAATGAAATGAGATTTTCAACACACGGGTTGGCATTAAAATACGTTTATGTTAGCAAATTAATCTTTGAATTATAAAGCAGCTATCAATAATAAAAAACCTGACAACGTTATCAAAAGTGCCACGAAGCAACGTTTTGACCGCAAGTGACAGCTATAATTACGCACGTAAAACACTTTGAACAACTTGGCTCACGAATGCACTAGTATTTCTGTTTCTGGAGAAACAGCCTCCGAGCACTTCAAGGTTTTAGCCAGGGAAAAAACTCTCTCGGAGAATATTTCATCGACAAAACGACGTCGTTGAATTCAGAGACAAGGTTATTACATAAAGAAGCACAGGACTGACACCTGTCCTACCTTAATGAAGTTTTTTTGAGTGTAATTTGCGAGACGTTTTTCGTTCTGTGGAACCCGAGCGAGAGACGTCTTTCAGCTGCTGCACTCGGCCAAATCCTCGTTCCAATATGGCATCTTTCATCTGCGCATGTCCAAAAATCTTCTGATTATTTTCAAGCCAACTCCTTCATTGACCTTTAGTGCAGTTGCAAAATTTGTTCTAGCCAATTATAAATAGAATGCCAAAGTCCCCACCCCCCCAAAACTCTCTCCTCTCATGGCTGAATAACCATTGTCGCCAGAAAAGCGTCAGTCAAAAAATTACAATTAGGCTACATCATATAATCTCTTGTTCATGCATAGTAGACTATTCAAAAGACATTGTTTTAAATGACACGAGAAATATACATTGGAATGCCTCTGTTCTCAAGAGAAATGATCAATATTATGTGCAACGTTTAAAACTATACTGTCGTCCATATCCTATTTCAGACCGATTTAGTATGTGCACTTACACAGTTTTCCTTGGTACAAAATATGCCTATTGCATGCGTTTCTTCTTGAATTTATATTGTTACCACGTACGTTTAACATTTTCTTCCACTTTTAAATTACCTCGTGAACTCTAACGCCTAATGTTAAATGTTTGCGGGATGAAATGGTTCATTTTCTCTAGGCAACTGGATAGTAGCCCAAACTTTAACTCTTACATATTAAAAACATAATAATGTAAATAAAGTCATACGCTTTACATTACATATGATCCTGATGGTTTCTTGTATTTAGCCCACATTTAATATGCTTTAGGCCTCCCTGTACTTTACATACAAGTAAACACACAAGCGACTGTAACTGATGTGAATTTAACCTTACAATCCGTCTTGATGACGATATTTTCGACAGTCACAGCCGAATAGTTCAACGCATGGTGAGGACTTCATGATTTAAAATGCGATTCGTCAAAGGCCGCATAGGTTCCGTCTGTGGTATAGATGGGCCATAATACCTTGTCCACAGTGGGATTAAGCCCATCTGTTTAATACATTCCTATGATTTTTGTCACTATAACCTCCAGTCCACAGACATGGCTATAATTGAAACCTATTCCAACTTCTCGTTGTAAAGTCAACACTATCCTCTAGTGGTAGAATATGGCGAGAGTGAGAACTGTGGTCAAGAGAGATTTTTTGAACTCTGGACATCAAGACCCCAATGAAGCATGTGTTTATGTAGCGAAACAAATATTAAGGCAGCAAATAATATTGATTCAAAATAATCAATATATCTTTGTGCTTATGTCACTCCTTTTACCGTACCGTTTACAATATCCCAAGTAACTGAATTATTATTTACTTATTAAACATGATTATAATTTCCTATCAGTGTTGAAAAAATGGAAAAAGACAAGTAGGCCTCTTTTTAGGACACTTAAGGCTATCGTAATTCTGATCGTAGTTTGCCTGTCAATGACACATTTTAGTCACCTGGTGGTCCGTTTTTTTTTTGTTTTTTTTTAGAAACATCTTGTTATTGACCCTAACTCAAATGAATCGCCAATTCTATACTTCAGACTCATTCGCATCCCGATAAGGCAGATCTTGCGGTGTGATAGCCCAGTCCAACCCCAGTAAGGCAGGTACTGGCCTTAACCTGGCTGAGAGGTGCGGAACTGCTGGTAACAGATGGCAAGGCGCGCGGTATTAATCTGCCAAAGAAGAAGCTTTACCAAGCGCGTGGGAGATGGGATTATCTCCCACGTGCGACCTATACTGTAGCCTTCTGTGTGCAACTCAGAGGAACGGAGGCATTTTGATATCTGCAGTGAAATCAAAACAATATATGTTGAACCAAAGCATGTTTTCCATGGGGCAGTATGATCTTTTAGATCGGTTTGGCAATAAAGCAACGGAACCAAAACCAAGATCAGTACTTCTCCAATGGTTTACCTAAATAAACTGTGTGAAATATTTTAGTTTACGCAATTCGCATAGCCTAATTATTTCTCACATACAAATGATCCTACAACAAGCATTTAGCATTCATCTGAGTTTAGGCCTATGAGTCTTTCAACGTGGCTACAACAACCGAAAACGGAAAATATAACTGTCTTAATTATTGATACAGAGTAATTCGATTAGTTGCATTTTCCCCCATGACTTTAGCACCTGCCCCCTGCTGTGGGGACACGAGCGCACATGATCAGCCACAAACAAAAGGAACAAAGACCGTTGTCTTCACACCGATCGAAAGAATTCATCAGCAGGAGGTGACGTCAGAATCCCGCATACAGTCCTTGTTTTGAACATGGATGTTAGGCTGACAACAGAACGCTGTTTTAGACCTCCGTCTTGGATAGAGCATAATCAACTAATTGCAATTTAAAAAGGGGCATCGTGTATTGTTATCAGTTTGATACATGCCAATTCTCGAAGGACACGAATGCAAAAGAGAAAGCGCTCGGCACCTTTAGTCAGGGATTGTTTTTAAATTATCTCCAATATGGACATGTACGGGTACGACGGTATATTTTTGGTGAAGCGACTGTTTAACAGTGGCTTGTTTGAAATGTCGAACATGTCTGACATTACAAAGGCAAATCCCCACGGATGCGACAACGGAGCTCTCACCAACAGATTCGGCGTACTGATCCAGGGACTGCTCGCTATAGTGGCTTTCAGCACTTTAATGCGTAAGTATGCGATTCCACAATATGTCGCTACGAAACCAATGTTCAATTTACATTCACAGAGTGCTTGAATGTAGATAATTAATTTACCTTACCTTTACAGATTTAAACTACCGTGTTACACGTACATTAGAAACTATGTAAACATTTTTAAAGGGGACCCCAATCCCACGTGGCTACATTTTTCTTTCTTTTTTTCTTTTTTTGCAATCACTGCCTAAGTTAGGAAATGAAAGCATGTCATCAGTTGCAGTTAGTTAATTATGAATTAGAAGGACAACCGCTGTCTTAAATTGCAGCCAGTCATGCTTAGATCTATGTGACAATCATGCCACACGTATTTAACTTAAGTGTTGACATAGATTTAGCCACTGGTTTGTCCATCTGTCAGGAAACTGCAGGGATCAGAAATATTCTCTACTGTCTCATCATAGTTTTTGTTCTCCTTTTCCAACCCCTGAAGTGTGTCGTTTCATCCTGCGTGTTCAGTGTCTGGGTTCAATATACATCACCCTGTCATCTGCAATAAGAGCATTTTCAAAATGATGGCAGGAAAACTGCAAAGAATGTCAAATGAGCAGTTCTGAAAGTGTTTTAAATAGGGGAGTTGAATCCAGTGTAAAGGGTTAGTTTTGTTAAAGAGGATATAGCAAGATGAAGCAGTAATAAGGTTTTCTGCCACCAGTTCTACCAGTTCAAATCTACCAGTTCTATCTATCTGCCACCAGTTTTATCTACCTGAAGTAGATATAAGTGTTAAAAAGCACAAACCTCAACACGATATCAGACTCTAAAGGTGAGTGCAGAGAACTATTGATCCAGCAACCTCCAAACTGTTACTTATTTGCAAAACGCTCAATAATTAACCAACAGTTTGCGTCCATAGTGCCTGTGAGTGTCTCCCCCCTTGTCTATGTCACGTTCTGTTACAGACCATATCTTAAAATATGCCTCAGGGAAACCACAGTTCAATCAGTCCAGAATGGTGCTGCTATACAGAGACACCATACTGGGTACACCAAGACCTTTCCCACCATCTCCTTGCCAAAGGGCAGCCATGTTTATCAATCTCTTCCTCCTCGCTATTTATTGGGACTTCCTCTCATTGAATGACCAGTCACCCCGCCCACCCAGTCAGCCCAAGCTTCTGCAGTGTAAATCATTCAAAAATGTAATTGTGGAAAATACAGCTTGGTTTACCTCCCATTGAAAACAGTGACCAAGGAGCCTTCCTAACCGAGTCAGTATGGCACATCTTCCTGTCAGTGGTGTTCTCACATGCGCCGTCCCAACCTCACATGTCAAGAGCGTTCAGCTGTATAACAATATATCTTATCAGCATCTGAGCCCAGAGCTGGACCCTTAGCTACAGGAATAAGTACCACTTTGGTCCACCATTGAAGTGCTCCTCTATGCTTTCTATTGATGACTTCTCTCTGTCCTGGAGCCAAAATGTTACGATGCCCAGTCACCCCATAGGCTACGCTCATGCTTTCCTAACACTAAAAGTATTTTTCCGAACTGGGATCTCTCTGTGTGTCTTTCAGTGAAGAGGTTCCGGGAGCCTTTAGGGATCAGAAGACCTTGGAGGATCTGGTGAGAGATGTTTCTGTTCTCTCATGTAACTTCGATTACATCATTGTGCTTTAAGATCACACAATGTCCGCTCCCCTTCAACTTGTGGTGTAAACACTTGGTATCTGTACTCTTTGCTCCCACTCACTCATGGTGTAGGTTCTTTGATACATCCAAGCAGGCTATCGGCGCTCTGTTCATCCACTTTGCCAACGTTTTCCTCTCCACCCTCACCGAGGAGGATTCCTGCTCCTTGTAAGTACCTGATTGGATGATCGCGTCAGTCTCTTAATGGCTCAGCCAATTATAATACCCTTACGCCCTGTGCTGAATGTGCTGTGGTGTGCGATTGGTCTCATCAGGTATCTGATGAACTTCCTCCTGGATGCCACCCTGGGCATGCTGGTGATCTGGGCGGGGGTGAAGGTGGTGTCGAAGGTGGTGGAGCACAAGCAGTATACTCTGCTCATCTTTGGAGAATACGGTGAGCAGGAAGCATCTGCTGTGTCGAGGCTGTGACAGATTGTCGGGGGTCGGCCAGGGGACAGAAGGGCTGGGAGGCACCTGGGGCTGGGAGGCACCTGGGGCTGGGAGGCCCCTGGGGCTGGGAGGCCCCTGGGGCTGGGAGGCCCCTGGGGCTGGGAGGCCCCTGGGGCTGGGAGCCACCTGGGGCTGGGAGCCACCTGGGGCTGGGAGCCACCTGGGGCTGGGAGGCCCCTGGGGCTGGGAGCCACCTGGGGCTGGGAGGCCCCTGGAGCTGGGAGCCACCTGTGGCTGCCTGCGCTGCTCTGCTAGCAGGGACGGTAGGGAGATCTTGCCAGGTTCTTTAACATTGGAACTCGCTAAACATAGCAGGCTGTACTGTATTTCACCACTGGGGGTTGCTGTTGTTTAATGAGATACAGAAAAGGGAGGGATAGACAGAGGACATCCAGCTGCTAAAAGAAGCAGGGGGGGGGTGTTGGCCTCAGAGGGGTCGGAGCAAGTCACTCCACTAGTTCAGTGGTTCCACAGTTGCTGGTTTTATGTGAAGCATATAACAGACACAACATTGAGATGACGATCATCTGCTGAAATACTTTTTTGCCTTGTGGTCAATTTATGATCTACACAGAGGCCAAATAGGTAATGATTTTTCCATAAATTATTATTATTATTTTTTTCAATTGATTATTTTAATTTGAAATACAGTTGTGCGTTAGCCACTGGTCATGTGTGAAATTTAGTTTGACAAAGCTACACTTGTGGTCACCATTTCCCCAAATGTCTACTCTCTCTCTCTCTCTCTCTCTCTCTCTCTCTCTCTCTCTCTCTCTCTCTCTCTCTGTCCTTGTTCTCCTGCTCTCTTTCCTCTATCCTGTTCTCAGGAGGAGCGTGTTAATGACAGACTCCTGTCCCTTTATGTGTGTGCTGTGATGACAGAGAAATGCAACAGTACACCTGAGACAGGTTTAGACGAGCACACTGAGCTTCTGTGTTTTGACGCTCATGTCACCCATCCGGACTGGCTGCATTTGACTCCCTAACCACAGCTATACACGGTCTGGTCATCGTGTGTGTGTGTGTGTGTGAGACCTCAGCCATGCCCTGTGTGACCTTTTGTGTTGTGTACCCAGGTGATCCGCCCCAGGCGGCAGCGTGGCTCGGCCAGTGTGGTGTCTACCTGCTCATCATGGTGCTGGAGAAGAGCGTGGTCAGTGTGGTGCTCCTCATCCCTGGTTGGACTAAGGTGACACACTACCCCCCACCCTGCCCCCTATCCTGTCCCATATCCTGCTCCCTATCCTGCCTGCCACCCTGCCCCCCACCGTGTCTCCTATCCTGCCTGCCATCCTGCCCCCTATCCTGCACCCCACCCTGCCCCCCACCTTGTCCCCTATCCTACCTGCCATCCTGCCCCCTATCCTGCCCCACACCCTGCCCCCCACCCTGCTCCCTATCCTGCCCCCGATTGACTCTAACCCTGAGAGGATCCACTGCTTCTAAATATAGCCTACCTATAATGCTGTGTGCTCAGGACAGAGGAAGTCTCTCTTCTTTCACCCTTATTTCTCTGCCTCTGCTAATCATTTGAAAGTATTTTCTCCTGTGAGAGTTGAAAGTCAGCAAAAAGCAGAGGCCCAACCCGGAGGAGAGGGGATGAAAAGGTTTCTGGAGAACAAAGAGTGTTGTCTTTGATTCCAGCGGGAGCGTTCAGCAGAGTTAATGTAACGCAGCCTCTGAGCGAGCGAGCTAGCAAGCCCTGGTTGTTTGTTCATGTCTTAGGGACGGGATCTTGTTTGTTTACTTGGACCTGCAGCAGTAGTTACTTCTGGGATGATCGTTTGCTCCAGTCCTCTTCAGTCCTGCATTCCTCAGATATGAGAGGATTGTTGGGCCCTCAGCTCCCTTCTTCTCCCTTTAGTCAGAGCTCTGTTTTCCCTGACAGCCTTTTGTGGATTTCTTTGATTTATTACTTTTTTTTGGAGCAGGGGGGAGGGTATTATTTCTCCTGGAGAGAGGGTGTTTGTGTACAAACAAACTGCTAATAACATAGCGTTTCATTTGCATGGGACAAACATTGGACTTTCCCCTGTGTGTGTATGGTGTGTGTGTATGGTGTGTGTGTGTGGTGTGTGTGTGTGTGTGTGTGTGTGTGTGTGTGTGTGTGCGCACGCGCTTCCTCAGCTGCAGGAGGTGTTGCTGGACTACATCCCCAGCCCTCAGCTGGAACTGCTGCTGGTCATGCTCATCGTACCCTTCATCGTTAACGTGAGTGTTACGCTGCCTCACGCTACGATCACATACTGCTCTCACACACCACTCTCTCACACACCACTCTCTCACACACCGCTCACACACACCGCTCACACACACCGCTCACACACACCGCTCACACACACCGCTCTCTCACACACCGCTCTCTCACACACCGCTCTCTCACACACCGCTCTCTCACACACCGCTCTCTCACACACCGCTCACACACACACCGCTCTCTCACACACCACTCTCTCACACACCGCTCTGTCACACACACCGCTCTTACACACACCGCTCTCTCACACACACCGCTCACACACACCGCTCTTGCAGTTTTATTTTAGACAATTTTAGTAATTAATCAGACGCTCTCATCTAAAAGGAAAAATAAATAATGCAATAAGACAGTACAGAAGAAGATCAGAAATATGCTTTGTTTTACAGAATGTTGGTGTGTCTCTTTGTATAATAGCCTGAAGTGTTCTAGTGTTCAGTCTGGAGGGTCTTCACATGGCTCTGTGTGTGATTGCCTTGCTCTGTGGCTCCCCCTGCAGTCCATTATGTTCTGGGTAGTGGACAGTCTTATGATGAGGAAGTACAAGAGTCTGAAGAGCCTGGATGACAACTGTGGATGCCCTGAGAAGGCTGGCGGGTCGCCGTGGGTTACCGACGAGGAATCAAGGGTAAGAACCAACACTGACCTCATCGACCAGGTAGTATGGGCCTGGAGCCAAGTACTCTGAAGGAGCTTTAGGGATTTGTAGTTCAGTTATTGCCTTTTTGCAGCGTGTGAATCATAAGAGACTACAGATTGGTCCAGCTGTTGTACGTGCCGCTGCATCGCTGTGAGGGGGATTGCATTGGATGATCCAAACATAGAAATCCCTGGGGCTCCACTGTTTCTTTCCCACCAACTTCCCCAGAACTCTGCTGGTCCTTGAGGGATACAGATAAAAGGCTCCCTCGTCATGTTGATTCAAACAAAAGAATGAGGATGAGTGTGTGTGTGTGTGTGTGTGTGTGTGAGCACTGTGATGCTGCTGGGTCTTCCACAGTGATTTGGTCCATCTGCACCTGTTGTTTCAGGGTGCCCACCCTCCTTAACTTTGGTCTCTCCTCTATATCTCTCTCATCCATGGTATTTTTTCGTTCTGGTCCAGTTTCACACCCCTTGTGTATAAAATCAGGCCATGTATCGTGAGTCACTCCAGAAAGTAGTGGAAAAATCCTTCTCGGCTATTCGGGTTGTCATGACAAATGTGAAACTATCTTGCAAGATTTGTTTTTGTGGTGTAGAGTCCTGGTTTGATGTTTGGGTGCAGTGCATGCTGAAGAGGGACCTGCAATCTGTTAGTGTGGGATCTGTCAAACGTTTCAGACTGTCTCTGTGTTGGGTGGAATATGTGCGTTGTTGTGGGCCTGACAGGGTGTGTGTGTATGAGGCCAGGCCCTGGGAGGACACTCAGCCTGTGGAACAGAACTCTCCTTGTGATGTGTACAATCAGAGAACTGACCCCTTCCACAGACACCAGTCATTGTGTTCCATTAGTCTATACTTTCTAATACGCACATGCACTCAGACACACAATATCTAGCCTGACCTTTCACTCTTGTGGAGTCGGTGTCTGACAAGCTGGTCTATGTCTTTTGTGATCGAGGCTATTCCCTCTCTCTGTCTGTGTCTCTCTTTCCCCATGGTTCTCTGCCAAATGCTCACAAATCTTCCCTTTATAATGTGAATAATAGTGACATTTGGCGTTGGTTTCCGAGCACTGAAGTTATGGAAAGCAGAGCAGAGTGGAGGAGGAAAGAGAAGCCAAAGAGGGAGCCATTGATGAGGACAGCGTTGGGGAAGAGGGTGTAACATACATTGTGGTCAGATTTGGGCCTCATATGGCCCTAGGTCAGCCTGAGTGAGTCATAGAAAGTGTGCGCCAGTAGATATGTGAAGGTACAGCAGAACTGAGCTCTCCTGCTAGCAAACCCAGGATCTCTTCATCATCTCACCCAGACGGTCTCCAGTCCTATCTCGTGTCCACATACAGGGCTTTTATGATGCCATAAACACGATGGTGTTATGGAATTCTTCATGTGGAACTGGGCAGTCTGGAGAATATTCCACATGGGGAATGTAGTTTTACAGCTTTGGAGTGGGGAATTGAAGTATTCAGACACTTGCCTTGGCTAAAAACGGATGTGCGTCTGTCTGCGCTCACGGACCGTCTGCAATTGTAGCGTGTTGGTGTGTGTGTGTGTGTGTGTTTACATCCACTGAACTGTGTTGTCTCTCCTATGCAGGTCCTGCTGACGGTAGAGACAGACACTGAAGACCCATCTGAGGAGGAGGAGGAGGAGGCAGGTCTAAGACAAGACTCCGCCTTAACCCCCCAGGGAGGGTCTATGGTACCAGGCTGGGTGGAGGTGTAGCCCCCTGCTCCCCCTCCTCCACGCACACAAGCAGAACCAAGCACAGCAACATTGTTTGTTGCCATGTGGCCATTTAGGGGTGAATCCTTCTCACTCAGGTATCTGCATGGACAGACCAGTGTGAATTCAGTCCATGTTCTTGTCCAGGTCTAACCATGCATCATGCTATCTTAAACATGCAATGTGACATGCTGTTTTAACCTTGCAAACATCATTGCCTAGTTTGCACTATGCCTGTTGATCTGAACCTAGATCAGAGCGGCTGTAAGGTGTGTGTGTGTGTGCATGCGTGTGTGTGTGTGTGTGTGTGTGTGGGGAGATAAGTAGAGAGCTCAGTCTGAATGAGGAAGCATGACTGAGCTGATGAAAGGAGGGCAGGAGGACAGCTGTCCACTTACAGTAGACCAGGGGATTTTGGAAGTAAAGATGATTTCTGAAGAGCACCCAAACATATCCTCTTCCAAAGACCACAAGATGAATGTTGTTAGATGAACACTGTGGCAATTTCTTTTTTCTTTCTTTTTATGATGATGAATCTGTCTTTAAACCCAACCTTCTTTCTTTTAAATGGTCTGTAATTTCACTGGAACATGGGTGGCCTAGGGCTCTGTCCACTGTCAACATCTAGCCTCTCTCTCAGCACAGACAAATCAACTTGCAGAATAGGTGTCAGCCATACGTTTCTTCATGTTCCTTGATGTCAGTCAACATGGAGAGACGTTTGTAAGGAAACACACTTGTAACTGTGGTCCTGGATGGGATATATGTGCTGGTGGGGAGATAAGGGACCTTCTGACTTCATGTTCCTCAATCTAGAATGATCTGGGATTTGTTCAGCTATTTGATGGAGGAGATGTTTTTGTGATGCATAATGGAGTGTGGATCTACATATGTATTGAAACCTGAGAGATCTGAATTATTTATTTGTTTTGTGTGTGTTATTCACACTTTAATGTACAGACTTCATCATTCCAAGTGTGATCAGTCGTGAAATATGGATGGAATTGATACCACATAATGATCTCATGTGTATTTGCCAGCACAGTAGTCACTCAATGAGAGACAGACCGTTCAGTATAACTCTGAAAAACCCAAAGTGTTTATTTTTGTATCCTATAGATTAACGCACAACCATTTTTGCAAATATAAAACAGTTTGTGCTTCAATCTTAATACCATTACCTTTGTTATGTAGTTGTTAAGTGTCGGCCTATTCATTTCTGTTAGGCATTCTTTTTCCGTTTAGACTCATTCATGTGAGAACCAGTACCACTAAACAATGTTTACAGTTGGTGACTTCTAGCTAATCTTTTTTTTTTTTTTTTTACATTTTGTATCATTCCAGTTTATTACGTTTATACAAACAGAATCATGAGTTACGAATGAAATATGAGAACTTTCTTGCGATACTGTGTGTTATAGCTGCCATCTATGGACCCTTTTGTTCTAACAACATTGATATGTTTGTCGTCTCTGTATACTCCAAATAAAGTTGTTGATCCTTAAGCGAGGGTGGAGAGGTGAATTCCTGTGGTGGCCTGGCTTGTCAGTGAGCTGACAGACACCTGAGCAGGGAGCCCAGAAGCACACCTGTGGAGGCGGGACCAGAGGCCCTGTGACCCCCAGCTGATGACAGGGGAGGCGGGGAAAGGGCGGGGGGAGGCCTGGAACAGGGCAGTTACTGGTGGTTGGATGGAGGAGGGGGGTAGTTACAGGGGTGGGACAGGGTTTGACCAGGTGTGATCCTGGACAGTGACTCCACTTTCATGATCTCCAACATGGTTTACATGTTTGTTTTACGAGAGAGCACAGACAGCCTGTTACAGATTATTAGGAAATTGGGGTATTCAATTAAGGCCTTTTCTGACATGACACTCTTAGAAAAAACTCCATTTAGCTGCATTTGACAACACGGTTTGTCTCTGCATCATAGGCAGATGTTGCCTGCTTGATTATATTTACAAAATACAAGTTATTCATAAGTACAGAATGAGTATAAAAGGATACACATCAAAGTCCTTATAACATAGATTAGAAATAGTACAAAAATATATTCAACAGTACTGAAGATGATGGAGATTTGTTGAAGGTGCTTGTGAGAAGCCAGCAGTTGGCTTGGTAGAACGGTGGTGGTGCATGAGACCAGGAGATGTTTGGAGAAAAGAGGGAGGAGATTTAAAGACCATAGAGTGATGAGGCTGTGACTGAGAAGGAGGGAGTCAATGCAGAGCTGTAGTCTGTGTTTGTGGGACAGATCCGTATCTGGGACCCAAAGCTGCTGACACTTCAGGCTCCATTGTCCCCGTGGGGCCAGTCCCCAGTGTCAAACAGATGGGACACCACATAGCTCTCGTACTTGCCGTCGATGAGCTTGGCGGCGTTGTTCCTGGCGAACCAGCAGTCCACGCTCTGCGTCCCACTGTAGATGCGCCTGGTCTTTTGGACCACGGGCACCGAGCGACCTTTGACCTTCAGGAAAGTTGACACTTTGTTTCCATGCGATGTGGCATCGACGGGAAGCTCCGCCAGGGTCACATCCTCAAATAGGAACTGACCTGGAAGCAAATCCAAACCGGGTCAGAGTTACAGTATGCATAACCACAAAAACTCATGCATGGCCTCCAGCACCTCCCCAAGCATCCTACTGATGATGTGTGACACCTACCCAGCAGTCCATGGCAGCTTTGAGACAAGCCCTTGCTCTGGGAGATGTAGAAGCCCAGATGGTCTCTCTGATATGGTGCTGGGTTCTTATACTGGTGCACCAGAATGACAAAACTGATGGTTCCTCCTATGGTGACCGTCACGTTGGCTTTCCCCACGATGGCCACCTCCAGCCCGCCGCTCTCCACCGACACGGTGGTGTCGCAGGGAAGGATCATGCGGTCCCGCCCGTCCAGGATGACCTTCTTTGGGGTGATCTCTATGTAGGCGTGGCTGGGCTGCTTCACCACGATGGTGATGGTGCTGAAGTAGGTGCGTTGCTGCTTGTGACTGCCCGCTGGAGCTGGTGCACCGATCAGCGCTCCGTTCACAGTCACACCTAGATGCAAGGACATCATGGGTCATCCCAATGGATCTTAGATCCTTACAGTGGTGTACTCTCAATGATGTTGTTTGATCTATGAATGAGTCTGAGGGGGGAGAGAGGAGCAGAGCAGAGTAGAGTAGACCAAAGTAGATCAGAGCAGAGCAGGGTAGAGCAGAGCAGAGTAGGATAGAGTAGAGTAGATCAGATCAGAGCAGGATACAGTAGATCAGAGCAGAGCAGGGTAGAGCAGAGTAGGATATAGTAGAGCAGAGCAGGATACAGTAGATCAGAGCAGAGCAGGGTAGAGCAGAGCAGGATATAATAGAGCAGAGTAGAGCAAACTGGTACCAGAGTGCCTGTGGTCAGATACAAGGCGGAGGATGTGTCCTGGTTCTCCGTTGATGTTGAAGCACACTGCCAGTTTACTGAGGGGGAACTCCACCACAAAGTGGGGGTCACCATCCGCTGTGGAAGAGAGGTGGGAAGAGAGCTCAGACAAAGAGGTGTGGAAAGCCAGCAGTCCTGCTGGATGACTGAGCACCAGCCCCGGCCCCAGCCCCAGCCCCAGCCCCAGCCCCGGCCCCAGCCCAAGCCCCTACAGACAATGTAAGTGCTTGTAAGAATGAGCAATGCAGTCAGGAAGAGAATTCCATGAGGGGAACAATACTTGTTCTAGCATCTTCGTGTGAGAGAGCTACTGTGTGCAATCGCCTTTGCATCTGTGCTGTAATCCTGTCTAGAACATGTAACATTTCTGTCTTCCATCTGATAGCAGAGCTAAAACTACTGCAAGTAGAGAAGCCAGCAGGAGAGGGGAGGATGGAGAGAGAACTGAAGAGGAGAGTGCAAATGAGTGAAGATGAGAGAGGCATGGTAATGATGGGGTCATCAACCCTCCCTGTCTCTCATGGCATCTCACATGGCTCCTTTTACTGGAACACACACACACACACACACACTCTTTCCTCTCAGTCTTACATATTCCCCCCTCTCCAGGCCCTAACTGTATGTGTTTGTGTGCGTGTAATTGCCCCCAGTCCCAGTGCTGGTATTTCAATTAGACCCTGCACACTCTTCTTTTTAGGCTAGGTTCAGAGGCATCTCGTACTGTGATCATTACTGTCTGACGAGTGGCTAAATTACAGGGCCACAGAGGGAGGGAGAAGGGGAGAGAGAGAGAAAGAGAAAGAAAGCGAGCGAGAAGAGACTGTCTACGTCTACAGTACACATTCTCTCTCAGATCAATTACCGGATGTTCTGGAGAGTGTAACGGATTTTTTGACTGGCTTCTTCTGGACTTGACCTGCAGACACAAGACAATAAATGACATTGTACCTTCATTCTACCGTCATCCAATAACAACCGAAGGTCAGATAACGCCACAAGCCTCACCTGTCGTCTTGGCAACACCAGAAGTCTCTCGGCTTGGTTCTTTCTCATTCCTATGGAGGCTCTGGGGAGTGTCTAATTCTGAGTCCTCTGACAGCTCATTGGTCGAGGAGGTCTTGTCAGCCTTTGGGGCGGGGCTGGGGGTGGGGGTGGGGTCAGGGCCAGCCATGGTGCCATCATGGAGGACTTGAGGTTTCTCCACCACCAGGCTGGTGAGGGGAGTCAGGAAGTGGTACGCCAGCGACAGGTTAGTGGCCTGCTGGGTGTGGCCCTCCCTCTCTGTGCTGGTCTGACTCCTCAGTCGGCCCCGCAGCCCCTCCTTCACGCTCAGGAAACCCCACACTCGCCCCACAAAGTCCTCCGTCAGTGACTCCACGCTGTCGGTCAGCCCTGCCTCTGCCGCCCCCAACCCCGCCTTCACCCCCACCTCCGCCGCTGTCTTCACGTGCCTCTCTGTCTCCACCTCCCGTTGCCGTAGCGGCACGTCGGTCTCCAGGATGATGCTCTTGTCGCTGCTGCTGGCTGTGACCTGAACGTGGAGGGAGTCTGCACTCTGATTGGTCAGTTTGCCGGCGATGACGATTTCAGAGCCGTTGAAGTAGTTGCTGAAGAGGTGTTGTGTGACGTACTGCACCGAGTCCTCGGGGTAGTTGATCCTGATGTCGGACAGCAGAGGGGTGCCTATCTCATCATAGAACCTGCAGGGAGAGGAGACAGAGAGAGAGAGAGACAGTGTGAGGGAGAGAGAGAGAGGCAGTGTGAGGAAGAGAGAGAGGCAGTGTGATAAGGCAGTGTGAGTGAGAGAGAGAGAGAGGCAGTGTGATGGAGAGAGAGGCAGAGTGAAGAGGCAGTGTGAGGGAGAGAGAGAGAGAGAGAGGCAGTGTGATAAGGCAGTGTGAGTGAGAGAGAGAGGCAGTGTGATGGACAGAGAGGCAGTGTGACGAGGCAGTGTGAGGGAGAGAAAAAGAGAGGGGCAGTGTAAGGGAGAAAGAGAGAGGCAGTGTGATGGAGAGAGAGGCAGTGTGATGGAGAGAGAGGCAGTGTGAGGGAGAGAGAGAGAGAGAGAGGCAGTGTGAGGGAGAGAGAGAGAGAGAGAGAGGCAGTGTGAGGGAGAGAGAGGCAGTGTGAAGAGGCAGTGTGAGTGAGAAAGAGATTCAACTAAAGGCCCATTAAAACATCCTTAATTTCCATTCTATCCACTCTGAACACATTTACAAAACTCTTCACAGCATTATGCGTTTCTGCTTGGATACCCTCAAGAGTGGATAGTCTCAAAAAACCAACAACCAGGCCTGCATACGAGAGGGTTGTTGAGTGTGTGAGGGAGCAGTGTGTGTTTACTTGATGCTGGGACCTTAAGCCAGCCTTAGACCAGAGCAAACCCCCTCACGTCTGCAACCCAGTACTCAGGCCAGAGCAGCCTGTGCTATTATCTCCAGAGTCCGTCTATTAACCCTGAGACACACTCAGACAGACGTTTCCCAACAACACACACATTCCTCCAGGACTAAACAAACAGCTAAGTATGTGTGTGTGAGGGATAACCGAGGAAGTTAGGTTTTAGAGTCAAAAGATCTTTGTCTACCCGTGTATGTGCACGTGTTTTGTGTGTGTGGTGAGAGAGAGAGAAAGCCGTTTAAGCTGCTAGTTGTCAGAGGACCATGATTAAAAAGGTATTTTGTCAGCGCCGTGGCATCTGCCCCCTTTAGCCAGCCTAGCATGATGAGTGACGAGGAGAGGAAGAGGAGGGCGAAAGAGGGATTAGCGAAAGGTCATTTAACGTAAAGAGCGCAGGACAGAAAGGAGCCGTGCTCGGAACAGATTCACTTCTATCCAAGAGACGGACGGAGTGAGACGGCGATCAAAGTGCAGGAGAGTCACACAGGACAGCCCCAGGAACGCACACAAACGAACCCTTTCAGCATGGCGCTGGCGTCAGCGTCCTCGTGAATGCGTCTGGTCATGCCGCAGTTCTCCAGAGCCATGCGCTCTAGCAGACGGTAGTCCACGTCGTTCCCCAGGCCGATAGTGAAGATGCAGAAGCCCTCCCCCACGGCGGCGCGCGTGTTCCCCAGGATGAGGGGGGACTCCTGCACGCCCACCGTGGGACGGCCGTCCGTTAGGAAGATGATGAGCGACACGCTGCTCTGACCGGCCTCTGACGAGGACAGGTAATCGCTTAGCAACGAGGAGCCCGTCTGCATGGCGCCGTTGATATCCGTGCCTTTTGAAGAAGGAGAAAAGCATGATGGGAAGAACGCCGGCGCTGCAAACCTGTTTACTACGTCACTTGATTTTTGCTCACGAGGAATACAGAACACATGATTGTATATCGACAATTAGACATCAAGATCCCTTCTTGAAAAATAGTGAATAATCATTGCAGGTATATTGGATGCAGGAGTCAGACTGGGCGAGAGAGCATGTGTCAGAAAAGGCCCTCACCTCCAGTAGGTGTGAGCATGTAAATGAACTTCTTGGCGTCTCGGACGTTAATGGGCGTGACAGGAACAAGGGATTTGGGCTTCCACACCTTGATGCGGTTGGAAAAGCTAACAAAGTTAAAATGGTCTCCTGGTCGCAGGTCCTTCAGGATGGTGAACAGGGCCTCTTTGGTCTGAGAGAGAGAGAGGAGGGGGAAAGAGAGAGAGATGCTCACTTCATCAAATACCCTTTTCATTGTCCGAAGGGGTCAACAGTCTGCCTGTAGACACTATTCTCAAACTGATCCCCAGCAGGGAGAGACACTGAGGAATCCATACAAGCACACATGAACTAGCACACAAGCAGTACACATACACACAAGGGACAGACGTGGAGGTATCTGAATTCCCACTGAGCTACACAGGCTCATATCCAATCAAAAAAGAAGTATATGAGAAGTTCCATGTGGGTGTGATGGAGAGGATGGGGAGGGGCCAGTAGACGACAGCTGATAGGCTGCGGGGTGAGGAGAGTCAGACTGAGCCCTCCATTGTAGAGGGACATCAAAGCGCTTGTGTTGTTCTCTGCAATGAGGTTCAGTGGGCCAAGGCGTGGGATGGTGGAGTGGTGGGGGAGGGGGGG
>BROE01000027.1:889369-928177 GCA_036571765.1 Plecoglossus altivelis
ATCAGGAACTCGTGTTTAATTCTCCCATGTGGGAGGATGCCTCGAGATGGCGTCACCAAGTCTATCAAGACTTTGCATCGACAGAAGACTGAAACTTGGAGTCAACCTGACTGCGAAATTTCACGCCAACTTCGTTGGCAATCTGGGAGGAACCACCTTTTTTTAGGACTGCATGTCTGGGCCATCCGCTAATTGGCTGTAAGCTCTAGAGCATTGGTTGTGAACAACCGTGAATTCGAAAATGTTTGTGGAACGCCGATGGCTTTACTCTGTCTCATCTTAGCTGCCCGATTGCCATGGAGGCGCTGTTGTCGATGACAAACACCACGTTCTTAGGGACCGCCGGCAGGTCTTTGGGGGCAAAATAGTGGACAAAATGGCCGTTGAGAACCTACAGACAGACAAAGAAAGAGGACAGACAGGGATGTGACTTCCACCTTGGAGCAAAAGTGAAAAGACACATGCAGCTGCCTCAAAGCCTACACTTCCAGGATCCAGAGGTTGTGGTGGGTATTCATGGTTCAGAATCCATGATAGAGCAGAAAAACATGCTCCGCCCACACAGGGTTGAGGGGGCGGGAACATACGAGGGCAGGTTGGCCTGCTGTGTAGCCCAGGAGGGGCGGCTCTCTCAGGTCTGGGAAATCAATTGTGTGTGGTTGGGTGTGTGCAAAGACACATGCATCTGTTGGTTTGAACCCTAATTCAAAGCATGATATTTCCTTCATAGCTGTGAAACAGAGATCTACATGGCCTGACATGTTTTATCTATTGTGTGTAGACAGGCTTTTTCCACGGTGCAATATAAATTATTCGCACATACAGGATAGTGTGTGAGTGTTTGCAAGGTTCCAAGAGAGAGAGAGAGAGTAAGAGATGGGAGAGAGTGTGAAATCCAGACAGCTGACCTGTATGTCTCCTATCCCCATCTCCCGCTCCACTTCGTAGCGCACTACAAAGTCTCCCAGAATGCCACTGGTGGTGATCTGAGCCTGCTGTACAATGTTTGGGTTGAAGGTGATCTTGCAGACGTTCTTGTTCTGTTTGATCACCGTGGTAATAGGTGGTGTGGCATTTCCTGGTGGACGGGAGAAGGACAGTGTGAGAACAAATAGGAGATGTGTATTTGTTGCTGCAAAAACTGGATCAACACTCCCCAGAGACGATCCCAACCAAAGGAACTAAACAGAGACAGAGACAGACAGAGACGTGGGGAGAGACGGACAGACAGACCTGAGTTGACCTGAGTCTTAGCATTAGCTCCAGCCCCCTTGGTCGCCACCACATTGGCCTTGCCGTTGCGTAAGGGCAGCACCTCCAGGTGTGTGATGGCAGAGTGCTCCACCACCGTGATGTCTACACCCAGCCGGCTGACCAGCTGCAGGGGCCTCAGGCTGGTCACGTGCTCGTACCGGCCCAGCCTCCGCTGGAGCAGCTCCTCATAGGTCAGCAGGAAGACCGCCCGGTTCCGCCCCGGGATGCTGGCCGCCATCCGGAACAGCTCCATCTCTGCCTCTGAACTGTGTGTGAGGGAGAGAGAAGAGCGAAAAGAAGGAGGGGGGGGGGGTAGAAAAGAGGGGGGTGGAGTAGAGGGGAGGGGGGTGGAGTAGAGGAGAGGGAGGGTGGAGTAGAGAGGGGGGTGGTGATAGGATGAGAAAACGGAAACAGGGAAGGATAAGGAGGGGAAAGTAAGAGTCAGAGTGAGGAAGGAGGAAAGCAGGGAAGATACGAAAGGGAAGAAAATGAAGGACAAGGCACGAGAGGAGAGGTGGAGTACTGGAAGATGCAATCCAACAGCTGACATCATCAGTGTGGAAGTGCTGTGGCTGCCAGGAGAGCTCCTCCTGAGCTTCAGCCCAGAAGCTCTGCAGTAAAAACTCCAGACCAGAGGAGAAACAGCATTCTCTTCATTCCTTCCCAATCCATATCTCGATCTAATATCACTTCTATCCAGCCCTTCCTGCCTTGGTATATATCAGGAAACTGAATTCAGCGCAAGAAGAAACTCCCTTTAGATCTGGCAAGTCGACACGTGATCTCATTCCTTTGTGTCATTTCTTCCGTTTCTTATTTATGTGACAGACTTGTCCCTGGAGAGATGACATTATTCCAGGCTCCCCTCAAATGTGGTCAGAAGCACAAGGCTCAGTGGCCAGGGTTGTGTGAAGAGATTTTTAGGAGCCACTTAACCTGTTCCTGTTGCCAGAAAGTGTGTGGAACTCAGTACCATGACCCTAGAACCATCAGACTGCACAGCATGAAGAGAAAAATGAAACATTCAACTTACAACAATCACACACACATGCAGACACACACACACACACACACATGCAGACACACACATGCATGTAGACATACACACACGCACACGCACACACACACACACACACACACACATGCAGACACACACATGCATGTAGACACACACATACGCACACACGCACACACACACACATGCAGACACACACACACACACACATGCAGACACACACACACATGCAGACACACGCACACACACACATGCAGACACACACACACATGCAGACACACACACACATGCAGACACACACACACACACATGCAGACACACACATGCAGACACACACATGCATGTAGACATACACACACGCACACACACACATGCAGACACACACACATGCAGACACACACACATGCAGACACACACACACACACATGCACACACACACACACACACACACATGCAGACACACACACACTTACCTCTGGTCTCCCTCTCCTTTGTTCGGGGGCTTGGCCTCTCCACCCTTCTCCTGTTTAACCTTCTTCTCCTTGGGTCTGACATCACTGGCGTAGACACGCCCCCCAATTATCCTGTCGTTTACAGGGTTAAATCAAAGGTTGCTAAATACAGCCATGGTCTTCTTCAGGACAACTGGCTGTCATTTCCACAAAGGCCCCCTGTTTCCGTTGATATTTCCCATTGCAGAGCCAATGTTAGACTACTGAGCCCATTCTCCTCTATGCCCATTTACTGCTGCCATAAAAGGATGAGCAGATGTGGCTGTCGCAGGGTAACAAGGGAGTAAAACCCTGCCAGTATCTCACCAACCCCTGGTTAACCTCTCCCTTGGCAACACAAACCATCATAAACCCACTCAATGATTGACTGTCCGACCACCATGCAAGCTTTGAGAGGGATAAAATAGGGGTGAATGTTCTTAAAAACCTGGTTGAAAAAGTGGAATGCGTAGCCTATTATATAAACATTCAGCTCACATAATACAAAACACTGTAACCTCACAGAATATGCATCGGATTTACAAAAAGAACGGTACTGATCTGCAGCACGGGCTCGGCCTGAGCGCACAACTTACATGGTGAAGTTGGATATGTAGGCGGCAGTGGGGATCTGGAACTGGAAGACGCCCTCTGCGGCAGCGGAGTGTCGGTTGAGCAAGGTGCACGACACGGCGGTAAAGGCGTATCGAGAGATTATAGTGGTTTTAATCGATAACTCCTGGATATGTGGTTTGGACTCCTGCACAGTAGATATACATGTCCACATAACAGGATGACCTCAGATACTGTCTTAAAATAAATAAAAGACAAGTAACCTTTTCCTTTTTTTTCCTTTTGTTTACATGAAGTTCGAGCCTACTGACCCGTATATCGTATATGCACCCACATAACGCAGTGAGCATGAATTCACGACTTTATAGTTTAATTACCAAAAACCCCCACTTCATCTTATTTGGCTCAAATAACGCATCTGTATCTGGCTCAGATGTCAGACAACATTTCGGGATAAGACATTTAACACGTTCCTCCCATCAAAAATAGAACACAATTTATGCTCAGAACGGAGTTGTGACAGTGAAGTATAGCCTAAACTGATTAAGCATGAATTTCATGAAACTTTACCTTAGTAAGCATGGTTTTCACCTGTCGAGGAACTCTGCGCGGAGCCTGAGGACAGAAAAGTATCAGTAGTGTTGCATAGTTGTCTGTTGTAATTATCCAATGTACAAAATAAGACATATTGAAAATGTGGATTAAACACCACTCACTAAATCAAAATCAAAATCTGTCAAATCTGACAAATTATCATCTTCAATGTCAGAATCATCAAACTGAGCAAGAATACTCGGGCTGAAAAACGTTAGTAGCGTGAAAAGCAACATTTTGACATCAATATCCATTTAGAATAAAAAACACGGGCGCATATTTCCAGCGCGCGCGGCACTCTGTCTGCGTACCGCTTAGATCAGCGTAGTGACCACAGCTGCGGCTGAGGAGGTGGGTGAGGACACCGGACAAGCTGCGGCACGCCCTCGAATAAACACTCGGTGCCTGTCACCCCCCCACCCCCACCCCCCCCTTCCCGGTTAAGTGACCTTGTAGAGTTTGAGAGAAAGAGCGCTTGTAACGGGTCACACGGACGCACTGCTATTATCCAGGGCGCATCCCTCAATCGTCCGCCAATTACCTGTGCTCTTTGTTCACTTGGCTTGCAGTTGACCTCACTTCCGCCTATCACTCATTTTGTCTCACAAAACCTGTCTGGTTCAATTAGTGTCAAGGACAACAAGACAACAACAACAAAATATTTAAGCTTGCATGACAAATATGAACTTGAATTTACAAGTTGGACAAAGACATTCACGAACTATTTTGTAAAAAATAAAATATAAACTTTCCCTGGTGTTTTACTTTTACCAAGATGGAAACTTTTTTAAATCAAAATGACTCGATCAGCCGCTTCGGCGCCCCTGTGTGGAAAGAAACAACATTCAAGCTAGCTGTTTCATGACATTGCGATGTCCTATTCTCGGAAACCTCCACAGGAAGACCTTACCCTTCAGCTTTGGACAATCAATTGATGATCTGACATCAGTCGGTTTGTCATTTGTTTTTTTTGATATGGCTCAATCTCACAGTCTAATCAAAGTAGACATCAGAGAAATAAATAACCTGATGGACTCATCAGCATTCAAATCTGTCCTATTTACACTTCCTCCCCACGGGTCAAGTTTCAAAGTTTCTCTGTGTCCCTGTGAGTTCTGCGAAACAACAAATATTGACTGGGGTCTTGTCTAGCAGAACTGCATTGATTTGTAACCCTCATTCTGGGTTTGTCGCTGGTCTCTCCCACAGGTCTCAGTAGAAGGACTGTGTCTCTGTCTATCTCTGTGGAACTTAGGTGGGTCTGGCTCGGACAGGCATGCTGGTGAAGATGAACATCCTACTGGTGGTCTTGGGTCTACTGCAGCTACACCAGATCTGCTGCTATGAATTCATCGTGGACGAATTGGTCTCGGAGAAGGTTACTCCTACTAATGGTTTTGGTGAAGGACAGTGCTTTGAAATGTTTTATTTTGTATGTCACTTAAGTTGTACGTTGATGTGTTTTATTTCATCAGATAGAAATGGAGGATCAACACGGAAGAGAAAGGGTGAGCTGTTTTACTTTGTTTCGTTTTTTTATCCAATTGCTGAAGAATTCATTTTAGAACTCCTGTCTGGCGTTACGTACTGTGTGGGTCTCAATATAGGGTTAGCATTCTGTCACATTCAGATTAGCAATACATACGTAACATGTGCAAATGATAGTGGTGATAACAAGATTCACCGAGTATTTTGTAGTAGTTCCACCCAGTCCACAGTTGCTCACGTCTGTGTGTTTCCAGAGAGCCATACTGACCAGTGAAGAGGAGGACGACTTTCAGGTGAATCCTGCTGTTTGTTATTCAACCTCCCCTATGTGACTGGGTTTGGTCTTATCTACTAATCAATGCTGCTGTTTGAACACTTTGTGACTGACAGGTTATTGACTTCATTCTGACGGTTCTCTAATCCACTATTCTGTTTTAAAGGGTGATTTTATCCCTAACAAATCCTCACACACATGAAGGTTTTTTATTTTATTTTTTGCAGTTTAATATTTAAGTCAACCAATTGTATAACACTAATTCTTAAGTGTGTATGGCATGTATAAGGTTGAACCCCAGTCTAAACTGCAGATATCCAAATCCCTTAAAAATCCTCCGCTTTTTTGCATGTTATTGAGTTAGCAGATTCAGTGCTTGAGTACATAGTGTACTGCTGTAGGTCTAAAGCTCATAACTTTGGTCCCCAGGTGATGACATCAGAGATCAGTCTCTCATGCTGTGTTTGCGCCCACAGGCCGTCAAGGGTGATGACATCACAGTTAAAAGCTACAAGATTGAGAGTCGGATCACGTCGCGCTTCGCCCACACCACGGTCAGAAGCTCCGTGGTCAATTCCGGGCCCAACGCCCAGAGCATCGGCTTCAATGTCCAGATCCCCAAAAGAGCTTTCATCACCAACTTCACCATGTGAGCACCTGAGCATAGACCACAAAGCCCGGATATGTCATCCAATGGCCAGACCCCTCCCCCTGTACACACGCATCAGACAGCTAACCCAACCAAGCGCTACCGCTCTTTCTAACGTCTCAGGCTTGTCTGCATGTACGTCTCTTGTGTTGCAGGAATGTGAACGGCATCACCTTTGTGGGCTCTGTGAAGGAGAAGGCTGTGGCACGCAACCTGTACGCCCAGTCCAAAGCCCGGGGGAAGGCTGCCGGCATCGTCAGGTACATCCAGCAGCTCACAGAGCACTGGGGGCAGGGAGGAAGATATGGCTGTGTCCATCCATCCTTCCACCCATCCATGATAGTGTCTCCATCACCAGGGAAACAGGTCCATTCAAGGCCTGGTTGCAAAATCAGTATGCTCTTTAAGAACGATCAGGGATTAGCATTAGCACCCATTTCCCCACGCAGTATCTTTGGTTGCAGTGGGTAAACAGTGTGTTGGTTTGACTGAATGACCGTGCGCTACCCCATCTGTGCAGGACTGATTCTCAGGACATGGAGACCTTCAAGACCGAAGTGCACGTCCCCTCTGGCAGCAAGATCGAGTTTGAGCTCCACTACCAGGAAATGATGCACAGGAAGCTGGGTGTGTACGAGCACTCTCTACACCTGCAGCCTGGACGGCTGGTTCCTCAGTTTCAGGTGAGCGAGGGGCCTTTGGTGTGTGTGTGTGTGTGTGACAGGGCTTAAATACTTACAGATGATTCACCATCACCTCTCTGTCTGTACCAGGTCGATGTGCATATATTTGAGCCTAAGGGAATCGCCATGGTGGAGACACCCAACACACTGGGAGAACACTTTGCAGGCATGACCAAAGTCACCTCAACAAAGGACAAGGTAACATCACACACAAAGCATGGGCTGTGCTTGCTGCTGCAACTAGGTCTCAGCACACATCGCTTTGTGTCTTTGTTTTTTTTGTCAGTATTGTGTGTGTCCATGTTTGTGTCTGTGCGTGTGTGTCGGTGTGTGTGTGTCGGTGTGTGTGCTCAGGTTCATGTGATGTTCAAGCCCACCCTGCAGCAGCAGAGGAAGTGTGAGAACTGCACCAGCAGTGCCGTCGACGGCATATTCACTGTCAAGTACGACGTGGTGAGAGACAGCAATGCAGGAGAGCTCCAGGTATGATCCCAAGTCCAGGCCCAAACCTCCTCCATTTTCAAACTCTCAGACGTTCTGTGTTACGTGGATGCTTATGCTCGTGAATCATTATGCGTTTGCATTATTCTATATTTGTCTTCCAGGTCTCAGATGGGCACTTTGTCCATTTCTTTGCCCCCACCAATCTCTCCCCCCTCCCTAAAAACATTGTGTTTGTCATCGACGTCAGTGGGTCCATGTGGGGTGTCAAGATGAAGCAGGTTTGTGATGGCAACCATGGAAACACTGTCATTGCACTTTGTACTTTGACCCATGAATCAAATCAAATCAATCTGTTTCTTCGCCCACCCTATTTGTCTTTTTTGTCTTGCTGTTAAAGTTGTATATACAAAACAACACCTCCTTGTGGACATAAGGTAAAACTGCATTCAATTCCTTTCACCCTCTTCTCAGACGGTGGAGGCCATGCAGGCCATACTGGATGATATGACCATTGATGACCACTTTAGCATCATAGACTTCAACCATAACGTTAGATGCTGGAGTGAGGAGCTGGTTCCAGGCAGCACCATACAGGTGGATGAGGCCAAGAAGTACATCAAGAACATCAAACCCAACGGAGGTGAGAGAGAGATAGAGATTTATGTATATATAGAGAGAGACAGAGACAGGCGCCCCGGAGCAGTGGGGATGAAACATAGAAAGCAACTGAGGTCAAAATGATTCACGCTGATGATGGCAGGAAGGAGGAAAAGAGGAAGAGGAGGAAGTTGTTGATTGCATGTGAATGGCTGTCTGTGTCTCTGATTGGCTCTTGACGTCCAACCCCAGGCACCAACATCAACGAGGCCTTGCTTAAGGCGGTCCAGATGTTGGTGAGAGCATCCAATCAGGGCATGATCGACCCTCGTTCTGTATCCATGATCTTTTTGGTGTCTGACGGAGATCCCACTGTGGGTGAGATAGTCTCTTCCTGGCCTCCATAACCTTCTACACTGTACAGCTGATATACTGGCAAATAGTTGGCACTTCCTATGACACAATAACTAGAAAGGTGGGCTTTGTCTTTGGCTATCCACATACTCTGAATGATCTTTCATCTAACTCTAACCCCCCATCCCTCTCTCTCTCTCTCTCTCTCTCTCTCTCTCTCTCTCTCTCTCTCTCTCTTTGTAGGGGAAATCAAGCTGAGCACCATCCAGAAGAACGTGAAGCGCGTGATGAAGGACGAGTTCTCCCTCTTCTCATTGGGCATCGGCTTCGACGTGGACTACGACTTCCTGGAACGGATCGCCATGGAGAACAGGGGCATGGCTCAGAGGATCTACGCCAGCCATGATGCTTCTGAGCAGCTGAGGGTACGACAGGGGTGGAACACAGCCCTCTGGTTCCCTGCTCAACTCTTCTGTCTCACATCTCCCTCTGTGCCTCCCTCTCCCCCCACCCCACGGCTGCCTCTTCTCCCCTCGCCTCCAGAGCTTCTACAGCCAGGTGTCCTCTCCCCTCCTGAGGAAGATAACCATCCAGTTCCAGGACGACTCTGTCTCGGATGTCACCCAGAGCAACTTTGACAAGTTCTTCAGCGGCTCGGAGCTGGTGGTGGCAGGGAAGTTGCAGTCATCCGATTCCTCCACACTAAAGAGTACCACCACTGCTTCGGCTGTAAGAACTACACACACACACACAGTCACAATCATGTACTAATACACACACCTACCCACACAAACACACAGATACACACACACACACACAGTCACAATCATGTACTAACACACACACCTACCCACACAAACACACAGATACACACACACGTAAAGGACATCACCATATTCACTCACTCACACAGACAAGCCTATTCGTCATCCCCTTGTTCCTTCCAGGCGCAACTGGATCTATCCCTGGAGACGGAGGCAGACTGCCTGAAACTCGACTCTATTCTGGCCCATCAGCAGCACTCCTTCACAGGCTTTGCCAGGCAGATGTGGGCCTACATCACCGTAAACCAGCTGCTGGCTGAGAGGTGAGGGACAGTTGGAGTTGGTTCAGCGTTCTCTAAATGATCAGAAGGTGCTGAGTCCATGTTCCTTTTAGGTCTCTGGCACCTACAGCAGCCAAGAAGAGGAAGATCACTCAAAGGATCCTGGCTCTGGCTGTGGAGCACCAGTTTGTCACCCCGCTCACTGCCCTGCTGGTGGAGAGTGAAGAGGGCAAGGAGAGGCTGCTGGCAGATTCTCCCAAGGACCCCAAACAAGGCTGCTGTCCATGTGCCTGATAACAATTCTTAGTGATTCATTGCTTTGTCTTTATTTTAATGGGGTTTTTTTTACCTCAAAGCTAACAAGTGTGTGTGTATGTCTAGCCTCTCAAGGGGTGACTCCTGTGCAGCTAGTTCACAGCTTACCGCCCTGGGTCCAGATGACTACAGTGGCACCCCCTAGCGCGTTGGAGAGACCCCTACCTGATCACATCACCATCGGTAACACACTCACCCCCCCGCCCCCACATACAAAGTAATGCATGCAGGTGCGGTGGATATTTACGATTATTTACTGATACAGTGGAGAATGATCCTCACTTCATCATCCACCTGCCCAAAATCAACATGGACGTCTGCTTCAACATTGATTCCCAGCCTGGACACATCCTCAACCTGGTGTCTGACCCTGGGACAGGTACCATTCTCACATACCACAACCTGTTTGTGTGTGTGTTGAAGGAAGGATCACATGACAGACCAGTGTTGTCCCATAGGTGTCCTGATAAACGCCCAGCTGGTTGGCTCCAAGAAGTTGGATAAGAACAAACAGAAAACCTATTTTGGCACCATCTCAGTGTTGTACAGTCCTGATGGCATTAGAGTGGAAGTCAGCACAGACCACATCATCCTGACACATGGACAGAACAATCAAACTTTCACTTGGGGCGCTACTGCCAACATCACACAGGACAGGTACTCTAGGACAGCCGTATACACACACACACACACACACCAACAGGTCCAACGTAAAATGTGAGACTACACAAAAGGTATATACGTGTGTGTTTTAGGGTGACGATTACCATCGTGAAAGACTCCCAGGTTACCGTGACGATTAACGAGAGCATCTCGGTCATGATGATGCTTCATCGTGTGTGGAAGAAACATCCGATTAATGTGGACTTCCTGGGACTCTACCTCCCCAACAACAACCAGTACTCTTCCCTGGCCCATGGTCTCATAGGTAGGCCTTCAGCCCGGCTCTTTCACAACACAAGCCTGGAACATCATGTTCACGACATGGGTCAAGAACCAAATCTCCTGACTGAATACTGTGTGTATGTGTGTCCTCTCAGGTCAGTTTGCCCAGGAGCCTGCAGTGACAGTGTACAACGTCCACCGTGGTGCTGATCCACTGAAGAAGGAAGCCACCATGGAGGTGAAGGGAAACAAACTAGCTGTTACCAGGTAAAATCCTGTCCTACTATGCACACACACAGTGGATACTGGGCACATAGCGTTTATGAGGAATCTAATACAGGAGTTGTGTTGTGGTTTTAACATGTGTGTGTGTGTGTGTGTGTGTGTGTAACAGGGGTTGGCAGAAAGACTACCGGCAGGATAAGAAGTATGGCTCAGATGTCTTCTGCTGGTTCATCCACAACAGTGGGAAAGGCTTCATTGACGGCCATTACACCAACTACATCGTCCCAGAGCTCGACAGCTTTCCTGTCAATCTGAGCACCCAATAAAAGAGCTCACAGAGGGTCATGTGAACCTAGAGTTGTTACATGAGTTATAACATGCAACAATGTACTACTTATATGTTCATAGTACAATTTATTTTTTTGATATCAAGATAGCCAATATTGCTGAGTTTAAAAAATGTTGAAAAAACTGTCTATAAAAAAAGTGAATCAGTGGTAAAGTAACCAATGTGTCAAATAATAGCAATAACATAAGGTTATGTGCAGATGATTCCATCTTATGTATCAACTGTCAAACTGAAGTATATAGTAACGGTTGCCATGAATACAGAAGTTACAATCATGCAATACGATCCACATGTCCATAATCCTGGTATAGATTACCTGACAAGCTGCTTGTGTTTATTTTGGGAAAAATATACATCATAATTGTAGAACAACCTGAATACAAAATAAAACAGAAACAAGACTGGATATTTGGGGATCTGCCTGACTTGGGTCAAAAGCCTCAGCTTCAGGAACCTTCTGGAATATGTACATGACTGTGGGGAGCCCTGGGAAGAGCGACTCTGACACAGTAGAGCCTCTCAGTCTATAGGCTGCAGGGAGGTGGGAGTGGTTTGCAGGGTTAGAGGTCATGCTATTTTGGAGAAATCCTCGTAGGCGATTCCATCCACCTTTTTCCCCTTCATGCGACCCTGGTTTGGAAAAAGAAACACCCATAAATAACCCAGTCCTCATTTAGAGTCAGTTCTGCGTCCAAGCACAATATTCCAATGAGGTTGTGCGAGCCAACTCCATCTGCCATACACCAATGGAGGATCAGACACAGTAGGGGCATTAACGCTCAGCTGCCATTTTGTGTTTCTCACCGAATCCAGTATGAGGCTGGCGCTGAATTTTTTTACGTCGATGGAGTCCAGCAGGGCCTCTGTGGCGCTGTACTGCCCGTTCAGAATCAGAACCCGTTTACCTGCAGAACACAAGAAATGAAGAATAGGCTTGATAAGACCTTTTTGTATTTCTAGGCAGGTAGGCATAGACTACCAATACCAGTCAACAATACTGTAGGAATCCTTTGTGCATGGTGTCACCCTGTGGTAACAGCTTACCTGGCGCAGGGATGACGGTCTCCAGGTGACTCTGGTCCAGTTTAAGTTTGTCCCCAGAGTTGATCATCTTCACTATGGCCGTGTATTGATTTAGCAACTCCTAGCCACACAGACAAAAAAACCCCACCGTTACTTCACAGACAAACAAAGATGTTCTCAGCACATCAGGAAGGCCTGAAGTTGTTACCTTAATGACGCCTTTCTTATTGTGGTACTTCTCCCCTAGTCTCTTGGTGACGATCTTGACCACTATCCCTGTGTGCAGCCAGTTGTCCATTCTGCCCGATTTCTTCTTCTGCTCCTCCATCTGAGCTCAACATGGCACAAAATAATCCAGCTAATTATCAGGTTCGACCAAAAACACAAAGAAACATCTACACGGAACAACAATAACATAAACAGGGTTATCTATCCTGTGGATTCAGTCAGAGAGTCACAATACTGTACCTCCATAATCTCATCCAGAGCAGATTTCTTCTTCTTGTCTCTGGACTCTGAGCCAGAGGGGGCATCTTTCCTCTTCCCAGAGGTTGATGCTGCCTTCAGGGCACTAGGACCCAGAGCAGCACTGAGGGGACAACCAGAGGAGTTCACTAACAAAGGATGACAGACCTAAAGCTTGAAACTTCTTGCAGTACTCCTCTTCACCACCAGCTGGATTCAGCAGGCTTCGAACAAGATACAGTACCTTGCTTTGGAGGGCCCAGCCACTGCAGCACATGCTCCCTTTGCCAGGTTGAAGGCAACTGAAAGGAACATTAATGAAAAGCACAATTGTAGCACAAAGTGGATAAAAATGTTGAATTAATGTATGTGTGTGTGTGTGTCTGTGTACGCTTCATTTCTAGTGGATGTTTCTGATAAGAAAATAACATGCCTTTCTCTTCGTCACACTCTCTCTTCAGCTCAGTGAAAACCGGTTCCTCCTGGAGGACAAAAACAAAAAAGAAATCTGGATCCTTGCATTCCTCTCATTGAAATCCATGAAAAAGTAGCCTCTGATCCACCTGACTAGGGCTAGTCTGTCCAGCAGGCATGACCCCCATCCAGTCATGAGAGGTCGCAACAGGGAGTGTCCTGTGTCCTCCTGTGCAGAGGGGGCGCTCACCTCGGGCTCCTTGCCCTCTCGGCCTCTGCGGACCTGCTCCTCGATGAACTTGGCGCTGCGCTCCTCGTCATCCAGGTCTTGTTTCTTCTTCCTCTCCAGCTCCTCCTGGCGACGGATGGTCTCGGGGTCGCGGTCGATATACTGGACGTACCAGCCTTTGGGGGTCTCATCTACCTTACAGTACCCTGGGAGCCAAACAAAATGACGTTAGTGACCACGGCTGCACATGCACGGAGCTTACCGGCACAGGCAAACATGATAGGCGCTTGGGACAAAGCAGGAACTTACCTTCTTTCCCAAGCCACTTGGTAAAGTCTGTGAGCGTCTCCCATTGGGTGGAGTTCATATGGACATGTTCCCTGTCACTGATGTACTCATTATAGACAATGTTGTTGTGCACACGCTTGGTACCTAGATAGATAGAAAGAGATTGTTGTCATCTTACTCACCCATGAGTACATAATCATGAATCATTTAGTATTCATGAATGAGTACCAAAGCGTCTTCGGATCAGTTCCAGAAAGTCGCTTTTGAACTCCCTGGAGATAAAAGCGAAAACGATAAGAAGGTGTCCTGTAGACCTACTGAGAGGGAACTCAAGGTACTGGAGCACGGTTGTGTTTCATGTAGCAACACAAAGTATGGCAGACTCACTCTGAGAAATAGTCCATAAACTGGTTCGGATCCTCTGAAGCCAGAAGAAGTTGTCTCTGGTGAGACTCCGACATGCAGTGACACTTGAAACCATTCTGTGGACAAGTAGGACTCGAATCTTAACAGATATACGTAACTGTGGTATCCATTCCATTATTTAGATATAATTAAGTTGATCAATTAGACTATGTTACAAGTTCTTAATTTAGGATTCCGTGCGTGTAGAAGTGGCCAGTGGCAGTTAATGGCACATTTTCCTTACCTCGTCTCGACATTGTTTCTGACACATCTGGCAATACCATCTCAACTTTTGCAAACCTTTGGCTTTAATTCGGTTGCCGATGGCTTTAGGACTGAGAAAATCCGCTTTTCCCATCTTAAACACAAAGTGTTTACATAAAAAAGAGGCACGACGTCGTATAAGTAATAACAATAGCCGACAACACGTTCGAAAACTGTTATGTCTCTTCGATCTCCTAATCGCGACTTCCGTGTGTACCTCGTCATACTTTTACGTGTAGGCGTGAACATTAAATGAACGCGAGGTTTCGTTGACGTTGTACCATACTTGCGCTTGCGCAGTCCTGTGTGTCTGACCTTCATAGAAGTAACCATGTTCGCCAGGACCAGCGCGTTGGTTTTCGCCCCACAATGGTAACCTTTTATATTCTGTATAACACCCATTTGACAATACAAACATTTGTGCACCCTTTTTATGACAAAGATTAATAACATATCTGAGAATCCGATGTTAGATCATTCAGGTCATTCATTGCAAGGGCGTGCTAACTTGTAGGCCGCAGATTTCGAATACGGCTTTACACTGTTAAGTGAATGGCCAAGTGAGTCTGCTTGCTAGTAATGCTAACTAAATTGACATTTGCTAGCGTATGTGTCATTGTAGTTTCACAGCACTGTAGCATCGGGCACATTGTGTTCCTATACAAAATGTACACTGTTCTCATTTGTAATGCATTCTGCAATGTCAAATCAGTCGATTCAAGTAATAAACTGTCATATTAAAAAAATAATTCAGGTGTCGCAAACTAATCTGTTTAAAATCGCGTAGAAACGGCAGATAGTAGTAGGCTTTTAGCTAACCTCCCCCTGCTAACGACGGCTAGTTTCTAGCTCCCGCATTTCGTGAAAGTGTTTGATAATGATTTGTCTATATGCAGTTGTACATTTCCGAGAATGAGAAGGCTGCAAAACAATATGTGGATTAGCAGCCTTTAAATGACCAATGCGTTGATTAGATTGCTCTGTATTTACAGTGGGCAGGTCAGGAACATGGCCACCTTGAAGGACAGTAAGTATTTTGTCTGCATACTACCTCTTGTGTTTTCCATACCACTGTATTCTGCTCTAATGCAGAGTAAAATACAGAAATATTACATCCAGAAATTAAAGTTCTCATTTATCATCATACAGGGAGAAAGGTGAATGTCATGTAAAGTAATTCATACTTTCCCTTTTGTCTGTCAGTCACCATCAGGTTGAAGTCCATCAAGAACATCCAGAAGATCACCAAGTCCATGAAGATGGTGGCTGCTGCCAAGTATGCCCGTGCTGAGCGCCAACTGAAGCCAGCCCGTGTCTATGGCACTGGGGCTCTCGGTACGTTCCCCTCCCAGCACGTTCCCTTGACTTTCTCCACATGACAGAAACAGATTACGTTTGAAGGGTGCTGCATTGGAAGATGCACAGGCCTGCGGACGATGTTCATTCTGCATTCCAACCCTTACATAGGTTCTACTAGTAACGGCTAAGGAAAGACATGCGGCTTCGTTAATACGATTTGGTGGTTTGTGGTGCCGCTGTCTGTGTTTCAGTCGTGTGAATAGTCGTTGACGACAGTGTATTTGTGTGGTGCTTTCAGCCCTGTATGAGAAGGCTGACATCAAGAGTCCTGAGGATAAGACAGGGAAGCACCTGATCATCGGCGTGTCGTCTGATCGCGGTCTCTGCGGAGCCATCCACTCCAATGTGGGCAAGGCCATCAAGAGCGAGATCGCCAGTCTGACCAGCTCGGGCAAAGATGTGATGGTGGTGAACGTGGGAGACAAGCTCAGGGCCCTGCTGCACAGGTAGGTGTCTCTGTGCTGCTCTCAGACACCAGCCAAGAGCTTCACCTGGGGAGATCTCTCCCCCTTTGCTTTGTTAAGTTAGTGGGTTTGAGCAGTCAGGACTTCCTTCTAATGCTTCAGCAGTTCAGGTGACCTACGAACTCATTTTAGCCAGTTATTTGCAGGAAAACATGATTAGTAGACGCGTTCAGAGCAGTTGGTGGTGCTGATCCTCTTCCTTGCCCTCCAGGACCCACGGCAAGCACCTGCTCCTCAGCTGCAAGGAGGTGGGCCGCAAGCCCCCCACCTTCTCTGATGCTTCTATCATCGCGGCTGAGGTTCTCAACAGCGGCTTTGAGTTTGACCAGGGCTCAGTGATCTTCAACAGATTCAGGTATTCAGGAGTTATCTTGTGACCAGGCAGCTATCTTCCAAGTTCCCTCGGTCTCATTTGTCGATAGGAGGGTTTCAAGTCTTTATGGGATCCCTTGATTCGAATCTGGACGTGGAGGGCTTTTAGTGTGGTGGTGTGTCTGGTCTGCGGGCTGCTCTGTGGGCTGTAATGAGCTGTGGGGTAGTGAATGTCATGTGCTCCCTTCCACAGGTCTGTCATCTCATACAAGACAGATGAGAAACCCCTGTTCTCTGTGGACACCATTGCTAATGCAGGTGAGGAGTTCATTCAAGGTCAAACACCACTGCAGGCCAAACTGGTCTGCGAAAAAAAAGCTAACATGCTTCTCGGAAGGAGCAGGAGATGCTGATGGTGTTGTGTGCTCTCCCTACAGAGAGCATGGGCATCTATGATGACATCGATGCTGATGTGCTGAGAAACTACCAGGAGTTTGCCCTGGTCAACATCATCTACTTTGGTCTGAAGGAGTCCACCACCAGTGAGCAGAGTGCCAGGATGACTGCCATGGACAGCGCCAGCAAGAATGCCTGTGAGTCCTGCTTCCTCCTCCACCATCACCACCAGCTCTACTTGTGTCCCTCACAGACGAGCCGTTTGAATTACTCACCTGCCATACCTCATGTTCGTTAGTCAACATCCTGAATATTGTTTTTTGTTTTTTTTGCCTCTGCTTTTGTGTCTCCGCCCCTGAAGCTGAGATGATTGACAAGCTGACCCTGACCTTCAACCGTACCAGACAGGCTGTCATCACCAAGGAGCTCATTGAGATCATCTCTGGAGCTGCTGCTCTGTAAGTGCTGCTCTCTTCTCGCCCGCTCGCTTCTCTGTCCGCACGATGACTCTCTCCCAACGATCCCACTTTTGCAGTCCCTCTACTGCACCAACACTAACACGTCAAGGCAAAAACTACACAACTACATCTCAAGACCTTATCCTGTGATAGTATAGTCAACTAATATGTCTGACCTTTCAATGTAATCCATACTCCCCTTCATACCTTCATGGTGATACCAGGAACTGAAGCATGTCTTAACAGAGAAGGTAACACTCATAGTTGGATAGCTGAAATAGCTGTTATGCTGTGTGAGAGCTGCCATGTTGCTAGATAAGCCCCCTAAACGTTAGCTTTGTTGTGTGTTAGTGGAGTGCTGATGTTGTGATCAGATGCTGTCAGCTCTAGCCCCCTGCAGCCTGTGCTTTCAGCACCAGGCTCTGACCCTGTCCTCTCTTCCCCCCCAGATAAAGCGGGGAGATCCACCGGCCATCCATCCATCTACAGTGGTCCTTGTGCCTCTGCTTCAAGTCCTTCAGACAGCTGTTGTCAAGAGTTTATGAACATTTGTGCTTCTATTTGTAAAATATTCAGAAAAATAAACCTCTTACAGAGATCTGTGATCCTTTCATGTGTGTCCTGTTAAGCTTTCCTCACAATAAATACTTGTGACCCGAAAGATGAGTGATGACATGTTTGAAAGCAGGACCAGCCAATGCTGTTTATATATGTTTCCCTAGGCTGTCTAGAGGAAAGGGAGTGTGTATTTCACAGGCATCGATAAAACAGCTATAATCGCTGTGTTTAAATCTTGTTCTTGATGCTGCGCCATTCCGGGTGTTCTTCACTGCAGTCACTAAAGGTTGTTTCCAGTTTGGATCACATGAATAAAGCAATTTAAGAAAATGAATGTTCTGAATGTGTATGGCAGGGGTCTCCAATCCTGGTCTTCAAGGGCTGCTGTCCTGAAGGTTTTCAGCGTTTCCCTGCTCCAGCACACCTGAGTCTAATAAAGGGTCATTATGAAGCTTCCACAGAGCTTGGTAATGGCTCATTCATTAGAATCAGGTGTGCTGGAGGAGGGAAACATCTAAAACCTTCAGGACAGCGGCCCTCGAGGACCAGGATTGGAGACCCCTGGTGTATGGTATCAGTGATGAATGGCAGAAGCGTCACAGCGGAGTAGGATCCGAAGGCCCAGATTTCACAAGCAGCTTGTCAAAGGTAAAATATAAAATCAGCTGTTTGTTTTTACCATGTGTATAGAAGCAGTGTAAGTGTACTGAAGCCTATCTGAGGCCTGACTGCAAGGTCTTCCAGTGTTATTACAGACAGGATGAACCAGAGAGGGCCTGATGTGTGTGTGTGTGTGTGTGTGTGTGTGTGTGTGTGAATGAGATGTGAAACTCAGGATGTATTTCATCAGGTCTTTGGAGCGGGTTTCCTGAAGGAAATATAGTCTCCTGGTATTCAGTGTGCTACTGGGCAGACTTCAGCCGCCCACTGAACACACATTCTCCGTTGGGTCCTATTAGCTCCTGGCGCAGGGGCTGTGTGGCCATCCGGAGGAGCTTCCTGATCGCTCCCACTCAGACAGAGATGGTAGCTTAGGAGGGGCGCTGATGGGGCCTGACAGGAGGCCGTGTGCGTGTGTGGGTACAGGGAAGCGTGTGTGTGTGTACATGAGGATGTGTGCGTGTACATGAGGATGTGTGTGTGTGTGTGTGAGAGAGAGGTTGCTGTCCAGACTGGCAGGATGGCTGTCAGGGAGGTTAACTGGGCCTGGAGCCAGGGCACAGCTGGGTGCCCCCCAGCTCAGCCACAATACCCATACTCTGTTCTGTCTGCAGTTCCAGAAAATACCACCAGCCTGCGCTGTTTGATAAGAAATGCTGTCCATTGTGGGCTCTGATTTACAAGTGGAGACCAAAGCCTCGTTAATCAACATCCCTTAGCAGCTCTTCACAGTGTTGAAATATTCCGTAAAATCAAATTTCTCTGTATTTCTTTCCGCAGCTGTCTTTTTTCAATACATATTTTAATTATTTTCTGCTTCAGATGTTTCTGAGAAACACGTCTGATGCTGCCAAACCTGGATGTGACTTTCTCCTTGATGTTCTGTGTGTGATGTGTGTGTGTGTGCATGAGTGTGTCTGTTTGCATGTGTCTGTGTGTCCTGCAGGCCTTGTTTGTCTATTGTGTTAACGCTTGTTTTTGTTTACTCCCGAGGGAAGGAGGAAACGATTGCATCGGAACACAGAAATTACAGTGATGCCAGCCTCTGATAAACGCATGTCGAGAACAGCCTCGCATCTTTCCTCTCAGGCAGAACCCAACGATCACAGGTCACTCAGGAACGCAGGCTTCTCCATATCTCCAGTCTTTGGAATTCTAGTCCCAGATCAGGAATTTTCCTCGATCCAGAGCTTTGAGGTTTTGATGTAAATTTATGGAATCTCAAAGCTCCCCTAGAGTGGGATCTGTAGTTTTTTTTTTTACTAACTTTGTTTCTAGCAGCAAGACATTCTTGTAGTTCACGGTGTGTTATCTTCCTCACATTACCAAGGCTTATGATTAACCTATAGGAGTGTGTGGGATGTGTGCTCTACGGTGAGCCCACGGTGTGGATGATAACGGAGGTGAACAGGGATGTCTGAATGTGTGTCTGTGTGTGTGTCTGTGTGTGTGTGTGTGTGTGTCTGTGTGTGTGTGTGTGTGTGTGTGTGTGTCTGCATGTGTGTGTGTGTGTGGTGAAGTGAAGACATGAACATTTTGTGCACGGTCCCTGTGCTCTGTATTAGCCCTCACCTCGTTATCGTTATCACCCTCCTCCATTGTGACACGACGGGCGGAAAATGATTAGAGGAACAGGTGACAATGGAGGAAGAGATTTGTCCCGTTACCCCGGGCGCTGTCACTGTCAGGTACAGCGGCATTACACTCAAAAGAAAAGAGAGAGAAGAAGAGATGATGAATATAAAAGGGCTCTTTCTTATTTTAAAACATTCATGTCTTCCTCACAGAGTAGAATCGGGTTCATTGAAGCCAATTGACCCCCCCCCCCATCCTCCTCTTCCCTTTCTCCTCCACTCCCCCATCGCTGGCTGGCAAAGGGGCAACTGTAGAAAGACTGCCAGTGAGCTTCAGAGCAGGTGACACAGAGAGGAGAGACAGACATGCGTTGTCATCTTTCTCCTCTTGTCCTCTACCTCTCCTTAGACTCCACCGATTTTCCATCCTTCTCTTTTGATTTCTCTTCACGGTGCTCCTTCCCTCATCTTCCCCCTCTCCTCTCCCCTGCTCTCCGATCAGAACCCGGGAGACAGAGGGAGAGGGAGCGGGGGGGGGGAAGATAAAGGGTGCTGGACCAGGCAGTTTCCCACGACGATGGATAGTGCTGGTGCGTAAGTGTGTGTGCTCTTCTCTGCGTGCGAGTGAGCCCCCTTTGTGTGTGTACGTGTGCTTGTGTGACACTGACTCTGATGTAGTGATGCCAGAGTATTATCTCATTCACCCCCTTATCTCAATGCATTCCCTTCCCTCCCCCCAAAGCCCTACACAAAGCTATCTGCTCCATGGACTTTTCTGACTATTTATGTAGGACAAGGTCAGAATCGTTTAAACTTGCAGCCTCTCTCGGCCCTGCAGATGAGATAGCCGGAGGAGGGGGGAGCGCCGATCGATTCTCGCCTCGCAGATTTATCCCTTTTCCCTTCCGCTTGTTCACTTTTCCCATCGCCGTGGCAATGAGGCCCCTAGCGGGAGTCCCGCCCCATCTGTCTCCTTAACGTGGCGGGAAGAAGGAAGACGCGGGGAGCGTTTAAAATACAGTAGCACTCTTAAACGGGCCACTTTTCTCCCTCTCATCCAGTCCAAATGAGAGAGCCATCACATCAATCTGGACCACTTGTGTTCCCTTTGCTGGGCTGTGTGAGGGCTGTTCAGGCACACTTTACACTGCCTGAAGAGGGAGAGAAAGAGAGAGACAGAGAGAGATAGAGAGAAAGGGGAAAGGTGAGGGAAATATCATTGGATGTTTGATAAACAGACTGCCTGACTAGCATGAAGGTGTGCATGCAAACCAGAGTTTTCCTTTTGACTGCATGTGTGAGTGAGTGTGTGTGTGATCCCCATCACTCAGGGCTTGGGTTACTGTGTCCTGGCTCTATGATAGATGGCTCAGGCCAACCTCAGAGCCCCCAGTCTGAGCCACGGGAGAACTTGTCACAGCCAGTTTCCGCTCGCTCTGTCGGCTCTATCACAGTGGGAGTGGGTGTGTGTCTGGTGCATCACCGTTTTGGTGTGTGTGTGTGTGTGTGTGTGTGTGTGTGTGTGTGTATGGGGTGGTGTGATGACCCCCCAGTGCAACAGGATAGGTGGGTTAGGATGGACCCAGCTGTGTCTCCTTTGTGTATAAGTGTGTATGTGTGTCTGAGTGTGTGAGTAGTGAGCTGACCTGTGGCCTGTACTGCTGAGAGGGCTGGCCCCAGCCTCTTCCTGTCCAGACCACACGTCTAACCAGAACCCAATGTGTGTGCATCGAACTCTCCTCTCTTTCCGATTTCTTTTACTTGCTCTCACTCTGTCTGGCTTTCTGCCTGTCTGTCTGTCTGTCTGTCTGTCTGTCTGTCTGTCTGTCTGTCTGTCCCCCCTCCTGCCTGCTTGTCTGTGCCCCTGCCTGTCTGCATGTCTGTCTGTCTGTCTCTGTCTGTCCCCCTTCCTGCCTCCCTGTCTGTGCCCCTGCCTGCCTGTCTGTCTCCCTGCTTGCGTATCTGTGCGGTTGTCTGTTAACCTTCCTCTCACTTCTATTTTCCCTCTTTTCTCTTCATGACACGACTGTCATTCTTCATAGTTTCCAACTTTACATACATTACCCCTCAGAATGGGAAGAGATTGGACAGTGATAGGAAGCACATGAACTTTACCTTGAGGAGACAAAACAGAACAAGTCAAATCCTCCGCTTGTGCTCTCCTCTGTTCGCAGCTGCTTCCTAGCAGTGTTTCCAGAGGACAGTGTTTTTCTGTGCTTCAGAGATTTAAACCCCAGAATGACAAGGAGTCAGGCAGATACTGGATCCGCTTGGAATTACAGATCAGACGCTTGAAACGGAGTTTTAAATACCGGCTGCAGGGAGAATTCTGTGAAGGGTCTTATTTCATTGTTATTTTGGTGGTACAATATTTTTGTTAAAGAAATTGGTAGTAGGGGATATTTAAATGGGGAGTAGATACCGCCTGCGTGTGTTATTTTACTTGGAGACTTTTTCAAATCCGTTTGTACTTTTAAATGTTCTCTTAGTATTACAAAAAGGTAAATATAGAATGTTTTTAATCGGACACAATTCTGGTGATGTGTGAGTATGTTGACGCCAGACCCGCACAGAAAACAAGTGTTTTTGAGACGTGGGTTACACAATTCTCCAAGGAATTTCTATAGAATACTGCAAAATAATTTTCAGGTTGCTCATTTGATCAATATTAGGAAAGGAAAGAGTGTTCTCTTCCAGGAGTGTTTCAGCTTTCACAGTCTGTAGTATCTTCTCTGGCCTGCTAGATGGTGCTGTTGCACCAGCATTCCTTGCTGTGGATGAAGGTCCCTCAATTCCCGTCTTTGGCTGAGCTCTTTGTGTCTTGGCGTTTCATGATGGGATTCTCAGGAGGGCTGGGGATAGAGAGCAGGACTCGTTCCCCCCTAACCTCATCCCTCTCTTTTTCTCCTTCTCTCTCCTTCCCCCTCTCCTTGTTGGAATGCACCCCAACCTTGACGTATCGAGGATGAAAACGATGGTTCCGCATCCTATGCCTGGTGCTTGACAACATTACCTCTTGTTTTATGAGTCTGATAACTGGAAATTATAACGTTAAGCTAAATTTAGTGAGGGTGTATGTATAAGACTTTCTGTTGAGGCTATGGTAATAGAGAAGGAAATCGTCTCACACGTGCGCACGCCTGCAGCACGCACACCGCTAACCACACACACACACACCCACACACACACACACACACACACACACCGCTCATTATGGGGTTGTTTGTTTATGGAATCTGAGGGGAAAGTATGTAAAATGGGCCCAGGGGAGAAAGCAAAGCCTGAGGTTTAAACTAACCCCCTCACCCTACTCACCCCTGCCTCACCCTATCACCCCCGCCTCACCCTACTCACCCCGCCTCACCCTACTCACCCCCGCCTCACCCACTCACTACCCTACTCACCCCTGCCTCACCCTACTCACCCCCGCCCTCACCCCTACTCACCCCTGCCTCACCTTACTCACCCCCGCCTCACCCTACTCACTACCTACTCACCCCCGCCTCACCCTACTCACCCCCGCCTCACCCTACTTACCCCCTGCCATACCCTACTCACTACCTACTCACCCCTGCCTCACCGTACTCACCCCGGCCTCACCCCTGCCTCACCCTACTCACCCCTGCCTTACCCCTGTCCCACCCTATTCACCCCTGCCTCATTCTACTCAACACATACTCACCCCTGCCTCACCCTTCTCATCCCTGCCTCACCCTACTCACCACCTCCTCATCCCTCCCTTACCCTAAACACCTCACCCCCCCTCCCACACACACTATCCACTTACCCCAGCCCCACCCCCCACATAAACCATCTACATACAACTACATCGCACAAAACCACTAATTTCTTACAGTTATTACCCCCTTCACCCAACCCCCGAACTGAACCTTTCCTTGCAACCTCCATGTCCCAGGGCACTCCCCTTCCACCTCCTCTGGTACCTCCTCATCCCCCTCTTCCTAGACAACCCCCCCTCACAATCCCTGGCCCTGGTTCCATCCTATGGTTACATGTTGGAGGAAATGCTCACACAGCAATGATGGGATAACTCCTTATGATGTTAGTTTTCTTTCCTGTAAGTCTAATGGTTTTCCTGTCTAATGAACCTGACTTCCCCTCCAGTGTGTGTGAGCGTGTGTCGTTGTGTGTCCCTGTCTAGCCACGCTATACGCTGGTATAGGCTATGCTGTTCTACCAGTGCATTAGCGGGTGTTTATTATTTCTGGTGTGTGTGTGCTTGTGTGTAAATGTGCATGTGTGAGTCCATTGCTCCCAAATCAACAAAGTGTGTCATCAGAGTAGAACATCTAGAAGATCGTTGCCTGGTGTGAGGTCAACACATCACTTTTATATGTGTGTGTATGTGTGTTTGTGTGTGAGTGTGCGAGTGTGTGTGTACTACAGGGACCTTTTACTGCGCCAGCGGGCTTTGGTTTCAGTTATGTCTTCTTAGGAAAATGAATTGTATTAGCATGAGAAGAACATTGTTTACATAGGGAAGAGTTGTGGAAGTGTGGTTACTGTGGATGTGTTCAGACAAACTGTGTTTGTCTTATCATTTGAGTGACTAAACATGTGGTTGCTGTGGTGTGCGGTGTGTGTGTGTGTTTGTTGTTTTGACACAACATTGAGCCATCCTATCCTCAGTTACCTTGCGCAAAGGAATGTTTATCACTTAAATAAACCAGAGTGGAGCAGATTCCACCCCACTTCTCCCTCTCTCATCCCTCCGTTCTCTCTGCTTCCCTCCCTAAATTCCACCTCTTCCTTTACTCTTTGGTACCTCACATCTTCACTTCCTCTCTATCACTTCCTGTCCACATCCTGCCCACCACTCACTCTCTCTATGCATATCTCTCTTATTCTCTCCTCATCTCCCTGTCTCTGTCTCTGTACCAGCACTTCCTCTGGTGTTCCGTACAGCCACAGTGAAGTGGGCTGGATTCATCCCTGTTTAAGAGATCCCTCGTCAGGGTTACTGTGTGAGCAGTGCTCAGTGTTTGTGACTGAGAGACAGAACATTCATTAAAGGCTGACAAAAGACTGTCATAAGACCATTTGACTTCCATTTCTTGTGTGTGCTGCCTGCCACCACCGTCCCAGTCTGACAGGGTGTCCCGGAGAGAAAGAGAGAGAGAGAGAGAGAGAGAGAGAGGGGAGCAGACAGGCTAGGTTTCTATGGAGACGTTCTCTGTTTGTAGTGTTTCCAACCTCCATGTACAGTGTTCTCGTAGACCGCCAGTATGTTGATCCAAATCACACAAACATTTTCACAAACACCCTTTCCTGGCATCAGAATGGCCTGCATCTCCTTTCCTGAACGTTCATTTTGACCTCTGTGTGGGTGTGTGCGTGTTCCTGTGTGTGTGGGTGTGTGCGTGGAGCCTATAGAAGTCTGTGACCAGCGATGCATAACCAAAACCTTCATCAACCCCCTGCCTCCAGCAAACCAGGTTTCAACGTTATGTGTGTGAGAAAGAAGAGGCCAGCGCATGTGTGTGTGACTAACTGTGAGAACTTCGATGGCGTGTGTGCGTGCGCGTGTTGGTGGTTTTCCCATGATGTCATAGGTGGACAGAAGTAAACTCCAACTGTGAGCTGTTTTGGAAACAAATGACTATCGTGATTCTATGTTTTCTAAAGTTCTCTTTGACTCATCTTACCTGTGCTGTTTTTACTATGGGCATCATACCAGCTATTTCAATGTAACTATATTTTCGGTGTGTGTTCTTCAAAAGCAGCCAGGCTAGCATGAATGCATGTCCACCTGCTGTTGTATTCCATGTAGCCACACTGCTTTGTCTGGGTGCTGCTGAACCACCAGTCCTTGTTATACCTAGACCCCTATGCTACATGCAGCTCTGACCGAGGCCCACGTGAACCTGAGCTTCTCCTTTGAACATGCTGCATCCTCCAACCTTATTCCTCCAGAGTGACAGCCATTTGGAGGGAGATGGTGTACGGAAGCCTGGGACCATGGCCTGCCATTCCCGAGGTTGGCGGAGTGTGGAAATATGTAATTGCTTCCTGAAACGTAACTAGATGATATGAATAATCAGGGAGAGAGACTGAGTTATGAGCTTCATGCTAGCCCGCCTGTGGAGTCCCTGGGTGGTGGTGCGTGCAGGGGTGCCATGGCGTCTGGCCGAGCCCAGGGAGAAGATGGGGTGCTGGGGATCCGGGAGTCTCCTGGCTTCCCGTGTTATCAGTGGAAAGGTCTGGAACAGGCTGGGGAAGGAGACCCAACTAGGACCGTCTAAACCACCCACACCAAGTCTCCATCAGATAGACACACACCATGACTCGTGTTTCGCTCCGGGAGTGTGCGTGTGTCCGTGTGTGTGCGTGTGTCCGTGTGTGTGTGTGTGTCCGGGTGTGTGTGTGTGTGTGGGTAGGGACATTTGTTTGGGTGTGTTTCATTTTACAGTCACTTTAACGCTCCAATGGACACACAAAAGGGAGGGAAAAGTGAAATGATGAAGAAACGAAGAAGTGATGAAGATGATGGGGGAATGGGACAAAGGGAAGAGAGGTGGAGGGGAGACAACATGGGAGAGTAGGGGAGGGAGAGCAGGAGGGAGAGGAGGAGAGAGTGGAAGAGGGAGAAGAGGAGGGAGAAGAGGAAGGAGGCGATGAGGGGGGAGAAGGAGATGAGAGGAGAGGGGAGGCGAGGAGGAGGGAGAGGAAGAGGGAGGGGAGGAGGAAGAGCAGGAGGGAGAAGGGAGGGAGAGAGGAGGGAGAGGGAGAAGAGTGACAGGATGTGGCTGTCTGGTGAATACCAACAGGGCGCTGAGACTCTGCCCTCCAGCAGCAGTATCTAGAGAGAAACACAGCTCTGATGGACGCTCTGATAACACACACACACGCACGCACGCATACGCACGCACATGCACGCACACACACATGTACAGATACACATGGATGTGTACACATGCAGATCTAACCGGCAGACACGCAAACGCACGATGACATACTGTACATGTTCGCATGCAGATGTTCATACAGGCACATGCAAACGCTCCAGCAGAGCCACACAGAAGGTGGTGGTGCTGAGGGAGCAGAGAGAGGACAGAGATGCTGTGGAGGAGAGAGAAGGATCGAGAGAGAGAAAAGGGATGGCAAGTGGGAGAAACAGGGCATTGTTCAAGATGAGAAAGAGTTGTGGACTAGGTCCAGGGTACCATTAAGAAACACTGAACATCAGGCGATGAAACACTCCTCTCCACCCTGCACTTTCTGTCTCTTTCCCTCTCTCTGTGTCTCCTTGTTTCCTCACCCCATCTTTCCAGCCCTACACCCCTCCACACCCCATCTCTCCAGCCCTGCACCCCTCCACCTCTCCATCTCTGCAGCCCTCCACCCCTCCACCCCTCTCCCCAGACCCTCTCTCTCCCCCTCGTATATAAACCCAACTCACACTCCGGCTGTCTCACTGATCTTATCGATGCTTTTTCATTTACTATTCTGAACTGGCCTCCCCATGTCATTAAAGAACACACGCGCGCGTGCACACACACACACACACACACACACATTTGCAATAACACAGGCAAATCAGAACAGGAAAGAAAGACGTGTTTGTAAATGCGTTAAGACGCTAGGTGGGCATGCTTTTCATATTGGTGGCATGTTTAGTTGTCTCTGTGTGTGAGAGTATGTGTGTGTGTGTTTTCTATAGCGTTTGTTTTATCTCCCATCTCAGAGCTGGGTCATGTGTTGTTGCTTCGAATTTCATCATCCCAGCTTCTTATCTGCTGTTTTCATACACAACCACAACCGTAATACTGTTATAACACACACGCGCACACCCCCACCCCCACACACATACCACCGCAGACACGATTACGGGCTGTTATACACTCCCACTGTAAGACAGAATCTGAAACGGAAGAAAAGGTAGATAGGGGAAGTGACGCTGGCGGAGACTTGCAGAGGGATAAGGAGAGAGCGCCATGCGTACACTGTTTACGTGTTGTTATTTGGACGTGACCAGACAACCGGTTTTGTGGCTTAGATCTGCTGAGTATGTGAGGAATGAGACCTGCTGATGATCAGTGATGATTGCGTGTCCTTGACTGCTGTCTGTCTACGCTCGCCTGCATCTCTCTCTCCTTCTCACTCCCTCTGTTTCTCGCCGTCTCCATGTCCGTCCTCTCTTCATCTGGTTCTGTTTTGTCTGCAGCGTATTGTGTGTGCGTCCGTGTGTGTGTGTGTGCGTTGGGTCGACTCTCATATCTCTCTGTGGGGCCCATAGCCTGTGCGGGTGCCTGTGTACAGGTTGACCTAGAGCAGTTTTCAGGGGCAGGAAATCCCCATACTTAGGCTCATTAGATAACCACATGGGTCATCCATGGGTCACAGCAGGCCCTGGAAGTCTGGGACACCCCTGGAGGAGAGCAGGACTGACACACACACACACACACACAGACACACACCTCAGTCACTAAGCATGTGCATGTTTGTGTATGGTGCAGCAGTGTGAGGAGTTGTTTTTGTAGCCCTGGTAGCGGGTCATCGATGTACGTGTGTGTGAGCGTGGGCGTGTGATGTGCTGTCAGCTGGCCAGAACTTTGCGCCTGGGAGAGACGGGCTGGAGATGAGCAGCGATTGACATCCTCTCCTTCGGTAGCCCCTGACAGCTGCAGTCAGAGCAGGTCCAGTTGACACATGCATGTTCTTTAACCCACCATCACTGGCCCGTACGATAGGGCAGCACATGGCAGAGCCCTGCCCAGGAAATACAGCCTGAACATCCTGCTTCCCATGGGCCTTTGTTTCGTAGTTTTTTTTTGTATGGCGCTCTTGTCTCTCACCGCATCTAACCTCTGGGAGCTCTCACTGGCGCACAGCTCAGAAGCTGATTGGATGATGGCAGTAATGACTAGAGGGCAAGTGTTGCTTGGGGCAGGGGAACAGGGTGCGGGGGAGGCATAATGACTTCCAATTTTTGGAAAGGAAACGAGATGTAAATGAGGTAATTATGAGTCTTAACGGGGACAAACAACACTGACATTCTAGCCCCGGTAAGCGGTGTATTTATAAACCATAATAACCTTAAGTGGGACTGGCTGAGGCGTCGTCAATGGAATTAGAAGTGCCTGAAACAGCACTGCTCTTGTTTTTTGGGTGCTGCGTTTTAGAATGAACACATTATAATGTGAATGGGCTCCTCATAGGATGATGTTGAAGCAGGCATCTCAGGCAGGAGCAGGGTGGCTGGAGCGCAGGAGGCTGAAGGGTCGTGGTCCAGACCTCTTCAGTGGGCTTCAGACCTCGTGTTAGGTTGGACTTGGCCACTTCTGGTTCCAATCCACACTGATGGACTGAGGTGGAGTAGAGTGTGAGGAGCCCAGAGGGACCTGGGCTCCGTGCTGTTCAGATTGTGCCTAGCGCTGCAGAAGTGTGTTTCTGACACAGTAAGCACACAGGCTTTGGGGCTCACCCCGCCCCTCCACTTCCAATTTTGCCTCTCAACACATTCATATTCCACCTTCAGATTGAGCCATGCACTTCCGACGCTACTCTCAGATCAGTGGGGAGGTATTTTTACACTTCAAACTTCTTTGAGGGGGGAAGGGGCAAGGGTGGTGGGGGACGGGGCGGGGCGGGGGGGGGGCAGGGGCAGGGGATGGAGGGGGAGTCAGAACAGAGGGTGAGGAGAGTCTCTCGCATAATGCCCTCTGTGTACATTACTGTTTATTTTAACATGGCATTCAGAAATGTGTAGAGAATAAGACTCTTGATTTATTTTACCTGGAGAAAAGTGACCCAGATTAATTTTTCAGGGAGCGCGGCTCTCAAAACAAAGTATCGGAAATAAAAAGCCCCATACTTATTTGGGTTTTGCGAGTGAATAAGCGGTTGTGTTGAGCGTGAGGTGTTACTCAGCGTTAGTCATGGGAGTCAGCAAACATACAGGAAGTTCACAGACACTGAACCGTGGTGTAGCTGTCAGTGCTGTGTCAGAGAGAGGACAAGCATTGTCGCTGGCGTAACCGTGGAATCTTCTGCGTGGTGGCACCGTGATGAGACTACCACCTACGCTCTATCTCTTTATCTCACTCTGTTTCTTCCTCCCACTCTCTCTCCCCATCTCGCTCCCCCTCTCTCTCTCTCCCTCTCTCTCCCCATCTCGCTCCCTCTCTCTCCCTCTCTCTCTTTCACTTTTTTTTTCTCAGATGGCGCTCAGCCGTTACGTTCTCAGGGGAAGGGCAGACTGCTGGCGCCGCTGTGTTTGGGCTCTCCCGGACACACACACACACATCCACACACAAATACACACACAGGTACTATGACACACACAAATACACGCACAGGTACTATGACACACACACACCCACTCACCTACACCAAATTAAGCGTATTGTTGCGTTGCCTCAGCGGTTGAGCAAAGAAAAAAAAATCAAGCGTTCCACCCTTTGTGCCTCACGTCCCACATGAGGGCACAGGCCACCAGGAGTTCTTCCTCCTTTTCTTTCCTTGTTCCTTTTATTCTGAAGTAGGTGAGAAGTTCACGGGTGCGATGTGGCTCTGCTGCGCCTCGTCTCTGAGACAGAAAGCTGCTGCTGCATCAGGTATGCCTTCCCCTCTTCATCTGATCCGCACAGCAGCAGCAAGCAGCTCGAAAAAATATGCCAAGAACCTTCGAGTTCTTCGAAGTACACGTGACATTGATCTGATCCTGAAGAGACAACATTGGAAATATGCGTTGCCGCGTTAAAGAATCGGATGTCACTCAGATGCGGTCTGAAGTCATGTAGGTTGCTGGTATAAAATCTTTTTTTGGGGAGGGATCAAACTAAGTTTAAATCATAGCTTGTTATCTAGAGCCTGTTACTGGATGGAGAGGAGAGAAAGTGTGTGACACCATGAGTGACCTTTATGTGAACAGCACTGGCCTCAGTAGAAGGGCCCAGACAGTGTTTTGGTGGTTTGTACGGCTTATTTGACTTTTGACAATAAGTTTAAAGTGCCATGTTTACAGAGGTGAAACTGGATTATTTATCCAACCTAATTTGAAGCAGTAGAGTCTCCCTCCACTTCTCTCCTTCTCTTTCACTCTTGGGTCTCGTCTCCTTCCCACTCTCCACCCCTCCTTTTCTCTCTCTTCCTCTCTCCTCCTACCTCTTTCTTCCTCTCTCCTCCTCCCTCTCTCTCTTTCCCTCTCTCCCTCTCTCTCTCTCTCTCTTCCCCCTCCCTCTCTCACTCTATCTCCCTCTAGTTCTCTCCCCCACTCCCTCCCTCTTCCTCACTTTCCTTCTCTCCCTCCTCGTTTTTCTCTTCTTTAATGGCAGTCCACAGCGATCTTGATCAGAGGCAGACAGCGGGGTTAGATGGAAAATTAAACAAATAAACTGGGGGCACGTTGGAAAACATTCCCCTCCGCCTGGGTTGACCCCGCGGCCCTTCCAGACACTTTCACAGGGGTCGTGACCTCCGGTGACTGGGGCATGCAGCGTCACATGGGCCTCTGACTGTTGGTTTGGCCTCTGTGTCCCAACAATAAGGAAAACATGGACCCCACTCTAACCCACGCTACACGGCCAAACACAATCACACCAGGCCTGTGTAGCACTTTGCATTGTTAGACATAACCTACTTGAACACCTTGTAGTATCCAGTGAGCACACATATGTCTGCAGGGGCATGTGTGCGCGCACGTGCACGTGAACGTGTGTACGTGTGCAAACCTGTGTATGCTCACACGTGCTTGTGCTTGAATGGGAGAAATGCTGTATGTCAGGATTTCTCGCAGGTGTAATCTTGTGATGTGACGTGTTACGCACGATGCGAGAGCAAAGAAAGTCCTAGATGTGACCTGCAGATAAGACCGATGCTTGTGGATGCTGTAAATTTGACACATGCCAACGAAACTGACAGTCGACTGACAAGTCATTTCACTGCGTCATCGCAAGCTTTATCTGTTTGGCGATGCACAAGATAAAAAAGTCATTATTTTACAGTTAAAACGTCCTCAGTCCCTCTCAATCTCACTTCAGCCCTGTTGTACTCTTGCCGTTTGCTTTTTCTGCAGGGTAAACTCTTGCAGTGGTTCCGCGCAGGCATTTAAAGTCAAATCAGTCTTCGTCTGTTCCACCCAGGCTCGTGTTGTATTTCCATCACGTTCCTCATCCCTCTCTATCTAGCGTCCCCATCTATGTAAATCGCTGTATGGAACTGGGGACCGGAGGACATTAGCCGGTAAGGCCTGATCAGCTCTGCCCCGTTAACGGAGCTTCAGAGTCACTTATCCCTGCTAGAACAAAGCCAGGGTCGGACGCGATACGCGCCACGCATACGTGTTCAGCCCTTATCTTGTTTATTTGATGGAGTTTTTCAAACGCAAACATTTTCTTTAGATGGCTCTGTGAAACTCAGGGGCACGATAAGCATCGGATGCAGACTTAATTGCCTGAGATAGACGCTTATTATTCCCATTAAATGGGCGCATAGGCCCTGGCCCTCTCTCTCTCTCTCCCTCCCTCTCCCACTCTCCCTCCCTCCCTCCCTCCATCTCTCTCTCTCTCTCTCTCGCTCTCTCTGTCTCTCTTGGCCAGACCATCTCTCTCCCTCCTTTTCCTTCTGCCCCTCTCTCTCCCCCTCTTACCTCTTTGATGGTGAGATGAAGGCAGAGAGCTGGTGAACCACCACAGTAAGTATATCAGCTGGAAAACCTGGGAACGATTGAAACGCACTGAAACAGTTTGGAGGTATATTTTGCCTGATGTGTTTAGCTGATGATTTTCCTACCTCACAGTAGCTTGCTAACATCCATGCTGTACGGACTGTGTGTCCGCTGTCTGTGTGCGTTTTGTGCTAACCTGTGTGGTTAATCCCTTGTATTTGGCCAGGTTGTGGGTGGGTTTATCATATGTGTGCATGTGTATGACTTCAAGTGTGTGTAAGGAGACTACACTGTGTATAGCCAATGCTGTCCTTCCAGTCTGTTTCTCTACAGTGTGTGTGTGTGTGTGTGTGTGTGTGTGTGTGTGTGTGTGTGTGAGAGAGAGAGCGCTCCATGGCCGTTGCGTCTGTGAGATTTTTCTGTCTCTGCCGGCGTTTTCCCCCGCCAGTCAGAGAGCCAGCATTCCTTCATGGGTTCACTGGCAATGTTCAAGTGGCTCCCTCTTAACAGCCCTAATCACTCAGACATAATCACAGGCCACTTTGAAGTAATAGTCAATTTGCTATGAGTCCTGCGTTTAACACAACTGCTTGTACATAGTAGGGCCGCAAGCCAGTAAAGGGAGATGTATAGATAACGTCTTCTGTCAATGAACTTTTTTTTTAGCAGTCACACACTTTGGAAAATGAGTTTACAAAAAGACGTGGACACACGCACGTCTGCACGTCTGCAGCACACACCAGCGGGTTATTGTGACTACCTATTTTTGGGTTACCATGGCAGCTGTGGGTGGCATGTCCCCTCTGTGTGGACAAGGGCAGGTGAAGCAGATAAGATCTGGAAAAGACCATCTTTGAGGAAACACTGTATATGTGTGTGTGTGCGCGTGTGTGTGTGGTTAGTGTACATGGGAACATCTTTCGAAAGCGCGCTGAGGATGATGAGTAACCCACAGGAAACAGTTGTTCTAACCTGTCAACTCTCCTGCACGCTCTGCCAATGAATCCACCTCCAATTACACACCTTCTGTATCTACACTGAGCGTATGTGTGTGTGTCCCCACCTCACCTGTGTGGAAGGCTGTACGTGTGAGTGTGTGTGTTGGCAGACTGTGAATCAGCAACAGAGAATGCAGGCCCTGGTTTGAACCATGTTTACTGTTTACAGTGCTCCTAGTGGCGCCACAGTCAGACAAAAAAAACTGAAGCTGAAAAAGACTTTGTTTTGGGGGAGGCGGCTGCTGTGGTTTTGTAATGGCCGTCACTATCAGGGCCCCTGATCTCTTTACAGAGAAGCAGGGAGCCAGTGAAGAAGGGAGGGAGGGAGGGAGAGAATTAAAAGGTATGTTATTCCACACTGTGCGCACTGGGGGGGAGAGAGAGTGAGGGGGGGAGGGGGGAGGAGTTAGTGAGGCCGAGGGTGAGGCACCTTGTACACACACAGGAGATGCAGGCGCTCGCCAGAGTGTGTCTGTCTTCCTCTCTCCCTCCTCCCTTCTCCCTCCACTCCTGTCCCTCAGCCCCTCTACCTTTCTCTCCTCTCTCCCTCCTCCCTTCTCCCTCCACTCCTGTCCCTCAGCCCCTCTACCTCTCTCTCCTCGCACCCCCATCCCTGTACCTCCAACACCGCATTCATCCTGAACCGAACTTTCAGAATGAACTCCACTGTTTTAGGCTGTCATAAAAATAAGTAAATTATCCATTTGGAATGTGCCTACATCTCTGAACGGTAGCTGGTGGTTTTGAAAGCCTCCGTCCAATCGGACGTTGACTCTGCGGGGCTGTTTCCTTGAGACACAGGCTTCAGGCTGCTGAAGAGGCCAGCTCTAACTCTGGGGTCTGGGACAATGCCAGAGAGCGGAGCCTAACAGCCTGACGCAGACGTCCTCCATGACGGCGTGTCACTCTGACAACCCTACAAACCAGGCCTTCCGCGCTACCTGCAGTGGAATAAAGAGCTCTGTAGGGTGAGCAGCGTGGGGTTTTGTGGCTGCGATGCGAGGCCCTATTTTCAGATCCATTAGTGTGAAGACTGTGTAATTCAGTGGGCTGTTCAGTCTCTATTCAGCCGGATGTATTAGCGCATAATGAATCATGAGGAAGATGTACTGTTCCACGCTCCCCATGCTAACGTGGTTCGCTCACGCACGCACGCCCACACACACATGCACACACACACTCACGTACACACACTCAGGTGTAGAACATCATTATCGCCCACTTCCAATTGATGGGGAGTATTATGCTGCTAAATTGATTTTCCTTCCTCTGCGTCCTCGTTGCAGAGGAGCGACATGAGAAAAGAAGAAAGACAGAAAGACGGAGTCATCAACAACTTTATTCCAATCAGCATATCTGAGTTGAATGAGTAAAGAGTTGTACCAAAAAGAGAACCGGGGCTCAAATCTTCACAAATTGCATTTTTTTCTATCAGGAAAATGTTACCGATTATCATGAAAGGCGCAAATTGAATTCCTTTTCATTTAAGTAATAATTGATTTGACATTTCGGAGGACTTCAAAGGCAGTGTGGCCTCGGGGCATGGCAGTAAATGACTGTATAAAGCAGAGGATTTACCATTAGCTGAGTGTCAAGTGTGCGCTGTGCATTTTCCTTCCCCCGTATCTCTTTCTTTCCCTCCCTTTCTTTTTGTCCGTCTCTCTTTAGTGACACTCTCTCTCTCTTTTCTCTCTCTCTCTCTCTCTCTCTCTCTCTCTCTCACTCTATCAGTCTCCTATCCACATCAGCCATTTCAGAGTTTCAAGTCAATTTTTTTTGACAAGTTTGCAGGCACTAAGGTGTGTGTGTGTTTTAGTGTGTGTGTCTATGACCGTGTGTGTGTATGTGTGTGTGTGCGCGAGCAACCGTGCATATCCGTGCTCCTCACAGACCAGGTAGACTGCTTTATTGCAGCACCATAACTTCAGTGTTTATCAGTAAACCAAAGTACACACAGTAAGCCTGACTCCATTATAACTCTTTACACTTCCTTGTATTGTTTATTTATTTCTCCTCAGAAAATGCCTCGTTGTCTCGATGTGTTTCATGCGGAACAGGACAGTTGGCTAAAGGGAGGGTAGGAAGGTTTGATGTGTAAATACGTAGTTTAACAAAGTCACATGCCTATCGTCTCCAGAGGTTACTGGGAGACTTGGGGGTCGTATCAGGGGCTATTTTCAGGAAAGTCAGTTCACACGCACGCACGCACGCACGCGCGCACACACACACACACACACATCATGACAGTCATCCTATGTTAACAGAGAGATGTTTTTGCCTTTCAAAAGTATTTAGTGCTTGATTGTAAATATATTTTTTTTCTCACCCAGTTCGTTAAGTTATTCATAGAAATGCTGATTGCAGGCAGCTGTCATCTCTAAACGGGCCTTTGTTATTGTTAAGTAATTAGAACAACCATCATCACATTCTGAGATGAAAGGGTTAGTAAAATAGCCTCTCTCTCTCTCTCTCTCTCTCTCCCTCTCTCTCTCTCTCTCTCTCTCTCTCTCTCTCTCTCTCTCTCTCCCATGCCTTATTCTGGGAGAGCTCAGGCAGGCTAGGGAGCCAGAGGGGGAGCAGGGGGGGGGGGGGAAAGCAGACCTTATCTCAGGCAATTAATCAGAGACACTCATATTGCGGGACAATTATTCAAAGCTCACTCCTGCATAACTGGGAGCCCAAGGTTCCAGTGCGCTCCCTGCGCTTCAGTCCCTCTGGACAGGAAGGTCAGGGAAGAGAGAGGAGGGTGGAGTCGACAGGAGGAAGGCCAACTGTGTGGGTGTCTGTGTCTGCATGTGTGTGAGCGTGAGTGTTGTGTCTGACTAAAGTGAAGCCAGCAAGGTCAAAGTCATTCAAAGTGTACTCGATTCCACTGGGTTTTGTTTTTGAAGATGTTGATTCTTGTCCTGTTTACACACTGTTAGTTTGAGCCTGCTAGTGAAATAACATAGGCATGGATTGTTTTGATTTGAGGCTGGGTGTGTGTGTTCTTGGTGCTCAGGGCCAACATTAGCAACATTCCACAGTAGCAGTCGGGTGGGTTGCCTGGCACCACTGAAACAGGAACAGGAAATAGATCAACTTCAGATCGGTTTATCCTTCAGAGAGCCCTCTGTGAGTGAGTCTGTGTGAGAGAGAAAAAAGTGTGTGAAATGAAATATCAACATGTACAGTAGGAGGTGTAATACGTTCACAAAACATGAATATTCTTCACAATATGACTGAAACTACTTTCAAAATGAACAGTACTATTATGTTTAGTGGCCTTAATAATATTTTATTGATATAGAATTAAGTCAGCATGGTTGCAAAACATATTATTTGGTTACATTACTGGGTGAATTAATCATAGCCAAGTGCATTTACATATGTAAAAACATATTTGATGATAATGGGGTGGTGAAGAGGACATTGTGGACACTGACACACACCAACCTTGGCTCTTAAATGTTACCTCGCGTCACATACTGAAAGTGAGGGAAGGATGGAGAGAATGAGAAAATAGAAGTAGCGATAGAGGGTGGAGGGAAACAAATGAAGAGTCATAAAATGCAAATGTTGGCCGCGTTCGCGTTTACAAATTAAATGTCAAGACATAAAATATTGTCACTTTCATTTTAGCCGTGAGAAGTATGACAAATCCATATTCTTCCTTAAATAAAACTCTTATTGCGTTTGAGGGGTAATCATGGGAGAGGAAAGCACGGTGATTAACGATAGCAATTTATTGTATCAGTGGCCGGAGAAGGAGAGGAGCAGAGAGACATCACAGTTATCATAATTCATATCATAAATAACAGGCCAGAGCCAATCCCCAACGCCCATACCATGTCATCCCCAATAACCTTTGATAACAATTACCATAGAAGGCAGTACAAACCCCGGAGTCACAATGTTATCTTATCCCTATTCTCTGCTTGTAGAATACAACAGTATTACCATATAGATTAGACTATTTATAATAGTGCGTGTCACCACTGATACAGCTCCCGCTTTAAAGCAGCCATCTCACAGTGTGTTTGTGTGTGTGTCCGAGAGTGTGTATGTACGCCACTGTGCAAGTGGGTAGGAATTGCATAGAGGGGACGTCTTGTAGGGGTTAGTAAGAGTGTGTGTGTGTGTGTGTGTGCCACTAAACATACATATTTGTGTGCGAGGGCCCGTGTGTGTACGTGGAGCCGTGGGTGGGGTAGGTGGACTAGTCTTCGGTAGGAGATTATGGGCAGGTCTTTATGAGAAACTGAATTGCCCTCTCTCTGTATCACACAGTAGCACATTGCCAGGGCGGGCAGCCATAACAATGGTGTTGTGGGGTGGGGGTGGGGAGGGGGGCGTGGCCTGGAGGTAATCTAGGAGAGAAGCTAGAGGAGATATTAGGGGAGGGGGGGTTGCTTTGATAACTGTTGGAGATGACTCCCCTGGAGGAAACGCACAGGCCTATCTTGTCCAAGGTGCTGTTCTCCTTGTTCTATCTGCTGATACTAATGTTCTGATCCTTAGTAGCGATACATAGTGATGCCACACACCTACTGCACGGATACACATACACGTACGAACACACGCACATATGCACACACACACACACAGGCCTCTACTGCTGAGCAAACAACTTCTCTTCTCTCTAATACACGACTACATAAATGCTCTGAGTATGTGTGAGTGTATGTGTGTGCATGCGTGCGTGCGTGTGTTCGTGTGTTCACCAATACCCTTTTGCTTCTCCTTGCTAAGCCAGGTCCCAGTCTAAGACATGAGCATCGACCAGTGTGCGTGTGATGGGACTCTCTCTCCCCAGATAGGGATGAAGAGAGCAGAGCAGGAGAGAGCAGCTGGATGAAGGGAATACTTAAGAGGGGACAGTGGAGAAGAGGACAAGCACAAGGACGAGAGGAGAGATAATATAGGAGAGACGTGCAGGGACAGAGGAGAGGACAAACAGGTCCGAGGGCAGAGAGTGGGCGGAGGATATGGGACTTCCTGTTAACTCTGGAAGAGGTAGGAACCCTCAGCCCTGTGTGTCCTCCACACTGACCTCTCCCTTCCAGCTCTCCCTGCCCTGCCCTGACCGACCACCCCCC
>BROE01000027.1:928603-980248 GCA_036571765.1 Plecoglossus altivelis
TCAGAGGCAGGAGAGGCGGAAGATACGGACTTTGCCTGGTTAACTCCTGGAAGAGTGGTGATTTGTAGAACCTCAGCCCTTGTGTGTTTGTCCTCCACCCACTGACCTCTCCCTTCCACTCTCCCTGCCCCCTGACCGACCACCCCCCCCCCACCCCCCCCCCCCTGAGAAATGACTCCACCACAAGCAAGACCAAACTGGCCGGAAGAGTTGGAGGACAACCTTGAGCCGGAAAAAAAAGTCCGTAGCAAAGTCGTTGTAAATTATGCATGAAAAGTGGTGGAAAATGGCAGTCGAGATTTATGATGCGTTTTCACCCATTACAAAATGTTATTTGTGTGTGTGTGTACCGTATGTGTGTGTATCCTCACACGGGCGCAATGTTCAGCCTTATCTCGTCTGTTTCTCACTTCTTCTTCAGCAAGTCAAAATGTGGTCACAAAACTGGTGCACAATGTTCCATCATGTCAAAGCTGATTCACGCTGCTCAGTTGAGGATTCCCTTTCTCATGGCAACTCTCTCCCTCGCTCCTCCCTCCCTTGCCTCCCTATTTCTCATCTCCTCTCCGATATAGGATTCAGAAAGTGATTTTTCCTCTCTTCCTCCTAAATCTTTTGATCACTTTAATTTTTTGCTAGGCTGCTTCACTGGTGTCCTGGAGAAAAGAAAAAAGGAAGAGGAGGAACAAGAGAAAGCGAAAAGAGCAAGTGAGCAAGTGAGTGAGTGAGTGTGAGAGGCAGTCTGGATGAGGGAGAGTTGTGTGGAGTTAAGGCTTTATCAGTGGTTGCCCTGAGGTATGTGGGGACAGTGCTGAACCCAGAGAGATTAGAGGAGAAATGCAGCACATGGCAGTAAGGGGCTTATGCCACAGCTTGTATTAGTTCAGGTGAAAAGAGTATTGCTTTTACATAAAACTGGACAAATCCACCCACAATGCATTTCCCGTGGGGCCACAATGGGGACTTCTATCTGTAGGCCTCACCTCCGTTCCTCTGGTTCACCAAAGCCCTGCTATCTAAACAGGGTGGAGGAGAGGGGAGACATGGAGGATGGGAGAGGCTGAGGTGGACTGGAGGAGAGGGGGGACAACAGACAAGGACGCAGGCAGGGGGTGGGTGGGTGGAAGGGGGGAGAGGTGGAAATAAGAGGCAGGGAGAATCGGGTCATCAGCTTCCTCCTAAGGTTCACAGGGCAGAGAAATAGAAAGAGACGTAGGGATGAACTCGAAGTCGAAGGACAGGCAGGAGGGAAGGGAGGAGGGATGAAATAGGGTGGATGAGGAGTGTAAATGGGGAGCTCAGGATGAAAGTGCTCATCCAAAAAGGAGATGTCGGAAAAAAAGAGGAAGTCTGAACACAAACGTTGGCTGATAGTATTATTCTTATTAGGGAATCTTTCACTGAAAACTTTCTGTTCTACTTGCCATCTTGGTCTCCCCTGCTCTGTGCATTCAGAAGCCTAGTTCTGTTTGTTCTCAGACAGTCAGGAGCATGGCCTACCATCTCTTTATCTCCTACCTGTTCTGTACAGTAAGCCATGGTAACAAAGGCTCCCTCCGGAGTATTACTGTGCTTCAGTATTCACACCATCCTGGCAGCTAAACCTTCCACGACACACTGTCTATCCCCCCTTTTATGACAGAACAATACTGTCAAAAAGCCAAGTTGGTCGAAAAGGGGGCTCGTATCTGAGACAGGCGCTTAACATCAATTTGTGACACGATTAATCAATTTGGGCCCCCTCTCTCTCTCTCTTCGCACTCCGTCTCGTCAGCGTCGCCTCGTTTAAATAAAGAGTGGACTCGTTTGAATAACCCGGGTCTCATCGCGATACAGCGCAGGTTAAGTAGGATGCACATGTTTTAGGATAACGCCCCCCTCCCCTCCCAACACTGTTCCCACCCTGTCCCCCACCCAGCCCTTCATCCTGAAACACTTAGCAGATGATTAGCATAAGCTGATAGCACTATCGGGAGTGTGCCATTGTGGTGACCCTGAACCCCCCCTCACCCCATACATGGAGGTCTTATCTGGGACGTACAGAGCCTCTATGCCCTCCTGGGGAGAGGAAGGAGAAGGGGTGTGTGTGGGGAGGAGGTTGGTGGTTTTGGGGTGTGGGGTGTGACGGGGGCGGGGGTAAGAGGTGGGGAGGGAGGTGAGGAGGGAGGTAAGGAGGGAGGTGAGGAGGGAGGTGAGGAGGGAGGGGGGGTCTTTGGGAGCGGTGACGATTTCTACTGACTTGAAGCTTGTATCACCTACAGGATCCTTGGAGGCTGCTGAGGCCTGCTTCCTGTTCTGTCTGTTTCAGTCTGTTCTCTTGAACACCCTCGCACCAGGTGAAGAATGGCTACGGGGTAACTTTTAAGTTCTGGGAAAAGTAGGATGAAAGACAATGGGAACATACGACTACGCATTTTGTCCTACTAAGCAACTTCCATAGACACGAGACCCTGAAGAAGAGCTTAGCGTCAACACGGTACCATTCATATCAGTTTGCTATTATGATGCTAATGATAACAGTGATGCCTGGCTTGCTTTCTCCTGGGCTGTAGTTCTCTCTGATACATGGCGCTCATACACACGTGCGGAACAGCCCGTTCGGAATACACACATGATCAAATTCACAGTCCCATTGCTCATCTCTTTTGTTTGAGGTGATTGGATCTACGATGATCACATGTTCACCCAGCGCGTTCCTCTTTGAGAAACCGCCGTCACGGCGAGGAGAGTAGAGCTCCCCTCCTTTTGTGTTTTTCTTTTATTTAGGAGACAGGCACACACGCCAGTCTTTATGTATGTATGCTAATACTCTGGCTAACGCAGTCTCACACGGTTTGTTTCTGAAAATGATGCAACTTGCCAGACATCCATTTTTCTGCTGATGTTCGTATTTTCATTTTTTGGGGGGTTGGGCTTTTTTGGAAAGATTCAAATGAGAGAGAGAGAGCAAGAGAGAGAGAGAGAGAATGAGAGAGAGAGCAGAGAGAGAGAGAGGGAAAGTGAGAGATGGAGAGAGGGTGTGTCTGAAGGAGGAGTGTACAAATCCACCATGGTTTTGTAATAAATGCATCGGGTGACAATAAAAACAAAAACATTAAATGGAGAAAAGACGTGTTTCTGTGTTAAACAATTAGTGCTGCAGCATTAGAGTCGATCCGGGCCAGACAAAGGCTTCGCAGCAGCAGGGGTTTACCCCAGACACAAAGACACAAAGACGCTCCGCAACACAGCCAAGCTGCACACCACCACCGCCTTAACACTCGGAAATGCAGCTCTGCTCAGGAACGCAGCTATGCTCTACTCCGGTCTATAGAACACCACCACTGCCTTAACACTGGAATGCAGGTCTTCTCTTCTCCGGTCTATAGAACACCACCACTGCCTTAACACTGGACTGGAATGCTGGTCTTCTCTTCTCCGGTCTATAGAACACCACCACTGCCTTAACACTAGAATGCAGGTCTTCTCTTCTCCAGTCTATAGAACACCACCACTGCCTTAACACTAGAATGCAGGTCTTGTCTACCCTGCTCCACAGAACACCGCCGTAACGCACTGGGACTCAGCTCCGCTCTACCCAGGTCTAGGATCAGCTGGCACAGTCTACAGTAACCAGCCATGTACCAGTTTAAAACGTCCTTTTACCTCCACCTATGCTTTATACTAACAGCACTGTCTGTGTATAAATCTATGCTGCAGAATTTAAGCGCCAGACACTCACAGCTAAGTTCTACATACTGTAGCTATTCCAGCATGAAAGCTCACCCAATAATCCCCACTCTATGTGTGGTCAGTATGTATGTGTGTGCGTGTAATTCTGTGTGTGTATGTTTCAGGGAAACCCCTTATGTGGCCCCTCTCTGTTCACTCCTGTCAATGGTTCCAGTGTTTGCAGTGTGTGCGTGTGGCTATGTATCTTCAGGTATGTGTGTGTGTGTGTGTGTGTGTCTATGACTCCAGCACTTAACCCCCTGACCGGCGGGACCATGAGCACCAAGGTATCACCACTGAGCTGCTCACCCCCACCTCGCCACAGCAGTGTATGTTTCTGCCCCTGGTAGAGGCTGAGGAGCGCACATGCACACACACACACACACACACACATACACATGCACACACACACACACACATACACATGCACACACACACATGCACACACACGCACACACGAACGCGCGCACACCCGCATACACATGCACACACACGCAGGCACACACACACACGCACACACACAGGTCTAGGTGTGTGTAAAAGCCCCATGTTTAGACTCGGCTCTTTTGTTCCTGCGTGATGGTAGCACTTCCACCTGCATGTGAGGGAGGAAGTCTCCCCTCATCTCTAACTCCAGGAAGTGTTTGATTCTCTTTCTCTTCCATCCTTTCAAGAGCCCCATTTCATCCATCCTGATCGACACAACACACATGGGGAACAGCAGCTCTCCCTTTCAGGGAATCTCTTTGGTCTTTCTGTTCTTCTCACTCACAATGTCACAGTCTTCTTCATCTTGCTCACGCACCTGTTGCACGCACAACCGCAGAACATCAGCTGTTCCGGGCGGTTTCCATATGCGTGGAATCGCCGTGTGTGTATTTGTGCGTTCACCAAAACGTTCTAAGTACAGAAAAGGGACTACAAAGCTCCATGGTGACTTGGAAGGAGAGAGAATGGATGTGTAAACTGGGAGGAGAGGTTGTAACTGTGGACAGGAGGAGGAGATTGAGGAGTACGGTGGTCTTGGTATGGAGAATTCTCTCCGGGCACACTTTGTCACTTCACACCTCAGAACAACGCCTCCATTGATTCCTTATCCACCACTCTGGCCGACAGGGTCCAGACCACGCCTGCCATATAACCTCTGACCTTCCAGGGCCGCAGGTCGGCTTCCTGAACAGGCCGACCCCACAGCCCTCAATGGCCCACGGACGCTTATCGGCCAATACCGGCCAAAGAGCTGTCAGGATCGGGGGAGGGGGGTCGAGTGGGGGAGCAGTCTGGCAGGTCGACGTCGCTCAGATAAGACATAAAAAATGAGAGCCAGTCATCTGAGCCCACCCGTCAACAAAGGGTCACCGGGGGTCAGCGCCACGGCAACAAAGACTGTCCACCAAATCACCATCGCAGGGCACTGACTGTAGCTGACCTGTCAATCATTGAATTACCCAGCAACCACACAGGATATGGCTTGTGCGTGTAAGTGTATACGTTTGTGTGTGTGTACATAGTGAGGATCCAACACAACTCTGCTCTAAAACACACTCCTGTCACCTCGGCTTCACCTGACTTGGCAAACACACTCTGTGTCCCTCCACCTGTGTCGCCTGTCCTAAAAAAAACATGTTATACACCTGCTCTTTATTTCAGTCATGCTTGAATGCCAATTGTCTATAAGCTATTCTGAAGCCCCTATGTCACTTTGTGAAGCTACGAGTGGGTGAAGGGGTGGGGTGGAGGACATGGGAGAGTGCTGGTGACAGTTTGCTATTGGGCACAATATTACTGTAAATACTGTTATGTAAGAAGCTTGTCAATATTTACTTTATGGTACATATGTCATATTCTGTACTGTACATACGTGTTATATGCTATGCGTAATGAAAAGATTAACATTCAAATTAAAAAAATTTACTGTGCTGAAAGCAATTCACTCTCATTGACCAGTAGAATTATCTTTCATGCGTTGATATTGAGCAAACCCTCAATAAAGCTGAACTAATTCTGACCCAGGGAAACCACTGTACACTCAGGTGCCTTCGTGCACCTCCAGTCATTCTCTTCAATCCTCCCTGTGCGCAAATCTGATTTATTTAAAGCAATTTGGTCCCACGCTAATGGAACAGGTTTAACTTTGATCTCACAGAGAATTCATGAACAGCTACTGAAACACAATCTGCTGTAAAAATCTCTTAATGCAGTGGCAGATGCACTGAATGCCTTTTAGTCTTTCTTTACTTGGGCTTTTCTGAGTGTCAATCTGGAGCCAGAGGCAGGAATACTGTCGTGTTGTCAACACAGCTATGAAAGTACAGTAAAATAAGTTAAAGCGAAGATGGGGAAAAAGACAGTCTAACCAAAATGGGTATCTCCTGAGAAGCGGAGTTGCAGTTGAATGTCAGAAGTCCGTAGACATGGTTTTAGGTTCAATGTTTTTCATCCTCTCTCTCTCTCTCTCTCTCTCTCTCTCTCTCTCTCTCTCTCTCTCTCTCTGTCTTGCTCTCTGTCTTTCTCCTCATCTCTAGGGGTCAAAAGATACACAGAATAGCCCATCTAAGAAGAGCCTTTAACAGTTTCCATATATTTGCATGTGGGGTCCAGCATCCCTATGCCAGGACACCTGGTAACCCTCCAGCCACTTTCAGAGTAGGTCACCATGTTCCCGTGCTGCAGCCTGGATGCAGCTAACTAAGAGAGCAGACCAGACTCTGGGAGATTCCTGCATTATGATAACACAAATCAAAGGAAAACCCATTGACTTCTGACTTTCTGATACTGGCTCTTTTGTTTCTGAGGAATCGCTTATGGTCCTTGCGGACAGACGGGAGCAGTTTGCTGTTTGAGTGCTGACGTATGAGCCATGATAAGAAATGATTTCCACATGAGCAGGTTAGGTTTTCCTAAGTGTAGCCGGTGATGAATGACATCGAACAGCCTTCCGAAACATCCCATCCTTATTGGTGCTGCCCTGGTTCATGAGAATGAGAGCCAGATCTGTTAAGTCTTTGTAGCGGGAAACAGTTTGTGATGGGGGCAAGGTTATTCAGAGTCCATTCTTCCTGACCTGCTCCATGTTAGCTAGAAGGAGAGGCATATGTAGTACAGGGCCCTGGTTTGGTTCATGTTCAGGGTTGTTTTCGTGGTGGACTTAGGGCCCCTGGCCCTCGTTCCAGCATCAATCTGCTCCAGCTTGTATATGGGCCCCTGTCCTCACACCTGTCCCCTGAAATTTCATCTCTCCATCCCTTCCTCCATTTCAGCCTCCCTCCCTTTGTCCTTCTTTCTCTTCGTGACCCCTCCTCTCGGTCTTTCAGTAACAGCTGGGACTACATAGGATGATACAAGTCACTGCTGAGGATGAAAGTTTTTACTTCCTGGTCTGAAAGCCTTTTTACCCTGCTTTCAGGCAACACCTGTTGTTTGCATTGGGGAAAACAATGCATGTGATCATCAGACACATCTAACCATAATATTACCTCTTGACTTACGTTTCAATATGTGGCATATGAGTGTTTGAAAGGAGAGAAGGTGAGATAAGAGGAATGTGTGATGGTTTGGTGATTCCATTTTCATCCATCCGAGCTGGCCATCAGGTGTTTTTTTAAATTTTATTTATTTTTATTGCAGTTTAAGTCCCTATCTGAGCTATGCATTCTGATCTTATTTTTTTTTATTGTTTTACTATTACATTTACATGATATAAGAATATTGCTTGAAGACAACCTGGGGTGTGTTCTCTGTAATACGGTTGTATTTATTTAGGTATAAAATTATTTGATCACTTTCACATTATTTCAATTGTCTTCCCTTTGAGGATGATACATTAATGCTTTTAAAAATATAATTGTATGTTATATACTATTGCCGTTATTGTTCAGCGAGCCCGTCTCATTCATACAGCATACTGTGGGGGTCCCATATCTCAGGGTTTTGAAAACAGTTCCTAACTATTAACTTCCTTTGATCAATACAAGTATTTTGGATGATTATATCCTACCACAAGCATTTTCCAGACGGGTATCCAGAAGTTGTACAAGTATCCTACACGTGTGATCGCTTCTATGAGCCCCTACAGGTTATGTCTATCTTCCAACCGCTTTTGCACTCACTTTATCAAGTGTTTTTAAACGCCAGCCTTTCAAAAGCAATTAAAAATGTGATGTGAAACGAAGAGAGTTGCGATGGCTATATCTATTTTTTAATTCATTTAATTATTTCAAGTGTTTTATACTCAGCCTCAAGCCCCATCAGCAATTTCAACATTGTCAACAGACTTGCTTTTTCAATCAAACCTGCCGCATGTGTGAGACAGTGAGCGGCATACCCTACTGCAACAGGCAAACTTTCTACAACAATGTGTTAAAGAGAGATAGCTTATTAGTTCTTCATTATTCCATGCTGCCAATCACACTATTTCTAAATGACACTTTATTCATATTCGTTGCCTCTAATTGCGCACCATTTCGAGGTAGGCTAAAGGCAAAAACTTTGTGGATTTAGATGATCTCATAATTTATGTTCGGCTTTTGATTTCTGGACAGTGAAGTCGTTACTTTTCAGGTGTAGTAGGGAAAGAGAACAGACTACGGTGCAGCTGTACTTGGAAAATGTTTCCAGTTGGACCGCATGATAGATTAGATCGATACATTAACACATGGACTTCATTATTTCATGCTACGCAACGTTACTCATTTCATTTACCGTACATGTCAGATGCTGCTTTCATATTTGAGAGCAAAACTGGGTTGTCGCAGTGTGTTGCTCAGGTTTGTGTGTGTGCACGCGTACGTTTGTGTGTGTGTGTGTGTGTGTGTGTGTGTGTGTGTGTATTTGTGTGTAGTGGGGAGAGAGGGGTGGTGGGGGGGTCGGTTTACACATTCGATTAAAAAATGTCAAAAATAGAGAAGGTGCCACGACTGACGTGTGCATGTGCGCGCGCAGTATTTTGATTGAGAGTGGAGACATTTTTTTTTCCTTCTCTGCAGCACTGTTGCGCGAGGAAGGGAGATGCAGAGGAATAATGGCACCTGCCTTTGCGGGGCCAGCCGCAAGCTTAGAGGGTGCTTTGATCAGAAAGGCCAGTTCATCTTTCTCTTCTCAGGATCCTCATCGGATGCTGATGTTGTGCCCGCGTGCACCGGTTTCTCTCTGAAGAGAGATAGGGTGGGGGTGTGGGGGTGTCATCATAAATGTGTGCTGTGTTGAGGATGACTTTGTGACGACCTCTGTTGCAAATGGGCTATGCATGCGGAATAGCGGTCTCTCTCACAGACATGGAAATGGCTTAGCACTATCACCGTCGCCCTGGCAACCATCTGAGTCCCCCATCTTGCGGAGAGAAATGAGTTATGAAAAGGCTAGAGAGAAGCAGGGATTAAACATGATCCCGGGGACAAAGTGTCAATCAAATACCAACTCACGAATCTCACTCTTTTTTACAGTGTTACAAAATTGTGTTTTGAAAAGCAGCCTATTTACTGCCAAAGGTACCCATCGACCATTTCAGATATCGTTCATATTCAACTGATGATGAATTGGTGCATGCATAGGTCTGCGCAAGTAAAGAAGACCTAAAAAACGACCCATATTTTTTTCAAAGGATTTAATATCTCATGTCGTCTGTTTACTTTGCATTTTATGTGATACATTGATTCAATTAAACCACACAGATTAATAGGATACATCCGAATATAGGCTATCAAGATTAGCTAAGCAATAGGATATATTATATACTGAAAGGATTTATCCATCATGGTTCTTAGCCACTGTGCACATCCTGAGAAACGAACTGTATTCTGCACTACAAGTCTCTAAATGAAGTCCACTGTGACTTTAGCCCATGCTATGTTGTAATTCTACTCAGAAGATGAGTTGTTATGTTCATTAGCTGTGCCATTTTCAGTGACGTGCCACTCACCTGGTGACAACTATACCCCATATAAATGTATCACATTTCACATGGCCTATAGCCTCAGACAGAGCTGTTTTCTATTTCACTCTACGGTATTCCACATTGCTTGTATCATGCAGTGCCAACACAAGAATGGGGGCTAGGCAAAAGGCACAGAGACGAAGAGGGAGGCGGGGTAGGGGTTAGAGGGAAAAAAAATCCAAATTGGCTTGACCCCGTGCTATTTGATATTTGCCTCTTTGACAGTCATTTAAAGGCGCGCGGCAGCAAAGCAGAACGCGGACAAGTCCGGCCTGAAACCGAAGCCGTGTGCGCGCGGGGGGATCTGGAGAACCCGATAGCCGGGGACTTACACCGTCCAAAGGCTTTCGGGACACTTTAGCCCGGCTCGCTCGGCCCTGGAGCGCCAGTGAGTCGCCAGGCAGGGTGTAAACGTTAAATGTTAGCTATTTGTTCCATGGATTGCAAGGAAAATCAAGCCAGTCTTTCATTCATTCTTTTTTCCCTCCCATGCTTTCTTATTCAGGCTCCTTAGAACCCCACAAACAGCCATTGACTAAGCGGCTTATGGAGCCCCGTAATAACGCTCAAACGAATCCTAGAATTAAGGAAGGGAGAACTTTAAAGAAAGAGCGAACGAAATAATGTGAGAGGAACGGAGCAGAAATGTTTGTAATTGCTGCGAACCACAGACAAAACATCCCGACGCGCTGAAATAGGAGGTTATCTGCTACCCTCGCGTTTCCTTATCACGCTGAATAGATAAATATTTGTGTATCACGGTCAGCTGGGGACCTGCGAAACTCTATAACGCATTGTTTTGATTGTTGCAATACACAGGTGATCAACATGTAGATATCTCCTCTGTATTCAAGCAGGGAATGCAGAGCCATCGATGTGGGGGGTCGGATGCAAAGCCATTTTCAATGAGGAGGTTAAACGACACCGCTTTTAATAAACATCTACTTATTAAAGGATGAGTAAATTCCCTGTGCAGATAAAAGGCGTTTGCATTGTACAAGTCTCTCAGGGGAGGTTTCCTAACTGGCTGTTTGTCCCCAACTCCCCAGCTCTCCATCTCATTAACTAATCTACACATCTCTATCTAGGCTACCATCTATTTCGCCTCCTCTCTGCATCTCCTTTTTTCGTCTCCCTTGGCCTATTTTTAAACAAACAACAGATAAAGAAACCATTTTAGCACAAGAATGAAAGGAATACGCCTACCGTTTTGTGCAATAACACATTTTTCCTTGTTTTATTTCACGACACGCCTTGCCGACCTACAGGCCCACACACCTCTGGCAGGATTAGGCTCACGCGGCAGTATTAGCTACGGCCAGGGTGCCTGCATGTCAGGCGGGGCATCCCCAGTGACGAGCTTGTTTGAGATGGCTGAGTGTCTGAATCTAAAACGATAAAATCTGTTGGGCTTTGCCAGGACATTGGGAAATGAGAATTTGGAAAAGCATGGAAAACAGCCTACACCTCTAATGAGAAATAGTCTAGATGAACAGCGGGAGGAGGTGGGGTGCTCTAATTACATCTGCAATATAAAGCCAATTAATCCTGGCAGACATGCGTTTAAACTTTGCCTACGCCAACGGTGCCAACTAGGTATAGCCTTGTTAAATCTAAAATGTGGATCATTACGGTTATAGTAAACTACTGCTAACATAGCATACTATCTTCAAACAGCTCAACATGCATGTGTATATATATATTGCATTGTACAAGTCTATTTATATATACGTTAAAAAAAATCTATTCCGGTACAAAACAGCGTGTTATTTATTTTGTTACTTTGTCAACATAGGCCTACAGTATGTTAGGGTTGCTGCTATTGACATTATGATTGACAGTGGCAGCAGGCTACTATTGATATAGGTGTTTGTTATTAGGCCTACTATTGTTTAATAACAACCAAACGAATACCTGTTATTAACAGAAATAGGCAATACCGTCTGGTTTCATTGCAGCCAGAACTGATATTATAGAATTTCAAGACAAACTGCTTCCTATAGGCCTGCTTGCCAACGTGAATTCAGCCAACCAGCAGCTCCCTTCACCAACCAAAAAGATGGCATGCTTCCCAAGAACAATGACACCACCATGGCCATGATAATCCACGTCGACCAATTACATTTCCCACACATTCACTGCAACATGCTCCACATTTCCAACTTGTGATTAATGATATTTCGCCAAAGATTAATCACAGAAAATGTAAATTCTTGGAGGTTTTGAGGGCGGTGGTACGATCAGGATGGGGTGGTTGTGAGGTGGTAGTGGGTTTGGGTGGTGGGTTGATAGACTGGGGGAGGGGGGTGCAAGGTGTACAGGGAGGGATGGAAACGAATTAGCTTCATCGAATCTTTTTAGATGCAAATATTTTGTTATCTCCACTTTACTGCACTGTTTTCAGTGTTTATGATTAATTATATCTTCTTGGTGAAAAATAAATCATGCGAAATTAGGATCTCGTTGGCTCCACCAGCGTAAGCAGAGATGGCAGGTCGATGCTGTTAATTTCAGGTTGAAATTGACACACTAATTATACTGCAGAGTGGCGCTGCAACACTAGAAGGCAAGATTATACCTCTGCGGTTCTATTTTTTTTTATCAGATCCCCCCTTATATTTTACCAATTAAAATCGTAAAGGCATTTCATTGCCCCGGGATAAAAACGCAGCCTCTCTCCTAACATTGGCCATCACTTTCCCCCATCAGATTCATTGTGATGTATTAGATGCAATAAATTATCCCATGTAACAAAACATGGCGAGCTGAAAGGCAGATAATCTGCAGAGGAGAGATAAGGATTCATTATTCCAAATCATTATGAATCCGGCGTTGGCTGTGACTTCTTTCTTAATCAGCTTCTGTGATCCTGGATACGTGAAGAGAGCAGATAAGACCGGAGTCGTTTATAATTCTCCCCACCTCTGCCTAATATTTTAAAATAAAATCGCAGGAAGAAGCCGCCGTAAAAAACATTGGCTTACGTTTGGGACGCAGGCAGGAGGAGAATAATAAAACACATTGAGAAAATAAATAAGTAAATAGATTAAACGTGGGCACCACACATTTAAGAGGTATTTGGTCTCAAATTAAGGTTACCTTTTTGACATTTGCAGAGATGTAGGCTTATGGTGAAACATTAAATTATATTGCATCTTAATTGGGACATGCAGGTTTGAGTTTATCCCTCATTTAAAGAAGCTGGCAACAAAAGCTGCTTTGCAAATTCAGGATATGGTGTGCTCTGGGGTCAACAACCATAAGAATAAAACAATGGCATGCATGGCCAATGTATAGGTAGGCCTGCAACTCTAGTGCACTTGAGTCTGACTGAAGATTTGATAGCACGTGCATCATCAATACATTTGGCAGTGCTCACTGAATTATTCTATAAGGGTATCCACACAACTTGAATGACACGTTCGGTGTTTAAACAGGCCTATTCTACGATAGCCTAACAAAATTAATCGGGTTATCATAATCCCCCATTCTATCTGCTGATAAAATTCATCGTTATAAATACCAAAGGACATCAATAAATAAATTATGCGAAAAAACAGGAATGTGTACTTGCATTGTGGCGGAAGGTTTACGCTCAGCTGTTGTCACCCTGCGCTGTCACGCGGGAGCTCACGTCAAATTCTACATTAATCACACAATTTCATGCCAGCACTAGAGTGCACGAGAAAGAGAAGGAGAGTGACTTTGGACTTGGCCGTGCCCGTGCTCAAAGACATTAGTGAACTAAAAATGGCCTGAGAATCAAAATGGAGACTCTCGCTGCTGGCTTGTTGAAGATGTTGTGTTGTCATTCCGCAGAAATTATTTTAGATCCAGGATGCTCTTTTCGTCCATCATAACGCACATTTATGTCCTATGTTCAAATAGGCATGAGTAAAATCGTGTATTGCTGTCACATCTGACGTTTTCCTAAAATGAGTGAAACGAATTCATACTTCTGATAGGCCTGTTTTATTTCTACAGACTCTAATAATCATTTAATTTAATTTACGAAATGTCATAATGATCTATGAAATAAACAGAGGTTTCAAATTTGTTTTGCATTCTATCGACGACATCAATATCTGCATTTGTCATGAACGCATATTAGCATTGCTTTATATTAACATTGCAAGCTATTAATTTTAAAATAAGTAGCCTACTTTATTTACGTTCGAGGCCTCTTATTAAATCAAGACTATCTTTTTGTGTTGTTTTATTATTATATTAAGATAACGCAAAGCAATACTAATTCTGTAAATGAAAGCTCTCTTTTTGCCATGGAAACGTTGAATTATTCATTGGTTTAAAAGACAAATTTTGGCTCACTGCGTCTGTAAATTTATACCGCGAGGTTTTTCCTAATTATCTTTAATGTATTACCTTAATTGAATTTCTTTTCCGAAGATAGATTTAGCTGTGATAGATTTAGCTGTGATCAGTTTACATTCTCCTTCAAAGAGTCAAGGCGCAACGTGAGAGATATCAAGACTCTAGCATAAGCACATCTCTCTCTTGCTCTCTCTCTCTTTCTCTCTCTCTTTCTCTCTCTCTCTTTTGCTCTCTCTCTCTCTTTTGCTCTCTCTCTCTCTCTCTCTCTCTCTCTCTTTATCCCTCGCTCTTCCCCCTTCTCTCTATCTATCTGTGAAAGAGGACAATGACAATTTTTGGTGATACCCTTTTCAATCAACCATGATGTATACTCAGCAGTTGACTACAGTCGCAGATCAATTCGGACCATATTCTATTGACAGTTTATCAAAAAAGACTTGCTTTCCCTTCTAGACTATGCTTCACAATAACATGTAAAGCAATAACATGCGAAGCATCCACAGACAACCACTTATTAGTAGCCATTCGTTTGTTACACATCGAAATGAACACCGAGCATCATAAATGTACACCATTTGCGTAACAAAATAAACCGTGTGTGTGTGTGGGCATGGCGTCCGTTTGGTCCAATGTCGATACGCAACATATACCTTTTAGGTTTCACAATGACAACCGTATTAATTGTCTGTAGCTATAATGCCGATAAAACGAGAAGATAAACACAGGAGATGTACACCACAAATGGTGTTTCCTTAGTCACATTCTCATTGTGGAAATACATATTTTTCAACAGACACTATGGCTCTCTGCGTGCATTCGTTTTGTTATAATAATGTTTTTCCTCCATAGACTCCGCCGACCCGGAAGAGCTCTGGTTGACTATACAGTAAGTACGGCAAGAGAGTGTGTGCTTTGGTTGGCCTGTAGGAGTGAGCGTGCGCGAGTGTGTGTCTTACTGTGCGTATGTGTGTGTATGTGACTCTTTGGGCTCAGGGCGCGCGCCTCGGTTTTTTCCCTCCAGTTCGCTCTCTCTAAATGCCATCGGCGCTTCGATCTCCATGTCACTCTTCCCTCACATCTGCAGCCGATCAGAAAAAAACAAACCTATACCCGCCAACCTCAATTCTACAGGTCAGTAAATATTTTGACTTCTCTAAAGCCTGTATGACCGTCTACTCTGTCCTTCCACGCATAGTAGGTTACAATGTATAGCATACCCCATCAGCAGTAGGCACAGCGGTCCTTGCCAGACTCCACTGACAGTATTTGACACTTTTTTTCTGTTAATATGTCAACTGGCAACTTTTATAAATACTTTCAGATTGTACTGATTTTGTGGTTAAAATAGAAATGGAAGAAAATGCACACGTGCTTTTCGTTAAATCCGTTGCGATAGACCGGTTAAACTGCTTCATTTTCTCAAAGGGTATAAAGCTCACTTGCAAGTCTGTCACGTAAAAATGTATGGGCATTATGGTTAAAGCCAAGTAATGGTTTATTTTCACTCTACCCAATGTGTTCTTGAATGGCATGCTGGAAAGGATATTTTGGCATAATAATGTTCAAAAGACAAGCAGCTTGTGATGATGGTCTTCCGTAATGCTTATTCACGCGAATGTACGTTCTCTAGTGTTTAATCTAGCCAACAAGTATATTCTTAGAATATTTACCTACCTCATGTCTCCCCGAAATACCGAAGATCAAGGATTTTAATGATCTATTACCACCTGAGTTGGTAGGCAGGCAGAATCCCGTAACCCATGAAATTGATCTGATTACCTCGGCATTGGGTCATAAAAGGAGTTGGATTTGCTGAGGCTGCATTTCCCGCTTTCTATTTCGTCTGTGGTCGATATGGCTTGATTTGGAGAGAGTAGCTGTTACATAGAATGAATAGGATACGAAATTAAGGGCATCACAGGCGCACTGTCATGGCCAAAGCTCAAGCGCTTATTTGCATGCAGAAAACAGAACGGGCTGGGACATCGTGCGCCGTTCTATTGATTTACGCTGAATACTTCCCCAACAGCTGTGTTTTCAAGATAGCAAGCCTGGCCACTTGCATATTCACGGCTTGTAATGCCTTTTAAACCAGGATAAAATCTTCCATAAATCTCCAAATTAAGCCACGACAGTAATGGGCAGACATAGTGGTTTAAAATGTTGTTATGTCGAAATTTCTTTGTTTCTCTGTTAATTAGCCTGTCAAATTATTAGACTACCTGGTGCTATCATCAGCGGTGAAGAGTGGTTTGACCTATTCCGATAAGATTTGTCCCCGAGATTGTACACTTTAAAACAACCAAATGTCACATAGGCCTTTACAGTATAAAACCTATAGGATGTGTGTGTGTGTGTCTGTGTGTGTGTGTGTGTGTGTGTGTGTGTGTGTGCGTGCGTGCGTGTGTGCGTGTGCGTTCGTGTGTGAGTTTAATTTCAGACAATAGTAGGCTACAGATAAAATGAAGACATGGCTTTGGATGGTCAGTTAGAAAGTGAGATGCAACAACAGATTAAAATCACGCATAATTTGTGTTAGGTATGTGTTTTATCGACGATTGAAAAATGGCTGTACTAAAAACATAACATGCACTCGAGGTAAACTGTTTATACACTGAACTCATTTCAATGCTTCTGAGAAATCCACCTCATTTCACAAGTTTCACGCGCGCAAGGCAGCATTTCATGCACTCATTCAGGTTCTAAGAATCAGATCTGGTTCACATGAGGCTAAAAAACAAGAATATTTTTTAATAGAAAGTATGACTGTGAGATTGGCGACTATGAGTGTCCTGGGTTATGAAATGCTTGCCTGAGCCTGTTTCATAACGTGCTAGATTTTGTAAAGAATGTATTACGCTATCATGACAAGAAACTAAAATTATGACAGAACTGGTATACATCGTCAATAGTAGTCCAAGAATGATTCATTATTGCAGTATTGTTGTATTTAGTACTAGTACTATTTCAATCCCATGTCTGAATATATATTTGCCTAGAGGCAAAGGCGACGTGTAGCCTAATAAACTTCCTATTTTGTTTTCTTTATCACCATTCAGTTGTAGTGATGACTGGGGTGTGCCTATTTAGTTTGAACGCGTGAGAGTTCCGCACGCTGCCCGCGGCCTAGGGCCGTGTCCTCTGGTTCACCCTGGCTCTTCGCCTCACGGCTGTTTGGACAGCTTTACCTGCTACATAGTATGGAACTGTAAAACCTAAACCCATCAAAAGTCTTCTAAGCCAGATGCCGGCACTTTAATTAAATTGTATCTTTGGGCCTGACTCCTTTTTTTATCATCTTGCCAACAGAGGTGGTATGCCTTCCTTTAGATTCAGAGGACAATCAAGCTTTAACTATTACACACGGTTATTATCTCGTGTAAAGTAACTGCAACATGGTTGACAATAGTATAGAGCCTGTTATTTTAGAAAAAAAAATATATATACAAGAGCTAAAACCTCCACTTTATTAATAATTAGTTGTTGATTTATTATTCCATAAATTTGTCCAGCAATATTATAATTAGTATCTATTTAAATTAATTTGTAGCCTATAGGCCTACCCTAATAATAATTATTCATTTCAGTACCAACCTTCAATTTTTTTGTGTCAATAGTTTAGTGGTACAAATTGGTAGCAAGTGGCAGACATTTTTATTAACAATGGAAAAGTTCCTATTTTGATTGCCTTTTTTATAGGCCTATTTATAGGCCAACTTTGGAAATATTATTAAAAACCCGACCCAAACACAGTTGTCCTAATTAGAAGTAGGACTATTGGGATTAGGCCCGAAAATGGACCTGATAAACAAAGAGACGTTATCTTTAAAGTTCATCTAACATACTGACAATGAAATAATCCTGCGACGTCTTAAATTCTCACCCTTGGTAAAATGTGTGATGTGTTCTGATGTTAATCAGGGCACTCTGACATAATCACTCAGAAATTATCTCACCAATCTTCTTCTATGTCAGCCACCACTAGGCGAGGCTAGCCCACCGTGCCACCAACATCAGTTATGAATGAGATTTGCGGACGCCATGCAAGTTTCTATGCTTTTCTGTGCACATTTATTTCATTTTTTTGTTAGAATTGTATTTACCTGCATGTAAGCACGCTGACACACACACACACACACACACACTCTCACACACACGCACAAACACACACACACACACACACACACGCCAGCACAGACATACACTTACACATACATAAAGCTGAACCCACTATTTCGATTCTTGTTGTGACAGTGTTGGGGATTATCATGACAATTTTTACGGGACCAGTTTTATTCGGCTCTCTGACGTATAAGCTTATGTTTCCGTCCTTGACACGGAGGCTGGGGAATCAAGGCAGGATATGTTCCATGTACCACACGGTAAGCTTCGACACATCCAGTCAAGAAACAAAAAACCTAATAAGGATTTTACATTTCCCATCATGTGTTGCCTCTGAGCACCTATAACGGATAGCCTGAGCGTACTTGTGGATAATGGCCCGCGATACTTTTCAAGAGGATAATTACACAGGTCCGCTGACAGCTCGACAATGGCAGCGGGATTGTTCGGTGCGAAGCGGAACAGCAGTTTCCATCCAAGTTCAGTCTCAGGTTCGCTTCAGGGAGAAATACGCATATCCTGCAGAGGAAAAATATATTCTATGGCTAAATCAGTATAGGTTTTTCTGTTTTTGTTGATCGGCCTACGTGCGTGTTAAACTTTGAATCGGCCGTTGAAGACCGAAACACAATACTCGCAAAATATGGCCATTTCAATGTTTCTAGACATACCCAGAGGTTTATAAAATATGTTCTAAGAAAATGTTGCTGAGGCCCGTTTGGTTCCTGCACTTTCGTAAACCGCACCAAAAATATAAGGAACAACAATGCATAGACTGACCAAAATTGAGTTAACTGATCAAGATATGTTAGAATTATCTTTAAACTCGATTAGTCTACTAAATACATTTGGCAGAAATAATTATTTTCATTATAACGGCTTAACATAGCCTACCTGCTGATGACTAATAGGACGAAATAATGAAAATGATGCATGCACAATGAAAAGACACGGGCATCTCCTCTCCAAATGCCTGCGTACGCCACTGCACCGCTCTCGCGGACAGTCTCCATTTCCTGGCTGTTTACTCTTGTGATGACGTCACGTCCAGTGGCGTCGCCTAGGCTGCCAGTGTCAGTGGATTGCACCGCACAGAAAGAGCAGCCCCTTATTCTACAGTTACATACTGCCAATCTGAGAGTATGGGGTAGCCAAACTGGGAATTAGACACACAACACCTCCCCCCGACGTTGCCCTTCCTATGGCCGTGCAATCATGTGGAATAATGTCACAGCAACATGCCTACCTGACACTAGGCTGCCTGTATGAACAGCCTTCGATTTAATTAGTCCCCTATACGTGATATAATAGAGCACATACTGGACTGGATAATGTCAAGAATTCGAACTATATCACGTTACGTTTAATGCAGCCGTCTCTTTTTGAATTAATAATGACATGGTCGTTTATTGGTTGTTTATCTTTGTGCTGGAAAAAGGGAATCGACCTGCCTAACCTGCAGTTAGGCAGGAGAATATCTATTGTACAATAGGCTTCATAGATCCAGTTGGCTTCACACACAGGAAGATTTCTTTCCACCACGCTCGACCTCTCCCATGGCCATGCCAGCTCTTGCTCGCACTAGTAAATCAGTCCAATTTAGGTCCATCATTAGAATAATGTGCCTGTCACCGCGAGAGGACGCACTGTCACAGTTTTAAGGAAGTTTATCCGTAACCCGCCCTTGCTTCAGCAGCACGCGTTCTGTGTAGCCATTTCTCTCTCTCTGCGTTAGCAAGCCCGGATATTATAAGGTAGAAACAGAAACTTTATATTTCCCTTTGTACTTTCTTTCAACATTATATTTGAATGCCTGTAACAGAATCCGAATCCAACAATGTACAGGTCCCACTATTTTACTTTGCCTACATCTCAGATGACACGGGATAGGCTAGACATTTGTTCTGTCCCGAGTTCACTATGCAGATTCATTTCTGTTGTTTGCATCACGTAGGTCTGTCGAACATACCGGTGCAAAGGCGCATGACCTATTGTTGTACAAAAATAAATGATGTAATTTAATCGTGCTGTGTTAAAAACGGAGTTTCCCAATTATATGCTCTCATAGAGACCAAACATTATTGTATCATTTTGTATTATAATAAATGGCAATGTTTGCACAGCATAAAACAATCTTGCAGTTCTTGGGTCATCTTTCCTGGCCCACTTTATTCAATTAGGGCGACAAGGGCAGGCCCCTCCCCTCTTGATGATACTGACAGACCCTCTTTAAGTTGCGTCGCGCCACAGCTGTCTGCAAGCATTGGCAGCCTGGCGCCATTCTGAAAGAATGCCTTCACTGTAAAAAAAAATAGAGAGAGGGAGAAAAAACGGAGGGAGAGAGAGACATAGACTCTGGGACGGGCTGAGTTCAGAGAGAGAGGGAGAGAGAGAGCGAGAGAGAGAGGTAGAGAAAGAGAGAGAGGGAGTAAATGGAGAGGGTTGCCACTGCGCACAAACAGAGATTTGATCTGTGAGTTTAACTTCGGTGCTAGTCAGTGTGCAGTAAGCCATCTACTGCAAACAAGCTTGCTTCTAAACATACCTCAACAACTTGTTGAGTCGGCTTAAATTTTTAACTTTCCGTGGAGAAGTTGACGACTTTAAGTAGGACTGGATACAACTTTGGACCTATTTATGACAACGAATCTGCAACATTTTAATGTATGTAAATTTTTACATTATCTTTACTAACTGTGTCGATTGGCAAATTCATATGTGAGTCTCTGACAAATGCTCGTATTAATATCGGGGATTTAGAAATAAACAAAGACGCTCTTCTGTTTATCTCCAGGTGAAAGAAGGTGACGACGGAACCTGTGGATTTAACAAAGCAGGATTTTGGACAGATATTTTTTCGTATTTCTTGACCTGTATCGTTTACCTCCGGTGTGCATGAACGTTTGCTAAAAGCAATGGAGGTAACCGCGGATCAACCACGATGGATGAGCCATCATCACCCCGCGGTGTTAAACGAACAGCATCCCGGCTCGCACCACCCGGGCCTCGGCCATTCATACATGGACCCTTCGCAGTATCCCCTTGCTGACGATGTGGATGTACTGTTTAATATCGATGGGCAGGGGAACCACGTCTCTCCATACTATGGAAACTCAGTCAGAGCCGTCCAGAGGTACCCACCTCCTCCACACAGTAAGTACCTTTTCAGAAAACTTTTCAGAATATACTTTTGTTGGTATAATGAAACGTTGATCCCTGAGTTAACTCAGGGATTGTGTCAATCAGATTATGTAGTAATTTGTATTACCAGATTTTTTTATTTTTTACAAAAGAGTGGATTTGACTTTGACCAAACTTGATTAAATTGTACAAAAAATTGCAGGGAAGACTTGTGAAACTGTATGTTGATCAATTGTAATTTTCTACATAGATTGAACACTATATGAATTAGTACAATTTAGGATCCGCAATGTTCTGAAAATCAACGTCAGTTGTTTATGTAAATTATTTAAATATCACTTCCCTATGTCAGGATAGCGAATGCTTGAACTGTACTACACCTATGGTTCAGTTCGCAGTTTTGTTTGTCTCCAAACTAACGAAAATGTGTGTATATATAAGGCGTCAGGCCCTACTGACACCTAATAGTTCTCAGCTAGACGAGATTGTGAGAATTAATGGTTTTAGTTTTTGTTACCACATAAGATACATGATGTGTTACAGGTCAATTACATGTTTAAGCGAACAGAACAGACCTAATTGTGGTAGAGCTATTGCTCGAATTTATTGACATGACTTCCTGGACCGTAGCGAATCACGACCTGGTCTCTCCAGCAAGGTTTCACTATATTACACATTATATGTAAGGCCTACGTGCTGAAAACACCGTGAAAACACAATCGTTGGCTGGATTTAGGGCAATAAAAAAACGACGTAATCTGAGGTAGACAAATCTCGTATTATTGTATTCTCGTATTCCAACTGTTAGGCCTGGTGCAGTATTGATATTTCGTATTAAGGCTTTTCTGTGGTATATCATGTTGGGTTACAATCAAAAGGGTAATTTAAACTTTATCCATTGGAGTGTCGCTATCTAATTTTGACCTGCACAATCGCATAAGTCTAAATTGTACCGTTGAAAAGGATACTTGAATCAGGTATACAACAATAGGCCCATAACATTTTTTCTGTTTAAAGTATCAGCTGACAAAGACTTGCTTTATGGTCACGCACATACTGGCTTTGCAGCATATCTTTGACTATAAGCCACTGACTTACTTTATGTAATAGGCCTGTGATGTATTTTCAATTAGATATATCAAATACAATGAAATAAGTCAGTCAAATTGCATGTAGATACAATTTTTGACAGTCCTGTTCTGTTCTCTGTTGCCTAACAGGTAGCCAGGTGTGTCGCCCCTCTTTATTGCATGGCTCTCTGCCGTGGCTTGAAGGAAGCAAAGGCATCGCCCCACACCACAGCACTTCGCCGTGGAACCTGAGTCCTTTCCCCAAGACTTCACTGCACCACGGCTCCCCCGCTGGGCTCTCCGTCTACCCGCCGACATCCTCCTCCTCACTGTCCGGTGGCCACTCTAGCCCACACCTCTTCACGTTTCCCCCAACCCCACCGAAAGATGTGTCTCCAGACCCGGGGATCTCCACCCCAGGCTCCAGCAGCTCTGGCCGCCAAGAGGATAAAGAGTGCATAAAGTACCAGGTGTCCCTGGCCGAGAGCATGAAACTGGAGTCAGCTCACAGCCGGGGCATGGCACCATCCGCCCACCACCCCATCGCTACATACCCATCCTATGTCCCTGAATACGGCCCCGGCCTCTTCCCACCAAGTAGCCTGATAGGTGGGTCATCTTCTAGTTATGGTTCCAAAACAAGACCAAAAACAAGGTCCTGTTCAGGTAGGCGTGCGCTTTATTATATTACCATTTGATTTAACCTTTAACCAAGTTCACAGAATGCTCCCATGATAGATATCTAGCCCCAATCTGACCAGATTATCAGGGAACATCATAATGATTCTTTCTCTACACAACCAACCTCTCTTATTTGACTTTTACAGTTCCATGTCTCGGTCATGTGCACAGTTGACAGTCAGATGGTCATTCTTGAGTCTGTACTTGCACCAACATATTTTACTCAGCATTGTAGGCCTATAAACGCTGTTGCTTGGGATTTAATATACATTTCAGGAAGCTCCTTATTTTATGATTTGTAAAATCATCAATAGAGAATTGAATGCATAACAATGACAACAATACAACAGCAAATATAATTAGTAAATATTATAGTAATTTTTGTTTTTTATTATAGATTTAATGGCCAATATTTTCTTAATTATTTTAACCTTGCAGATTGGTTTTAGACAACTTGACACTGGTCTAAATGTTCATTTTTGTTATGTTTGTGGGAGCACTTAAAAGGGCAGTGATTTATGAAGCATATCACTTAGCGACTAATTCAATTAAGCAATTTAAAGCACATTCCGCATTAAAAAGAAAGGTTTCTCATATCCCAATGTAGAATTAACTACAGTAAATTATATAACATCCTTATTTCCAATTACTTCTGAGCAGTTATGTGCCCATGTTTAAATAGATGGAACAGTCGTATTTATTTTTCACTTCTCGTTTTCATAGAGAGAAAGGGGCACAGCTCTGACCGAGGCCTCCGTGCCTGCATGGCTGTCTCGAGCCAGTTTATATGTTTAAGATAATCCCATTACTGTCAGACTGGTGCACGCGACAGTTGCATTGTTTACCCAGCGCCAGTAACTTTGATGGAGTCCGGATGCTGGGCTGCATTCAGAGGGAATAACGAGTGAGCACTCGCTGTGGCCGGGTGCACAACAGGCGAGGGGGATATTAGTCAAACACGCAGGGGTAATTATTTTAAAGGTTATTCAGGCACGGCTCGAACCCAGTTATCTGTAATGAGATTAATATCAGTGCCACATGTTTGGTTTATATTAAAACTCTGGATTAGTCGATGCATATCGTCAGGCATATTCAGTAGCAGATTTCCCATTCGCATGAATACAAACATAAATATATAATTTGTGAATAATTTTTTATTAATTTAGGGATATGTGTGCTGCCGCTTATTGAGCATTTACATCTCTATTTAGCCGTCTTAATCGCTTCTTTATTTCTGTGGTGATATCAGGGCATGTGCTTACAGTGCAAAAGTGCTGTTTTACAGAGAGCAAACAGACAAGCCGATGCCGTACTGTGGTCTCTTCTAACCCGGAACACGCATTGCGCAATACAACCCAGCGGTGGCATATTCTTTCAGGGCCATAGTGTAAAATGCCGCATTTTACCAGACTTTCACTTTAAGATCAGTACCTATTTAACGTCATCGGTGTCTGCAGAGGCCCCTACTTCTCTGCCAGACACAATCCAGAAGTGACTAAGAAGTGAGGCGGGTTTTTGCTTCAAAAAAGGGGGAAGTGCGAACACGTAAATCGTAAAGGCACCACGCACAATACTGATTCTATACTACAGTACGCGCCTATGCTTTCAAATAATCTTGCCGCAGTGCTCGTTGTTTCCGTTTCATTGACTAGGTCTGGGACACAAGACCCTCTTAATGAAACTGCTGTGCGCCTCTAACCTGTCGGTGTCACTAGAGCAGTGTCAAACAAGCATTTATATTTTCTTTAACAATTAGACCATGACACATTTCAATGATTAATACAATTATTGTGTTGTCAAGAGAGGTTGTGTTCGTGAGAGAAAATTTGTTTTACTTCGTAAGATAAATTCCAGAATTAATGTCGTGTGAATTGAAACCAGATGATAACATCTAGCACAACTGCAGCCAACTTGATTTGTTTGCCGTTCATGTTACAGATGCTTCCATTTAGTAAAAATAATACAACAATAGATGTACTACTAGAAGTCCAATAAATCATATACAACTGTTTAATATTCGGAATGCTGTACATACAAATGTCGCTAATTTTGTTTGTTTATTTTTGTTGTTATATTAGGCTATACCATACTATCGTTACAAGTACATAGCTCATGTTTGTGTACTATTCAGATACAGTTTCGTTGTTATTATTCTTCATAATTATGTAGTATAGCCTACTGATGTTTAAATACATCAATAAATGAATAATAACAAGAACAAGATCGTATCAAGAACAGAAATAAATATAGAAACAACGATGTCATCCACTTTCCCCCCTTTGCTTTAAACAATATATTCCAAATTTTGCCTACATATGTTGTTTGAAATGATTGTCTATATCATGTTTTGAATAGGGGCACACTGACCTCGGCGTTCTCTCCATCTCTCTCTATATGTATTGTGTCCTTTTTCAGAAGGTAGAGAGTGCGTTAACTGTGGAGCCACGTCGACCCCGCTGTGGAGGCGGGATGGCACGGGTCACTATTTGTGTAACGCCTGCGGACTCTATCACAAGATGAACGGGCAGAATCGCCCACTCATCAAGCCCAAGCGACGACTGGTATGTTTCTGCCACCTTGTATTGATGACACTTCCGTCTCTCTCTCTTTCTCTACCCAGGAAGAAGTGTTAGCTGCAGGAAATTGACTCGCCAAGTGCAGGTCTCACTTCTTTTAGATATAATAGCAAACTGCACAATGATTGTTATTGTTATGAATGATATTATATCATTTTATGATTTGCTTCATCCTTATTTGCATATGGCCTATCCTACCCCACAAAATCGGTATTTTTCATATCAATAACAATAAATTTACAAACAAGCATCGGTAGCTAACTTAGGCCTTTAGGCCTTGCTATTACATGCTATTATTAGTCCATAGCAATAGTTTTTAGTTTAATATGAAAAACAAAGCACAAAAAACAGAAAGATAAATTAAATTCGTACTAGGCCTAAGCCTACTTATTTGAGTTTATCAAGACTCTGAATCAGGTCTTATTTGAGAAGAATTCCCCGAAAGTGCTGTGCAGTTTCTCTTCATATTTGCCTAATGCATCTAATAATGCAAAGGAAAAACTTTCGAGGCAGTAAAGCGTTCGCATGGACTGCTATTTTAGCAGCCTACTCCTGCTCTATCCCTTCTCTCTCTCTAATGTGAAAACCCGACTTCCCAGGAAAAAGCTGCCGGATATCTGAGCAGCGCAGATAAGTCGCTTTTAACAACATAGCCCGCTTCCCCAGTCTAAACATGAAGGGGAGCGGGGTCCGAATCGGCTCGAGGAGCTGCCCAGGGCACGCAGGAGTCACGACTAGAGATTGTTCTTTTCAGTTTAGGGAATCTCTGCAGAATATTCATAAGCGGCAGGAGAGAGATGGGATGAAGATGGATAGAGTAGACAATAGATACAGAGAAGGAAATGAAAAACGAGTAGCCCTTTGAAAGGGGGCATGGGCCTAGGTGGCTGGGAAGATTTTGGTACCACTGCAGTCCTAATTATGTAGGCTTTGTTTGCGCGCGAAGTGCATCATTTAACTCACACTTGAGCATAGGTTATGACGTTACCAAATGTGATTAATCGGACTCTACTCCAATAGATAATGCAGTGTATTTTGTTGTCGATGGTAGTGTGTCCTCTTCGGTCTTCACGTCTATTGATTGTTTGAGAGATTATAACATCAATGTCAGATCACCCATGCTGGCCATCTGACTGGCACGCGAATATATGTGAATACATTTTCGCCAGACAGCTCGGAATTAAGCTATAGCTTATCTTAAATGCATATCAGTTAATCAAATACAGCCAGATTTCAATTATTTGTGTAACACTTCAGGTTAGGCTACTGACCTCCTCAATAGAATCACTGTCCTCTAGCTAGCCAACAAACCCTTTCAAGCAGTAGCCTACATCCATTTTTCAACTGAATTTGACGTCCTAGATTACTCTAATAATTTAAGATAACATTGGTTTACAGACAAATGTGTGACATGAATAAAGGACAAATTTTAGACAAGACGACACGTTTAAACGTTACTTAATTAGAAAACTGCTGAGGTTGACCTTTAAATATATCTACCAAACCAACTGTTAGGCTACTTAGACATTTAACTGGAAATGTAATCAGATTTAATAGGTCCCATTTCAAGCCAATGCTTTTATGTCTTCTGTAAATATTTACTCTTGAAAGAGTATGTGCGCATGCATGAAGCTATTTTTAGTCTCCAGTCAACGCAGCTCTGTTTTGGAATTTCTGTATTTTTTAAACTATTTTCAGCCACTGTACATAGCTTTGAAGAACGTCAATATGACACTTATCATTCTAGATTCAATAAATATACTTACTTCTATTATACAAAGAATTTTTGACTGACGTCTTTTTTCACTCTGTTTTTACTATAGTCCGCAGCAAGACGGGCAGGGACATCGTGTGCAAACTGTCAAACGACCACGACGACACTTTGGCGGAGAAACGCCAACGGGGACCCCGTGTGTAACGCTTGCGGTCTATACTACAAACTGCATAATGTAAGCAATACAGCTGCCTGTACATTATAGTAAGATATCTACTAACTTATTTAAGCATGTCCTGTGGCTCATGTTCCTCCCCTCTTTAAAAAAATGATTTCTGTTCACATTCATTCTTTCTTTTCTCTTTATTCATTTTTCATTGCGTTGGGCCTAAACTAAATAACGTCCCACACATCGACATTTTTATACAGCGTTTGAAACATTTATAGCATTTTCGCCTTTTGAGAATTGTGGGCACTGGCGAAAAGAAATATAATGCATATGATTTATTGGCAGTAAGTATGAATCTAAATGTAGAGGAGCCGAATTAAGCCCACAGCCTGGCTTTAGAATATTAAAGAAGAGCTTAATTAAAATTCGATTAATTTTCAGGCCGATTTTATTTTAGGCCTTTGGTTCTACTCGCATGTGGGAGTAAAAGGCCCCCTCTGACCACCAATCCGTCTGATTCGTTTTGGGGCGCGAGGTGGTTACTGCTCACCACATCATTTCACATCCTCAATCTGTGGACCCCAAGGACTAGTTCCCCCCCCCCCTCCACTCTCTCTGTCGCTCTCTCTCTCTCTCTGTCGCTCTCTCTCTCTCTCTCTCTCTCTCTCTCTCTCTCTCTATTCTATTTTTCAGTTTCAGCTCAGTGAACTGCATTTTTGATATTACAATACACATTATAACATACTTACAGAAATAAAGTTGTTATTATTATTGTTAAGATTTTTATGATTATTATTACTAGTCCATTACATTTCCCCATAGATGGACAAAGATAGGCAGGGCATTTCTTGCACAGTCTATCTGATGAAGGTATGGCCCATATCCTCACTCCCAGCCCAAAAGTATCTGTGTACGTTCTCCCACTTGTCACGCAAACACTCCCTGGTAAATCATTTTCCTATGTTGCTTTTGGCAGATTTCCTAAGACTAAAGAAAGCCTTTTGGAGTGAGATTATCAGGAAAAATAAAAATATTTCCCAGTTACAATAGCATTTGAACTGACCCTGACCTCCATGTAATTGGAAATGAGTTTGTTTTGGTAAAGTCATTTTTCAGTCGTTTTTTTTTCCTGACTTTGAAATGAATGCCACATTTGACACGGCCTGCTAGCCTAGCCTGCATGGTGTCCATGGTGGTAGCACCTGAGACAGATCAGGCGCTAGCACTAAATGTAATCATTTATTGTAGAGCCAACAAAAAGGCCTTTGACAACAACAAAAGTTGCTTCTGTGTTGACACTCAAATCACAGCTTCACCTGCCCTGCACAGTTTTCTACTGACAGAGTGCAAGCCCACTGTTCTCCTTCCCCTCCAGTACGAGTGTATGTGGTCAACATGACATCACAGGGCCACAGATTCATGTGGTTTCAGGTGATCTGTTGTTAGGAGCTGTGCTATATATTTTGTGGTGGTCAATGTGTAGAACGCTGTAGCGTTGGGCTTTTTTTTTTTGATGTGTCGGGGTCGAAGATGAGAATAGGCCTGCCGTGCGTGGGGTTTCCTGTGCTGAATGGCAGGCGCCTGAGGATCAAAGCCCGGCCCGGCCTAGCGTAGCCCAGCCTAGCCTAGCCTAGAAGGGAAGCAGAGATGTCTGTCGTCTGTGCACACGTTCACAGTGAAATCACATCGTTCAGGGGCCACAGCTCTCTGCCCTGTGCTAATCATCTAGGCCACTCTGATTAGAGAGTCAGCGGAAAATGGCAGATTCTCAGAGCACAAGTTAGGGCAAAATCCCCATCCCCATTTCCCAGGGAAGCGGACCTAAAGATCAGGGAACCAGCCGGCCTCATCCACCTCCCTTCATAATCTTGCCTAGAGCCGGAATTCCATCATCCGGCTCTCATTCCGTGCTAAACCTGTGCTGGAATATGACAGGCTGGGCCATTTTGGCCTGGAGTTGGCCAAGCGGCAGCAGCCATGCAGGGTGCAGGGTGGAGAGGCTGACTTGGCTGGTGGGAGCTGTCTTCATGGCCATGTGTCGCTGTGGTCTGTCGGTTAGGGCTTGGCTGCCAGACTCTCCATCTCATTTTTACACACTCTCTGTCTCTCTGTCTCCCTCCCTCCCTCCCTCTTTCCCTCTCTCTCTCTCTCTCTCTCTCTCTCTCTCTCTCTCTCTCCCTCATTCTCTCTCTCTCTCTGTCCTCCCTGGCATGGCAGTAGCCTCAGATCCAGCTTAAGGGAATCAGCGTTGCAATCCAGCCAAACGTGGACATGTCCTGACACTCATACACACACACACACAAAGACACACACACAGATGAAAACACATATACACACACATACATCATCCATCACCCCCTTTACTGCCTAACAAAAGGATGGCCAGATTTACTTCATAATATGACTTCATTACATATCATTGTCTCCCTGTCTACCCCTCCTCACTCAATCTGAATCCTTTGGATGGCCCTCTGACATATTTGCTTGTTCATTTCTCCACACATTCATTGTCCTCCTGTCTGTACTTGTTTTATACCTGATCTAAATACACAGAGAAACATGAATGCAGTTATTTTATGTTCACACGCTGTGTGACGTCTGCGTCTATTACTGCATCACTAACCTCCAGACAGTAAATAAAAGAGCTTTTTATTGACTGATAAACAAAACATGTACATGTTGTGTTTTGACCTCCGTCCATCTTGCCTCCTCCCCCAGATTAACCGACCTCTCACCATGAAGAAGGAGGGCATACAGACCAGGAACAGGAAGATGTCCAGCAAGTCAAAGAAGAGCAAAAAGTCTCACGACAGCATGGATGACTTCTCCAAGAGCCTGATGGACAAGAGCAGTTCCTTCAGCCCCGCTGCCCTGTCCCGCCACATGTCCTCCTTCCCCCCCTTCTCACACTCCGGCCACATGCTGTCCACCCCCACGCCCATGCACCCATCTTCCAGCCTGCAGTTCACTCCCCACCACGGCAGCATGGTGACAGCCATGGGCTAGACTCCCCCCCCCCCCCCCCCCCCCCCCCCCCCCCACGACCACTCCCTCCTCTCTCCTCCTACCTGGGGCCGCATTCCTGACACCGCTCCTTCGATCCCCTCTCCCATACCCTGATACCTCTGCTACTCTGCCTCCCTAGCTGAATGACAACCTAACTGCTCTCCACTCTGCTCCGCCCCTCACCTCCCGCTGCTTCACCAGCGAGCCTATCATGATCTAACCTCAACGTGAGAGTGAGACAGGCTTTAGGTTCCTTTCACTTCAGTTTTACTGTATTTTTTTATAAAATGAAATACAACCCCTGTCTGTTGTATGAAAACTCCGGCATACGGACTCACTGACTGCTGTTTTCCGACGGCTTGTCTCCCATTGGGGAGAAAGGAGAGACTCTGTTCTCTCGCCTCCACACCCTCTACTAGACTGTTCCAACACAGCCCAGATCTCACAAACCTGGAGTTTTATTTGTGTACAGAAAAGCCATTTATGACGTCTGTCTCCCCTGCTCTCTACTCCTCACCACACCCTGTATGACAGGACCCAGTCCCCCCCGTGACCTCCCATCCCCCAAAACCTCCCCCCTCCCCCGTCCCCCTTTCCCCCAACCCCCCTACCACACAATCTCCCTACAACCAAACCTGCGCTGTGAGAGGAGGAGACAAACATTGAATATATTTGTACAAATTGTATGAAATACAGTACATTTAATGAAGACTTTTTGATTCAGTAAGAAAAAAAAGGTTGAAACGCCCCCTCGGGCAGCTAAAGACCAGAAGGGTACGAGTCACAGATGGAGAGGCAACTGCTGGAGTGGACAAGATCTCTGCACTCTCCTGTCCGTAACAGATGAAGGAGAGAGAGCAAGACAGAGAGAGAAAGAGAGAGATGGAGTGGAGAGATAGTTAAGACAAAGAAAAGAGTGAAAGTGGACTTGATAAAGGAAAGGCCTCTACTTTTGTCTGCTGGAATCGTGTTTGATGCATTAAGCTTGTAAAGAGTATCTATTGCTCAGACTGCAAGCGTCTCATTTTTGGATGTGCTATAGGTCTCGGGCAATTGGTTTGTGTTCACATGCTAACACACAAACACATATACTCTCACAAACACAAACATCACATACACACACACACACATGCACTCACACACACACTGCCACATTGGATCACCTGAAAGACTTTTTTCCTGCCCACAGATTATATGCATTGTGAAAAAGTTCCCGTATTTGTTATTTGTATGTATAATTCAGAGTACCAAAAATACGAAAGAAACAAAGATGTAGAATTATTTCTTTATGTTATGCAGACTGAATGGTTGTAAAAATTTAATAATAATCACTAGTGTAAAAAATGACTGCTTTTTGTTTCGTAATTTTCTTTCCTCTTTGAAAATAATAAACTAGTTTAATCTCTGTTGACATGTTAGCCCGTGGTTCCCGTGCATCGTTTCTTCCTCTGGCGTGCATGTGTGAATGTCTGTGTCTGTACGTGTGTGAGTGTGACACGTATTGTGACCATCCGACTGCAACACCCTGGCCATTTTTACCCAGCATGCACGGCAACCACTCTTGTGGTGGAGAACAAACAGGAAGCCTGGAAATAAACAGTGGCACAGGAGTGGCTTCAAATGGCACACAGACTAACTCAGTCATTGTAGTCCAGAACCGAAGAAGTAAATGAACAACTTGAATGCGTAAATCTCACTACAGACTAAACACGTTCAGGTGATTGAATCATTGGAGACCTCACTGCTCAGTCATTCAGCAGATCAAGAGGAGACAAGCTTAACGGTCACCAGTTAAGCTCATATTTACAAACCAACCTGCTATGAATCCATTATTTGAATATTATTTATTTACACATTGTCTTCATGACTGAGAATGTGAGGAGGAGGAAGTCACTGGTTTCGACCACAAATATAGGCTCGCTCGCTCAAAATCTCATTCATCCAGTCTCTTCCTCGTCGCAGGACAGCAAATGTAAAGCTCCAAAACACGGCATGAGAGTTCGAACAAGAAAGTGCATTCGGTTTTTCCACTGTACTTTAGTGCCACACCATCTGGTCTGTGTTTAGTTCTCATATACTCTACGAGGTAACTTTATTCCAGCCAAGTTAGTTAGGAATTTAACGTGACACTGTCACATCCTACTCTGCACAGAAGCTTCCTAGTTTGATCCTTAGTGACTATTTATAATTCCTTTTTCAAATTTCACATAATATTCTGTCAGTAGTTTGTTTGGTTAGTAACAAATCAATGATATTTGAAAGACGCATTCGCTGTATAAATCAGCGGACTGAACGTGACCCCCTTCCCATTGTCTTTGCACCAGTGCTGGTTCACAGAGGCCAAACAAATCAGGTTATGAGCATCATGTGTTTCTTAGCCAGTGTGTCAAATCAGACAGGTATGCTCCTCTGTTGTAACAGTTTGGTTGCAGAGGTTGATATAATGGAATGTGCGTACGTGTGTGGGTACATGTTTATGTGTTGTGTGTGGAAAGGGCATTTTTGTGGTAAAATCTTTTTTTAAATTTTTTATCCCAAAGCCTCAGAGTGACCTGTCCCCTCCTTTAGGTATTTAGAGTGTTTGACTACAAAGGGCTACTGAAGGCGTTCTGACTGGCAAAGTTTAGTGATATGGAAAGATTTGACTCATTTCACTCTTCCTTTGAACCTGTTCTTTATTTCCTTTCCTTTGTTATGACTCTTTCCTCCCCCTTCATCTGTTTACACCCACACCTGACGTCTCTCTCTGGCTCTCTCTCTCTTCTCTCTTTTATCACTTGGTCTCTATGTATTTCTCTGTCTCTCACAGAGTCTCTCTCTCTCTCTCTCTCTCTCTCTCTCTCTCTCTCTCAGCCTTCATGGAGATAAATGTGGCGTTCAAGCAAAGTGTTGATGTTTATTAATTAGCTGACCCAGACGCTTTCCAGCCGGCTCCACCCTGATCCCCTGTCATGCTCCAGCGCTCCCCACCCAGGCGTGGCCCTTACTGGGGGACTCATAGAGGGGACACAGGGGTTCTCTGGAGAGGTCAATTTGCTTTGTAGTCTCTCTACCTCATTCTCTTTCTGTAATTCTGTCTCTATCTCTTCATTCTTTATGTTTCTGTGTGAATCTCAGTGTGACTATTAAGATCACATTTGAGTGACCTTTGATTTCATAATTGTGTGGTACAAGGTTGTGATGGTAACCACTGCTACATGTGCTTTCTGCCCTATCAGATATCTTTGACCATCCTTTGCATTTCTTGTGCTTGTGTGTCTGACAGGAAGTTAGGCTTTTCAAATCGAGACAGGGGGGGATAAATAGACCACAGTCAAAGTAACTACAAACATACAGAATCTTTGTCATGTATTGATCATGTATAATTCCCACGGAGATCTGGGTTGATGGTTTTACAACAACTGAGATCCGTCTTGACAGGAGCATGTGTGTGGAGTTCACCCCGTCCCGTCTCTCTCTCTAACCCTGTCTCTCTCTCTAACCCTGTCTCTCTCTCTCTAACCCTGTCTCTCTCTCTAACCCTGTCTCTCTCTCTAACCCTGTCTCTCTCTCTAACCCTGTCTCTCTAACCCTGTCTCTCTCTCTAACCCTGTCTCTCTCTCTAACCCTGTCTCTCTCTCTAACCCTGTCTCTCTCTCTAACCCTGTCTCTCTCTCTAGCCCTGTCTCTCTCTCTCTAACCCTGTCTCTCTCTCTAGCCCTGTCTCTCTCTCTCTAACCCTGTCTCTCTCTCTCTAACCCTGTCTCTCTCTCTAACCCTGTCTCTCTCTCTAACCTTGTCTCTCTCTCTAACCCTGTCTCTCTCTCTAACCTTGTCTCTCTCTCTAACCCTGTCTCTTCTACTCTCTCAGCCTCTATCTCTCTCTCACAGTCACACATGCATTTTCTTTCTCTGCTTTCACCTACCTTTCCATTCCACCCTAGATGCATAAATAGACCTAATTCCCATGAAAGTGAAAAGGTGGGGAACCGGTGGGGGTCTGCCATGCTAAAGAGTTACCATCCACTCTTTCCGTTTATTATCCTTTGTGTTGACTCGATCTGGCTTTTCCTCCCATCAAGTGTCCATGAAGTGTTCTCATGTAAATGTTTTGTAAATACGAAATCAATATTGGTCCTGTTTCTGTCTGTCTTTGTCACCCACGCATAATGCAGAATTTGCTTGTGAATCGTTAAGAGTCCTGTGAGTCAAAATAAAATTGCTTGTGAAAACGTATTTCCCTCAGGTTGCTTCATGCCTCTTGACTTCATGAGTCATGCTTGTTTACAGCCGGTACACAACAGGACTGTCTTACTGTCTTTGTCTTTACTGTGGGAGTTCTCTCACTTCTACAAGCTTTTTTTTCGAGACCCCCGCACCCCTTTAGAGAAGGGTTGTCTTGCGCAGCATTGTCTCTTTAACAATCGTAAATGTGAACCGTAATCTCCCGTCACAACATTGAAGATAAAAGATAATTATCTCTTTTGTGAGGTGCCTCCAGGCCTCGTTGGCCGGCCTTGTAGACAACATGCCTAAACCCTCATTCCACACACACACACACACACACACACACACACACACACACACACACACACACACACACACACACACACACACACACACACACACCAAAGCTCAGCTCTGCTGAGAGACGTTTCAATCTATGTGGTAAAATGCTCAAGGTGATTCTTTCAGTGTGTGCATGTGTGTGTGTATGGATGTGTGTGTGTGTGTGTGTGTGTGTGTATGGATGTGTGTGTGTGCAGAGAGGAGGGTTTTTTGTGTGGTAAAGATAAAGAAAGTTTTTTGTGTGTTTGCATATGAATAGCAAAGTATAAATGTTCCCAGACAAATAAAAATCTATCATTGTCATATGCATGTGATTGCATCTGTGTTTGAAAATATAGCATACCTGCTTAGGAATAACAGGCAAGGCCTTAATAAAGAAAAAGAGAGAAAGAGAGCGATAGGAGACTGACATGTTGTGGAACACTGTAGGCGGTGCTGTGTAAAAGTTCACCAGTTCACCTGAGGAGCATCTGAGCGGGCCCTGTTGAATGTCAGCAGGAATGAGTGATGACCAGAGAGGGGGAGGGGTGTGTGTGTGTGTGTGTGTGTGTGTGGGGTGAGGGAGTGAGGGGGTGAGGGAGTGAGGGGGAGAGGGAGTGAGGGGGAGAGGGACAGAGTGTTGAGGAAGACAGGGTTGAGGACAGGTTTCGGGCAGAACTATTTTTCTGCTGACTGAGAATATGAGTTGCCTACGGCAACTAATACGCATACAGAAAGAGGAGGGCTCATTAGTGTATCTGGGGAGTGGTTCTGAGAATTCAAATGCAAGCGTAACACCTATGAAACCTCGCCGTACAAACACACACACACACACACACACACACACACACACACACACACACACACGCACACACACACACACACACACACGTTGCTGCTGAAAATACTGCTCTCCCCGAGGAAAAGCCAACCATTCAATTTCACGTCATGCCCCATATTGTTTTGCCTGTAATCATCAACTCATCATTGGTGGCTGACATGACGCACATATCCTGTTCCTCCTGCGCTCTCTCATTAAACCCCCATTAGAAGATCTTCTGTCTGAGTCCCAGAGACTCTTCTGTGAGTTACCCTTACCTACACCTCCCTGTGTTCCCTCTGAGTCCCAGAGACTCCTCCGTGAGACACCCCTACCTACACCCTCCCTGTGTTCCCTCTGAGTCCCAGAGACTCTTCTGTGAGTTACCCCTACCTACACCCTCCCTGTGTTCCCTCTGAGTCCCAGAGACTCTTCTGTGAGTTAACCCTACCTACACCCTCCCTGTGTTCCCTCTGAGTCCCAGAGACTCCTCTGTGAGTTAACCCTACCTACACCCTCCCTGTGTTCCCTCGGAGTCCCAGAGACTCCTCCGTGAGGCACCCCTACCTACACCCTCCCTGTGTTCCCTCTGAGTCCCAGAGACTCCTCCGTGAGTTACCCCTACCTACACCTCCCTGTGTTCCCTCTGAGTCCCAGAGACTCCTCTGTGAGTTAACCCTACCTACACCCTCCCTGTGTTCCCTCCCAAACTGTATCAATCTCATGGCATGCATCATAGTCTTAATTTTTTCAACAGACATCCCTCTTACAGGAGCCCGGGGCCAAACCGATTCTCACCTGTCACCCTCCCCACCCTCCGCCCTTCCTCCAATCCCTCCGCAGTCTGTTTGACTGGGCCCACATCCAAAAGCTGTCAATCGAAGCTTCCATGAAGTTTGAAACCAAGGGCTGGACCGCCGTGCTAGCCATGCTAGCCGAGCTAGCCGAGCTAGCCATGCTAGCCGAGTTAGCCGAGCTAGCCCTGGCTGGTCCCTAACACACACCATAGTAGGCACAGAGACAAGAAGACCAAAGTACTCTTCTCGTTGTCTTTCTCATGTGTCTGAGCCTTTGTCTGCGACGTTCAGGAACATGTGCTTGTCTGGGGACACCTGTCTGGGAGCGCCTAGAGTAGGTGAAGTAGTTGGCAGGAGCTCAGCTTTTATCAACACTAAAGCAAGCTAATTACCGATTACAAAGGACGCAAAGAGAAAGTCTATAGATTAGGTCATGAGCAAAGGATTCCAACGTTCCAGACGCTCCAGAGTTGTCGGTTGCTGCTAACCATTGACACTTTTATCAAGCGCAATCGTTCTGCATAATCGGAGGTGAATTTATGACAAGAGCGTCAGGCTGTTGTTGTCGTTCACCTTCCTGGGATCAGGCTGCCATCGAGGGGAGGATCTAACAGCAAGCTGTCAACACGCTGGAGCTTTCCTTCCAACGTTTGTATCTAGAACAGAGAAGAGGATTTGTCGTGAAGGTTATACACAAACGCATGCATGTGTATGTGCGTGTATGCGTGTGCGCGTGCGTGTGTCCTCTCAACAGAGAATGTCGTTTTGAATCATAGGACGCGATGGCTTGAGGCTATTTAAACAGAATGCAGTTGACTCCAGTTCAGACTTGTGATGTCACGGGCCATTGTCTCCCAGCGGCCAATCAGACAATGCCTTATTAGGTAAATAATCGGTGCTGTGGCGGGTAAGGAAATGTTCTGGAATCTTGAGTGGTTATCTATAGCACCCTAGGAAGTTAGAAAAACAATCAGGGAAACGACTTAACACATTAGAGTAAGCATGGTGAACTATAACGTCTCTCTCTTCCCTTCCATCTCCATTCTTGATCCTGGCTATCTAGCACCTATCTCATTAGTGCGTAATCCCAAAAGCCATCTCCGTCTCTGATTGGTGAGTCGATATTATCTGGCGGGTTGCTCATCCTCCATGGCCAATGGATTTCACAGTGAGGCGAGCACACTTTTAGCTGCATGGCAGAAGTAGGAACGCTCTGTATTCTGGGAACTGTGTTTAACGGCTGTTTTCAACAATGAGAACAGTGTGTGTGTGTTTGTGTCTATGTTTGGACCGATCTCCAAGTGTTGGGCGTGTGCTCTTGGCTGTATGGAACTAGAGTTTGCTGTGGATGTGCGTTTCACAAGCTGCCCTCTATCCCCCCACCATGGTCCTGTGCCCCCTGGTTCCCCACCCCCTCCCTGCCCCCTCCTCTGGGAGTCCCGGCTGTGTTGTTACTGTAGGCGGAGAGTGCAGAGACTTGGTGTTTTCACAGCCAAAGCTCCTTCCTGAGGTAATGATGGCCTGGGCTGACCGCTGCTCCAGTATACTGGCCTTTGCTCTGCAATGCTAATGCAATGCTAACACCATGTTGTGCTATACTACACTGTGTTGTGCCAGACTGTCAACATTTTCACTTAATACTCCACAGTTTAAGTTCAGAAATTCACAGATTGGCGCTTAAGGAAAGCACATTGCAATTAACCAGGTTACTCATCTAGTGTTATCTACAAAGAGAGAACACAGGGGGTGGACTAAATAATCACAAGTCCAGCCCCCTTGTCCACTGTGACTAACTGTTAGCCAAATTGGGGCTTTAGCTATGGGGAGGAAAGTGTTTTTGTTCAGGCTCTAATCTAGCCAAGTGGGGCCTAAACACAGAGGAGGGGAAGATAAAGATCCTGCTTGGCACCTTGACCTCCAGTCTGAACCTTGGCGCAGGTGTCACAAACCGTGCCTGTCTGATGGGACCTGCACACATGCACTGCTCGGCGGCCAACACACTTCTAACCCTTTAGCTTAGCTGCCTTGTGATTGACAGTCCGAGGTTCCTGTTGGTAAGAAGATGACACATCGTTCCACATATTGTGTTAAGTTGAGATCACTGAAAGACTCTCAGTATCATGGTACGTTCCTGGAGAAACCCGACACACCCCACAGGCTCATCAAGGGTGATTTATGTGTCATCTACTGGCTCTTCTGATGGATTCTTCGTTCCGTTTTTTTCTGTTTTTCTTTCTTTTTTTCTGTGTGAGAGAGGAGTTTAGTCCCGGTGTGATGCTTATGATGTCATGGGTATGTGACTCACATTGAGCACACACACGCGCACACACACACACACACACACACACGTATAATCAACCAGGTTATCGGTAGCGAGTCCTTAAAATAATCATTGCCCCAGTCCACCCGTGATTGCATAAGAGAGACGTGAAGAGCAGCTGAAAAGCGGGAATGTGCCCCTGTCGACACCCCTGCCAAACGAGACAACGGCTGTTTACTTAAACGACTCCCAGTCATAGGCCGTCCAACCAGGAAGCAGCAGGTGCTTCTCTCCAACGGCAGGCCTGGTGTTGTGCACAGTGGATAAACTGGTTTGGGAAAGGTTAAGAAAGAGAGAGAGAGAGAGAGAGAGAGAGAGAGATACATTAAGAAAGACACAGTGAGAGAACAAGAGGAAGAGAAAGAGAGATGTTTAAGTTGTAAAAACAAACATTTTGTTGGATGAAGATATAAGCCGGACTAGTTCCTTGTGTCACGCGAATACAAAAGTACATGGTTGAGTGTTTGTCCTCCTGTTGCTGTCATTGTTTGTTTGTTGTCATGTTGCTGCCTGGCCTGTGGCTGCATGTGTTTGGCAGCCGTGAGGTTAGGATAGGATAGGGACGCAGTCAGGGGAACATGGGGGGGAAGATAGAGGGTGCAGGGGAGAGAGGAGGTCTATTGTTGGGTGCATTTTGGGCTCAAGTCTCCATTGTGGCTCTGTCACTCTCCAGTGCCCTGGCTCACTGTCCTGCATGTACCCCCCAACCCTTCCATATGTCAGGATAAATGAGCTTCTTCCTCTTCTTTCACTCCCCCTCCTTCATTTTTTTCTCTCTCCTTTTTCTCTCTCAACTGTTTTTCTTAAATGCCAGTCCCATTGTCTTCGCATTAACACATTCCAAGCTTAACACACAGGATAGTTTTTTGTTACCTCAGAAGTCAAACACACAAACATCCTTCTAGAAACGTCTGAATCCCACAGGAAACTTTGCCTTGTTTTGCTGAGGTCTGAAGCACTGCTGGAGCTGGGATCCGGAGTTTCAGAAGATTGTCTCTGAAATCGTTTAGTAACGCAGCAATGCTTCACCTGGGAGGGATTTGGTGGATCATCTGGGTGCTTTCCCATCCGTGGCTCTTCCCCCTGTCAGATGGAGGCGAAGGTGTGCGCCTGGGGGCAGGTGAGCTCGGGGGAGGGGGGACTCAGGTGACCAGTTTCACCCTGGACTGACTCGAACCCGTCCGGACACGCAGGCTAGAGCGACTCAGAACAGCCCCAGGACAGAGAGAGCGAGAGAGCGAGAGCGAGAGAGCGAGAGAGAGAGAGAGAGAGAGAGAGAGAGCGAGAGAGCGAGAGAGGAGAGAGCGAGAGAGCGAGAGAGAGAGGAGAAAGAGAAGAGAGTTGGAAGTCCTCCCCCCAAAACCTCCAGATATCTGCAAATACACCTTTTCCACTCTGTCTCTTTGCCTTTTCATCATCCACTCCCTTCATCTCCATCCCTCCATCTTTCCTCTTCAGCAATGTGTAACATCTGTACCCCCTGTAAAAAAACACAGTTTCGTCCTGTAATAACTTAACTCACTCATTCTCTTCCTGTCCTTCTTTCGCTCTGTCCCTTTCGCTGAGGTAATTTTTCGAATTCCATACTGATGAAAATGTTCATGTAATTGTTGGCCCTCGAATGAGAACAAAAAAAACCCCACATACCAAGAAATGTTAGATAAATATGGTGGGACAGGCCAGACCTTTTCAACGCTCCGCATTTACGTTGCTTTGTCTGGCCCTGAAGACAGGCCGTTTGTTACTGTCAGTATTTTAGACGTATGGCGATTAATCAGGTGTCAGTGTTGAGGGCTGTGGGGGGAGATTGCAGACTCCCACCCCAAGCAAGACACAGCTTCAATCTATAACAGCAAAGCTCTTTCATTGTTCTAACACATTGTGTGTTGAATGGTTATAGATGCTACACCTAGGTGTTGGCCAATCAGAGACCTACATTCCTTTCTGAAAAGCCGATTTCGTTTCAGGAAAGCACTAATATTCTGAAATGTGATTTCAAATCTAATCTTTTTTTCCTTGTAACACAATAGTTTCTGCAGTAAATGAGGTGTTTGGATTCTCTGAAATGTTTTATTTTTTCCTTGTTCCTGATTTGGACACTTCCTTTCCCCAGAGAGTCTTCTTTTCACACACACACACACGCTCCTCCCTAACAGCATGTGTTCTTAAGCATTCTGGGGAACATGACTACACGGAACATATCTGAACTCTTGCTCACCCGAACCCAGATGCCTTGCAGCACTGCACAGGTGAAAGGGGGTGGGGTTGCTGAGGCTATGGGGGGCTGGGTTGGGGAGGGAGGGGTTATGACTTGTTAGCAAATGTTGGAAAGAGTACCTGGAGTACCTTCTTTCACAGCTGCACACTTCCGCCTCCCCCCTCACCATCTGTCCTCATCTGGGGAATGAGACAGTTTCATTTGATCAGTCCTCCTACTCTCCTATTTCTCTCTCAATCTTGTCCCTCCCTCCGTCCCTCTCTCCCTCCTTCCCTCCTTCCCTCCCTCCCTCCGCCCCTCCCTCCCCCCTCCTCCTCTCTTTGGGGCATCTGAACAGATAAAGGTTTTTCCAGCCTCGTTCAGACACGGTGTATCTGAGTGCTGTCAGTCCTCATGTTATTACAACAGTAGAACTGTGGTGGTTCTTGCCCTCAGGTTGTCTCCCCATTTCTCATGCCCCCATCTGCTCATCTATCACCTCTACTTTTTGGACGTTGTGGAACATCTTCCACCTGAATCCAGGATCGAAGGCCTTCTAAGGATTGGTGTCAGTTAATCATTCTTCAGAAAGACAACACTTGCAAATGTGTCTTTGTTGTCTCAAATTCTGTGACTCAGAACCTTTTTTTGCATTTGCCTGCACCACGTGTACGAAAGGCAAATACATCCTGATAAAACAATGCACACCATTCATTTATTAGTCCCACTAATCCCACTGTAGTGGGAACACGCAAATACTACACCATGTTTCCTTCTGCAGAAGTTTCACCCATCCCTGCCCTGAGTGTAGAAATCCCAGTGCGTCTCCTCTAGCGGGTAGCAGCCCGGTTCGATGTTCCGCCTCCCTTGCTGTTCTGGTGAGTACAGGTGGAGGAGGATGCAGGTGATGACTGTCTGGCCTGGAAAATGTCAGAGCTGCTGGATCCCTCCATCTTCGATGTGAGACTCCCCATGTGAAAACCCACTAACAGCCATGAGACTCAGAAGGAAATAGAATAGTTTCACATCAACGACAAATCAACATGTGTTTGTCTGTTTTTCCCCTTCATTCACATGATATGAACTGTGCTTCTCTGCTCTTAGGCCTGTAGAGGAATGTGTGTGAGGCTCCTGGCCATAAAGGGACTGTAATGGCCTCTCAAATCAATGTCAGAGACTGTTTGGATTTAATTAGTGGCCCTAGAACAGGTTCTCTGTGTGAGTGCATCCACTTAGAGGCCCCTCATTGGATTTTCGCATGCACAATGGAAAGACTGAAGCGTCAATTCTAGTAATCCTATATCTAGGCTCGCTGGTCTGTCCCCTGAGGGCAATGTTACTTACAGCCCTGTGTGTGTGTGTGTGTGTGTGTGTGTGTGTGTGTCATGGGAGTTTGTGTGTCATGTGTGTATGATGTGCATTTATGTCATCTAAAAGTGCACGTCTTCATTTGCGGATTTGTTGAAGTATGTGTCTACTGAATGTGTGTGGCAGGCCTCAGTCTCTGTTTAGCAGGTGGATTGATTGAGCAGTGAATTGCGTGTCCCCTGGGTGTTTTTGAGAAGCTGTTGTTTCTGTTTTGTGGCTTCACAATGGGCCTGTGTGTATCTGGGTGGGATTTGTGTGTGTGTGTGTGTGTGTGTGTGTGTGTGTTTGAGTGTGCAGCAAAAGACTGGGAGAGTGAACAGCATGCCTTATATTTGCCAAGCTCTTGAGAGATAGGACATGTTTTAGTGTGTGTCTGTCTGTGTGTATGTGTGTATGTGTGTGTGTGTGTGTGCGAGTGTGTGTGTGTGAGAGAGAGAGAGAGAAAGAAAGGTTACTTTCTGTACCTCTCGATATGTTCCAGGAAAAGGTTGCAATCGTTGGTGATGATGCAAGCCTAGCAACCAGCTTGTTAGTTGTTGAGGCAGAGAGTTCGCTCAAGGATTAAACAGATGACACATCCTTTTGCTGCGTCCTCATTGTGTGCTACTGCTTTTGTCTTGAATTCCTTTGGTCTGATGTGCCACTGAGCTAAATATAGAGTCTCTGCAAGATTATGCTGAGTCAATCGGAAGGTACTTTCAAAAAATCTCTCTGAATAGGTATGTCTGTGTGAATCTGTGTGTGTGTGTGTGTGTGTGTTTGTGGTTCTCTGTATGTCTGTGTAAGAGTCCTCTCTTCCACACGATCCTGGACAGGTGACTCCACATTAGCATATGGGGTCATGGTGGGTGGGTGGGTTCTAACTCGGGTCAACAAATGAGTTATCCCTTGCTTCTCCTCTTCTCTGCTCTCCTTCCACTCCACCCTCTCTCTCTGTCTCTCTGCTTGACCGATCCAGTGTGTGAGTGACCACTGCTGAGGTTTGGGGGCTCGGGGGTGTGTATGGGCTGGGGGGGGGGATCCAGGGATAGGCTGGGGGAAGAAAGGTGGGATTGTTACAGGTGGGGGGATTGGTGGGGGTGTAGGAGAACAACAGCACCTGGCCATCTGGCCATTAGGGTCCCCCAAAGCAATAATGGAGGAGCGCCCCCTCCCCCCAGCCCCCCTTCGCTCACCTTCGGCTCCCTTCTCCTGGCCCCTGTCTGGGGGAGCCCCCGTGTGTGGAGCTGTAATGGTGCCCCTGGGGCTCTGAGCAGACGCCCCTTGGGACCCAGAGTCGGAGGTGATGGAACTGGATAACGGCATTCACCTGAGGTGCTTACTCCCAGGCAGGCCCAGTTTAGGGGTGTGACGGGCACTGGACCCTTGAGCTGGGGTGTGCGGTGGGGGTGGCGGTGGGGGCGGGAGGATGTGGGGTGGAGGGGGGTCGCTGGGGATCGAGCTGCACCCCGCAGCCCCCCAACCGCCGTCCGATACTTCCCTCTCCACCATCCCCACAATGATTCACCCCACGTCCTGTCCCCCAACCGTCACCGTGGAGACAGATGTTAAATGGAGGGTTAGGACAGATGAGGGGGATGGGGGGCAGGTGGTGTTAGTGATCCGTGACCCAGATTTAAGTTTCCTGTGGCATGAGACATTCTAGTGGGGAGCTTGTTCATCTTTAGTAAAGCCTACCTTTAGCATCGACAACCAAGAACCAGGAAGGTGGGAGGGGGGAGGGAGGTGGAGCGAGGAGAGATGGAGGACGGAGAGAGGGGGCCTCTGTGGCCCTAGGTGACCTGTCCTGTGATGCAGGATGAGGATGTGGAACACACCTGGGAGAGAAGACAGGTGTGCTGGAGAGAACAGGGACTCTGAAAGCAGAGCAGCCTCTATCTACGTGAAGGAATGTTCCCTTCCTCTCTTCTTTAATGCAGGGGAGTCTACACTGTGTGAATGTGTGTGGCTACGCCGTGTGAATGTGTTTGTCTAAGCTGTTTGATTGTGTGTGTGTGTGTGTGTGTGTCTGCGCTGTGTGACTGTGTGTCTTTGCTGTGCGAATGTGTGTTGGCCTCTGGCTGCAGGGTGACATTAGCATACTTCATTCTTGTTCCAGCTTTGAAACGCACACTTGGGAATACACATCAAAACTGTATCTCCATAGAAACTACACAGCAACATGCACACATGGACACACACATACTGTATATTCACATATGCATAATTTAGTATGAAACACTCTTGACACACATATACAAACAATCCCATGGACATACATTGACTGACTGAAATAGTACTTCAGAGGCAAAATGCACCTGCTGTAACTCAGTTCTTGAGGTGAAGTTCAGTACATGCAGACAGGTTCTTGGCACATGTGTGTGAAGGCTTGAGGGAGATCCCTCCCCCCTGAGGATGACAGAACGCCCCGGCACAGGACCCGTGGGGGGCCACACTCAGCCAGAGATGGGCTCCTTTGTCCCGGATCTGTAGCTGCTGTTTGATTCTTCGGTTGGAGGTTCACACCCACCCACACCAACAACCACAGCCACACACACTCACACACATTCCACAAGTGATGTAGCCAATGAGGCAAGATTTAACATGAAACGTTGCAAAGAAAGGCACAAATAGAGAGAGATCTGACACAGCTGAACAGTTCAACTTTTGTCTCTTCTACTTTTGTAGTGGTTCACACACACACAAACACACGCACACACACATACACAGACACACACACATATGTACAACACCTGAAACTCACACACAAATAGAACACCTGGAACTGCTTTTCTTTTTTATCTCTGTGGTAGTGAAATAGCAACTAGACCCAGACTGGTCCTAACACACTAACACTCAGTCTGGTACTAACACCCTAACACTCAGGCTGGTCTTAACACCCTAACACTCAGACTGGTACTAACACCCTAACACTTAGACTGGTCCTAACACCCTAACACTCAGACTGGTCCTAACACACTAACACTCAGACTGGTCCTAACACCCTAACACTCAGACTGGTCCTTACACACTAACACTCAGGCTGGTACTAACACCCTAACACTCAGGCTACATGCATTTCTATATGCATTTGCAGACTACTAAGTTACAGTTTTGATAAAGCGAAATGTGCTTTTCTAACACATGGGTTCATACCAGATTTTGATATCAAGAACGTTGGTTCTTTTTTTCACATCACAGAACTGAGATCCTCCGCGATGAGTTCCTTATCAAATGCAGCGCTGCATGTATTGGCGTCATAGTTCCGGAACTGAAAGGCATGTAAATCAGAGTGACTATGAACAACTCACTATCAATAATTTGTTGACAGCAAAAACCTCATGTTAATTCCTTCTCTCCTGGCCCACTCATCCAGTCTATCATGAGTGGAGCATTCCAAAACTATCATCTGCCTCTTTAATAGTTTTCATCCTTCGTTCGGTCGACCTTTTCTGGGGCAAGGTGACACAATCAGCTTCGGGGATCTTATCAGCTGTGTAACGTGTCATAAGTGGTAATGTAACTGAGGTGTGTGCTTGTGTGTGTGTGTGTGTGTCCTTGGGTGGGGCAGATGTTCACCGCAGTGATGGAGATGGCGATAGGTGTGATAGATGTACTGATGTGCCGCTCATCTCTGGGATGCTTCTCCCGGGGCGCTGAGTGGAGACTGGGCTCTGGCTCGGCCTGATAAATACCAGACTGATTTCATCTCCAAACAAGAGAAACATTAGATTTGTGATTAGGCCTTCTTCATGTCTGTAGGCAGCCTGGGTTGCAGAAGTGCTCCATGATTTCAGTGTGATGACAGGTCTGTTAGGTGCTGGAGATAGCGAGACTGACGGAAGGCTTCGTAGTTATGGCTGGGGTTCAGGGGGATTATTGTTCTCGCTTGCTAAATGAATGGGATGTGTTAGCATGAAATCCAGAGCTAGACCCCCATACACTAACTGGTGTTGTGTTTCTGTCAACGTCTACATGATGTCTCTGTTTCTCTTTCTCTCTTTCACTCCCTCTCTTTCTCTCTTTCTACACCTCTCTCTGTATTTCTCTCTCTCTCTTTCTCTCTACACCTCTGTCTTTCTGTCTCTCTCTCTTTCTCTCTACATCTCTGTCTGTCTTTCTCTCTTTCTCTCTACAACTCTCTCTGTCTTTCTCTCTCTCTTTCTGTCTACACCTCTGTCTGTCTTTCTCTCTTTTTCTGTACACTTCTCTCTGTCTTTCTCTGTCTATCCTTCTCTCTACACGTACACACAACCACACACAAATACATATCATCCCCACCCTTCCTCACACATACTCAGTAACACAACCACACACACACACATATGCTAACACCCCCACACACACATACATGCACGCACACACACACACACACACACACACACACACACACACACACACACACACACACACACATACACGCATGCACGTACGCACACACACAGACACACACACACAAACACTCCCTGTGTGGCTTGTGACCACATGGAATGTTCCTGTACCTGCATCAACAGGTTACTCTGTACCAGTCAGACCCGCAGGCCCAGGTCATACCTGCTGTCTGTGTGTGTGTCTGTGTGTGTGTGTGTGTGAGAGTGTGTGAGGGGTTGGAACGGGGTTGTGTGTTGGTGTAGGGATGTGTGGGAGTGTGTGTAAGGGATTGGAACCAGGTTGTGTGTTGGTATGGGGGTGTTCGGGAGTGTGTGTAAGGGATTTGAGTGGGGTTGTGTATTGGTGTGGGGGTTTGTGTATGTGGAACTGGATGTGTGTGTGTGTGTGTGGCTGTGTGTCTCTGTGTGAGGACGTGTGTGTAGTGTGGGGGTGTTGAGGTACTCTATGTGGCAGTGTGTGTGATGGTGTTAATGTGTGTGGGGCTGTTTGTGGTGTTGGAGTGTGGATGTGTGTGGCAGTAAATGTGATGTGGATGCAGGGGAGCTGATGTGTTTGGGGCTATGCGTGTGTGCACAGTGGGGGGATGGGGTAAAAGCCTGTGTTCCGCAGTCTGGAAGCGGCCCGTGCTCTCTTTCAGCCCTGCTGTGACAGGGCTGTGGTGGGGATAGAGTGTCGGCCGCTCTGAAGAGGGCCTTGTTCCTGGGGCTGTATTGTTTTACCGGATCGGCCATTGTGCTCTCAGACAGACTGGAGGGTGGCCTGATGCCAGGGGTAGCTGTGCTATCTGCCAGCCTCTCCCTTTCTACACCCACACCTCCCCCCATGGCAGGGAGGACATACACACGCGTGCACAAACATCCACGCGCACACACACAGATGCACACACACACATCCACCCACACACCTATGTATGCCTTGATATACACATGCTCACCCCCATCAGGACACACCCACTCACTCTCTCACACACATACCATGCAAAGTTAGAGTCACTCTTTGGTTCATGTGGGGACTGTATGGGCCAGAGGTGAGATGGATCCCTGCGCAGCGCAATGTGGGAGGTCTGGATCCCAATCACTTTGCAGGTTTCTATTAGAAAGCATCAAATGGTAATGACAGTGTCTGATGGTAGACCTGCTTGTCTTCCAGAGGCTTCTGGAGTTTGCAGCTTTCTTTGAATGGCTGTGGAACAACTGCTATATCTCTCTACATCGCACTTCTCTTTTACACCTTTTGACTTCCTCTTTTCAGGTACTATGCTGCAATCACATTTTCTGTCTCTTTTTTCGGATTTTGTTTGTGTTCTTTGCTGCCTGAATAGGATGATGATACAGGTGCTTATTGCCAGTAATGATCTTGTTCAACATGTTCTCTGTTTCTCTGTCTCTCTTTTTTCTCTCCCCCCTCCCTCTCTCTCTCTCTCTCTCTCTCTCTCTCTCTCTCTGTCTATCTCTCTCTCCCTCTCTCTCTCTCTCTCTCTCTCTCTCTCTCTATCTCTCTCTCTCTCTCTCTCTCTCTCTCTCTCTCTCTCTCTCTCTCTGTCTATCTCTCTCTCCCTCTCTCTCTCTCTCTCTCTCTCTCTCTCTCTATCTCTCTCTCTCTTGTCTATCCTGCTTGCTCTCTCCCTGGTGTTAGTCTGTATGCTGGGTCTTCTTTCTTGCTTGATGGTGCAGTGCTCTGGTAATACAGAAAAATTAGCAGTCTAATGCTCCAGTCTGGTGAATGGCTGAGAGTAGAATATAAACACACAAAATGCTCCCACAATAACTCATGTCTAAATCTACGCTCGGGGCAACGAGGAGGTGCAGGGAGCTTGGCAGACTCCCTCTCTCCCTCCCTCCCCCCTCCCCCCCTCTCTCTCTCTCTCTCTCTCTCTCTCTCTCTCTCTCTCTCTTCTCTCTCTCTCTTCTCCTCTCCTCTCCTCTCTTCTCTCTCTCTCTGTCTCTCTCTCTCTCTCTCTCTCTCTCTCTCTCTCTCTTCTAAGTCAGACAGCCATGGTGGCGGATGAGCCTTAACAGGAAACAAAAACCCTCTTGTAAAGAGGAAATTGAAGAGAAAAGGCAAGAAAATGCATTTTTGTTTCCTAAAACACAGGGAGGCGGTGTGAATGCAGTGAGTGGAATCGATCTGAAACTCAGACATGAAGAGATCTCTACTTTTGTTGGCTTCTCATTCGCTTCTCAATGTCTTTGTTCCAGACTCACAGGGGTGAAGGGAAACACACCACCTTTCTGTCTGTCCTACGGTCCCCATTCATGTGGTTTGATCTGAGACGTTTTATATTGAACACATTCAATTGACTTTGCCTTCTGAAATCACACACATGCATGCATAAACACACATACACACACCCACACAAATAGTTGACTAATTGCTGTGCTTGCCTGTTTTCCGGTCTCCAGTATCTAGCAGCAGCACCTAACAGCAGCACCTAACAGCAGCACCTAACAGCAGCACCTAACAGCAGCACCTAACAACAGCACCTAACAGCAGCACCTAACAGCAGCCGATGTCCTCCCTGCATCAGAGTCACACCTCTGATGGGCCCCTGTGTGTGTGTGTGTGTGTGTGTGGCCACATGCAAGAATACCATTTCCCATGTGTCTGTCATCCCATCATCTGTGATCGTGGCTATATGACAATGTCCACTTTTCTTCAAAGACCCTGTATTTAGCCATGGACCCAATGTGAAGGAAAGAGTCCATAGCTAAGATGTGGTCCATTTGCACCATAAGCACGTGATAAACAGACTGTTCTAGGACTCTGACCACCTGAACACTGTTAGAACTAAGCACATGCAATCCTTTCATTTCTGCTACATTTTCTACGTACTCAATTTGTATGTCGTTTTGGATGAAAGCGTCTGCTAATTGAATAAAATGTGAAAACGTCAATTGGCCGGACACCCAGGCGACAATTCTATTTCCCTGACTTACGACACCTCTCAGTGAATCAGTCAGGCAGCCTCCAGATCCAGCCACTCTGGAACACCCCTATGGTGTCAGCTTCTGGAAACAATGGTGCTGACAAATAATCAAGCTTTTTCCATTCTGTAACACAACACTGGTTATACTACCCACCATGGAGCCTTATAATAAGGCCCTTCGGAGTGTAGACCCTACCTATCATTTATTAAAGGGCCAATCGCATAAAGCTCGGGAGAGTGTGTGTGAGAGAGAGAGGGAGAGAGAGAAAGAGGGGGATAGGGAGAAAGAGAAAGAGAGAGCAAAAGAGAAACAGAGAGAAAGAAAGAGAGAGAGTGGAGAGATAAGGATCTCTCTCAGTTTTATGACTAAGTGTTTGTTGATGCTCTGTAATCTCGGAGGTGGACTTTTTAACTATTGTGGAAAGGCTCCTTTGTGTGTTCGGTTTAAAAGACTACTCAATGTAAATGAATGGGATCAGGCGGTTAACCCTCGGTGGAGGGGTATGGGGGAGGGGGTAGGGGGGAGGCGTGTGTGTATGTGTGTCAATCTGATGCAGCCATCTTAATCCAGAACCCAGACTCTTGGCTCCTTCACTCATCAAAGAGAGAGGCCTGCAGTAGTCAAGCCAGATTTAATCTGTGTGTTTGTGTGTGTGCTCCCCGCGAACTTGTGAGTCATTGTGTCCCCTATGCATGCTGAACGGCTTGTACTGCCTGCCTGGCCGTGTGCTGGGCTAAGCTACAGTGGCGTTAGCATCATTGCTATCACTGGGTCAACACTCCAGAGGGGTGAGAACCATTGTTGCCTGTCCCCACTTCAACTGCCTGGTTGAGTGAAGTGCTGTCAGGTTTAGATAAAGAGACACAGGCCTGTGTTGGCATCTCCCAGCCAGAGCAAACATGGAGGTTTGTCCTGGTGAAAGGGGGTGGGAAGGAAGAGCTTGTTTGTGTAAGTATCACAATACTGCAAGGTGTGGAGTTTGAATGATAGTGTATCCTTGAACTAAAATCAACAAACTTACATGCCAAAAATGTAACACTCAGATGTGATGAACATTTTGATGGTGATAACCTGTATCACATATTATATTTTGCAAAGTGCTTACCAAGACTAGACAATTAATGTTTGAGACTAAGGGTTGGGAAGGGTGTGTGTGTGTGTGTGTGTGTGTGTGTGTGTGTGTGTGTCTATGCAGGGGGGGCTGTAAATTTAGCAGCATGCATCAATCCTTTCGTCACCCACACTGTTGCCAAGAAACATAGATCATTTTATATTAAATTCCTTGAACTAATTTGACACACAGCAGTAAATTATCTCCTGAGTGGTTGTTCAAATGTTTGTGTGTGACTGTGAGTGTGTCTGCCTCTTTGTCTGCATGTCTGTCAGTATATGAGTTTGTTAACCTGTAGGTGTGCTGGTGGGCCTCAAAGCACAGCACACAACACCCTTCCATGAGGTAATTTAAGGTAAAAAAGTCACTTAAAACTCCTATTTGAGAAATAACTCCTATTTCCTGTAATTATATCACTTGTCTCCATTACAGGTGCCTACCATTTTGATTTATACATCTGTTTTTATGACAGACTTGAAAATGAGTTTCAAATGTTTTTGCCCAACCCAAAGCCGAATTCCCAGAGTTCCTCAGTGCGCTGTGTATCCATCTGTCTGCATGCTTAATCAGTGATGGTGTTCCAGCCTCATTAAGAGATATAGTAGAGGGGTGCCGGCCTGTCAAACATGTCTGGGGAGGAGGCCTAATGTTTCCTACTAGCATATCTACACCACACAGAGGTTCCTGAGCAGACAGCCTTTCAGTCAACACAAGGAACCGGCACGTTTACGTAACACCCCCCAACCCCCCCCC
>BROE01000027.1:980616-1085616 GCA_036571765.1 Plecoglossus altivelis
GGGGGGGGGGATCTGGTTTGTTTGGTTTGGTTTTGTTGTTCTCCGGTGGTGGACGACAAGGTGTTGTGGGAGCGGAGGTCAGTTGAAGGATGGAGTGATGAGAAGGTTAGGTGGAGGAGAAGAGAAGAGAGGAAGAGGCTCCAGAGAATGAGAGAGAGAGGGAGAATAGGAGGGGGGAGCTTACATCATATTTGACTTCCCATACAAGCATGATGATTGGGTCATTAATTGTTGTTCCAGCACTTCAGTTACTGTTACTTAAAATGAGCAGTGCCATGGAAACAACACTTACTAAGAGTGTGTTCCCACGCCCTCTTTCTCTCTTTCTCATCTTTTCTATCGCTCATCCTCTCTCTATCTCGGTCCATCTGAGAGCTGGCTGATTGGATTCATATGGGCTGCTTATCGGTGGGTCCAGTTTGTCTTAAGGGGAGGGGCCCACATAAAGGAGGCTGGTGCTATCTGTGCCATCCACAAGACACCTCATTAAAGGGTTATTCCCTCATTATGTGACTCATCACTGAGAGCTGCCCGGAGGTCCCTGGCTCGGCCCGCCCGTTCTCCAGAGAACCGTCTGGGGGTCCCAGTTCCCAGCGCTCAGGGGTCTCTCTGGAGAGCAATAGAGATCTGCGTCTGATGGCCAGATAGTGTTGTCTATAGAGACTCAGTAGGGTGTTTGTGTGTGTGAGGGGTGGAGTGGACGGTGGGGTGGTGGGTGGAGGGTGGGTGGGTGGTAGGACAGGGTGGTGGGTGTGGTTGGGCATCAGTTCATTAGAGGGAATCCGAGCCAGGAATAGTGTCGAGGAGGGAGGGAGAGGTCAGGGGTAGGTGGGTCTTGTGGAGTGTCTGTGTGTGTGTGTGAGTGTGTGTGTGTGTGTGATGGGGGGGTGAAGGGGGTTGGCTGGGGGTGGTTGTCCCCTCTCCTGGGTCAGTGTTTACTCACACAGGCTGGACAGGGACTCACCCCTGACCTCTCATACCTAGCCTTGACGTGCGGTTGTTATCTAGCCGCTAAGAAGCTGTTACCTTACGTATGAGCATGAGAGAGAGAGAGAGAACGAGAGAGACAGAGCGAGAGAGGTCAAGTCACCTCACCTTGTGTGGGAGCAGGTTGGTGGCCGTGGCCAGGGCTCGGACCGGGGCAGGAGCTGGAGCACGGAGATAGGGGAACAATAAACCAGACTGATGGACATTGTAAATGAAGTGACGTCTCCTGTGGAACGCCACTCTCTATCACGACCCCTCATCTACACGCCGTGGCGTCCATGGACGACCAGCACGTCCCAGGACACTCTCCCTCTGCTCTCTGAAATCTCCAGCTCTCCAGTCCCACTCATTCATATTACATATTCATGGAGTAAAATGAGTTTACATGTGAATCCCCTTCTCTGTACACATGAAAGCTTGGGTACAAACAGGCATTCTTATGGCAGATTGATTGTGTACCTCCCTGGTGGGCCCGGTTTGTATCAGAGAGCATTCAGAACTCCCAAAGGACAAGCGCCTTTGTCAAAGCCTGAGAAGTTAAATCGTATATAAAACAAATTAATTGCCCCTGTTAGATCACTCAAGCACTCACCCAAGGGAACATGTGCTTATCACACACACACACACACATACACAGGCATGTACACCCGCGCACACACACACACTGCTCTTAGCGTTCCTCAGCTTGCCAGTCTTGTTCTCTGAGGAATTGGGTAGATACTCCTCTCCATCTGTTGGCCTCTTTAGAGCACTGACTCCTGTTTTAATTACAACACCCCCCTCCCCTACCACACCCTTCCCCTCCATACTCTCCATCGCTCCTTCCCTCAGTCTCCGTCCCTCTCCACAGACCCTCTCAGCAGTCCATCTGTCCCCCCCCCCCCCCAGCTCCAGACCAGGGGAGGCATCCTAACGGACAGCCCTCTGCTCTTTACGACGGTCGCCACCCTCGCAGGGCTTTGAGAAGGAGTCCAGCTGCGATCGGTGTTTACAGCCCTGAGCGCTGAGCCTCATTCAGCCCTGTCCTCTACTGTAGAGGCTGCTGGAAGGTGAACCTTTATGACCCTCCTCAGTGATCTCCAGCAGGCTTGACAGCAGGGTGGCTGATTGCTGCTTACCACCCAAAGTGTGTGTATTCAGAACAGACAAGAGGTTCTGGTGGGTGTGTTTATGGTCCAAACCGGGACCATCGCTGTGTGACAGCTCAACCTATTAGTCTGTTTCTAGCAGTTGTTTTCATCTCTGCGTGACTATATTGACTGTGTAAGGGAGGCTGATGTACCTCCCTCTGTGTGCATCTGTGGGATGCATGGGTCCAGGTCTGTCATCTGTGTCTTGGCTTACGAATACACCAGCCTTCTTCCCTTCAGAAGGCTTGTGGACCCTCTGCGCTTTAACTGTGTGTGAAACGTCTGCGGATCAATAAGAGTCTCGTTGATCAAGGCACGTCCTGGACAGGGCCTACACTTTTATGACATGTCACTGAGTTTTTTATACTTTTACAACCTTTTGTATAGACGATGTACTACGTTTGCCTACATTGGATGTGATTATTTTCGGACAATGAAACAAGGGGAAGCTTGTGACAGTCTTAACGAGGGTGGTTGAGTACCGTTGAGGTACGCCGAAGGCCAGGTAGACATACCTGTCCTGCTGTCCCTCACGCCCGGAGCCTCTAGCCCGCCCAGCAGGTCTAAACAAACAGACGGTCGATGTCTTAGTCATGCAAATGGCCATAAATACCATCAACATGTGTGCTACTCCCCTGATTACTCTAGCCCCCGGGGGAATAACGTACCCCTCTAATCTGCATGACCTTAGAGCAGAGTGGAGTGTGTGTGTGTGTGTGCTGGTGGATGTGTGTGTGTGTGTGTGTGTCATCTAGGCTCACTTACTCCAACAGTTGTGATTGACTTCATAGAGATCCTCCAGTCTTCCTCTATGGTCTGTATTTGTGGAGGGACTGAGGAGTCCATGTCATCTGCGGGCACAGTGTGGTGTACTATGTGACTCATGTGTCAGGGTGGCTGACAGAGAGAGAGAGAGGGGGGTGCTTTAGGAACCGAGAGAAGAGGCCAGGCTTAAAAGAGGCCTTTCTCAGTCCCAGGAGCCTATTATCCAGAAGTGCAATCAGAACACAATGTGGGCAACTGTAGCAGGTCTCAGGATTCAACAGGAGGTCAGAGGTCAAATGTGCCTTTGAGTTGTTTAGAAGCCAACACGTGGTAGGCGGTACTACTATGCTCTCTCTCTCTCTCTCTCTCTCTCTCTCTCTCTCTCTCTCTCACTCTCTCTCTCTCTGTCTCTAACTCTCTCTCTCTCTCTCTCACACACACACACACACACACACCCACACACACACACACACACACACACACTCTCGCTCCATGCCTGAACATGTGGTGAATGTTTGTGTGTGTGTGTGTGTGTGCACTCTACATAGAAACTGGACTGTCTGGTTTCTCTGGCAGAGGGTGAAAGCGGTTAAGGATACAGCTCCAGGCAGAGTTGGAGCAAAAACACGTTACGTCTGCTAGCCTACATTACAGTGAAGGCACACACTCATGTCCAAACACAATCACACAACCACACACATGCACACAACCCGCCTGTGAGAGATCTTCCTCAATCTATTCTGTTCTGTTTTACTTCATGTTACACTGTATACATTGTTTCCCACCCCTCACTCCATCCTCCCTTAGACTCTTAATCTGTTCACTATCAAACAGGCAGTTTGACTTGATCGGGGAGCAGACAGTGTTGTTGGGGTGTGATATCACTGGGATTATACAGGAGCAGGATTCTATTAAAATTCAAGGTAATCAGTGACACTCCTCTAATTGTGCTTGGCAAGCTTCTCCTGTCCATGCTACAGCAGTATGCTTTAACTAAACCATATTAGTTCCCTGACAGCTTACCAACAGTCTAATTACAGGTTTCTTCTACGTGTTACAACGCTTACAATGGCTGGCTGCTTTTAATACTTGACTCGTTTTCCCTTTTTTTCATCCCCTAAGCATATTTTGAAGAACGAACAGTTCCCTGCTGCAATGATTTTGTAGACTTGCTTCCATGCAGAGATGACGAGGATGTAATTGATAAGCAGGTGTGATGTGTGGTTCTTTTTCTTTTCTTTTCTTTCGAGTGTGATGTGTAGATTTGACAATGTTGGCACGACAACCAGTCATTCCAGTTTACGAGCTGCCTTTCTTTTTTTTCGTTTTCTTTCTTTAAAAGTCCAGTCATTCATCCAAACATTTTCCCTCCACTCTGCCTTCACTGTCTCTTTTTTTAACCAACACTTTGGTTTGTTTTTTTTAATCGTCCCCCCAAACCTTTGTTCCAGATTTGTCCTCCCCCTCCTCCCCCTCCCCCCCTTTTCCCCCTTTCACAGCTCTTCTGCTTTCTGTTAAACTTCCAACTGTCATTTCTGCCCTTCCTGTAAAGCTTGGCTGCAGTGACCACTACATGTGCAGGGGCCAGTTGGGCCTAACCACAAGCCATAGCCCATGTCTCTCTGGTCCTGTCCTCCAGCTTGTGTTAACTTGACTGCGTAGCGACACAATTCTTCAATAATTAGCCTGAGAACTGAACATTGTACCCCCCCACCCCCTCATGATTTCACTATAATCCCAGGAACCCCCCCCACCCCCATCCCCACTCACACCAGCAGGATTCAACTGCCCCTTTCCTGCCCTCAAACAAGTAGTCAGAGTTTCCTGTTTGCCTCCTCTTCCTCTCTTCTCTCTTTGTAATTAGCATGATTATCATTCCAAACAATAGTTAGAATAATTGCAGCATTAAAGGCAGTCATCTCCTGGTCACTTCCTGTCGAGGGATGACTGAAGCGTGAGCAGCTTCCTCTTCCTGTTGGAGGGAGTGGGAGAAAAGGGGAAAGGGAGGGGTCAGGCATGACTAATCACTCTGAGCACTGGGACCTAATGGGCTAATGAGTTTTACTCATGTATCATCCTAGTGCATAACCTGATTATGTAATTGTATGATATCCTATACCGTTGATGGGGCTGTGATGGGGTTGATACTAGGCAGCCACAGATCAGTCTTATCAGATCCTATCTCCTTCATTACTTGAAGTGCAGCCATTTTGGCTCTGACATATTGCTAGAACGAAGCGATTTCCCCACTGCCGTCCTCGCTTATTGTAAACACCATGTTTTTTGAACCAACTCTCCTGTCTTTTCTTCAGGATTTACCTTGATGCGGGCCAGCAGGTTAACGCTCACCTGCCTCTTCTGAAGCTTGTATTACCTTGATGAGAACCAAAACAAAGAAGTCCTCTACTGTTTTCTCCAATAGAGGCTTTCTCACACTCTGAAACATGTTTGTACTCTAAACACAGCAGGGCCAGGCACTGGGAAAGTCCTGTGTCAGCTACCCACCCTCATACATACACACACACACACACACACACACACGGACACAAACACATACACATGCATATGGACACACACACACAAACACGTACACACATGCACCCGCAACACACACGGACACAAGCACATAGAAGCAGAAATACTATATGCTTCTTGTCTATCTCTTAGTCGTCATTGAGATGATGTGAGCATGTGTGTTGATGTGTGTCTTTGTGTGTGTGTAAGAGAGGACACAGAAATAAAGGAGATTATTGGGCGCTGACTGTCCTGTGTTCTAGGAGCAGCGAGGACCAGAAAGCCTGCTCCTGTCTCTCTTAGTAAAGATGAGATGAGCCACACTCATTGGAAACCACTAAAGCAGCACAGAAAAGCCTTATTCAGGGTTTAAAAGGATATGTGACTCCTTGGGGGGACGGGGGACGGGGGACGGGGGGGACGTCTAAAATGACATCATAACAAATTCTGAATGCTGAAGTATGTTGCTTGAATTTGAACATTGTCAGTTTATTACCCTACCTAATATTGACGCCTGAGAACGTGACCACATCAAGACCTGAGCTGGTCAACATGAAAGAACGTTATGGTGCTCCTCTGACCAAAGGGCCTTTTCGAACATTCTGGGAATCATATTTTAAAGATTAGCCACAAATCTTATTGTCGTTAGCGTGTGACTTCTCGGTTGCTTCTACAGGTTCTTGCATCCGGGTGACAGGCTGTCATCGCAGACGAACACAGCAAGACCAGTTCTCCCTGTATGAGCCACCCCCCCCCCCAAGCCACCATGGCATGGGTCACTGGTGGTGCGTGGGAGTATGAGGGCATGCAGTTCTACCGCCTTGTCATCGCTGCCAGTTGACACGTTCTCCCCTCCCCAGCCTCACCCTCATCCTTCTTCCCCCAGGAAAACCTTGTCACTTAACAGACTCTCCAATAGCCTGCAACGCTGCCTTGTTATGGGAACTGCTGTTTAAGAGCTCTTCCTGGAAGTTGCCTGAACTATAATTAAGTTCATTTATATTCAACGTCACGGTGCTGCTTGCAGTCCCACCTGCTTGACTGACAGGAACATACTGACGTATGCCAAAACATGCTTGGTGGTTGGCATTGGAAGTACGGGAGCCATGTTTGTTCACATAATCCTGTAATTAGTTTATTTTGATAGTTGTCAGAGGAGTTCCTGATGGCAGTGTCACAGCAGAAGACCACGTCTTCAGCTCCTAACAGCAGAGCAGCCGCAGCTCCTAACAGCAGAGCAGCCGCAGCTCCTAACAGCAGAGCAGCCGCAGTTTGATGTCTGAGACGAACTGTTTCAAAGTTTTGGAGCCCCGTGAAGTCTGGCCCTGTGGTCTCTGCAGCAGGGAGTGGAAGAGAGCGTTGAAGAGAACCAGAGAAAGATGACAGAGAGATAGAGAGAGAGAGAGAATGCAATGAGATGAGAGAGATGTCTAGTTACACTTGCTAATTCTGTTTGGTCACTGTGTCCTTTAAAACAGTGATGCAGATCCATACTGGATTCAGTCACGAGGGCGGTTGTGTAACATAACAGTAAAATTTCACTGAAGAACTCCAGCGTACTCTTTGATGATTGACAGTAAGGAAACTTGTGCTGGAATCTGATGGTATGGGGTTTAAGCATACGTTGCCATAGAAAATAGAGTCAAAAGACACGCACCACCAACTGTTATTACTGAGTGACAGATCTGTGGTTGCAAATGGAGTTCTCACACACTTAGGCACACAGACCTGCATGCACACATTGACACAAACTGAGACACCACACCACACACACTTACACACACACACACACACTCCAAGCAGCTCATGGAATATTTTAAGCTCATGTGGCGTGTGCCTTGTGTGTGCTTGTGTGTTTGTGGTTGTGTGGGCATTTGTGTGCGAGTTGCGTGGGCATCACACCAATGTCACTACGATGAGGTTGTGTACTACTTGTGTGTGTGTGTGAAGCAGGGTGAAGGATAGGAGCTGAGTGAGTGTGTTTGCAGCCTCCCAACCACACACTATTTTTAGAGGCCTATAAGCGAAGAGCTGCTTAGCAAAAAAAAAAATGAAATTTAGGAGTTTTGGAGTCTGTTTAGGGCTCTCAGCTTTACTTAAACAGTCAAGTGGCACAATCCTCCGAAACTCTCACCAGAATTTCATCCAGCCAACCTATGCCACACACTACTGCAATCACGTACTGTATGCTGTTGACTCTTCCTTCATCAGGGTGGTTCTTTGACACCACCTGGTTTGTAGCAGGGTTGCCAGTTTCCAAGCCACCCTAGTCAGGGTGAGACGTGAGCTGAGAGGAGGAAGAGAGGGAGAGGTGGAAGGTGGTAAAGGCAGGGGTTAAACTGTCAGACACTTCCTCCCCGGTGACTCTCAACTGTGTCTCACATTATCCTCTCTTCTTCCTCTCTGTATCCCCTCATTCTCTCCAGTCTCCAGGACAGTAGCAGAGACAGAAAACCACTTCAAGGAGTCAGAGACTGGCTTTCACAATTCTTTGCACACTCTCTACACACTCTCGACAGTCTCCGCCCCCAACGTGCCCCCCCCCCCCTGCCGCCCTGTCCCCGGCCAACCCGCACCCCTTCTCACCTAGCCCCCCTTCCCCCCCCTCTCATGCTCATACTCACACAGGAAGTTTGCGGTTCAGTCAACTGGAGGTGTTGAGGTTCTCTCATCTCTTCTGTTTCACAGTGAATGCTGCGCTCGTGTAGTTTCCTACCAAAAAACAACCCCTGGCACGTTTTAGCGAACCTGCTGTAGTCTGCATCTGTAGTCTTCATCGGCAGTCTTCATCTACGGCAGAAAGACTCAAACGGTGAGACAGAGATAAAGAGCGAGACAAACGGACAGATAAACAAACAGAATGACAGACAGACGCAGAGATTCAGGCGAGACTTTCAGTGCGAATTAAACCTATATCACTGTCCTGCTGTACTGAGTGATATTTCATTTACCAGAGGTGTCGTGGCGTCTGACCCCCCTCTCAGCCTGTCGCTGGCTGGCCCGACGTGCCACGCTCTCCCGCAGGTGATAACAGATTAAACATATTCCATTTCATGCCTCAGGCTCCCAAATACAATCCATGTGGGGCTCCGCTCCCCCCTCTGGGCCCCCCATGGCCCCGCAGGCCCCCTCCAAGGGCTGGGAGCTGAGAGCGACCGACCCAGTCCACTGGGCTAAGCCGGAGAGATGGAGGCTTGCGAGATTACAGGGCGTCTGAGGAAATTAGTCTGTGTGTTTGTGTGTACGTGTGTGTCTGTGTGTGTTTGGACATGTGTGTCTGTTTGCAAAGGTAGGGAAGCATGTTGTGTGTGCGTGCGTGTGTTTGCATGTGTGTGTGCCCGGGATCACGTCAGCTCAGATGATCCACCGCTTGTATTTCACACCTTCTTGCCTTCTGTTTTTGATTGATGTTGAGAAACAGAAGGCAGGAGGGTGTTTGTTTTCCTAGCAGGGGTTTCTCTGTGGCACACTGGCGTACGTCTGGGAGATAAAGGGGAATATGCTACTGTACCCGCCACAGGACTGTCTGACTGCAAAACAACGTACCGATTCATCACACTGACAAGGCTCTCTAGAAGCCGAAATCTTTCAATCACAGGGAAGTTGGCCTGAGACATGGCAAAGACACTTCCTCCTACTTCCACTCCCGTTGCATTCCAACATTCCTGCCAGAGACGGTGTCACTGGAGGAAATGAGGGAAACCTTATCCACACTAGTTCCTCAAAAGTTGGCTTCCTGACTCCAGGAAATGGAATGCCCTCCTGGTGCTCCGAGAACAGAACGAGCCCCTGCCGGCCCGTCCATCCCCCTCTCCCACACCTAGACCTGCACCCTCTGCCCCACCCTCACACACTCTGACACATTTCTCTTCGAGTCAAACCTCAATTCGTCTGGACATTTTGAACTGGCCAATTACCCAAGCATTTGAACATATTTTCAGAAACGATTTTAAGCATGTGCCTGATTATTGCGTAAGTTCTTATTTGATCGCCAACTCTCCGATGAAGACAGGTGTGGATAGAACAACTGTATACGCAGCTTCACACCTGCAAAGTCAGTATTCATGACAAAGACCAAGCCACCGTGAGATTTTATGAATTTGTTGTGTGCATGTGAGTTCATGTGTGTTCACTCACACATAGTTACACTTTTTGTGGTTTCTGAAGCGTGTTTTTCCACCATCCAGAGGTCAGAATGAACGCTTTCCATGTCTGTGTCGACTGCAGTGGTGGAAGAACAGCAACTGCCGTTTAGAGGAGAACAACTGTCACATCAGATCTGAGGTGTGTTTATCAATGTCTCATCTACATGGGCTGCCCCTCCCAGCTCGTCCTGTCCCTCCTCCACATGCCTCCTCTCCACCTTCCTCCACATGCCTCCTCTCCACCCTCCTCCACATGTCTCCTCTCCACCCTCTTCCGCATGTCTCCTCTCCACCTTCCTCCACATGCCTCCTCTCCACCCTCCTCCACATGTCTCCTCTCCACCCTCCTTCATGTCTCCTCTCCACTTCCTCCTTCATGTCTCCTCTCCACCCTCCTCCACATGCCTCGTCTCCACCCTCCTCCAGCCGTCTCAGAGCTGCTCCATCCTCCAGCAGCCTGATACAGACACTGGGTTTGAGGGGGTTTCACAATATCAGCTTTAGTCAGTCCAGCCCTGAGCCCCCCATCATTCTAGTAAACATCCCCATGACCCTGTAAGCATTTAAGATTACCTCCTTCAGTCCTTGCCAGAATCACCACGTAAAAGATAGAAACACATAATATAGACTTATTTCCTTTCTATAACATAAGTTAGGATGATCTCGGCTTATTCTGAATATTACTATTTGTCAAGAGAGGGAAATTCTGGAGGAATCCGAAAAATATCCCAAAAAGTTCAACGGAAGTTTATAGTCAAATGTTCAGGGATCTGCTTTTAAACATCTAAGTACCTCCAAATATGAGAACATGATTTGGCTCTTCTCAGATTAGTCATCAAAAGCCTGAAAAAGAATCAAGCAGGCACTTTTATTTCAGAAAAGGGTGTTTTGGTGTTAGGTAGGAGATTTGGCGGGGAAACTGCTAAACCAAAGTGGAGTAAGATGAAAAGCACCCTCTGCAGAACACATACGAGCCTGAGAAAGAAATCAGGAAACTGAGATGGAGTGTATGGACTCTATCTATGCATGTTTACGAGTGTGTGTATCTGCGTGTGTGTATGTGTGTGTCATTTCTCTCATGTATCTCGCACACCGAGCAGAGCTGGATGATGATAAACAGGATTAGAGGATTATTAGAGGGGGCTGAGGTGTGTGTGTTTTCCCAGTTTAACCCAACTCCATCTATCAGTATTACATGCTCTGTTTAGACGCATTAGCTCAATTCACGTTCCCCCCCCCCTTCTTTAAATGACTCGGAGAACATCATCAAAATAGACTATCGACCTATTCTTGCTGCTCTGGCTTGATGAAACCAGCTGTAGCCTGCTTGAGGACTCTTCACGCCTGTGTAATATTATAAAGCAGTTATCTCTCCAACTCTTAGCTTTAGGGGAGACGTTCCCTGCACATCATACAGAAAGGACAATGATGGAGGATGAAAAGAGAAAAATCTAGTCATTAACTGGACCTTTTGTCATTTTCTCGGAGTACTTTTCTATCCGAGGTATAACTGGATGCCATCAGTGTGTGTAGGAAAGCGAGATTACAATGGAATACTACATTTGAAGGTAAGGCGACACAGATGAGGGGGGGTAGAGAGAACCCATTCATTACCAGGTAATGGAGATAGTGATGAAAGGGGAGCGGAAAATGGCAGATTGAGATTTGACCAGGCATATCTAAAGAGAGAAAGAGCTGTCATGACAAACCTTTTGATGTTTCTCTCCAGCGTAGAACATCTCTCTGTAATCAACGTGACTCCCTAAACGGCCTTCCATTGTCCCAAAGCTACTCTTCAGCACCTATCATAGAATAATATTCACAAATGAGATGTGACCCGCCGTCCTTCTGGAGGGTGTGAGCCGTTTCCCTGGCAATGGGCACAGGTTGTGGTGGCTCAGCTGTGTCAGGTATCTGTGAGGTGAAACTGGCCTGACTGTGGCCAGGGACCTGACCCTGCCATAGAGCAGGTATGTAGAGAAAGTAGACTGCAAGGCCTGCGAGGTGGGACACACACACACACGCGCGCACCGACATGGGAAACTTTCAGTTGCGGCTGTTTCCTGCCACTGTGCTTCACAGGTGTGTGTGTGTGTGTGTGTGGGTAGGTAGGTTTGTGTGCATGTGTGTGTGATTCCAGCTTCATCCATGTGCTTTATTAGACCACAAACTGACACCAGCATCAGCAGTGTGCGTGTGGGTCTGTGTGTGTGCCTGTGTACGTCTGTATGTGTGCATTCAGTAAAGAAGATGATGCTTCTGTGCCAGTCTTTACTAAGTATTGCTAATGTGTGCCACTTGTGTAAGTGCTAAATAACTCAGTGTGTGACGAGGGGAAGGAAACCATAACTCTCCTGTGCTGAAAGCGACACACACATGCACACACTCTCACACACACACTCTTCCGCACCTTAAGAGGCGGCCCCCCGTAGCACCCTAGCCTCTTAAATAGTACAGCACTCACACATACACAAACACTTTGCTAGCGAGTTATTTGTGCCTCTCCCGCTCAATTCCACAAAAGGAGAATTAAGAACTTATTTGTGTTGTAGTGTGTGTTCACTTCTACAAAGGGGGAATTAGGAAGTTATTTGTGTAGCTCATGTTCACTTTTTAAGAGAGCAAGCCATCGGTGGAGCTGTTTATCTGGGGCTGTACAAAGGGAGGATTAGGGCCCTGTCTTTGAGGCCTGAACCGTAATCCTTTTATGGATGTCACCTGTCATCTCTCTCTAATCACCCTCCAACTTTCTCTCCTTCCCCTCTGCCCGACGCGCTCCAAGTCTATCTGCTCATCGCCACTGGCTTTCAGACGTTTCCTGGGACTGGAGGAGGAAGAGGAGGGGAGGAATAGGAGGAGATGCAGAGGAGGAGCGGAAGAGGAGGAGAGGAAGAGGAGGAGGAGACGAAAAGGAGATTGGAAGAGGAGGAGGAGAGGAAGAGGAGGAGAGGCAGGTTCAGAAGTGAGAAATGGGGGGAAGGTGTATGGATTTAGGGATATTGGAGTTCACAGGAGGAAAAGCGTGATGGGATGCACACACACACACACACACACACAAACACCTAAGTGTGTACACCCTGGAACCCAGCCTAATACCACCCCAAGGCCACGAATCCAGCTTCCCTCTCTCTACATCCACCTCTCCATCGTTCTCTCTCTCTCTCTCTCTCTCTCTCTCTCTCTCTGCCTTTCTCTTTCTACCTCTTTTCCACACACCGAGCCCATGCCTTGTTCATATTTCCTGACCCTTCCGTCATCACACTTCCTGTATTGACTTTCTCTTCTTCACCTTTTGACCATCTCTCCTTCCTCTCTTTACCAGCCTGTATGATCTATACACTGTGTTCATTCATCCTTTTAACCTATCTCTCCATCTATCTCTCTTCATCTCCTCTCAGCTCGCATGTTAAATATGATGGATTTATCCTGCGTGTAATGGCCGCAGCTGTCCATTAGTAAATTATGAAATTTAATCGTAACAATTATGAGAATCCATAACGATTAGCCATGCATTTCCTCATTCATTTACTCTGGGTGCTTTTGTTGCCATGAATCCTGTCTTCTTATCTCTCTTTCTGTTTCCCTCCCTCCCTCCCTCCCAAGCTTACATGCACCCTCTTACGCTTGTTTGCCAAACTTTTTCAATCTATCTCATCGCGCCTCTGAAACAACTCTAAGACACTCCGCTCGCTCGCGTCGGCTAATCGAAATTCCAAATTAAAGTGTGTTTAAAAAAGAAAAGAAAATCTCTCATTAGGTACTGCAGGGCCCCCTCATCACATTAAGCTCTCCAGTCTCACCCCCGCCCCCATACTCCCCCCCCCCATTCCTCCAACCCTCCTCACCCCCTCTCTTTACCGGTCTCCTCTCCCTCTCTCCTCGGTCAGTGCAGGGCGCTGCTGGTGAGGGTGGGGCTGTCGAGCGAGGGTCTCAGACTGTGGAATCTGATAGGGATAAACCAATTTGCCGTCCACACAAACATCCCAGCGGGCCCCCGCCCCCGCCTGGCTCCCGGAGCTCTTCTAAGATGGCGGTCGGAGAGGCCAGCAATTAAGTTTTAATTAGGCAGCGTAATTAGGCCAGGCAGGAAGTATCAGGCATCGAGGCCCCAAATGGAGCTCAAGGCTGCTACGCTGCAGCGCTGCAGACTGCAGAGTGATGCCCTGTACTGCTGCTGCACTCTGGTGTCCTTCCTGTCCCCTCTACCCACCCTCCAGTCTACTGTCCCCTCTACTCCACCCTCCAGTCTACTGTCCCCTCTACTCCACCCTCCAGTCTACTGTCCCCTCTACCCACCCTCCAGTCTACTGTCCCCTCTACCCACCCTCCAGTCTACTGTCCTTCCTGTCCCCTCTACACTACCCTCCAGTCTACTGTCCTTCCTGTCCCCTCTACACTACCCTCCAGTCTACTGTCCCCTCTACCCCACCCTCCAGTCTACTGTCCCCTCTACACTACCCTCCAGTCTACTGTCCCCTCTACACTACCCTCCAGTCAACTGTCCTTCCTGTCCCCTCTACTATCTTCATCTACTGCACCCTTGTTTTTCTGCTTTCCACCTCTGGCAGCCTACACATCACTGTCCTGGAGTTCATTGATCAGCTGTCTCCCTGAGTGCCTGTCTTATGCCACATTGGCCAGCAACCTCCAGCTCAGCCGGAGAAGGGAAGAAGGGTGGTGTCGTGTTTAGCCACAATGGGGTTAGTGATAGTGAGTCGTGTATCTCCAGTTCCTTGTAACTGTTTCTTGGTTGTCTCTCTGTTGTGTGTCGACGTGGCTTTCAGAATCGGTGGAGGGATAGTTTGGTACAGTGATTCTGAAACGTAGATTCGTTTGAGGATCCATGTCAGTATAGCTGCTGCTTTAGTGATGTGGTTTTGGCGTGCAGATTGCTGAAGAGTCTCACTGTATCAAACAAACACAGGCAGACACGCACACCCCCCCCCCTCCTCCTCCTCGACCCCCTCTCCACCATGCACATACTCACAAACCCAACGCTTACACACCCTATTATTAAGCATCTTCTTCCTTAGGGAGGGAGGGGCTGTGGGCATTACTGCAGCAAGCCCCCACCATTGCCATCTCTTATCAGCATAGAAGGGCCCAGACTCTCCCTCGTTACACACGTACACACACACGCACACACCACACACACAAACACACACACACAGGCACAAACACCATCAATGATGTCACAAGGCTAATCTCGTCGCGCCTCGGAACCCAATTAAAAACCAGAGATGTGTCGCTGCCAACATCAGGAATCTAATCACATTCCAGGAAAGCCGAGTCATTTCCCTGCTTTCTGCCGGGGTCGAGATAGAGATGGAGAACGCTGCTGTGCTCCTCTGCCCCCAGAACCCACACACAGGAGGGGGAGGGAGGGCACAGCTCATCACACTGATGCCTGGAGGTACCCCTGGGGAAGCAGGCCTGGCGTGTGTGCTGAGACTGATTTGTGTGCACGCGGGCGTGCGCGTCGACGCGCGCGCCAGCGTGTGTTTTCTGGGCCAAATAAAATCGAAAATTGTGTTGCACGCTCACTAGCATTGTCAAGATACTCCTATGCAAAGTAATTCAAACGCCCCCCCCCAACCCCAACCAGGCACCCTCACCCAGTTCACCCACCCAGCCCCCCCCTTTCAAACAAGCAACAGAATGGTACAGACGGTGATACCAGCCAGCTGACTGACTTAAGCACTCACCATTTTACCATGAGAGTGTATGTTTGGCTAAGTCTGTGTCTCTTTGTGTGTGTGTTGTATTTGCTTGTGTGTGTTGCGTGCGTTGTGTGTGTGTTGTGTTGCTGTGTGTGTCTATGTGTGTGTGTGTGTCTATGTGTGTGTCTATGCGTGTGTCTGCGTGTGTGTCTATGTGTGTGTCCGTCTGTGTTTTCCGGCGGAGCCAGGGACTTAATGCCGTAATTTTCCTAAGTCTATTATCCCTCTTCTAAAAGACGGGAGAGGTGGAGGACTTTACAGGTCAGGTGGGGGTGGTTGGCTATGGAGGTGATGTGTGTGTGTGTGTGTGTGTGTGTGTATAGGGGGGAGGCATAAAGGTGGGCGGTTCATGACCTGGTCAGGAATGCAGTCACTCCTTAGCCAACTGCCACTGGGACTTTACACCAGAGGGAAACTGGATACCTTAACTAACCCCTGTCAATCACACAGCCTCCAGCCATGTAGCAATCCGGAGACATGGAGCAACGCTGCAAGCACGTACACACACACACACACACACATACACACATACATACACACACACGTACACACACATACATACACACACACACACACAAACACACACACGTACACACGCATACACCCACACACACGGTACATCATGAAACAAACACAAATAAACTGAAAAGTAAAAATGTGTCTTTTTCCATTTTTCTGTTTCAATTTTGCCGTTAATGTCTTTCTCCTCATCCTCTTCGCCGTTCCCTCTCTTCGTCGCTCTCCCTCTTTCTGTCTCTCTCTCCCTCTCACTCTTCCTCTCTCTCCGTCTCTCTCTCTCCCTCTCTCCCTCTCTCCCAGTCTCTCTCTCTGTCTCTCTCCCAGTGTCTTTCTCTGGGTCATGGAGGGCTATGCTAGGGCTGGTCTACCCCTGAAGTCTGAGCAAACAGAACTGACAGCTTCCTTCCTAGCAGTAAACACTGCTGGACCACTTAGACATGGGTCAGGGACAACACACACCACTCCCTCTACCTACTGCATCGCTTCTGACACACACATACACACACACGCACGCACGTACGCACGCTCACACACACACACACGGATATACACTCACATGTATGTGCATCCAGAGACATCCACACGCTCACATTATTACTCAATATTAACCTGCCAACCTATGCAAACTACCCAAATGTCAGGGAAATTCCCAGTCCTTCCTCATTGAGCCACATCAGTTCATCACAACCTACAATTCACATCCTGTCTAACACTCCCACACACTTGTACTTACATACGCTGTTTCTGGTTCCTGTCCCACTACCATCTCCCTGTCCTCTCTTCAGGTCACTTTCTTGTCAGGTTTTCTACAGTTTTCTACAGTTTATCAGGTGTTACCTCTCCCCTGTTCCTTCCACAGCCTGATTGGGCCTTGGTCCTGGTGGTTGACTTGGTGACAGAGTGCTGGTTTAAGCTGCCATTGGCAGAGAGCTGTGTCCTGGCCACAGACAATCTGCTGATGTGCTAGTATGTGTGAATGTACATGGAAGTAGGAAGGTACATAGTAAAAGGAAACATATATATATATATATATATATATATATATATATATAATGTTTTATACATATATAAAACATTTTACCAACACAAACCACAGCATACACAAAAACATGGTGTGTGTGTATGTGGTGTGTGTTTCTGTGTGGAGGGGGTGGGAGGGTGGCTACTGGTGTTTGCGTGTGTGTTATTGTAATGCGGTTAATTGTCATTTAACTCTGTTTCATTTCAGAGAATTAATCAATTTCCTTTCATCTGCATTCTCTGACAGACACTCATATATTTACCCATACCACTGTAGTGTCAATTAATTATGTACCAAAATGTGTTACAATCCAAGGAGAGAAGAGAGAGAGAAAGTGAGAAGGCGGGAGAGAGAGAGAACGGACAGAGAGAGAGAGAGACGGCAAAGAGAGAGAGAAAGAGAGAGGAAGATAAAGGCCTGACAGAGATGAAAAGAGAGGAGAGGAGAAAGAGAGGGAAGGAGGGAGAAAGGGAGAAAGAGACTGAATGAGAGAGAGAGAGAGAGAGGAAAGAACTATGGAGAGAAGGAGTGAGGGAGAGAGAAGGGAGGAAAATGAAAGAGGAACAGGGGGGGAGAGAGAGAAAGAGAGAGAGTAATTGAGTGACGTTGGCCCACAGGGAGGTGAGGAGCGGTCTGCCAGAGAGCTAGCTGCAGTTTTCACGTTCTAATTGAAGTTGGTCTTTTGAAGTAATTAAGATAAGAGTGTTGAGACAAAATAATTGGTATAATGCTGAAGTAATTAAGCCATGCTGTTTTTTCCACCTTAATTCAACAGCAGCCTTTCTTCGTAAACAATGCAGCAGTTTGCCTCTGTGTTGACTCGGCATTCTGCTTTCATCTATGCTTGTGTTCTTAACTTTGGCCTCAGATCACCTTACTGACCACAGAACACAGTCACGCAGACGCACACACACACACTGGCATGAACAGAAAGGCCGATAGACTTATCACAAGACACACACACCCACCCACAGAGGGGTAGACTGTCTGCTGCCTGGGCCCCTTCTGGACCTCCTGACCAGGTTAACAAAGCAAAGCCAATGCAGCCGCCCCAGGAGAAGCCCTCTAATTGTATTTATTACAACAAATGATGGCTTCCTTTAACACTAGCCTAACCTCCCCTCTGAAATTGTAGCATGCTGTGTGTACGTGTGTGTGTGTGTGTGAGAGGGTGTGTGTGCACGCATGTGAGTGTGCGTGCCTGTGAGCTTGAGTGTGTTTGAAAATGTGCGTCTGACAGTGTGTTTGTATGAGTTTAGCCATTCATTCTTGAAGCCAGACTTATGCAAGTTCTACTCCGTCATTTGAATCCAGATGAGATTGTATCTCTTTATTATGAGATCTTTAACATTGCCTGCTTTTCATCTACAACTAATCATTGCTTGCTTGTCGACAAGAACACACTAGAGCCAAAATGCACTGAGTAAATATACATTCTCACAAGATTCTCTCTCTAAAACACACACACACGCAAAGACGGAGGATTATTACAAATGCCAAAACAATCTAAAGCAACTGCTGCCTCTTGCAGAGCTGGTGGTGTGTGTGTGTGTGTCTGTTGTTGGTGTGTATTTGAACAGGAACGCCAGGTAAGAGTCTTCTTCTGACGGCAGTTTCTTCCTTGTCAGACTCCCAACTTGCTCCACAACTGCTACACCAGGTAACACACACCAGCTCCTGATCAACACACTCCTCACCCATGAGGGGCTGTGCATGTGTGTGTGTGTGTGTGTGTGTGTGTGTGTGTGTGTGGAGAGGGAGTTGTATTTGCGTGTGTCTGGTTGTGCAAGGCCTTGGGGTGGGGAGAGGGAGGGAGTAGCTATTTTAGAGAAGCTGTAACCCAAATAAGAGGGAACATTTCCCAAGCAAGCAGGTGTCACCAACAGTCATGGTGAAGACCTGTATGCGTGTGTGGGAGGTGAGGGAGAGGCGAGGTGGGGTTTGGATGTGTGCTTCTAGACAGGGGCTCACTGTGGTTAAATGCAGGAGTTGTCAGTGGAGTTAATAAAGGATTGTGGAGGTGCATCTTCCTCTTGTGGTTAACCTCCTCTGCTTCCCTCTTTCTCAGTGTGTGCATTTACTGGAACATACCGAGTGTGTGTATGCGTACATACGTGTTTGTGGTTGACTGGGCGGGTGTGTGTTTTTGTAACGAGGGACAGGAATTAACACCTGGACGGTGGCTCGGAGATTTTGACGGTTTTTCTTTTGCTGTATTTTCCCTTCGATATGCAAAATCCCTCATTGAAAGCCACAGGTCCTTGTGTCACAACCGTTGGTTTCACATCCACCGAAAGAAGCGTCCGATTGTACAGGACATCATGTCTGCGCCTGAAAAGCATTGTTCACAGCTCAGATAATACAGCAAGCATTCATTCTGTGTCACGAGGCTCCGCTCTTAAAAGTGTTGCAAGCCTTGGGGATTATTGAGGTGTTCGGTGGGTTCATCACCAAGAATGAATAACATTGAAAAAAAATAAAACACCAACAAACATCTATCCAGCTAGTCATGGTAGACCTGGATGGAAAGGTCTATAGTTCTTTGTTCTCTGGGGCATGCACACACATGTGCACACACATGTGCACACACACACACACACACACACACACACACACACACACACACACACACACACACACACACACACACACACACACACACACAGACACACACAAACGCACACCACAAGTTTGTGGGTTCCTCTACATTACAGCACAGGATTACCTGGGGATGGTGCCAGTAACGAGGCCTGGCCGCCCCCCTCTAACGCCAGGCTGCCTCGACCTCTTACCCACCTTAACAGACAGTGACACAAGGGCAAACTTGGCACCACCCACCAACCAATGCAACCGAAGGTGATGTTTTTTTGGTGAAGGAACAGTTATAATGTGACTGCCCTGGTCAGACCTCCTGCGTTAGGGCAGGGAGCAGTTTGGTCGGCTGTCAGTGGTGCATGTGTCACAAGCAGAGGTGGTTAAGCCCTTCTGATCCCTGCTCCTCGGTCACAGTAAGGAGGGTCAAATCCAAGTGACAGCCAAACCTGATTAGTACAAGAGCTCCTAAAAACCAACTCATCTGAAATACATCTGAAATTAGGGATGAGGGGGACAGCGGTTTCACGCACACGCGCGCAAAACGCGTGCGCGCGGGCACACTTGCGCAAGGCGAAAATGTCAAAATATTGACACCTTCTACGTCACAGTGTCTGGAATGAAGAAGTAACTGTTGGTGTTAAATCCCGTGTAAAAGGTGCAACATGTTGAAATGTAATGACTTGGCCTGCTGAGCTGAAACTCAGCACTGCCTTAACCCTCCGAGGTGTCGCGGATGGGAGCCAAGAGAGAAAGGGAGCACGCAGGCGAGGGTTCCTTATCCAAATTAATACAGAGCCTCGTCTTTCATCAAGTCTTCATTGAGCAACACACACTGTTCTAAAACACAATGACTCTTTCAGCACCTGCTCTCTTGGCTACAGCTCACGTCCAATGTCTGTTGCGTTCTCGTATGAGAGGCTGTTATATTCCCATGACCCTGTCCCCAATCGCAATCCTTCCTCCCTTCATCTTCCGGGGAAACGTCTTTCTTCTCTTGCCTCCTCTTCTCATTGACAGGCTCCCAGCCTCTCTCCATCCACCTACTGCTTCTAGTCACCGGGGACGTCATTCTTTGCTGCACAAAACACGCCCGTCACGGATTGCCTTCCCCAGTCCATCTGTGAATTAGCCTGGTGATTACACTGAGCTGGTGGAGACTAGCCCAGGCTTGGATTAGGGGCTGGATGTCCGGGATGGGCTGGGCCTGATTGGAGCAGCCCAGCAGAGAACAGACAGTCGGCCGAACAGTTAGCCTGGGAGCAGCTAGCTAGGCGTCTGTCAGCACGGCAGTTGTCTTCTGGCACATCGCACTGATACACTGTAGGACGCTGTGAAAGGCCAGCCAGATGGAGCTGCTGCCAAGACGATAAATGGATGACAGTATTTTTGGCTTCAGTTTTGTATAATGTTTTGGGGGAGTTTGACATTAAGTTATGTAGGGCGGTTTCAAGCAAGAACTTGGAATGTGTATGTGTGTGTGTGTGTGTGTGTGTGTGTGTGTGTGTGTACGTGTGTGTGTGTGTGTGTGTGTGTGTGTGTGCGTGTATGTGATGTTTTCAAAGTGATCATTGTATGACCTTTTGGTTCTAGTTGTAAAACAGGACAGTTGACTAGGACAGCCTCGAGGCATGCTAGTTCGTATAGGTCTTATATGTATGCCAGTGTTTCCGCAATGTGTGTGTGTGTGTGTGTGCATGTATGTGTGTGTGTATTACCGTCAACGTGTTAACAAGGACGCTTTGTCTTTTACTTTGGCTGGCAGAAGCTCTCTGAGAAAGAGACTCTTTCCTCAACCTACGTTTCTACACGCAGACGTTTTAATTTAGCATGTCTGGGTCATAAATCAGGAAGACGACCCGTATATGTGCAGGGACAGACTGTGTGTGCGTTTGTGTGTTTCAGAGAGACAGCCAAACCAAACAGCACTGCTGACATCCCTGAAATGCTGTTGTTGCTTTGCATAGCGTGGACGAGTCACCAGCATGGGTCTCAACACTGAACGATGCTGGGAGAAAAACCTGAGGTAACCCAGTTGACCTTGACTGGCGGGTGAGAAAGGGAGAGTCGAAAAAAGAGACAGGGAGAGATGGAGAGAGGAGAGATTGAGAGAGAGGGGAACAAAGGAGAGAGGCCGGCTATGGAGGCATATAACCACAAAATCAGCCTTTCAACATTAAGGACAGCAGTGATTATGGAGCTTTAACCTGCAGTAGCAGCACAGTAAAGCGTAGGCAGGAAACACTGTGGTGACAAGGAGTTATGACTGAGACGTATGTCTGTCCTCAGTGAATGGCTATCAGCCAGGGGTCCATTTTAAAGCAGCGTTCATTACCGTACGCGATTTGATTTTTGTGAAATCTAAGCGGAATTTTTAATGGTATGCCACACTGCTCAATAATTCCACTGATAAGGGCCAGGGAGAATGAGAGTGCAATGGCCTGTGTAAATCTGTGACGGAACACATCCTGGTTATCACTCTGGCTGCCTCCCTCCTCCTTTCGCTCTCTCTCTTCCCCTCTCTCCATCTTTTTTTACCACCCTTCTCTCTGTTTTGCACTCTCTCTTTTTCCCTGTTTTCTGATTTGCTCTCCATCCCCCCACCTCGCTCCCTCCCTCTCCCTCTCCCTCTCTCTCTCTCTCTCTCTCTCTCTCTCTCTCTTTCTCTCTCTCTCTCTCCCTCTCAATCCCTTTCTTCCTTCTCCCTCGTTCCCATCTTCCCTTTGTGTCTCATAGCAACAGCCTGCGCTTCATCTCCACCATGGTGCGTGTCCGTGTTTCTGTGCATGTGTTGGAGTTTATGTCTGTGTACGTGCGTGCGTGCGTGTGTGCTCGACCAGCTACATACTAATCCTGATCGATTGCGTGCACTTGACGCATTTGTATTTCAACTCATCTTCATGTCCCCTCGAGTGTTTGTGCTCATAGTGTTTAAAGGAACAAAAAACAGGCTTCATTAAAAAGGTCAATGTTTGTTTATGCCTTGTTGTTGTCTTCCTCCACAGAAAGACCTTGGAGGACAATCGCAGTGCCCATCTACCCAGCGTTTCATTACGCTGCTATACTAATAACATTAAAACACACACACATGGGCAAAGATAAGAGTCCTTTTAAAAGCGGATACATTATTTAACACGGTCAGCTAATGGGCCAGATTGCAGCTAACACACCAACATATCAGGGTAAGAGCCTGGACCCTTTTGGAAAAGAAAAAGAGAGAGACCAGTGAATGTAAGGAGACAGATTTAAAGAGGGAGGGAGAGAGAGAGAGAAAGACGAGAGTGTGGCAGACGATTGCCCAGACACCAAAAGACACTTACTAGCATCAGAAAATAAGATCACTGCCAGACCCACGTAGGAGAAAAGAGGACGGGAGAAGAGGGGATGGTGGGGAGAGGGGGGGGGGGCAGAGGAGGTTGGGAGTGAAGGGGAGGGGCAAAGAAGAGAAGAAAAATCAATAACATGGTGCTCAGTATTAATCTAACATCAATATAGGCAGTATCTTTTACTTTTCATGGTAATGGCTCCAGCGATCTCCTAAAGTGCCTCTCAAGTGCTTAGAGGGCAGCTGATAGCATCTTATCAGGCCAACGAAGCGCACAGGCCGGGAGGGGGAGGGGGGGGGGGCAGGGAGGCGCACCACCACAACCCTGGGCCAGTTTGGGAGGGTGGGCACCTGTACACGCCAATGTTAGGACCTGTGTGCTTGTGTGTGTCTGTGAGTGTGTGTGGGTTTCAAAGGCTAGCTCAAAGACCCGTGAGCTCAGTGCTGACAGATGAAGTTAGGTTGCCTTCGATGACCAATATCTCCACAGCACGCATCAGTCCTTGTTGTAGGTTGCTACTGTATTAACGCCACGATGCATCAGTTACATGGCCAGAATAGAATGCACACCAGTCTGTCATTGGGGCTCAGTGTGAGCTGAACTCCACCCACAGACTTGCAGTCGGACACATCAACATCCTTTCAAGCCAGCCGGTGCTGTTCAATGTCTGTCTACAACAAAAAGCTATCCTCCTTTTATTTGTGTGTGTCTCTGGTTCTCATTTGAATGAAGTCATCTTTTCCCACAGTAGTGGTGATCCTTGGCATGGAAGCATCATTTTTGACCCTCCCTCACTACACTCCTTTTAGCTGTTAACCCCCCTCCCTGTGCCCAGCCTCCCCGCCCCTCTCTCCACAACCCCTCTCCCACTTGCTAAAGGGCCTCCTGGTAGGCCTGCTATCTGATTGGCTGACATGGTGTGGCTTTAGAGGCCTGAGCTGTGATTGGATGCGGTCCATGTCCCGATGGGGGATGTGAGGGATTCCTTGAGGGAGAGAGGCGGGGCTGTTCTGGTGTGTGTGTGTGTGTGTGTGTGGTGGGGGTAGACTGTGGACACCCCTGTGCCAGGCATTGGCAGCATGCCCTACTCACTGATGCTGCTGGATGCCTTCCATTGCCCCTCTTCACTCCAACCCCCTACAACACACACACACACACACATCAACACACGCACAAACCGACAGCACACCCACATTCATCCTATCCTCTCAGTCGTTGAGAGAGGCAGTGCTCATGTGTGTATGTGCAACATAGACAGTGGAGGATAAATGTGTTTGTGGATGTGTGTCCTGCAGGGAGAACAGTATGTGGTTAACACACACCGACACACACATATACAGTACATATATGATACGCACATCAATGCAGGCAGACACACATTTCCCTTAATTACACCTCACTCCATCCCTTTCTTCAGAGACACTAAATACTTCAGCATTGAGTAATACACCAGGTGGAGAAATTGCAACACATCACACGATCAAGAAAGCACAACGCAACACGCACACACACGGATTTCACTGTGATCTGCGCACCAGCGCGGCTGCCACGGTTGTGCAACAACGTGACGTGTGAACACAGGAAGTTGTGAGGCGCTTGATGGAAGACACACCTCAGTGCTCAGGCAATAGGCCCCAGACACTTCAGCGACTGGGTTCCATCTCTCTGAGAGGAGCGTTAACTGATTTCACACTACGACTGAGAAGACTGTAGTGGATCTCTTCCAAATCCAGTGAAAGCCCAGAGTGGCCTGTCCCTTCAGGTCCTCCTGTCTAACCCACCTTTTGTTTCCCTCAGTATGAAACACCACATTGAGCTCCCTGAAAGACATCTGAAATGCCCCCGAAACACACAATATCTAAATGAGAAAAAAAAATGTTTTAAATCTCTATGCCCATATAAACTATTTGGGATTATCCAATATCTATACAAATAGAGCTGATTATCCCATTAAGCTGAACTCTCACTATAAATAGTTCTTTAATACCGATGTAGATTTCTGGGGCCGGAGATGGTGTTGGGGAGGATAAGTGTTTCTGGCGATGTTTTTCATTTGATTGCCTTTCCCCCTCTCTCATTCGCCTGTGGACCTTGTGTGTTCTCTGAATACTCAACACTAATACCATTCTCAAAATGTCAGCACGCCCGCGCAAAGCAAACGCCAGGCTTTATGATTTTATTTTTCACCTCCAGAGAAAGTCTGGGAGAGGGCTTTTTTCCCCCTGCTTTCTTCTCATTCTCTCCATCGTTCGTTCTCCCTCTCACTCCCTCTCTCTTTTCCCTGCTTCATTCTATTCCATTTATTCATATTCAACAGTCAATCATTTTTTTGGAAAAAAGAGAACGGGAGTGAGGGAGAGAGAGAGAGAAATCCGGAGATTGCAGATGGAAGTGGTATTTTTTTTTCATGTTCTTATCCTCCCGCATTTGAACCGGCGATGTGGAAAGCGCTAGGAGCACCGCTTTACATAGCAGCCTCCCTCTCATCAAAAGCCGCCAATCGGCCCTAAATCAGCATGCAAAATGCCACTCAACCCTGTAGCCTTTATTAAAGTTTGCAGGGACTCAATTTGAGATAGCGATCGTTCCTATTAAAAAGCCAAATGTAAGATAGTTTTTTATATAAATCTCAGGGTGGAATGGAATAGTTAATCAGCATAGGCTGATGTGATTTCTCTGTCACAAATCCTGCCCAGGGCTCAGCAGCACACCAGCTTTACCGTAACTTCGGGCTTAGCAGTCGCCACGGAAACCGGGGAGGAAGGGGGAGGAGACGAGAGAAGGGGTGGATGGGGTGGAAGGGGTGAGGGGCGCGGTTGGCGATGGGTGTTGTAAGGTTGGGGGTGAGGCTTAGCTACCCTTACCCCCCCTTCACCCTTCACCCTTCAACCCCCCCACCCCCAACCTTCCTTCTTTCTCCCTGACCAGAAACTGTCTGATAACAGAACTTGATTGGATTAGCGGTAGAGGTGCGCGCATGTGTGTGTGTTTGTAAGTGTCTGTGTGTGTTTGCAAGTGTATGTGTGTGTGTGTTTGTAAGTGTTTGTGTGTGTGTGTTTGTAAGTGTTTGTGTGTATATGTATTTGCAGGACCACGCTCTCTGTGACCTGTGGTAACAGCAAGCTGCCTTATGTGTGTTCAGTATTGTTTGTCTGTGTGACTGCTTTTTGGGATGTTATGATATAGGGTGAGTTTGTGTTTTTGTATTTACATTAACATAGTATATGTGTGTGTTTATTTGTGTACGTGTGTTTCTGTCTGAAGACCAGACTGTGAAATCAGGATGGATCCCTGTACTGACCTTGGTGTTGAGGTTTGGGGATGAGTGTGGTTGTCATCTTTGCCTCTCCTCCCCCTCAGCTCTTGGCCTCTGTCCTGCCTGGCAACGCCTCCTGTTTCTGGGCAGAGCCATGGACCCCTGGCCTCCTGGCCCCCTGGTTCTCAGGATCAGGATTGACCAGTCAGAGAGAACAGCACCAGCTTAACCTCTCAAAGACTGGCTGCTGTAAGCCCTACAGACACGCATTCGCTCCTTCACACACATACAACTCCCACACACACACACACACATATTAACAAGCACACGCACAATAACGATACAGATTAAATTATATTTGTGTGCGTATTGACAAGATGTAGCATACAGTCATGGTTAGAGAACATTCAATGCTGCCTGGTTTGGCTCTGGAACAATAATGCAACTCTCAGCTATGCACTCTTAAAACCTCCAGCTGCATGATGGGAAACCAAGGGCACAGAAATGGCAGATCCCATGAAATCATGACTGAAAAATGTAGAGAGGAGAGAGCGAGCGAGAGAGAGCGAGAGAGCGAGAGAGCGAGAGAGCGAGAGAGCGAGAGAATGAGAGAGAGCAAGATAGAGAGCGAGCGAGAGAGAGAAAGCGAATGAGAGGAATCGAAATGGAGAGAGAGAGAGAGAGAAAGAGAGAGAGAGAGAGAGAGAGAGAGAGAGAGAGCAGGGTTTTGCATGTAGCGTATGCATATGTCAGTGTGCCCTGTCCTATGTGCTGTGACTGTCTAGCCAATCTGCTCAGGCTGGCTGTAATTCAGTGTGATGGTAATGGTGAGAGGCATGTGCGCACTGAAACCAAAGACTGGAGCGGCAAGGCTCTCTCAGTCAGGCTGGAGGACTTTGCTCTGCTGTGCTTCTGTTGTGACTTCCCTGCCTGCTGATACAGTCACAGGCTCTGCTGGTGACATCAACTGCATTGATACCTTTTTCACCATTTCTTCCCGTACATTCTAAGTTCAATGTTGAAAACACAACGTTAGGTTGTGTACAGAGTGTGGAGGGGCTATACTAAGATACATGTCTTAAGGCATGTTATAGTCAGTCAGTATTTTAAAGGTCCCTGTGTGTCTCTGGTCTGTGCTTCGATTACATATATTGTGAAGTCATGGTCTGCAACCAAAAAATATACATGAATGTAAAAAGACATGAGGTTAGAAATGAAAGGAAAAACAGTTGTGAAACCAATCTTAATGTGTATTTCCAGAGATAAAAAGAGTGAGTGATAAATAGAAACAGACATACAGAGAGAGAGACCTAGAGAGAGAGAGCGAGAGATAGAGCAAAGTATCTTATAGGGCTGTTAGCTCCAGAACACATACAATGGACAAGAAGGCAATCTTTTTGTCTCCAGCCTAAGAGAACACACACATACACACACACACAGACACACACACACACACAGACACACAAACAAACAAACAAACAAACATACATTGCTTTGGGAGTGTTGCCACCGTATATTTCCTCTCCTCTCTCTCCAGTATGATATGTTTACCAAATACCTGTTTAGAATGCTGTAGAAGGCTCAGGCTCCTGCTCCCTGCCAGTCCCCCAGGATGCAAGGCGGTAAATGGCGGTATTATTTGTCAGGCCTGGCAGTGTCTTGAGGCTGCTTCAGAGAGATACAAGGAGGCAACTGATAAGGAGAGCATCAGAAGGGCAGTTAATTGCCTCCAGTCTCCGGGAGCTGGGGAATATTTAAAATCTATGGGATTAAAGACAGATTAAAAACTGCAGAAGCAGTGGGCCCAATGGCGCTTAAAGATTGCAATCAGCAAGGGTAATGGTGGAGAAGAAGGAGGGGAGAGAATGAAAAAAAAAACTGAACGAATGCGGCGGCGAGGGGAGGAGAAGGAAAAAAAAAAAGACAGATAGGAAATTCAGATCTGCGCCTAATGCCCAGGGTTCCATCTTGTAAGCACGATTCATCTACGTGTAAATCGTTTTTCTTTTTTTTCCCCCTCTTCCTCTCTTCCTCCTCTTCCGAGGCCTGCTTCACTAGCGTTGCCATGGCGGCTGCTGCCGCCGCTCTGCGCTCAGAGCTCTTATCGGTCGATCGGTGAATTAAAAGCGCTTTTCCCAGTGAGGATTAAGGGTTTGATTGAAGCCTGTATGAAAACTAGCTAATAAGTCGAAAATGTCAGAAGGGCACTCTATCGAAACTGTGTACTTTTCATAATAAAGCTGACAAGAGGAGGTTTGTGGAGGTGTGTGTGCACTCATGTGGGGTGGATGGCTGGGTGAGGCTGGGTTGTGTGTGTGTGTGTGTGTGTGTGGGTGTGTGTGTGTGTGTGTGTGTGTGTGTGCGTGTGGGGAGGGGGTGTTAGGAGGGTGTGCGGTCACGTCAGGTTTGAAGGATGGAGGGACAACAGCGAAGGATGGGTGTGGAGGAGGAGAAGAAGGCTGCTTTTCACCCAGGGAGAGAGGGAGGTGCTGTTTTTGTGCTGGGTCCTGGGCGTAAAATTGGCAACAATCGAAGGGACAACAAAGGCAGAGCAAATAGCAGGCTCAAATACCCCCAGTCTGGGCAATGAGGCTCTGTGTGATGGAGCCCAGATAGAGGCTTGGGTAGCAAGACTGTCATTAGGGGTATTAATGTCACCCGGAGCTTATCAATGAAATCTGATAAGACGCTTGTAAACGGAAGGCATTGAAAATTATGAAAAGATAAAAAAGAAGAGATAGAAAAATACAGACCACAGCGACAGACGACTCCATTTAGGTTAAAGAGGACTCAAGGTACAAATTCTCTATTGTTGAAACACATTATTTCAGCTCCACTCACTATAATCCTATTAATGAGGACATGAAATACTTAAGGTATCATCTTCAAAATCAACAATTTGTTTCAGATATCAGTTAAAAATCTATGGCAGGTTTTATATAATACATTTTCTCCTCCTCCCCCCTCTCTCTCTCTCTCTCTGTGTCTCTCTCTCTCTCTCTCTCTCTCTCTCTCTCTCTGTCTCTCTGCATCCTTCTGCTGAAAGATTAGCCTTATAAATGATGCATCGGTGGGTGGAGGGGGTAATCCTGGACCCAGATAGGATCTCCTAAGTGTGGAAGGGGCATGGAGGAGGCACCACTACTATCATAAATATGAAACAGATGCTGGGTGACATTTAAAAAAAGTGAATCAAATCCCTTCCTCTGCTGTGTCTGGTATTTCAAGTGACGGGAATAACTTGATGTCTCTCTCTCTCTCTCTCTCTCTCTCTCTCTCTCTCTCGTTCCCCACTCCCTGTCATCCTCACTGCCCCCCCCCCACACACAAACTGTCTACCCCATTTCAGATGTTAGCCCATCCAGCTAGTGATGCATAGATTCAATACTTTCTCTTCCTTCAGCATGTGTCTTATTTGTGAGCTTGAGTCAGACTAAAGCCAGTTGTTCACTTCAGCATGGACAGCGTGCCAGCTCGTTCAATGGCATCTAAAGCCTATCCATCCTTAGCATGACTTATGTTCAATGTGACTGTGTGTGCCGAAGAACCCTACCGACTCTACATCTGAAGGGAAATCTCAGAGATGGGAAGAGCCTATGGCGCCAGGATATGTCCCTCCCACATACAGAAGGATCATGGGTAGTATTTCAATGGTGAACCTAGAAAAAAACAACATACCATACATAGCGTTTCATTCAACGTTGTGTCTGTTTTGGTGTGGGCTGATGTGTGCTTCTGTGTTTGCATCTGGTTTTCGATTGCGTGCACACATTTCTTTGTGCCGCTGTGCGCTGGGTCCGCTGCTGTCCCTGGTGAGTTGCTTCTGGAGAGGGATCTATCCTGGACTCCGAGGAGTCCTACGGGAAACCAGAGACAGAGTGCTCTGAGGAATGAGTTTGAGTGCGGAGGAAAACAGAGCAGTCTGGAAGTCTACTGCAAACAGCGTCCATCTATCGGAGGGAGCGAGGGATGATCTGGAGGAGGATGGAAGGCCACGGACGAGGTGGAGTATGGAGTGAGTGTGACTGCACGAGGACATATGAGTCCACACGAAGAGGGAGAGGGAGAAGGAGCCGTGGAAAGATGTTTCCTGCAGACAGAGGCGGACAAATTGGGCGGGGAAGCAAATGATAGAAATGGTGAAAGTGGAGGATCTCCAAGAGAGAAAGTGATGAGAGGGAGAATGTTCCAGGAGGGAAAAAAAAACAATAGAGGAAGACAGGAACTCGAGAGACGGGGTGATAAAGACGGATGGAGGAAGAGAGAGGTGGAGAAGGAGAGAGGAAAAGGGTGATGGAGGGTTGGATAGAGGGATGGCAGGCCCAGAGAGAGAGAGAGAGAGAGAGAGAGAGAGAGAGAGAGAGAGATGAAGGGCTGTGTTTGAGTCTCTCCCTCCTGCCCTCCCTCCCTTTCTTCCTCGATTACTCCCTCTCTCTCTCTCCCTCCCACCCTGTCCATCAGCGTGGAATGAGGAGGGTCTTATCTCCTCTGCACACGTGACCCCTAACCTGACCTCCCCTCCCTCCTCCACCTCTTCCTGCCTGGGCACATGATTCATCTCTGCCTGGGCTCCCTCTCTCTCCCCTCCACCCCTGCTTCTCTCTACCTCCATCCCTCTTCGCCTCCTTCAGAGCTCCCTCTCTCATTTCCTCAACCTCAGTCTGTCCATCTTTTCACCTGTAAACTCTCTTACCTCTGCAACACCCACCTAAAGGGGTGACATTTCTTACCAAATAACAGAAGAAGTATGGAGGAGTCCAGGGGGTAAGCACTATTACTTAATGTAATCACCACCACACCCCCTCCTCATCGATCATCCTTGCTATTCCTTTCTGTCCCCTGTGGTGAATTGACAAAGTGGTTCCCCTCTCCTGCAATGCGATGATAATAAGACGAGAGGCAAAAAACTATCTAGCTGTGTGTAAGTGTGTGCAAGTGTGTATGTGATGTGTATGTGTGTATGTGAGTGTCAGGTTTGATTGAGCAACTTGACTGAGGGCTCACACGACTGTGAACTTGTCCTTGTGTTGACACAGGTAATCCTACGTTTCCAATGGTTACATTGATAGACTTCCTCATTGCAAAGGAATGAGGCGCATGCTCACTTTACACACACGTACACACACAGGCATGCTCTCGCAAGCACACATAGGCACACACACATCATTACACAAACAGGCCAAGGACGTACCTTGCTGCAGGGTAACCACGGTAACCCGCCCAACACGAACATTCAGCACAGTCTTGCATGCCTGGCTGACAGTAGTGTAAATCTAATGGGTCATCCTCAGTATCACATACACACACACATGCACACGCATATGCACAAACATGCACAAGCATGCACATACACACACACACACACACACATACACACACATGCACATACATGCACACACACATACACACGCAATGCTGTAAATCGACAGGTCATCGCTGGTATCATCCCCAATCAAGTAGTCAAAATAATGATTTAGTGCTGCTGAGTACATGACTACTTCCCCTCTGTCAAAAACTGCTTCTCAATCACCTCTTCCACCCTCCTGACACCATGTCAAGGGTTTACAGGTTTCCGACTGTCAGTCACCTGAATTGTGACCACAGACAACACACACACACACACACACACACACACACACACACACACACACGGCCACACACCCATAAACACACATGCACCGTTGTTCATGCGGTCTTCAATAGTGTGCTGGAGACAGGGTGTGGCATGCCAAGACAACACTCTTATCAGTGTGCTGCTGTCCTAATTAGGCAGAGGGTAGGAGGTGGTTGTTTCAGCCCTCCCTCCACACCAGGCCCCAGGCCCCAGGCCCCAGGCCCCTGGGCCCTGACAGCTGACACTCAGGCCAGACTGCAGCTACTAGCTGTCAACTTGAGTCTGTTCTTTGTCACTGTTTGTCCAGATTTGAACGTTGTCTTTGTGTACAGATTATTCAAACACGGGCCTCTTTAAACTTTAGCAAGGTCAAATGACTCAACCAAGATGATCGTGTTTGCTGGACATAAAATTCAAAAGACATAACTCTCTTGATGTTTCCATACTATTGTTCCCACAATATGTAGTTAGTGTGGCATTAATAGACTGCATCCCGTGGATTGGAACATGCTGTTTTCCAGACATATTTTCCAGATGGAGAACAAAAAAAAAGTGGTTCAGTTATTTCAGCCAATCTACGTTCCGTCCACTGACACATCTGCGTCGTAGCTGCAGAGCTGAAAGGTTGGTGCTATCACTTCCTGCTGGCGCTGTGTGATTTCAGCTCCTTGGCTTGTCAACGTGTAAATCTCGCTGAAGTGTGCTCATGGACCAGATCATATCTGTCACTGTGTCCCCTCCCTTCCCTGCCCTTGGAGGTACCAGAGTACCGGCTGGTTCCTTCCCTGGTGGCTCCCGGAATGAGCAGGTGTGTTGGCGCAGTTCTTGTCCTGAAGAAATGCGTTTTATGGGTAAACTGATCTTACACACATTCACTGTACACTTACTGTGGATGTTATCCACACTGAGTTTGGTTTTGAAGTTGGGATGACGCAAATTCATTGTTTCAAGTCATAACCTTTTTCTTTTTTCATGTTAAAAGAAATTCCACATGGTTTGAACTGAAAAGTTGTCATCCTGTGTGTGCGTGGTGATTGAACAAGGCAAATAACGAAGACTCTCTCTCTCTCTCTCTCTTATTCTCCCTCGCCTTTTCACTCACTACATATCTCCCTCCCCAAAAAACAAACATTTAAAGGCTTTTGTCTGGCCTGTCTGTATTTTAACATTTCAAAACCATGTCTTCTTACGGGTGATCTAAACTCTAATCACCTTGACATCCGTCAAGCTTTAGCATGAAACAATGTTGCCTGGACTCTCTGTGCTCCACATCAAGGAGCTTAGCTGCACACTGGCGCTTCCCAGATGCCGATTTACACTTTAATGCAAATAGCAGGCTTTGTACTTCTCATATGAAAGGTGTTAATAAATCTTATTTTGCATTATTCAGGGGTTAGGGGGAATAAATCTATCAAAGGGTTCAGAATTCAATAAGGTATTTTTTTTGTTGTTTTTATTTATTTCAAATTTTAATTGAGTTTTGTTTTCTGAGGCATTCGGGTAAATTGGCGGTTAGTGAGAGAAAAGAAGGTGAGAGAGAAAGAGAAGGAAGAAGAGAGAGAGAGAAATCCTTGTGATGTTCCCATGTGTAGCCCCCCTCCGATGCCTGACTGTCAACAGCGCAGGCTCTGCTTAAATGGAGGTGGTCGTCTTCAAACACACGCTAGGGAATATCGCTGGTATGTTGGGGAGGTGATCTGGACTCCTGGAATGCCTCATCTCTCTCTCCCCACTCTCACCCTCTTTGGAGGTACCTTGATGTGAGGAAGGAGTGGGGGTGATGAGAGGGGTGGAGGAGGGAGTCCTGTCTCGGCTCCCCCCCTCCCCCCCAGGTCAAACAGGGCTGACACCCAGTGACCTATACTCATCATATCAAATTTACGGCTCTCTTCACTTTAGGCCTTTTCAGCTACTACTGGCAGGATTTACTGGAGCTGTGGGACCAACACTTACACACACTTACACACACTTATATACACAAACACCAGAGTAAATACCTGCAGTATCGCAGAGCAAAAACATATTTCAACCCATTAGCTTGACAGGCATGCGAGAAAATCTCAGCAAACAGTTAACGCATTTAAATGAAATGGGTAATTATACCGTTTGTGGCGATAAACGATAAACATACAATAATGACAATTAACTTCCTGATGGATCAAAAGTTCAATCTTGTTAGTGACTGCAAAGCAAAGTAAAACATGGCCAAGCAGTGCCACGATGTGTCAAAACTAGTTCCATGTACAGTGTGACCTGGCCCCTGAATGACTGTGCCAGTGTACAGGGGCTCTGGTGGAGGTGTCAGATGTTGGCTGCCGTCACTGAAAACAGCCCTAAAAGCCTTGTGCTTTCAATTAAAACATCCATCACGGATTACTCACACAAAAACATACCTTCAGTCTGCTAAGAGTGGAGCCTGTTACTTACAAAGGGCTTACAAATCCCACCTCAGTGCCTCAGGCCACAGAATCTCAAACACACACACACACACACAGAGACATACGCACACACACATACACACACACACACAGACGCAAGTAGAGACACACAGAAACACATATCTCGCCTGCTTCTCTGCTCTCTCCTTTCTCTTCACCCATCTTTCTCTCTCCCTCACTCCTTTCCTTTAGGATTATATCCTTCCTCGACCCTTCTCTTCCATCTTCTTTTCCATCCTAACAGTGATGTGAAATGGCAATTTTCCTGAAGTTAAAATGCTGTATATAAGTAACATTATTAAGTCACGCCACCATGTGGAACTCTGTGCTTTGTACTTTGTACTAGGACAATAGACGGCAGCTGTTCCCCCCCCTACCATTGCAGTTCCCCCCCCCCAGTCTGAACAGCAGAACCTGGAGAGAGGCTCATCAGTCAGATGGGCCTTGGGAGGCAGGAGGCTATGTTGGGTCTTCGTCAAAGTAGGTCAGGTGACCTCTGACAGGAGAAGGCTGACTTGAAGAGTCGCCTCAGCTTCTTGGAGGAGAGGAACTTGGGACAGACAAAGGCAGATAACGAGAGAGAGAGAGAGAGAGAGAGAGAGAGAGAGGGAAAGAGAAAGAGCAGAGAGAGGAGAGAGAAAAAAAAAATTACGAATAGAAAAGAGAGAAACAGTGTTGCTGAGTGTGCTGAAACATTTCCCCAGCTCTCTTGTCAAATCATATTTTGTTTCCTGATAAACATAATGAATACTTCTATTAGGTTTGGAGAAAGAGCCGGTTCTGGCTTTGACCTCTGCTCTGCACTCTATTCTTCCCTTTAACCTGCCCATGCTCAGCTATGTGTTCCCATAGCATTACCATACATTGAGACCAGCATATGGCTGTCCTCCAGTGTCAGAAACGCACAGTTGAGGCCTATAGAGATGGGAGCAGCCTCATCCACAGCCTCATCCACAGCCTCATCCACAGCCCCATCCACAGCCCCATCCACAGCCCCATCCACAGCCCCATCCACAGCCATTCAGATTCACTCCAGTTGATCTACAGTCACGTAGACGCCTTCCTCCTCACGGGGTCTGAAATACTGCATGTTCTTAACTATCAGCATTTGGAACACGAACCTGCTTCTCTGTTCAACAGGGACTGTGTCTAGTGGGGTTGGCCATGCCACAGTTAGGTGTCTTTGCTGTCAGCCTTTCTGTAGACTTGAGGTTTTCTTGCTCTGGGTGTGGATCCTGTCGATATCCTCTTGCTTCAGAAGGTAACATCTCAAGTTGAATGATTGCTCAGATCAGACTACGTAAACTCTCCTTTGACACGTGGTGGCTTGTACACCTGCCAATGACACACATATTGGAGCACGCCACAGCCGTGTGCGTATATGTGCGTGTGTGTGTGCGTGCGTGTGTGTGTGTGTGTGGTTAATCAGTTAAGCCCCAAACAGAGAAAGTTCAGCAGGTGAGTAGATTGTATCTGAAAGTGTTGACAGCGCTCAGTCTTGGGTAAGCTTTCTAGAAGGGTGCAACAACCAGTGCCAAGACTGCCAGTTGATAGAGTCACACATTTAAGAAGAATCACACACACACACACACACACACACACACACACACACACACACACACACACACACACACACAGACACACACACACACACACAGACAGACATACACGCAAGCAAACAACCACATATGCACATTCAGGATTGCTTGAAGTCGAATGTTTCTTTCAAGAAGTATGTCACTGCCAGAAGAGGGGACAGAAAGGTTAACACACCACCATCGTCAGAGAACACAGCGAGTGCAAGAAGTGGCTTTTGTCTCAGTGACTCATGTTGACCGAAGGCTGTTACATGTATTTATCAATACTTGTTTCTCAGCATTAGTTAAATAACATCAGACAAAAAATGACAATAGTGGGAGTTATTTGCTTATGGCCAATAATGGCTAACTATTTCTTACTTAATAGTAAGTTCTTACTATTTATTTACAGACACAAACACACACAGACACACATACCTGCAGGGTCCCCCACGAAACTTGAAACAGAAAATTATTATTTTGAGAGACACATTCCCACCTTCTGTTTGAAAAATACAACACAGAACTTCTTATCCTCCAGTGACAGCCACACATCAATGGTGTCTGGCGTGGTCAGCATCCGTGAACAGAGACATCTCTCTCTCTCTCTCTCTCTCTCGCTCGCTCTCTCTCCCTCCCTCTCTCTCTCTTCTCTCCTCTCGTCGTCTCTTCCCCCTCCCTCTCTCTTTCTCTCTTTTTCTCTTTGTCTTTCTCTGTCATTCTCTCTCTCATACTGTCTCGTCCTTCTCTCTCTCTCTCTCTCTCTTCTCGCTCCTTTCTCCATCCTCCGTCATCTTCTCTCTCTCTCTCTCTCTACTCGGCTGCTCCCTCCCTGCCCTCACATCTCTCTTCTCTCTCTCTACTCCTCGCTCTCGCTCTCTCTTCTCCGTCGCTTCTCTCTCTCCACCCCTCTCTCTATCGCTCATCTCTCTCCCTCCCTCCCCTCTGCACTCTCTCTCTCTCCTCTCTCCTCTCTCTCACTCTCTGGCCCTCTCTCTCTCACTTCCCTCCCGCACACCCCCCTCTCCCCCTCTCCCCTCCTCTTCCCCCACCTCCATGTTTTTCCATCCCCACCACTGCCCCCCCCCCCTCCCCCTCTCTTCTCTCTCCCCTCCTCTCCTCTCTCTCTCTTCTCTCCTCCTCTTCCCTCTCTCTCTCGCTTCTCCCCCCCTCTCTCTTCCCTCTCTCTCTTCTCTCTTTCATGCTCTCTCTACCTCTTTGCCTTCCAACTCTGGACCTTGGACCTTGGTCCAACCTCTGTGCACCTGTGCTCCCCTCCATGTGTGTATGTGTGTGTGATTGTGTGTTGGAGTAACTCTAGCCTAGGCAAGGCCCTGCCTGGGCGGCCCTAATTGGCCCTAATGTGAACCTCGGTCTGCAGTGCTTCCACCTCGGCAATTAAGCTAATAGAGGGCGCCGAAGCCCCACTCCAGCCTCAGCCCTGGCCCCCGACCCCCAACTTCAACTCCAGCCTCAGCCCTGGCCCCGACCCCCAACTTCTACTCCAGCCTCAGCCCTGGCCCCCGACACCCAACGTCAACTCCAGCCTCAGCCTCAGCTTCAGTCCTGGCTACCGATCCCCAGCTTCAACTCAAGCCCCAGCCTCAGCCTTAGCCCCTGTCCCAGGCTCAGTCACCCCTACCCCAATCCAGGTCCCTGATTGGGCCTACTTTGTGGACCCGACCAGAGCCAAGGGTCAGTGGCCAGTGGGCAGCCATGCTCCTGGGAGAACAAGGAAGCCTTTGGGTCGTAGCCAGGACAGCTGGTAATGGCTGTAGTGACAGTTATGTCTGCAGGGGGGACCATTTAAAGGGACAATAAGGGGGTCTCCAAGTAAAGTGCAGGGTGGCGTTGAGAGACATGGAGCCAAAAATATGTCCCGTCCCTCCCACCACCATCATTTCATGAGTGTGTGTGTGTCTTTGTGAGTGTTGGTAGGGGTGTGTGTTTGCAGGTAGCCAGGGAATTCATATAGACTGATAATTTATATGCAACAGCACAACAACATTCTGCATATTGAAGCGTACAACATGAAATGTTGCTCAAGTGCCTAAAATAAAATGCCTGTTTTATTTAATACAAACCAGTTGGTTTAAAAGCAATCTCTCACCTTTGGTTTTCCTGATCTGGCTGGATATCACAGAAACTGCTACAGTTTGTATTATCTCAGGTCATACTAACACTAAGACCATGCATGTTCTCTACCATACATGTTTACATGGGATCCAAAAGGTTTGGTTCATTTTGAAAGTTGCATGAGAGGCCATGCATTTTTGGGTGTTTTTTAATCCTTTTCTCAAGTTTCAATATAATGTCTGGCTCCTAAAAGCAGAACAACATGAGCGTCTTACTTAGATTAAAGCATGTAAGGTCTATGCTGCGTGTTTGTTCATACCCTATCTCCACCCCCACCTACCTCCATTATCACTCCATCCCCTCAGACTACTGCAATATCCAGTTTCAATTAGCTCCTCTGCTCACATAACAACCTTTGTCTTTGGTCTCTGTCCATCCACCCTCCGTGACACCAGCAACTGGCTGAGACAGGAAGAATGTTGGGGGCTGCTGTGGAGGTTCTGTCCATCCAGCTTGCCCTCACATCACCACCCTCTGCAAATACCTTGATATCAGCGGTCAGTCAGCAATCATATGGGTCCCGGTAGACTAAGTATACAGCATTTTGAAGTGACACAGACACAAGAAATAAACCGAGAATCGAGTAACGAAATAAAGCACAAGATTTGGGGTTTCCTCGCTGCAAGGTTTGGGAATGTAAAGCATGTCCTCTCTGCCTTTGATCACTGATATGCGTATGCCATGAAAGGAGGGAGTGGTGGAGGGAGGGAGGGATACTAGCCACTGTGCCTCCGCTTGTCCATCACAATACAGACTGGGAACGGAGAATGCTGTCTATTCAGAGATGAAGTGAGAATATCACATTTAAATTCACTCTGGGTTGAATCAATGCGTTTTGTTTAGCGCGCCATCATTTACGGCTCTTATATTGAATTTCAGAAGCATGGGAGACAGAGAGGGGAACAAGTGGTTGGAACGCGAGAAGAGAAAGACAGAGAAGACGACACAAGGAAAAGGGATGTAAAGGGAAAGAAGCGAGAACAGAATGCATCCTTGTGTCTTCTACTGGATTTAGCTTTTGTTTGAAATGAAAATTCAGAGTGTTTGAGGGATTACAGTGGATTGGCAGGCCCAGGGGAGCCAAGCAGTTATCTGTACACACGTACTATGGAGTATGGTAATCATTACTGTATGTGTGTGTGTGTGTGTGTGTGTGTGTGTGTGTGTGTGTGTGTGTGTGTGCGTACGCGAATGTGTTCGTGTGCTTACGTGCGTGTGCGCGCACTCACTCGTCTGTTGATTTGTCTGCGCATGTGTCGGGTGTCTGGATGGTTTGAGTGACATCTTGAAACAGCCAACAAGGCACCCAGAGCAGAAGCCAGCCATGCCAGTCCAGAGCGACACGGCTCTGGGGCGACACCACCGCGACACCACCGCTCTGCTTCAGTCCATCACAGCCCTCTCTCAGGGACAGGCTACCACAGACTGACAGGGTTTTGAACAAAGCTTCAGATTCCTTTTGATATTGCTTCTTCCATGAGCAATTAAACAAGGCCTTCCCTGCCCTCCCCCATTCACTCAGCCCTCCATTAGTCATTTCTTCATTTCTCTTAATCTCTGCCAACAGCCAGGAAACCGCAGCCACGCTCCACCACTCCAGAGAGTCAGTAATTCTAGGTTTGTGCCCAACTCCAGATTAATGCCTGTATATTGCCTTGTAATGTATAAGATGCAGAGTGTCTGCCTGAGGTGTGTGTGTGTTGTGAGGGTGTCGGCCTCTTCCAGTGACTGCTCCCTCACCTTGTCCATTAGTCGGGTCAGAGGGAGGTTATGTTGTGGTTAAAACATACCTGTGGGCCTGACCACAGCACTAACATAAACAGTGGCTCCAGGACTCACACACCTGACATTCCTCAGCACCTAGACTGGCTCTGGACACTCTCTGTCTCCATCTCCTGATTTCTTTCTCGACATCTCTATCTCTCTCCAATTGTCTTTCTCTTTGTCTCTCTCTCTCTCTTTTCCCACCTTCCCATTTTCATCCCTCTCTCTGTCTTTCTATCTCTCTGCCTTTTTGTCCCATTCTTTCTTTTGCCCTTCTATCTCATTAAACAGATGTCTACTACAGTGTCCAAAACTATGTCTTTATGTTAGTCTGTCATTTTAGATGAATTGTGCTCTGTTGTATTATTGGCAAAACATCCCCAACTGTCATCAAATACAGTTTTTTTTTTCTCTTGTTTTGCAGGCAGTTAGAATATCAAGGGTAATGTGTTTGCAGGGTCAACAAGTGTGCGCTGATAACTTGAAGCGGTTACAAATTGTTAACATGTTTTATCAGATTCACATAAATAGGAAATACCTGAATGCAGATCAGATGCTGTCAGTGATGTTATTTGAGCGTATTGATATTGTTTTATCTATAGAGTGTTTTGGTTTGGTTGTAGTTAGTAACATATTGAGGAACAAGACTACAGCAAAGCTCTCTCACGTGAAGGTGACGTTCCTTCTCCGGGTACTTTTGATTGGTAGGAAATGTGCTTATTTTGTATAAACCTCAGATTTATTTTCGTTACCTTCATTTTTGCTCAATATATGAGTTTAATGATATACTGTAGATGTGTAGATTGTATGGATGTGTCTCTATACATACAAAAGAAAGGGGGAAAAAAAAACAACATTCAAGAACCAGATGGACATGACGTTTTGTGGTTACCTTCATTGCCGTTTCTTTCGTCCAATTCCTTTTCCCCAGTTTCCTGCGTGACACCATAAGGGGCGAGGCAGGGGTCAGAGCCCAGGCTGTAAATATCGTCAATGATTACATCTTAAGTCCCAAACACAGCCAGTAATGTTGGGCTGCACACGCACGCTCATGCACACGCACGTGCGCGCGCACTCCTCTCAGCCAGGAATGCAGGATGGAAGTGAGGTGAACAGGAGCAAGTTCATCCAACAAAGGAGGGACAAAGCCGCTAGAGAAGAGAAAGAGAGAAGAGAAGAAAAGAGTAACATTAAAGCAGCATTTTGCAGTAATTGCTAATCACAGGTCTTGTTTTGGGGCCAGAGGTGTTTGTGTGTGTGCATGAGTATGTGTGCATGAGTGTGTGTTTGTGTGTGTGTGCATGAGTGTGTGTGTCTGTGTGTGCATGAGTGTGTGTGTGCTTGTGTGTGCTTGTGTGTATGTGTGTGTGTGCATGTACCTGCCTGTGTGGCTGACACAGTGGAGCCTTTATGAGTGACTGTTTCTGTCTGCCCCCCTCCTGACCGTGACTGTGTGTGTGTGTGTGTGTGTGTGTGAGTATAGGTCTCCCTCTTCCCTCTTCTTTGGTCATTAGACGTGTGTCAGTGAACAGAGGGTTGATCAAAGTGTGTGTGGCAGTGAGCTGGGGGGCCGGAGGGGGCCGGAGGGGGGGGGGGGGGGGGGGGGTGGCCACAGACCTGACTCTAATTGGCAGGGGAGGAAACTTGTAATGAAAGGCTATTAGCCTGGTCAGAAACCTCGAAGCAGCCAGGCAGACACACACAGAAATTGCTTTTGGTTAATGGACAGTTTCTTCTTTTCTCTCCCTGTCTTTCCCAGTCTCCCTCCATCTATCGCTCTCTTTCTCTAGCCGTCTTCCTCTCCTTATCATTGCTTCCCTTTCACATTTTGACTTTCCCTGCAGGCATGCTTGGTTGTCCAGCAACTTTGAGTTTATACTGAGGGTTCCTGGGATGTCATGAAAAATGTTGCCTCTAAACAAATCCACTTTGTAGCGAGGTGTCTTTGTCAATGCAGAGGAGAAAAACATTCTCGATCCCCAGTTTTAATGAATCCCCTCTTAACAGTTCATTCTGCTGTTAAATAGGCCCTATTTTCTTTTTCTTCACCATTCCCCCAAAAAGTAACCCTTGGAGAAAGGTGGGAGATGAATAGAGGTGTTATCATGGAAGGACGGAAGAGGATGAAGGGCAGATGAGGGCCTGGCCCAACCTGGATCTTCTCCTTTTCACTAGGACTGACAAAGACTTTAGAAGAGAGAGAGGGAGAGAGGGAGAGAGGGAGGGAGAGAGAGAGGGAGAGAGAGATAGTGAAACAGTGTCTCCGCCAGTCATGCTTTTGTTCCTACAAGAGTTATATATCATTGCACGCGATGCATGAAGTTCACCTTGTCAGAAAAAGGCAACACAACCTTACCCCAGACGGTCACTTGCAGTGTGCGTGTGCATATACATGTGTGTGTGTTTGAGAAACCACTAGGACTCGGCCGATTATGGAATTCATAATACACCTCAGGTGTAAGATCCTGTCATCATCAAAACACCCCCATGACCGAAAGATTCATGACCCATTTAATACCTGATTTTTTTTCTTTACAGTTGCTATTTTTCTCCCTCTTTTGAGCGAGGCTACAAGCCTGTAAGCAGGTGTTGATGGAGGCCTGGAGAGAAGGGCATCGTGGCCGACAGGCCCTGTGAGCAGAGGAACGGTGCGCTGGGTCCAGCACACTGAACCCAAGAACCCTGTCCTCCAGGCAGACAGAAGGACTGATCTCTACGACCTTGTTCCACACTTCCCTCCACATTCTGTAGCCAGGCTTAGAGGGGCATATCGGGCATTTCGGGAGACAAAAGAAAAGTGTGTATTTCTGCTCGCCGATCATAAAAAACATTGCTCGTCTCCAGCAGCATATACGAGCACGCACGCACACACACTTGTACACGCAAAGGCACACAGAGCCCAGTGCAAACACCGAACGACGACAGCACCCACTGCCCTCAGAAATATAGCCGCGCATTCCCGCCTTTCAGATGGAAATATATTTGCGTGTCGTCTAGCCGCACAAAAGGAGGACTCTGCAAGAGGGGGGCTGACGAGTGATTACCTCTTAAATACATATAGATGCGCCTCTTTGAATGGTGGGCTATTGAACGGGAGATTGGGTTAAATTAGATGCTAATCACTTCCGTTCTCCTGTTGTTGAACTGATAAGGACTTCAGGACCACCCCCTTCGTCACAGAGCTGGAGAGATACGGCGAAAACCCTCTCCCCACTCCTCCCTCTCTCCCCCCCCGTTCTCTCCCTTTTTTATGGTAATTTGGGGGAGTACACCACCCCATTAAGATTCCCCCCTCACTCTCTCTGTCAGCTCGGAAACGTTGCGATCGCTCACTCGCTGCATTTAATAACAACAAAAAAGAGGAAGGAGATAAGTTGTGCAGCTCAGACTGAAAGCAGACCAGAAACACATTTACTTTCTACAGCAGGGTTGAAATAGCCAGAGTTAAACCCGACAGAAAAAAAAAATTATAACCAACTCCTGCCTCTTTCAAAGGAGGAAAATAAGACGGCTGAGAAAAGAGATGTATAAAATCCTTCAACTTCCAAAAGACTGGTAGAGGAAGCAAATTCTCAATTCTCACTTTTCCTGCTCCCTCATTCAAGGGACAATCACGAGCTTTGACCAAAGCTGGATATAGTTATGTACCTTGAAGTGTGTGCATAATGTAACTATACTGCACATCTTTTACCCAATATGAAGTAACCATATTAGTCTGTAAACAGAGGAGGGCAAATCATGTATTTTGGATAAAGACATGGACATGGAATAAGCAGTGTCCATTACAAACAGAAAACACTTTTATCAAGTTTCTTAGTCACATAGATCAGTTACCCCCAGAGTCAAGCTGCAGTCTGAAAATGGTAGAATGAACTGAAAAAAAACAAAAACCTTCAGGTGACTGTTGCGACATGCAGTGTACCTACACGTTACCCACACACTCCAAGGTATCTTCAGCTGGGGTTCAACAGATGCGGGGGCTAACTTAACGAACCTTTACCCCATACATCTCTCAATGTCTTCAGCAGAGATTCCTCTGTGTGTGTGCGTGTGTGTGCGTGTGTGTGTGCGTGTGTGTGTGTGTGCGTGCGTGTGCGTGTGCGTGCGTGTGTGCATGTGTGTGTGTGTGTGTGTGTGCGCGCGTGCGTGTGTGTGTGCATGTGTGTGTGTGTGTGTGTGTGTGCGTGTGTGTGTGCCTTTCAGCTCTCTCCATGAGTTGAGATAGTTCGACTGTTACCGGTTGGGCAGAGAGAGAGGCGGCAGACTGGCAAGTCTGAACATTCAGCCATTATTTATCCCAGCGTTAATATCACAAGGGATCAAAACAACACGATCGTGTCGTAAAATTATCCATCTGAACACAGACGTGTTGTGACAGCTTGACTCTCTTTCCTCTCACCATCCCACCGCTCACCTTGACTGAAGCCACCTTGTTGTAAGGCTCATGTGCACTGTACGAAGCAGGCTGACGAGAAAACTAAAATGTGTTGAGGCTCCGTTCAAACGTAACTAAACACATCATAGTGTGTGTGATACTCCAAAAAAATGCCTTTGAGTTTTTGAGCAGTGAATAACTTGTTTATGAATATATTTGGGGGAAATGACACGCATCTCTTAAAAACAAACGATAAGAGCCGATTTATGATGTAACTTAAACTGAAGTTAAAGAACACAGTTGTCCCTCTAATGTACTGATAAGAAAGAATAAAGAGAGAATATGTGAAATTAAAAAAGGGACCTAATAAAGCTCAGACACTTCTGAAGCTTGTTTGACTAGATACAAAAATTCAATTTGAGCAGTGGAGGCGTGGAGAGGAGAGGCGGTGTATGGAGCCTTTGATACCCTGCTGTACGCAGGCCTCCCCTGCCTGTGCTGGCTAATTTGTTCCCCCGGCCCTATCTCCCCCCCCCCCCCTACCCACACTCCGTTTAGCATTATTAATCAAATTACACCCACTAAACTTTCTTTTCTGGTTTTAATAAAAATTCTCTGCCTGTTTTTTTTTTCTCTTTTAAGTTGCATTTCGTCCCTAAAAATCAACGTTTCACAGTCTCTCTCTCTCTTCAAATCTAGAAGTCTTTCTCGCTTTCTCTTTCTCAACCTCATTCTCTCTTTATCGCGGTGCCTCTGCATGTATGTGGAAGAAAAAATAAGAATTAAAGACAGAAATGTGTCGTTTAAAAACAGAGGTATCCTGTTAATGATTTTCTTTTTTTTCTCTTTTCAATTTAGATAAAGGGGCACTCTGTTTCTTGACCTGCAGGGCACCTTACCACATCAAAGTACCACTACCACTAATTGTTTTGTACTCAAAAATATAATTCCAAATGCATTTATTTAAGAGTGTGTGGTTGATTTGGTCCCTCCGTGGTTCCGTATCAGTATTCTCTCATTCCCATATTCTCATTAGGTGGTGGTCTTGTCATTTACACCAGCACCGACTGCTTCAGGCCTTCTGCCCCTCCAACTCCGGCAACACGGCAATCTCAGTTCAAAGTTGAAATTCAGAAGTCAAATTAACCCAGACTTAATAGAAGTAATTTATTGTAGCACATAGTAATGTATGCCAGCACGCCTCCCAAAACAGCCTTTTTGTCTTTCCTCAGTTCAGAGTTGAAACTGTGTATGAAATTACCTTGTGCTGGATCAAAGCCATTAGGAAAACTATTTTAATATGCTAATTTCAGAGAGCTGCTTATGAGTGACATTGCAGAGGGGAAAGGAGAGAGGAGAGGAGAGGAGAAGAGGAGCGGAGAGGAGAGGAGAGAAGGAGAGGAGAGGAGGAGAAGAGGAGAGGAGAGCAGAGGAGAGGAGAGAAGGAAAGCAGAGGAGAGGAGGAAAGCAAAGCAAAGGAGAGGAGAGCAGAGGAGAGCAGAGGAGAGGAGAGGAGAGCAGAGGAGAGGAGAGCAGAGGAGAGGAGAGCAGAGCAGAGCAGAGGAGAGCAGAGCAGAGGAGAGGAGAGCAGAGCAGAGCAGAGGAGAGCAGAGCAGAGGAGAGCAGAGGAGAGGAGAGCAGAGGAGAGGAGAGCAGAGGAGAGGAGGAAAGCAGAGCAGAGGAGAGCAGAGGATATGGATGCTCACTCAGCACTATGATTCGTATGTTTTAATGTTTAACCTTCATTTAAAACCATTATTCTTCACTGATAACATTCAGCTGCCTCTGCACATGTGGCTCCACATGGACTATGTTTCTCTCTCCGTGTTAGTGCACAGCGGTTCATTAAATCATGCATCTTTTCCCTTGACTGCAAAACATATGTATATACACAGTGCACAATGCATATGCTATGTATATACTGTGTATACATATACAGCTAATCCAACTAGTTACAGTCATGTGGTTTTGATCAAAATCCTTACAAAAATATTAAAGTAATAATAATGGTAGAATCACTATATTTTAAAAAGCATTTGAGACAAGTGACAATACTGACTAGTGACAATAATGATGCTCCGGTTCTGATATAGAATGAGGGTGTAGCTTTGCATTTTGAAGAAGCCCACCTCATCCTGGTGCAGTGTAGCCTTGCATTGCCCCCTACTGAAACCTGACTCTCTCTCCTCTCTGTCTGTCCTCAGACCTCCTCCATGCCTGGCTCTTCTCCACCTCAGACCGCTTCTTAGAAAGACCATCTCATTCTTTTGCCAGGGAGTGGCAGAGAACAGGAAGTGTTTTGACATTCCGTAGATAATTACAGCACTCCAGAGATGTCCAGTCACACATTCCATACTGCTCCATCACTCACGCACTCACGCAGCCTTTCTGTCTTACGTCAGTGTCTGTCTTTGTTTTTTCTTTCTTTCTATATATTTCTCGTTTTCTCTTTTTATATCTATCTATCTATCTATCTATCTATCTATTTATCTATCTTTCTATCTATATACCTTCCTTCCTTCCTTCATTCCTTCCTTCCTTCCTTCATTCATTCCTTCCTTCCTTCCTTCCTTCCTTCCTTCCTTCCTTCCTTCCTTCCTTACTTCCTTCCTTCCTTCCTTCCTTCCTTCCTTTCTCTTTATTTGCCTTACCTCTCCTCATTCTGTCGTGTCCAGATATCAACAGGGGGCAGGGGACTGACTTCCTTCCCCACTCTCTTGTCCACCCCATCACCCCCAACCCTGTCCTGCACAACGTCTTCCTTCCCCACTCTCTTGTCCACCCCATCACCCCCAACCCTGTCCTGCACAACGTCTTCCTTCCTGTACGACTTCTTGTTTTGTCCTAAACCTGTAGTGTTGATTGATAAACGTGTGTTAGCTTGAGTGCCAGTCAGTGCCCTTCAGTGTGCCTGTGTGTGTGTGTGTGTGTGTGTGGTGTTTCCTGTCCCCTGGCGAGGCCCGTGTCTGGGCAGCTCCTGGGCTTTAGGAGGCCGTTGTTGAAATCCTCAAAGTCGCCGGGCTTCTTCTTGCCAAGGCGGCCCGTCTCAGTCCAGAAGTAATCCTGCACAAATTCCTTCAGCCTCAGTATCACAGGCCTGCGCTGCAGAGAAGGACGCTGCCAGGGCCTCTGTGTGCGCGTGCGTGTTTTTGTGTGTTTGAGTACGTGTGTGTATATGTGTGCGTTAATGCGTTTGAATGTGTAGCTTTTGTGAGAATATGTTAAAGTGCATTTGTGTATTCATGTGATTACACTTTTGTGTATAACATATTTGCGTGTATGTGGAGATGCCTGTGTGTATGTGGGGATGCGTGTGTGTGTGTGGTGGAGATACGTGTGTGTGTGTGGGGGGATGCATGTGTGTGTGGGGATGCGTGTGTGTGTGTGTGGGGATGCGTGTGTGTGTGTGTGTGGAAAGCCGTGCTGCCAGAGCCCAGCCAGCTGACATTCAGACGGTCTTTCTTGCCTCGTCTCCTGGCTGCTCTCCCAGTCAGCGGTCGGCTGGCGTCCGACGAGAAGGAGGAGACACTCCATTCTGCTGGTTAAACATCCCCGTGCGCTCGTCCCCTAGTGAGAAAACATTTGTCTCCGTACGAGGGGGTTAACAAACGAAGAGAGGCGAGGCGGGGAGGGAGGGAGGGATGGAGGGAGGAAGGGAGGGAGGGGCAGAGGACCGAGGTTTGGGAAGACAGCAGGGAAGAAAGGGATGCGGTGTCTTTTCACAGACTGAGGAGAAAGGGAAGGTATGCCACCACTCTCTTCTACTGTGTCCTTCTCTCTGTCATTCACCTGCAACACACGGCCTTCTTCTTCTTAGGGCCCCTTGTCAATCGGGAGGGAAGGGTTCGTTTCTGTCCTCAGCGGATGTTTCACTCAGAGGGTCTCCCTTTCACACACATCTACGCATGGGCACACGCACGCACGCATGCACACGCAGAAACCCCAAATCCCTTCATAACTCTAAAACACTCCATCACTCCATCACTCCATCACTCCATCACTCCATCACTCCATCACTCCATCACTCCATCACTCCAGCCTACGGTGGTATTCTAGCTGTCATTTGATCTCTAATTGAACAGTACGTATACATCTGAATGTCTATACTACCAGAACGTTGACTTGCGGTGTATGTAAGGCTAGTGGACATGGACATCATCGCCGTCATGTCCATGATGAAGTTCTGCTGCTTCTCGCCACAACAATTATTTACAATTAAGGCCAAGGCTAATTGTTAAACCAGTCGACAGTAGGGCATTCCTTTGTGACTAAAGTAAAGTTGAGAGAAGAAAATGCATAATAGCTTGAACGTTGACATTTAATGAGTTGTCTGTATGTTCCTCTCTCTCCCTCTCTTTGACTTAAGCCTTTTGGTGGAATCTTTGAAGTTACAAAAAAAAAACAAGAAACCTGAACATTATTGAATCCTGTTTGGAAGGGGCCGGGACTAGAGAGAGCTTTAGAGAGGAAGAGGGATAGAGGACTGAGGCTTCTATGCTCTTTAATGTTCACAGCATCCCACTGGCTTTCATGTTTACGGTATCTGGAATTAATTGCTTTTTCAAAGTGTTTGTGTGTTTGCAAAGTGTGTGCGCGTTCTGTACTGTATGTGCATGTCATGTACATGCCTGTGTTTGTGTGCGTGAGATGTGTGGCATTTGAGAGGAACGAGCGTGTCCACGCACCTAAAGGTGTGACAGCTGTTTACGTTGTGTTTGTCTGCGTGCAGTTTGCATTCCTCCTGTGCGTCTTTGCTTCATTTTTGTAATACGTCCTGCCCGTCAGTATTTTGATAGCGCAGGGTCATCATCCAGAAAGAGAACGAAACTACGAAGAGCAAGTAGCAAAGCAAAACCCAAACACAGTCTGGAGAGCAGCTCAGAGCCCAGCGACAGGCCGTCAAACACTCCTTTTTCCCCGTTTTTGTATAAAACGTCAGCTAATGCAGTATGCTCTGGCGCCAGTTCTGAGTGTGGCTGTAGGTTGGTGCTGTCGGTAATGTGTTTATATAACAGCCCTCACATTCCATACTAAGAGCCTCCAACTCTCCCAAGTTCATTCAAGCAGGACACACAAACACACGCGAGCGCGCGCGCACACACACGTGCGTGCGAGTGCACGCACGCACGCACACGCACATGCATGCGAAAGCACGCGCGCGCGAGCGCTTCCATGTTCACATGCACACATCATACAGAGAATGCAACACAAAACGGACATGTGCTCTTCTTAATGACACATTCACACGTAACAGCAGACATGCCGGCACACACACACAAACACACCTCTCCACTTTCATTCTCAAATATCCTCCCTAACATTACAGGGAGGGGGGATTCTTACACACCAGGCCTGGCAGGCTAGCAGCTTCCACCAGGCTGGAGTGGAGTTTCTCAAGTCATTCATCACCGTCAGAGTCTTCAGACTACAGCGCTCTAGACTGAGGTCTGCTCTGCCATTAGAGCCTGTTTCTACTCTCCACAAACGTGTTGGAGAGGGAGGAGGCTTGTTTAAGATGAAGAATCTTATTGTCATCCTTTCCATAAAACGTTTGGTCCGCCTTGATCACGAATTGTCTTGCGTCACTTATAAAGGATGGTGCAATTTAAAATGAACTGCCTAGACATTTATTGCATTTGAAAACAAACAAAAAAAAATGTTTCTCTTTCGGGAATCGAGAACAGAGCGTCTCGATCCTGGGGACTTGAGCAGTTCCTCATGTTCAGAGATGGTGCGTTGCTGGTATCACCAACATCAAGCCTCCATGTCTGCATTCCTGGGTGTCTCCTCCAAGGGTCCAGGCAGCTCAGCTCCTGCTGAACACTGAGCCCGTGTGGGCCTGAGGCCCGGGGAGCGGTGGAGCCTTCCTGGATGGTGAGGGCCAGCTCTTTGTGGCGCTGCCAGCTTCTGACACTCTCTGCCTTCATGCCAAGGGTTTGTCCCTCCCCAAGTCTGGCCGTGCAGCAGTCCTCTTCCTCTTCCTCCTCCTCCTCTTCCTCTTCCTGTACCTGTTACATTGGCATGGACACCTTCTTTACGGAGACACAGCAGTGCCACAGCAGGCTAAACGCCATCTTGGATCCAACTGGTTTGGAAGATCATTTAGAGCAGAAGACTGAGCGACCAGTGTAGCAGAGAATCACGCACCTGCCGCTGTCTTCAGATAATCCGTGGAGGAAACAAACTTTAACTGAAAAATGTTTATTTTTCCAGCGCAACATAGATACATAATTTTCAATAACTGTTTTCCCCCCCCCCCCTCCCCCTCGTCTGCACTCACAAATAGAATTGTGACAAAGGTATGTGTGAGTAGTTTTGACGGGTGGGATGAAGAGAGTCAAAAGGCGTTGCGTTCCCTCAGGCATTGTGCGTGTTGACACCCTAATCCCGCTCACAGCCATGCAGGTGTTGTGCAACATTCAGGGCTGAGAGGTGCATTCAGCGCGCGACGCAGACACCTCTGTATTCCCACTGATGTCTTTACAAGGAAACAGTGGATCAGTGTTTCAGCGGCTCCCCGTCAGCTGTCACACGGCCTCAGAAAGAGGCACGTTTACAGCACAAAGATCCCCTTACGCTGCCTTTGTGTCTGCATTGTGCTCCGGGCCTCTTCTCCACGTCCGTAATGATGTGCGATTAGGCCCCCTTGTGAGGTGTGGGGAGGCTGGGTGTCAGAGGAGCAGGGCCACAGGTAAGCCCCTCTGAGCCACGGAGACGAGCGGAAGGGCGGGAATCAGGAAGTTGCAAAAGTAGTCTCTGCGAATGGGGGGGGGGGGGGGGGGGGTTTATCGCCGCAGCAAGAGGTGTCAACCTTGAGCGGGAGAACGGGAGAGAGAAATGAAGATAGAGGAAGGAGAAATAGCGCATAAGGGAGAAATATGTATCTGTTCATTCTATTATTCACAGTGTATCTTATTGTCACCCTGACATGCTTGGAATGCATGTCAGGCGGCGGGCTGAGGTTTGTTTTTTTGAAAGCTTACAAAAGCCGTCTGTTTACCTATCCCCTGCAAGAGTCTGTGCTGAATACCTGTGTGTCTGAGATGGGCTTATTAAATTTGATGAGTAAAAAGTGTCTTAACGTTTTATCTCGTCTTTGTGTCGGGCCGGTCGGTATCTGCTCCCAGCCAGACTCTCTCCTCAGGAAGCCGAAAGCGGAGAGAAAGATAAACAGGCCGCCGTTTGCCTCTCTTTCCTCCCTTTCTCTCTTTTATGATATGCAGTCACACACCCAGAGCGTTTGATAACTGTGTAGTCAGTCAGAAATCCTGAGCAGAAACTCTGAGTTGGTTGTACCTGGCGCTTGAGTGACAAGAGTGAAACATGTTCAGCGGCGATGGCGTCAATGTTTGCGTTTTTCTTTCTTTTTTGGGGTCCTTTAAAAAGCGGGTTATTGATAGGGCAACATTTCGTCTGTCTGTCAGCTTTCAGGGTGTGTTAAATCACAAGAACGTGTGAAGAAATAGTAGATGCTTGATCAAAGTTGAAAACACAACGAGATTTTACATATCCTTCTCTGATCTGCCCAGTTAAAAATAACCACGTTTTTCAATCAACAACCTGGAAATGCACACAAGAACATGACAACCACCAATGCAAATGTACACAACTGTGACAGCAGACATTACATGTTAAATTACGATTTAGTGAAACTGCTGGTCATCAGCATAGCTGCTGTTGTTAAGGTTGTCCAGGGAAAACTCTGTTCTCTTCACATGTGAGGAACTTGGGCAACATGAACCAAAGTAAAGTCATGCCCCTCAATGATTGTTATTCAGAGCTAAGCCCAAGGACGTTGAAAACAAGAAACAAAGTTAGCCTGAGAGCGAGCGAGAGCGAGGGCAAGAGAGAATGGGAAGAGAGAGAAAGAGGGGCAAAGAGAAAGAGGGAGAAAGAGAGATCTGTGCTGTGTCAGCAGTGAGCTTAAACCGACTCCAAAGATTAATCACAGGAAAACATACACACACACGCGCACACACACTAATACACACACACACACACGCACACACACACACACTAAGTGCCTTTTAAACAGGAACAAACATACACACACAAACCCCCACACACTGCCTCACGTACCAACAGTTGTATATCTCGCCTTCCCAGCAGTTCAAAGAGTGGTTGGTTTGAAACAGATTAAAAACTGTCTATGAAGTGATGCATTGCAATTGTCATAGCGAGGGTGGGAGAGATCTTTTTTGCATAAAAATCCCCTCTTTCTTCCTAGCGCTATCAGGCAGGAGATGGAGAACTCACTAATCCTGCCGCGCTCGCATTTGCATCGGTGGCAAATAAACAAAAGCAAACCATTTTTCATCACCGGCTGCTATATTAGAAGGGAGAGGGGGGAGAGAGGGGGAGGATGGAGAGAGGGGACGGAGAGACAGACCAGTCAGTATCAGAGATATCCCAGGTGATGTTTGGTTGCGGTTAATGAAAACTAGTCTCTGCCGTGTTCTGTGCATCAATCTTCCTCTGTCTGTTTCTCTGTATGTCATTGTATGTATATCACCATCTGTCCGACTTTCTGTTTGTCTGTCTGTCTGCCTGCTTGCCTGCCTGTCTGTCAGTACTCCTTCATGTCTGTCTATCTACTGTCCTGCCTGCATACCTACCTGTCTGCCTCCCTGCCCTCCTTTACTGTTTGTCAACCAGCCTACCTGTCCACCCACCCACCAGCCAACCACACGCATTCATCAGAGCATTGTTTTTTAAATGTCCAAACGAAAAGCTATGGAACAAACAAAATAAAACAACAACATAGTTGGTTTCGTCACGGAGATGTAAAGTGAAGTGTTCCGTTCTGATTTCACGATGGATTTCCACATTGTTTATCCTGCTGGTGGAAAGGTTCCTCATCTTGTCCGTCTCTCGCTCTCATTCTTTGGCCTGGAGGTTTTGATCTGTTCCAAACTTGTTTTGTTTTTGGAAATAATATTGTCTCTCTCTGCCATCTTTGTCATCGCCAACGCTACAGCAACTGCTAGGGGACACAATTTCACATCTGACGCTATCAGCCCACGTCGGCACACGTTGAAAACAATTTGTCGATTAGCTGTGGCTAAACGAGCAACCCCTTCCGCTTTCTTCCCTCTGACCCATGTGAAATAAGCTTACCCATCCAAGGTGGGCAAGAGCGACAATCACACCATCACATCAATATACCTTATCTCTGTTCTCTGCATTACAACCAGATACAGTTATACACCTGAGGATCCTGTGTGTGCGGTGATTAGATTAGACATGTACTGTACGCATGCACACACACAGACACAGACACACACACACAGACACACACACAGACAGATGAGAGATCTGGAGTGGAGAAAGCACGGCAAGACAACAAGCGCTTTCATATCTTCTTCTCTGGTGGAGGACCGCTGGATTGTGCAGTAACTGTCAGATTGTTCGTAGAGCAACTCATTTGGTTCACTGAAAGTGGGTAAGAGGGGGAGTGATACTTAACACAGGCTTCTCTTTCTGTCTTTCTGTCTCTCTCTCTCTTTCAAGCTCTCTCTTACTCTGCCTGGTAAATAATTGTAATTTCCCCGCTCATTGTGGTGGCTGGACACTTCCATAATTACATTGTCAGAGCGCTGGCTGATTAGACCAGGCCTGTGAAGTATGGTATTAACTGTCAGCATGTAGAGTAGATTACCCCGTCTACCCCACTTTCACACCAGTGGGGGAGGCTGCTGTGGTAAAGAGGAGGATGATGGTGATGGTACGATGGACTAAGACAAGGATGGTTTTAATAATGGTGGTGATGATGGTGGATGAGGATCAGAACGTCCTGTGTTTCCTCGGACTGGTGTCTTCCTGGTCAGCTTGTCTGGGATGGGTGGGTTAGTAAGAGGAGCTAACCCACCAGGGCTGATAGATCTGTCCCGGACAGAGGGAAATCAAAGTCCTCCCATGTACATGTGGTCTGTATGCCAGTGGACTGGCCCTTTCAGCTGCACTGCTGATAAGTAAGAAGTCATCGTCCTTGCCTTTGGGCATATTGAGATTCACTGGAGAACAGAGGAAAATATTTGTCTGAGATGTTTGCCATGTATAAATGTTTGAAGCACGTTTTGAGGACTCAAATTCTCTAGACCCTTAATTAAATTAATGTGTGCGTGTGTCTGTGCGTGTGCCTGCATGTGTGTGTAGCTGTCTGTTTGTGTGTATGTGTGTGTGTGTGTGTGCATGTGTGTGTGTGTGTGCGTGTGCGTCTGTGTAATTCCATTTGATCTCTCATGTATCAGTGGATTTTCCCAGATCTGCGTCCTCCTGCTGCTTTCCTGAATACTAACAGTTCTGTAACTAACACAACTCTAATCACGTTGGATACAGACACTATTAGGATATTTGGATTGTAGATTACAATATCAGCATGCTTCTTCTATATCGATGTAGGAGACAGAGGGAGAGAAGGAGAGAGAGATAGATAGAGAGAGGGAGAGAGAGAGAGCGAGGGATAGAGAGACAGAGAGGGAGAGAGAGAGAGGGAGGGAGAGAGAGAAAGAGCGAGAGGGATAGAGAGACAGAGAGGGAGAGAAAGGGAGAGGGAGAGATCGAGAGAGAAGGAGAGAGAGAGAGGAATAGAGACACTGAGGGGGATGGAGAGAGGGAGAAGGAGGGAGAGAGAGAGAAAGAGCAAGAGAGTGGTAACAATTATCATTGTTCACAGGAATGCAAATGATGTCTAAAAGATGATTAATGCAGTGTATTACATATTTAGTACTGTTAAATCAAATCAGGATTATTCTGTCATCATAAATCAGTCAACCAACCAACTATCTAACAATGTACATCCACTAGTAATAAATATACCAACTGATCTACCGACCGACCGACTGACCGGCCGACCAACCAACCAATCTACCTTACCACCATCAATCAGGCTCAGGGTTAGAATGGAGCTGGAGTGAGCTGCTGCCTTGGCCTGACCTTTGACCTGGTTTCCCCCTGGTGACCTCCAGCCAGAGGCACGGGGGGGGGGGTTGGAGCCGACATGGGCCTACGTGACTCCAGGAGCAGACAGGAATGTCAGGTATGGCTGGGAGCCTCCTAACACACTACCCTGGGTGAGCATGTAGTCCATAGATATGGCATGAGGGTGTGTTTAAAAGTGCAAGGCTATGTATGTTCCAGGTGTGAATACCATGCAAGTCAAACGCAGTGTACATGAAGTGTTTAAGATTTGCTGTAATTTGCAAATATCCCTGGAACATTCAGTAGCAGAACCTGAACACGCCCAAGGTGCCTGTGCTCTGCTTTACGATGTCTTCCCCCAGTCAGATGTGAAACACTTGCAGAGAAAACCTCATCACGTCTCTGCTCCATGCAGTGCGTCAGACACCGCATGACTGTCATACCTCCACGTCAGGAAAGCCTGTCGTGTCCTGTAGCTGGGTGACGTGCGTGGATGAGAGACCTTCGCCTAAACTGTCATGCGCTGCACCTCTCAAACCTTTGACAGCCAGATAAAGAGGCCATGGCATTCTCAGCCCGCCAACGCACGTGGTCCAGGATCACAGGGTGCGCTGAATACATTATTTGGAAATATCAGTTTTGAAATGGCAACTGTGTTTTCATGTTGCCCTTAACATTATAGATGGAAAGCATGTGAGTAAAAGGGAGCGTCGGGGAGAGGGAGGGAGTGAGGGCGGTGGAAGATAGAGGGTTACAAAGAGGGAGAGAGGTACAGACATGGTAGTGGGGGTGTCAGGGGCTAGCCAACGCGAGGTGCAGAGCGCGAAAAAATAAACAGATGTGAGCTTTGAGGATATTCTTTCTGAAGCTTAGCGGGACTGAGTCTAAATACGATGGCTGGTAAGCCATGTAAATAGGCCTGTGTTTACCTGTCTGCACGGCCCAAATTAATCACCCACGCCGGCATAGGCCGCAATGGGAGGGGGCAGGAGTGTAAACAGGGCTAAAAGCTACTGGTTGGCACCATTCTGTTTTGGTTAGGCTACAGAGTGAGTGATTAGGCCCCACCGCTGTGGTGAAGGGGTGGAGGGAATGATGGAGGAGGCTAAGTGTGTGTGTGTGTGTGCGCGCGAGTGTGTGTTTGAGTGTGTGTGTGTGCCCGCATGCCCGCGTGTGTCCTGATCTGATTCCATCCATACAGTAGATGTAGGGGATCGTTCATTGTGGCTGAGACGGGCCGCGTCTCTCTCTGTCAGCAGGGAGAGACCACACTGAGCTGGATAGACAGGAAGACCAGTGAGGTGAGCTCTGTTCTGCACCTCCGTGATGTCATCCGCTGCGGTGATAGCTTTCGTATTAATCAGTACAATTGGGCCGGGATCAGAAGGGGCTTTCAGTTGCAGAGAAGAGTCAGGTTTGGATTAGCTGCCTGCGTAGTAGCACAAGGGAAGACTCTAAACCACACCTATTATCATACAATTTCCCATACCTGGCCCGATTAATGTATCTCTTTTTTTCTCTTTCAGGGGGGAGAAATGGTTTAATTTAATATATGCTTGGCGTTTAATCATAAGCTGTGCGTTTGAAGGCTATGCTGGGTGTTATTAATGGCAGCGTGGCTCACAGGCCACAGAAACAGAGACGGGCTCTTTGATTTAGCAAATTCCCATTTCTCAGGTCTGTTTTATGCTCCAGCTAAAGCGCAGAGAGATAGCAGCTCACAGAGTCATCAAGGATCACCCATGACACAGAAGGGAGGGCACTGAAGGAATAAATGTATATCTCTACATCGTGTCTTATCTATCTCCAGACAGGTAGTGAATCAACACTGGCTTCCTTTTCTCTTTGAATGCCTTCTCTCCCACACATGACTGGTGAAAGACACACACACACACACACCTTTAAATTCCTGACATGTTCTTGTCAAGCAGCAATTACTTGGTAAGTAACCATAAAGACAAACCGTATGCATTACAAATGATTACTTTCAGAGTAAAAATAAAATGTGACTTAAAAAAAAGTTCACATTTTTCCTATTCTAATCCCAAACCATGACAGTAAAGGGGGCTTGTTGTTGAAGCATATACGCACAGTGAGTACAGTAAATCCTGCATTAAAAAGTGTTTCGTACAAAGTAAACTTTGAGAATATTCTAACTTCAATATGTCTCCAATATGCCGTGGCAAGACTCTTTAACAATACACTTCTTAGGATAGTAACTAAACTAATGTGTTTCCTTAAAGTACTCATGACATGTTTGTCTTGGGCTAATTCCTCTCCAAACCTCGACAGCCCCGACCTACAAAGTCAACCACCCTGTCACACCTCCTTTCTCTCGCTCACTCTATCTCTTCACTTTTACAAGAGGGGCCAAAAGGTTTTCCTTCGTTTCTGTGGTGTGAAATGTGTCCTGTCAGAGGAGAGAGGGGCTTACACACACGGCAGGACGGCTGTACATGACCAGTCTGGTGGGGGTGCGGGGGGGGGGGCACAGCAAGACAGTTCTTCCCTCCATTGTGTGCGAAGAACTTTAAAAAAGGAAACTAATCCATTCTGCTCTTAATTGCATGCCACATCCCTAGATGTGTCTCTCCCACAGTAGCACAATATAGACGAAGGACTTTTTAAACAGACGTCCCCGGATTCCCATTTCAAACGTTGTAATGAGTTTTTAAAGAATATAATGGTGCTATATTATATTACCTTATACATTATGTTGAAGGGAGGGGAAAAAATAAACCTCTCTTTAAAATGGAGTTTGTCTTTTCAAGCATGGAGAGTGGAATGTAAAGGAAGTATGTGAGTGTGTGTGCATATGAGTTGCGTGTGTGTGTGTGTGTGAGGAGACATGAGATGGGCTCCTGCTAGGAGTGTAAGGGGAGAGAGAGCTACGAGGATTAAGGTCTAATTTCTCCTGTCCCTTTATTTGAGACGAGGCAATCCAGCAGATTGATTGGGACTTTTAATTAAACATCCGTAATTATGCCCGAAATCTAGCCGTTTGAAAGGGGAGAATTAAAGTTCATTTTGTGGTGCTAATTATTAGGTCTTGTCCTGGTGTGTGTGTACCCTAAGAGCTCCTGAATTTGCGGCAACATGGGACCCTGGATCACAGATGCGCTGTAATGAAGCTGGAAAGGTTAGGAAACAAAGGAGATAAAGAGGGGGGGGAAGTTATTTAGAATGAAGAGAAGAAAAAAAGCAGTTCTGACGTAGATGAATTTGATGGTGCTGCCATTCCTCTAATAGCACTCTTTTCACTGCCTTATCAGGCTTCAGAAATGACACGTTCTGGATTGTTCTTTTTCTAATCTGTCGTTTCTTCACATCTGCCTTAGTTTGCCCAGATAATTGGCTAGATTTCTTCACTCTTCCCCTCAGCCATTCTGGTTCATCTTCAGAGCCGGTGCACTCATCTAGTGGGGAGCACTTCATTGCTGACATGCACTACTTTTTCCCTTCTTTTTTACATTACGTAGCATTAGCTTCACCAAGCTGAAGGGAAAAAGCAATAGAGGAATCGTTTTAAGGCCGAACAGTTGAGTCGCGATTGGGGCTCAGGACTCAATCTGGGTGCTGGCGATGATGGTGCTGGAGTTAGCGAGTGGCACTGCCGTGATTAGACCGTCTTATTTAGGGGGTGGGGCTGACGGGGAGGGGAGGGGGGGAGTCATATATGTGCTATTTCGCTGATAGCCTGGGAATCGGGATGTCCTGCTTCACTGCTCTCGCAGTAAACCCATCCAACCGAGGAGCTAGGCAAAGTGGGGAAGGTGATTTTGTGCGTGCACACACACACCTATGCGCGCGCACACACACACACGCACAGACAGCCCCGTGTGTGAGTACACACTTTTAAACGGCTGAACCCATGCTCCCCTATGAACCGCCTCATCTCTACAATTTGCCAAATAGACACAAAATGTGCATCTGCATATTCTGGTGGTAAAGAGAAAAATGATTCACCAACGGAAGTAAAAAAAAAAAACCTGGAATGTCGTTGAAAACGTTCGGCGGCGCTGTGCCTTTTGAATATTTACACATACGTGTATTTGTCAGACGCTTGAATTCAAAGACACGGGGGTTTTGGCGAGGCACTCACTTGCCTTCAACCCTCCACCACCTTCCTCTGTCTCTCCTCTCCTCTCTTTCAGCCTGTCCATCTGTCATCCGAGCTCGCCCACCGAAGACGCAGTCTACCCAGGACCATTTAGCAGGGACACAATTACGCAATTGTGCGACCAGACAAATGCTGTGTAGGACAGTAGGGGACGGTGGAGGAGGGGTAACGCAATCTCCCCCCCTCCTGTCCGCCTCTGTGCTGTCCTTCACCCCCCCTCTCATCCCCAGCTGTCCATCTCAGGCCAGGGAACAGTGAGGGAGCTGTGTGGCTCCGCCGTGCGAAGGCTCTTCCCAACAATTACCTTCAATTACGGATCACTGCAATGTGGGCCACTGAAAGGTACTGCCATTAGGAGTCTCTCTCTCTCTTTCTCTCGCTCTCTCTCTCTCTCTCTCGCTCCGCATGCTCAGGTCTGGAGTCTGGCCAGGCTCCATGTGAAAACGACTCAAATAGCCCCCGCTCGCTTTACACACCCCACAGCTCAGCTTACACGAGGCAGCCCCAACCAGAATACCTCACCAGTACCACTTTAATACACCCTCTCTCTCTCCCTCTGGCTCTCTCTCCACCAGTCTTCTCTTTGTTGTGAGGAATAGCTCCTCCTGTGGGATATCGACTTGTTTGTTGAAGAGAGTGAGGAAGAGAGCGAGAGAAAGTCTGAAATATAAAGAGAGAGAGAAAAGGCGATGGTGTGAGAGAGATGGATAGAGTGAGCGAGAAAGAGATGGAAAGCGAGAGTGGAAAATGTAGAGAGATCGAAGAGATAGAGAGACAAAAACAAGGGCTGAGAGAGAGGGGAGAGAGAGAGAGAACGAAAGAGCAATGAGTAGTAACAATTATAATTTTTCAAAGGAATGCAAATTATTTCCAAAGATGATAACCGCAATGTATTAGATGTTTATGGAGTAGATTCGTCTTTAGGAGTGTCGCTGTTCCTGGAGCACGCAGCTAGGAAGGCGGGTTGCAAGTCTCAGTATTCACCACTAGAAGGGCTCACATTTGTATTCACAGTGTGAGGCTAATTACCTGGATATTTGTCCATATTCCATTATTCATCCAGTACACACACCACACAGCTCAGAGAGTTTGGTACATTTTCATCACAGAAGCCTCCCCCCCCCCATCCCACTGAGGAACAGTGTTGGTGTGGTGTGTTGGCTCATATTGGGTCCAGAACTGGGTCCCTTCCTCTGTCCCTGGCTGGGGAGGAGGGGACAGGGGTCTCTTTCTGAACAGGACAGCTGTGTTTGGGATCACGCTTCTCTGTTACACAGGGGCTGACCACCGCCATGGCTGCCTCTCCGTCCCCCCGCCTGCCTGCCCAGGAAAGGCCTCCAGGGCACCCACAACCTGGACACCAGCACAGACGTTTGTGCCTCTCTCTTTCAAGGCCAGCCAAGAGCCTTTCTCCTCTCCTCTTCTGCTCTGCTCTCCTCTTCTCTCTCTCAGCCCAGAGAAGCCCTCCTGCCACCTGGCACAGCCGACAGACTCACTGCTGGGCTAGTGTCTACATGTGTGTTTGTGTGTACCTTTGGCTTCGCGTCCGTCATGTCTGTTCTTTTCTGTGAGTGTTTTTGTGTGTGTGTGTGTGTGTGTATGTATGCGTGTGTGTGTGTATGTATGCATGTGTGTTTGTGTGTAAGAGTATTGTGAGTAAATTTCCTCTATGTTGCTTCCATGTGTGTGATTGTGTGCATGTGTGTGTGTGTGTGTGTGTGTGTGTGCAATATCCCCATTTCATTCAACACCCTGGGCCATTCTGTAACCTGTCAGACAGTTGGATAAGTTCCGCAGTGTGACAACCTGGTTTGTTTTCCTCACACACACAGGAATGGCCAACCAGACACTTTCCCTGGGACAGTCCCTGGTAACCCTCTGCCGTTGTCCTCTGCCCCTCCGCCCGCTTGCAGTGAGTTTCAGTCATTGGGAATCTGACGGAGGGAATTCATAAAGACAGTGTTTGGAGTGTCAGCACTGTGCATCACAATGAGAAGATGAAGGGACCGAAGGAGAGATGGGAGAAAGAGATGTAGAGAGAGATATAGAGAAGCAGATGGGCTGGGGGTAGGAGCAGATTTTGCAGGGGCAAGCCTCTGGCGTAGACGTTCCTATCTGTGCATGGCTGCTGTGCTGTGTTGCAAGAGTGCGTCAAACATTAAACTCCACTGGCTGCAGTCAGTCAACCTTCTCAGGAATCCGGCATGTTCAGAACTGACTGTGGTTGAAACTAATTGACTGTAATGACAGTGTTTATTAAGAAGAAGATTAACACCACCCAAAGACAGAACAAGACCATGCTCTTCTTCACTGCCAAAATGATACAGACTCTGAATGGTTACAACCATAAACACATGCAAGCTGACACATACACTGGCATGCCAGCATCCACACACTCACAGCACAGACAGGTACACACGTGCTTGTAAACACACACACTCACAAACACAAACCTGTGTGTGTGTGTGTGTGCCTGGAGAAAGCAGAAGCACAGAGTCTAGACAGAGGTCATAAATCAGCCATATTTGCGTTAATATACTAAATGATAAAAGTGCTGATTAATCAAAGCCAGTGTCTATAAGCTGAAGAGAGGCAGAAAATAAACAAACATTCCCTCTCTTGGCACAATCCACACTCAATAATAATCCAATTTATGATGACATGAAATACGTTTTGTTGTCCTCGGGGAGAATGTGTCCTCAGTTAAAAGTGTTTGAGTGTTTGACTATGTCAGTGCCATATGGTGACTCATATATTTAAGATACCCCTAAGGAACACACACAGACACACACACAAAACATACACACATCACCTTTTACATTTGCCTATGTATTAAGCATGCTTTGCATCAGTATTCGTTATCAAATTATTTTCTAGCTAATGTTTCCTAGAGTATGGAGTGAAACTGTTATTACCCTTGCCAACACAGAAATAATGTCCCAAAAAAAAAAAAAAAATTAAAAAACAAAACAGAAACGTGAGTTTGTGCTTGCAGAGGTTTCTCTGTGTGGGAATCTGTGTGTGCATGTGCTTGTGTGTTTCTGTGCGTGTTCTGAGATTACTGGTTGGGTTCCGAACGCTTTTGCGGTCGATGATAAGCACCAAGTCAGGAAAATTGAGATGAAATCTAGCAGCGTTCTTATTTGTGCTGTTGTTCCCGACATGTCAGATAGTGTAAACAGTGAAACAGCTCAGATACGTTTCTGAGGTTATCAGATTGGTAATTGTCTATGCCTCTTTCAGCGAGCATGTCATTCTGAAGTAATATCTACAAACATGATCCACAGTCAACTTGATGTTCTTAAACCGTCTGCTCTGTGTCTTCTGGCACGCGCTGACGTTTACACACACAAACATTTTACATCCGACCATTTATTCTTTTTTATACGTGTGTGTGTGTGTGTGTGTGCATGTGTGTGTGTCCATGCATCACAGAGACACGATAAGATTTGAGTTGTTTTTCTAATTAGAAGTTAGCGGAATTGTGATCATTATTTTCCCCTCAATTAAATGATACAGCCTTCCACAAAAGTAGCATCTAATCAGTTTGTAATTAATACCCTGGATTTGCTATTTTGGCATGCTGTTTCCCATTCCGACTAAAACGAAAGAGGATGCTTTTATGATTGCCATGGTGATGTATTTGCACATTACTGTGGATCCAATCCAGAATGTTCTGTTGTTTTTGCGATGCTGTTGTTTTATGTGTGTACATTTTAGATTTGGGGGTTGTGTTACCTGTGTATAGTTTGTGCAGTTGAAGTCTTTAGTAATTTGCAACGTACAGCTGGTCTTCCTGTTAGGGATCTGTTCTACGTGTTGGTGCACAGCAGCAGGTCTAGATATGGAAATGTCCTGGTGACTGACATCAAGCACTTAAACTGCCAACCCTCACATATTACAGACATGAGACACAGACATGTACACACAATGTGTGTGGCAAATTATTTAATCCTCTCTGTCTCTTTCTCTCTTTCTCTCTCTCTCCCTCTCTGTCTCTATCTATACACATAAATCTCTCTCTCTGTCTCTCTCTCTCTCTCTCTCTCTATATATATATATATATATATATATACTGTATATAGAGAGAGCGTATGAGAGAGACGCATATATATATAGATATAGATATATATATCTATATATATATAGATATATATCTATATATATATCTATATATATGTATGTATGTATATCTATATATATTTATCTATATATATATAGATATATATATAGATAAATATATAAATATATAGATATATCTGGGCACAATGGGCTCCCAGGCCTCTGGTAGAGGATCTCAGCTCGAAGGATGACACCACCTGCGGAGGGTGAAGAATAACGTTTTGTGTGTGTATGTGTGCGTGCGTATGTGAATGGATAAGTATCAAGGATGAGCTCAGGTGATTACACTCTTTAGGCCATAGCTAATTGCAAGGTCTGTGCTCTAAGTACTGTAAGAGTATTAATTAAATCAGCCCATTAATCAAGGCCTTTGGCACACCAAAACAGACAGGGCGGTTATAGGTGAATTCCTGCTCTTCTTGTTCTCTGAAGGGGTGTGTGTGTGTGTGTGTCTGTGTGTGTCTGTGTGTGTCTGTGTGTGTCTGTGTGTGTGCACATTCAGTAATGCATGCTTGTCAGATACAGGTCCAGTGCCCTGAGGGTCGGTAGGAAATGGGGATGCTGGGAAGTAGAGTTGTCCTGGATGACATTCAGGTAAATATTCTCTGTTCTGAATACACTCTAAAGAACACATGCACTCCAGTCTGTCTGCCTCCCCGTTTGTTTTACAACTTGATGCATTTTCACTCAGGGTAATGTGGCTTAGTGGTGATTTATGAGGATGCCACAGCTAAGCACAGTTCACTACAGGGTATTTGTTGATTTGCTTTCCCCTCGTGTTCTTAAAAGCAATCTAACATTGGATGAATGCAGAATAAATCATACAAGCTTCTGTAACCTTTACGAAGTCCTTTTAGTGAGCAAACACTGTCGTGTTTGGTTATGTAAAATATTCATAGTTCCCGCACTTTTTACAAGTCCTCTCGATACCTCTTTACTTAGAAATTCAAATTATGCACTGAATCTTATTACAGCTTCAATGAGTACTCTGCGCTTAAATTTATACATATGCATGTCTTTAAGCTTTAAATATGCAGGCCGCTATTGGGAAGTGAAAGAGTCAAATCCTATTATATCATAAGAGTTGGATGTAGAGTAGTAAGCCCTGTGACTTGGAGCAGACCGGCTCTGCAGAGACAAAAGGCATCAGTGCTAAGCGACTAAGGTGATTTTAATCAAGCGCTCTTAAAGAAAGAAAGAGACGAAAGAAAAAATAACATCTGAAAACCAATTCATCTAACAAAGGCCCGAGTGTTCCCCGGTGACAGATTCGAAAGAGGAGAGAGAAAAAAAGAGGAATGAATGACTGAAAGGACAGAAAGGTTTTTTTTTATCAAGGTGTTGAGTTGGAGGACTTTGAAGTGGTGGGGGTGGGGGGTGGTGGGTGGGGGGGGGGGTCCACAGAAGAGAAGGGGGAGTGGGGGGTGCAGGTGTGCGAGGAATAGGAGGCATGGGAGAATTAGGAAGCCCCTTCAATCAGCCAAGCTCATTTATTTTTATCTCCCTTCCCCAATCGCCTGCCTGAACCGGAGGACATCATTTTCCTGTCCGTTCCCACTCTCTCTTCTTTCCTGCAGTCTTGCCGGTGACTACCGCCCGCCGCTGTGGCCTCCACTCAGCCACAAAATGGCTGCTGAGGGTTTGAGGATGATGCTCAATTTGTAGAGCTTCTGAAAGTCAAAGGCTCTGTGAGAGACGAGTCAGGACGCGGGTCAGGTTTCCTAATGGCTGCATTGGGACCAGGCCGGCTCCTGATTGGCCTGTTAAATGATTTTCTGGGCTTGTGGCCCAGTCGGGACCCCTTCATGGCTTTGTCCTGGGACGGCTGGACAAAACGGCTTGTGTGGAGTGTTAAGCATCAGGTCCCTAATGAAGGTGAAAACAGTGTTCTGGGATAGTGTGCTCAGGGATCAAGGTTCAGCTCACAAACACAGTCATTTTCACATTTACCCTGGAAGGACCAAATACTCTGAGAAAATCATTTTCAGTTCTCCATTTTGGAAGTATTCAGATTAATTTAAAAAAAAGGACAAATCGTACAGGATAGATTGATGCTATTATAGAAAAATAATGAATTTTCTAATTCTTGTCAGCCTGAAGAACATCACACTGAATGCAAGTTCCAAACTGATCGAGTGTTCAGAGGACACCGTTTTCCTTGTGCAGAATACTGAGGAGATTTGGGATTTCCAGACTTTTCGTAAGATAGCGTTGAAGTTGTTCTTCAGTTTGTTTTCAAAGCCTCTGACACTCTTTAAATCCCCACTCACAAGCTTCCCAGGTTCTGTAATGCAAACAGAAAACAGCCCCGTTCTACAACAGAAAGGACATCCAGACACACATGCACTCTAAGATAACAGTTTTGTTCCTCTGGGTTGAAGAGTGTTCTGTATGTAGTAGTTTCCTGTTTCCTATTTTTCAAAAAGCAGCACAATGTTAAGGCTGAGATTACGTCTGTGATATCAGCTCTAAGGTGCGCTAGCAAAGACAGAGATGACCCTGTTCACATCGACTCGGGCTGGGACACCTACACACACCTACACACACCTACACACACATCTACACACATATCATTTATCTCTGCATTCTAACCACGGTTCTGAAACACAGTAGCCCATAAAGGGAAAACTAACCGACGAGTCTCATGCGTACGACTGCGGGGGTTTTTTCTCAAATGCTGATCATTATTCCAAGTACCTGAGGAGTCTGTCTGTTCCGTTTCAACTCCATGAAACCAAATCATCATTAATCTGGTTTTAATGTGTAATTGAGTCTAAGTGCAGGTGTGGGTCCGTGAAGCCCTCCCAGGCGAGCGTGATGCTGCAAGGAGGAAACAGGTGTGGTTCCGCTGAAGACGAGGCTGAGCGGCGGGGAGACGCACGCAGGAGAAGGAGGTGCATTAACTCTTTTTCATTACTGTTTAACTTCTCCACGGTCTTTCACAATTCCTACTTTCAGGTCGACGAAAGATTAACTGGAAATGTGCAGCACCTCCAGCAACTGCTCCTCTTCATTTTCAAATGTCTTGTGTGCTTCAAATAGTGGGAGTGGAGAAGAAGGGAAAAAAGGCCTTGACAGAGACATTTCTAATATACGTATATTTTTGTATGTATATATATATATATATTTTTTTTTTACAACAATTCATGATGTCGATAATACTGAGAGTTTTCACTTAATTAAACTTGTGCATGCAGTGCAAAGTTGAAAAAGGAAAAAAAAAACACTTATGTCATGCCGTGAAAATGGGCAAATTATCAAATACAAATTAATTAGTGTTCTGAATCCATGTGCGGAGCAATGAATTGCAGTTAGAAAATTAAAAGATATGCCTTCTCAGTCTTGCTGTGTGAGTGCATAATTTGTTACTCTCAAGTTCAAAAACCAAAAGAAACACTTTATAAACACAGCCTCTCTAATTTTATACATTAGGATATTGAAATTATTTTCATAATGGCTATCCCCTAGAACTATACTCTGCTGAGTTTTAATTAAAATAAATATGGAAATTGGGGTAAGTGAAACAGATACATATCGTGTGTGACATCCAAGGATAAACCTTGCCACAGGTTACGAACACTCGGTTGGCTGAATAAAGAATTTCTTTTTTCTTCTCTTTTTTCCCTCCTTCGTTCTTCTTACGCTGTGAACACACTATGAACAGACCTACAGTTCTGAAGTGGGACCCCCAGACTCCTTCAGACACAGGGGGCTTCGCTTCAGAAACAAACCATGAGAATGACCTTAAAGGCATCCCAGTCTGTGAGAGGGCATCTCTGTAAGGAGATGTGCTTCAGCACTTCTTTAGTACGCTGCCAGCGAAAAGACTTCAACACTGCCTTTTCAGAACACAATATCAGTCATACGTCTATCACCTTTAACGTATCACTCGCACATTGAAATATGAATATGACAAAGGACATTCAAATGTCTTTTCTTCTCATCTGACAAGTGATCACACGGCCCATTAAAGTTGAGGCTCTCCACAGTCCGATTATAAAGTGGCCAAGGCACCTGAAGAAGCACCAGTTCCATGTTCTGCCCGCTCTGGATGACTTCAAGCCTTATTGAGTCTTCCCATTCAACCCACCTTCAGACATCATGTTCATTATATTCTTTCATATCACATCCCTCCCTACATTATGTTCCCCTCCAAACTTTTTTTTTTGTGGTGTACTAAATGGTAGTGTGCGGTGAGTGTGCATAAGAGAGAGAGACAGAGAGAGACTTGCATGAAGACAGGAGGAGAGAGTACACTTTACACACACCCAGCCCCTATTATCCATCCCTGAATAAACGTGCATGCGGTAGAAACGATGGGATGGAAGAGATGAGGCATTGAGTTAATTAACGGCGTGTCGGGGAAGCAGACATAATAGTACACCTCAGAAAAAGACTTGACATTGAGATGGACGGATAAGTCATTAATTGGTTTTCTTATTGGTACAATGGCTCCGGCAGGAGAGGAGAAGGTCAAGGCGACTTTGACAGGGACCACAACTATATTATGTGGAGGAGTGCCAGAGTATGAAAGGGGGACAGATGCAAAGTCGATGGCAGATAAAGAGGTTGTGAAACAAAGTAATTACACCTGAGGCGTGTGCTCGGGCAGGGATATGGTGATGCAGGTCACCTAAACCAAGCCTGTACAATCTGCCACCCCAGACATTAGATTTGTCTTCAGTCAACCAAGTTCATAGCATGGTTTTTTTCTGTCTTTTTTTGGTTGTTGTTGCAACCTCTTGCGGCAGTTTCTCTTCCTTCTCCACCTTTTCCTCCACTGCTCCCAGGAGAGAGCAGAGGCACCCAACTGAAACGCATATAATTCCAGCGCAGAGATGAATGCAGGTGATAGGGCGAGGAGGGGGAATACGGGGAGATAATTACGGGCGATACTCGTGATTGTGAACGCGGCGGTGTGAAAAGGTGGGCCGCAAGATAAAACACTCATCGGAGAGCGCGAGAGACTGCTGGATAAACAAATGCAGGGGATAGAGGGAACAGGAGAAGGAGAGAAAGAAGGAGAGATAGAGAAAGAGAATGACAAGGTTAAAGGCATTGAGATTAAGGTTATGCCTGGCATCTAAAGGGAATTCAGATAGTATGAAAAACAGCAGGGACGCGAGCTATATCTAGCCACAGTCTTGAAGTCGTTAACACCGACATGTGACCATGGTGCTACCACTGTCTTGCTTACAATTCTACATTGCCTGACAAGTTGCTAAACATGAAATAGGGCCAAGACCAGGAACTGGTTTATTATGTTACCTTGGTCAGAAGAGATATCAGTCTGTCCTTATTTTGACATGCGCATGTAAGGTCTATCTTGTCAAGGTGGTGATCCCAGACCTGTCCACTCAGAAATGAGTACACACATGTGGCAGCCACCTCGGTGATTTTATCGCTCACTAGCTCTCAGTCTAACTTTCTGTCACGCACTTTCTCATTCTCTCTTTTCCTGTCCAATGCAAAGGTAGGCGATGATAGACCCAGATACCATTACGCGGTTTGAGAGATAAGAAATCTCCATTCTCTCTAGTCGCGGAGCGACCTGCAACTCCATTTAAAGTAACATATGTAATTGGCCTAAAATATCAACATCATTGACTTATTACTACAGTATACTGCTATATAAATGTTTTTCAAAGGTAAAATTCCAAAGAGCCTTGTCTTTCTTTATAGCTATTACAGCATTACATTAAGGATAGTGTCAAACATTTGATTTGTAATAAAATAATTTAAAAGTGTGGAAAATGTGCATTTACATGTGAGTGGTTGTGTCTTACTGTGTGTGTGTGTGTGTGTGTGTGTGTGTGTGTGTGTGTGTTAGCATGCATGTTTGCTTGTACGTTTTTTGGCCTGTGGCTTGGTATCTAAACTACTCATCCTGCTGAAAATGTTCTCTCTATCAAAACGGATGGTGTTTCCTTTATCTACAGGGGATTAACCAGAAACATGAAGTCTCATCATCAAACCACAAAATGTCAGTCACAGAACTGAGAGATTGCATGGTTCTAAGATTTTAGCTGGAAAGAAACATTATTGTTAAGTATTGTGTTAATGAAACTACGCTGTATGGCACACTTGTATGGCACCACTGTACGGTGTGCAGTGGGCCAATGATTATCTGTTGTATGCAGCAAACACGTTTCACATGTGACAAAAATGCTTTACTCTTTTCCCCTCCACAGATTGCACGTTTCTATTTTTCAGTCAAGATCATTATTCGTCTCGGAATATATTCCGCAGAGATAAAAAAACAAAACAATTTAATTCATCAAACTGTATTTGAATAAACGCAGTTGTCAGGCGGAAGGTTGATGCTGGGTTTATTAAAACTCTTCCGTCATCCTTTTACTGCACATACATTCATCTTTCTGACGAGGGAATATGAGTGAGATCCCAATCAAGACTCAAGGTGTTTCACTGGTCTTTTTTCAATGTTTCTAGGTGTGTATGTTTTCTTCTCATCAGTAAGTCATGGCATCTCCCTCAGATATTGCTCAGACATTTTATATATGAAATGTACAGATTATAAATCATATTGCCAGATTTAAATGTTTGATTCTTTTTTTTAAAGTGTTTTTTTTGTATTCACTGACTGAAGAATGTGTGGATGATGAGTTGGTTGAGATTGTAGTGTCATTAAAGAAGAACGTTGTCATATGATGTATGCGTATGAATTGCAAATGGTTGGCTGGAAATGATCTGTCATACTGAAGATCCTCTACTACTGGGGGTGTGCGTACATGGGTGTGTGTGTGTGTGTGTCTGTGGGGAGGGGGGGGGGGGGGGGGGGGTGGCTGTCATTTTAGTACAGGATGTATGACTTTGCCAATTCTCTTTTCTGCAATATTCTAACTGTGTACTTTTGCATAATACAGCAATGAGCATTGCAAAAGTAAAATCAAACCAGGACACCCCAAATAAACAAGTTGTGTGCCATGTATATGCTGCTAGCGTTTGTGTATGATGAGTGGGTGAACCCAGGTTTAAAACATTACACCGGGCGACCAACAAACACAGATATATATGTGAGCAGGCTGCAATGGAAGCAGACTGAAAATATTTCAGACGTTATCTTCCCTGGATCCTAGACTCGGATGGTTGGATAAACAAGTCTCTTTTCCGAATTGTGTTTGGAGAGGGAATTGTGCCCGGTGTGCTGCCGCTGGGGCCTCCACTGGAGCCGAGAGAGTCCACTTGGTGGAACACTCGCCAACGGATATCAGGAGCAGATGTCCTTTCTGCTGTCGTACCAGTTTGGACTTCAAGCTCTGCAGCTTACCATAGGGCCCACTAGGATAACAATATTCCGTTTATGAGCGTGTGTTCGGTTGATAGAAGCAAAGGGCTGTGAGGATTGGGGGTAAAAATGTGTTATGTTTTTCTTGAGCAAGACTAAAACAGTGCTCACACAGCCCCTAGTGGAAGAATGCGGAAATGAGCTTTTCGTTTTCAACATTGCGGTCGATAGATTACTGTTGGAAAGACAGAAGAGCATGTAGGCCTACATAAGTATGACAAGGGTAGGTGTCAGATCCATTTAGCTTCAGGCAATTCTGGGAGTACATTTCAATTTTAATTCAATAATCTCTATAAGAACATTTCTAAAGTCAAATTACTTCTTGAATTTCCAGAATTGACCCAGCCCCGTTAAGGATCTGCTAAACTTTGTAATTAGCGGATCCTCTATGTGTTTAATTAAACAAGCCACAGTTCTTAGCCCACTCCTCTCTCTTGGTTTCAGACCACAGTCACCAATTCCCTCCGATACAGCAGTATTCTCTCTCTCTTTCTATCTGTCTCTCTCTCCCCAACACCCTCTTCCTCTACTCATTTGAACTTTTCTAGAATGATACAGATTTTATCTCTGTCATAATTGCAGTGTAATTATAGGAGGTGATTCTCTCATGGTGCATGTCAGAGTTTGGTGCTGCAGTGTGAGTAGAATAAGGTCGGACATTAGACTCATGAAACTAAGAAGCGATGGCCAGGCTTAATTTTTTTTAAATGAATTCTTATATGCTAAAAAATGTCATATTTCTTCGCATGACTACCCATGACAATGTATTGTTAACTAGCATTGTCTGTGACCTTGTAGATTTTGTTATTGGATTTGAAGCAGACATTTTTTGCGGTGTCTCCTCTGGCCCAGTGAATGATATTATCCCATGGATGATGGATGCCACAGAGCGTGGATGATAGCATAGCGTGGATGAGTCTTGGTGCTGCGGACAGTTGCGTAACCCTCTAAAGTAATGGTCCGTGGAGTGTGTGACAACAGTTATAGCAACAGTGCCTGAACAAGGCCTGCAGGTATTTTGCAGGTAAGCGTTGCCGTGGTAACATGCAGATCCGTGCTTGGGGAGGAAGTAAAGGGATGACAGGCAAGGAGGGCCAGGTACAGACCGGGCCCCTCATGGTTCCTCCATCCATCCTTCCTCCTTCCTTCCTTCCTTCCTTCCTTCCTTCCTTCCTTTCTTCCTTCCATCTATCCTTCCTTCCATCCATCCTTCCTTCCTTCCTTCCTTCCATCTATCCTTCCTTCCATCCATCCTTACTTCCTTCTTTCTGCTTTCCTCCTGCCTTCCACCTGCTTCCACATTCACAAGGTAGGAAAACTGGTGCAACTGACATTGTCTTTGCGTGTGTGTGTGTGCATGTGTGTGTGTGTGTGTGTGTGTGTGTGTGTGTATGTGCGCATGTGTGTATGTATGTCACCATTATGCGCCACTATGAGTCATTTTGGAAACTAGACTGAAATAAACTCCCCTATAGATTTTTCTGTGTATTTCTGAGGTTATAATTCTTAGAGATCCTTTTGATATTTGATCTGTTTTTGATAGTGAGAGTTGTCGGAGAAGGGGAAAACTATTCATTTGGAAACATAAGTGACATAGACTCAATTCTCTGAATCTTTGACTGATGTGTTTTCAGTTTGACTGCTATCGCATGTGTTCAGGTTGTCTGTGTGTAGGTGTGTGAGAAAGAAAGATGTCTAAACACGGTGAGTATTCTCCCTCCTTTCAGTGTCAGTTTGTTCTAAGAATTCTACATAGTTTCAACGATTATAGATTTTCACAGATTCAGTGTTCACACTCGAAAACAACACATCGAAATCAAATCTGATTTCCTCTGTTCTTGTCCCCTGTTCTAGTTCACTGATCTTCCTCACGTTGTGCCATGTGACAATCCTACTTCCTGAAGAGAACAGAGAAAGACATTTGCAGTAACCATTCAGTGACTTTTTCTGTTTGTTTGTTTTTTTCTCAGTAAAGAATCGACCCCGTAGGTACACTCAATCCTTGCCCACCAACAATCAATGAGCAGCTGCAGTTCTTATAGCCCAACACAACTCACTGCATTATCAGATTGTAAGGCTTTGACGTGTGAACGTACCCGAGTCTGATAAAAAAAACCCACTGTCAACCTCTTCTTCTGTGGTTATTTACTTTTTGTTTTATTTGTGTTTGCTCTGTGACTTTGTGGGGATGGATGCTTTGTCTGGACTTGTGAGAAAGAAAGACAGGCTGTCTTCACGTGAACAGTAGTTGAAAACAATAAGGTAAGCAAAGGCCCCTTTGTTGTGTCTGCTGATAAAAGCCAGCGAGGTCTATTTTTACAGGATCGCGGCTTTCTGTGGTGAACTTAAGAGAACAATCAGAGCAGCAAATATACTTGTTGTGTGTGAGTGTGTGTGTGTGTGTGAGTGTATGTGTGTGTGACTGTGTGTGTGAGCGCGTGCGTGTGAGTGTGTGTGAGTGTGTGTGAGTGTGTGTATGTGTGTGTGTGTGTGCGTGCGAGTGAGTGTATGTGTGTGAGTGTGTGTGTGCATGTGTGTCTGTGTGTGTATGTGTGCGAGTGTATGTGTGTGTGAGTGTGTGTGTGAGCGCGTGCGTGTGAGTGTGTGTGAATGTGTGTGAGTGTGTGTGTGAGTGCTTGTGTCTGTGTGAGTGTGTGAGTGTGCGTGTGTGTGAGTGTGTGTAAGCGTGTGTGTGTGCGAGTGTGTGTGAGTGTGCGCGCGTGTGTGTGAGAGTGTGTGTGTGTGTGTGAGTGTGCGTGTGTGTGAGCGCACATGTGTGTATGTGAGCGTGTGTGAGTGTGTGTGTGTGTGTGAGTGAATGTGTGTGTGTGTAATCCTGTTGAATTGTCATGTGAAGTCCTCCTCCAGAGTCTTGAGTGTGGTTTCAGCACCAGAAAGACTCAAACTAGGTCAGCTGAACATTCACACAGAGCAGCACCTTTATACAGTCTCTTCACATTCACAGAGCAGCACCTTTATACAGTCTCTTCACATTCACACAGAGCAGCACCTTTATACAGTCTCTTCACATTCACACAGAGCAGCACCTTTATACAGTCTCTTCACATTCACACAGAGCAGCACCTTTATACAGTCTCTTCACATTCACACAGAGCAGCACCTTTATACAGTCTCTTCACATTCACACAGAGCAGCACCTTTATACAGTCTCTTCACATTCACACAGAGCAGCACCTTTATACAGTCTCTTCACATTCACACAGAGCAGCACCTTTTTTATACAGTCTCTTCACATTCACACAGAGCAGCACCTTTATACAGTCTCTTCACATTCACACAGAGCAGCACCTTTATACAGTCTCTTCACATTCACACAGAGCAGCACATTATACAGTCTCTTCACATTCACACAGAGCAGCACCTTATACATCTCTCTTCACATTCACAGAGCATAACAGTTTCACATTACAGCAGTCTCTTCACATCACACAGAGCAGCACTTTATAACAGTCTCTTCACATTCACACAGAGCAGCACCTTTTATACAGTCTTCTTCACATTCACACAGAGCAGCACCTTTATACAGTCTCTTCACATTCACACAGAGCAGCACCTTTATACAGTCTCTTCACATTCACACAGAGCAGCACCTTTATACAGTCTCTTCATCTGAGGGAATCTTTCACTTACTAATACAAACAGAACTGGGAGAGATTCATCTTATTTATAAGATGTTTTTAAAAAGAATGGCTATTATTGTTGTTATTTGACAGGGTTTATACCAGATATATTTAAGAGTTATTATCACCTATGTGACAACTAAGATATACTTCTGAGCTTTGTAGGACGAACTTGATGCAATAGTAAATAAAACCTTACAAATATTTGACATTTTAAAAATATTTTCCACAACTACAAACAAGCATTAAAGGTATTCCTCATTGGTTTTGCATGTATTTGATTATTTCTAAACACGCTGCAACAAACATGTCCATGGTGACTAATATTTAAATGCTGCAATGCATTGCAAGATAATAGTGATAAAGCATTATGGAAACCATTCTGAGCGAAGTCAATGTACTGCAGCTAATTACATATCTTTTCATAGTTACAGAAAGGAAGTAGGTTGCATTCTGCATCATCAGCCGTTTGATGAGAAATGTCACTTCTATGACAGCGTGCTTTGATACTGTTTCTGTAGGCAGAGCCCCCACCACTGCTGCTGTTCTGCTCACTGCTACCTTCCTTCAGCTCCCACCTTGTTGTTTTGGGTCAATTTTACCTGATGCATAAACATATTACTGTAAAAGATATATTCTGTTTTTTCCTTTTCTTTAAATTAATCAATATATTACTTCTTCAGAAAGCTTTCTTCAAGGTCTGAAAGGTACCTGTAGACAGGTCATTAAGGTCACCAACTGTTGACCCACGTAGAGATGGAATCACTGTTTTCCTACATCTCTCTATTCTGCAGTTCTTGAGGTAAAACTGAACATGCATAGTGGGTGGAATTCCTTTTTTATCTGATTTGGACCCCCCTCCTGGATCCCCCTCCTGCACCCCCCTCCTAACTCCCCGGGCCCAGTCCTGCACCACTCTCCTAACCCCCCAGTCCCAGTCCTGCACCCCTCTCCCTACCCCCCAGTCCCAGCCCTGCACCCCTCTCCTAACCCCCCAGTCCTAGCCCTGCACCCCTCTCCCTACCCCCCAGTCCCAGCCTTGTTATCTGACAGTTTGAGGATGCTCAGTTCTCCTCTTTGTGCTTGAAAGGAGAAAGCTGCAACTTGAGAAACTCCCATGTTCACTTCCTCATTTGATTCCCAGAGAAGCTCTTGTCTTGTTTTGAATAGACTTTAGAAGACTTTCCCACTTCTTTTCCCCCACTTCTTTTCTTCATTGAAGTAGAGACAGCTCTCCCCAGTAGGCCCTGTGGCTTGTATTCCTGTGTTTTATGCAGAAGGATTTTATTGAACTTTAAATTCATCAATACTATACAAGACAAAATAAGACATTAGTAAATCTATTTGTCAGTGTATTGAAATTGTTCTGCATGAAGTGAATTGATGAACTTATACTGCTGTACTTTTCCAACACATTTTAAATACACAATTAAATCATTCCATAATTTAAAGAATGTGTTGGATATATATCATGTAAATCATTAATTTATTTGTAAAGTATTTTTGTCAGGCATGAGAATGTTACAGTATTACTGTGTTGTATGTCAAATGATACTTTAACAATAATGCCCTTTTATTTAACTTCTGTACCCAGATCTGCTCTGATGCATCTTGTTTAACATCAGCAAAAGGAGCATTTCAAAATGAAAACAAAATTAGCGAGAGATTGAGAGATAAAGAGAGCTGGAAACGGAAAGTGCAGCGTGGATGTGTGTTGAGGCTTGTGAGGGTCACACTGGGGAGATGAGGCTTCATGATATGTCTCGAAGCAAGGGGCAGTCTGTCTGCTGCAACTCTTTGTTTTGCAAGAGCACAACACTGCAGCTGGCAACGTCTAATAAACATGGTTAAACTGTTCTTTCCAAGTGTTTTCACTTTACCCATATTATATATCAGTAAGATGTCAGGTAGCCTTGGTTCAAACATGTTTCCTCTGTGTTTTTGCCTTCATACATGCAACTGTGGCTTGTTGTTGTGTTCACAGATGACCAGGATGTCTATACTCTGGGCCGTACAATTCAAGACAGAGTGTTGCTTACCACAGCCCAGTATCATTAGAGAGGAGAAATCCTTGTCATTTTAATGAAAGCAATTTAGGTAGCAGTTCACCCTGATGAATAACACTTTAATGAATCCACTTAATCTGCTATATGAGATTAAATTCCGTTTTCACACACAGCATGTACAGTGTAGTCCCTGTCTGTTCACAATAGCTCCTCGCCGAAGTCAAAGAGTTTGCGTTTGAACTTATTTGATAAGGTCTTGATCTGAACACTGTTTATCAGTGTTACATATGTATATATGTATATAAGTGTCGCATTGAGATCACAACGAAAGGAATCGGAGCAGAACAGGGAGTCGCACTGATCACATAGTATATCTCATAGAAGACGTCGTGCTCCACTCAATCTTAAACCACTTTGTCTGCTTGCCTGTCTGCAGACAGTCTCTGGTGCGATGGGGCCAGTAACATGCAGCCGTGCACCAGCCATGGGAGCAAAGCACCATATGGTAGTGGTTAGCTTTTTATTTTAGTTTCGCTAGTTTTACGATCAAATATTCATCAGCATTTTCGACCAAGAAACAAAGAGGAGAGCCTTGTCAAAATAAAGGAAATGGTTGAAAATAAAACCAAATAAACCACGATTCTCTTAGTTGCTGTAGTGTGTGTTGAGACCACGTGTTTGTTGGAAACAGGTTCATCTTGTCCTCACATAGGAAAGAATCAGGTCATGTTAGAAATGTGACACAGTGCTGGAAATGTTCTGTTTCTGCACTTTTCGACTGAATGCTTTGTGCTTGGACCAAGCGTGCGTGTTCATACGCAAACTGGAAATGTTGATGTGTCTGTATATCTGATTATGGATTCAATTGTGGAAGTCTAATGTAATATAGACAATCAACAACCTACATGTTTGAATTTCATTTAGTCATAATTAAATGTTCACCGGAATCCAATGTTCTTCCCATGATGGGTGTATTGTTGCTGCTCTGTAAACAATTCATGGACTTTCCCGTAGTTTGGTAGATATAATTAATGAATGTATTCATATGTTAAGACTGTGGAGCAGAACACAACTAATGATTTAAAAACATGAACTGTTTCATATCTCTTGGAAGGTTCTGTACAAAAGCAATACCTGGGATATTGGAATAGATCATATTCTGAGTATGAAACAATGATTCAAAGTGCAAGTTGAACTTTTCCGTTTTAACCACCTGAGAATTCATAGAAACCATGGCAACCCAGACATGACTTATCCACTCTCACATTTGCTCACACAGTCATCTCTGTCAGGTACCAGACGAGACAGCTGAGTCTGTGTGTTTGTACATGTGTGTGCGTACACGGGCGTGTGTACATGTGTGTGTATTTAGGTCTGTGTTCTCTTGTATGTGCCTCCAAGTGCGTGCGAGTGTGTCTTCATGTTCACATGCGTGTGAGGGGGAGGTAGGGGGGGGGGGAGTGTTTTAGGTTACAGGTTACTTTCTGGTCAGCTCATTGTGATCCCAAATTTGCCCTGACCGCTTGCCTTGTCAACAGCTACTATTATATAGCTCTCTCTCTCCGGCTCCTTCGAGTCTGTTCCTCCTCAGACTGTGCGTCTTCATCAGACTGATGTCTCTGCCCGTACAAGCTAGCCAGCAGAGTGCTGCACATGATGAGTCCCTCTTTCAGCTCACGGCCATGAAGAAATACTCAGAAACACTCGTGTCTCACAGCAAATCCAAAAAGTGCTTTTGATTGAATGGCGGCGAGTGTGTTTCTAACACGCTGCTAAATAATGGAAAAAGAAGCCTATTGATATGGCTGTGACTGACCCTAATCACTCAATTATAATCCACGCTGGATAAAATATTCACCAGCTCCTGAGGAGTCTGCCGGCTTCATGAAGACCTTATCACCTGAAACCGGAAATCGATATCCACACCTCATCTGATAAGCTAATATGTAGGGGGAAAATGAACTTGTTTAAAGCATATTAAGATCTGCAAAGTGGACATACACTTAAATCTATTATTAGTAGCGAAATGCTGCACAATGCAATTTGCAAGGATACATGAAAGAAACGGATCTTATTGCACATCTTAACCATGTGTTTTCTTTTGTTACAGCGATTAAGGGAGGGGGGATTGATGCTCCATATGTTAATTTTTCTCCACTTGGATATCTGAATCAATGTACGGCTAAGTCTTGTTTTTTATTGGCAGGACGTCTGACATCAGGACAGCTGTGAGGACAGCTTGTCTGGTCAGAGAGGACGTGCGTTTGACTGGTGAGTCTGCAGTGTGCAGGGGGGCAGGGAGAGTACGGACAAGACTGCTGGGGTCATGCCAAGAAGATCTCTCTCTCTCTCTCTCTCTCTACTCCCCTCTTATCTCTCTCTATCGCTCACTCCATCCTCTCGTTTCTCTCCTCTATCTCTCTGGTTCTCACAGCTTAGCCAAACCACATCAAGAGGCTAGGATGGGCCATTACCTTAAAAGGAGGTCCTCAGATGAAGACTAGCATGCGTCCACTTGGAGATAAACTGCCCTTCTCTGGCTTTATCTAATCTGTCACATCTACAACCTCAAAAAAATCTTGCAGCTATTTGCCGTCTAATGAGTGGAGGTGTGTGAGCAGAGATGTTATCAGTGGAACATTTAGTATTGCGGTGTTACACAGCGATGAGAAAAAGAACCTGCACTTGTGTGCGTTGTTCTGCAGCATTGACCAGGCATGAAGCAGTAAGCAGATCAAACTGTTCTACTGAGCTGCAGTGTGTCACGCCATCTAGGATGATATGTTCAAAAACATGGACAATTACAAATACAAAAAAAAGGATTCAAATTTGCCCGCTGTTCCCTAGCGTGTATGTGTGCACACACCTTTTTGGAGTGGAGAAGAGGCCTGTGTACTCTCACTACAGCTGATGAAGTCCCTGTCTACGATCATGTCTGGCTGTAAACAGAAGGCCTGTGAGGCCAGCTGCCCAGATGGGTGATTAGAGGACCACAGTGGCACAGATCACTAGAGGTGGGGTCATCAGATGTCACCCCCCCCCCCCCACACACACACACACACACGCTTCCATCTGCACTAACGTATTATCACCCCCATAAACCTGCCAAGCTGTGATCTCTACTGAGATATGTCGGTAGGAGGACCTCTCACTTTCACACACGCAAACACCACACAACTCTCTGTCGAGTCATTTTCAGTTAGAGGTGCTGAATTCTAGCGTTTTGCATTCACCTTTTCGGGGAAGAGGTTTTTGAAGCACCAACGCAGCAGTTTGTGTTTTAACGTTGGTGCTGGTCTTGGTGGGGTGGTATGATGTGAGCGGGTCAGTCTCATTACCATTCATTAGTGCCATCTAGTGCCCACTTGTCTGATGCTTGGCTGTACCCAGGTCTGCTAAGAAACATGGCGTTGTTGAGGACTGGTGCATGATAGTTTAAACTGAACATCAGAAGCTAGGATATACTTGTTGGAGCGCACCATCAGACATCTGATCTTTGAAAGCTGAGTTGTACGACGAACAGACACTCATAGAAAGTGTCTAGACCACACCTCAGACTGGTAACATTGTCAGTGCCAGACACTGAAACCATGATAAAAATTGGTAGACCGGGTGTAAACAACACAAGACAGAAAAACATGGCAAACATGACTCAAACACCCACCACAATGTATAACACCCCCCCCCCCCCCCCCCCTAAAAGGAAAGAATGACTTGATGGTAAGAAACCATCTCTGACAGACAGTATGACTGGCCGTATCATGTCCTGGTTTAGGTATTGCTATGTTTTACAGTGTGTGTGTGCAGGTGCCAGGACTCATTCTTATATTGGGAGCAGGTGTTGCGCAGCAGCGTTTGGTGGAAGGCTGGTCATGGGAGGTAAAGGACGCATGCCGTCTTCATGAATCTTTGCTGCAGTAGCCGCGTCGTAGAATTCAAGACGTGTAGCGCGATAAGCATCTTCAGTGTGAGCGGGTTCAGTATCTAAGCAAACGTGTTGTCCACCAGCCAGTAGCAGTCTGATAAGGACATATGGAGACTTCTCTGGTTGATCTGAGCTTGCGATTCAGGTGGAAACGATAAGTGGGAAAGGCACTGAAAATTCCACTCAAGATCTACAGCGCGGTACACAAACGACACTGCTGCTCATACGCGTTTCTTTCGAGATGATACATTTTGTCGGTTAGGGAGAAATGTTGTCTGATTATTTGGACCTTCAGTTTGTGAGCCGGTGTCTCATAATTCTCTGTATTTTCAATTCAAAGAAATGTTATGTGGGCTTTTCTCTCTTCCAAGAGCTTCTGTTTTTGAAACTTGAATGGAAACGTATGCAAACGTACAAAAATTCATGAACAGTAAAACATTCAAAGTGCAAAAAAAAGACTTAGTAGTCATTCTGAGCCAGCGCCTCCTTCCTGTCTCAGAGAAGGTTTTCTTCATTCATGTGGTGGCAGCAGGAAACTAGAGCAAATCAGACACGCATGCAGGGTTGTGTCCTATAATACAACATTAAGTAGCCGGGGTCATTTTTAACTACAGAAAGACTTCTGTGAGTCCCAAATCTACATGTGGCTGTCTTGTCTCCAGGGGAAGGACATGGAATGGTGGAATGGGCTCTCCTCTGCTTTTGGTGGAGTCTGCAGGGTGGTGCAAAGGAGTCTCTCTCTCTCTTTTTATTTCTCCTTCTCCCTCCCTCTCTCTCCCAGAGGAGCAGCCATGGCGATGGTGATTATGTCACCACTTAGTGAACTAACTGACACTGATGGGTTTGAAATGCACTCGCCATCCCCGTGGGCCCAACCTCCCCCACCCTGCCACTCCCCCCTCCATCCCCGTGCACCCCCCCACGCCCCCGCACCCCCCACCACCGTCTGTCTGTCTGTCAGGCCCCTCTGTGCTGAGTGTCGGGTTACCCCCGAGTGACGGCAAGGCCAAGTTCAACAGCAGACCCGGCCAGCAGGCCTCTGAGCCTGTTTGAAGGGAGGCAGGGGGGAGGGAGGGGGGAGGGAAGGGGAGGGAGCTCCCCTCATCTCTCTGCTACCCTTGCTCCTTCCTCCAGCCTCTCAACTTCTCACTCACCCCCTGCTTTTGCCCTTTCTCTCTCTCTCTCTCTCTCTCTCTCTCTCTCTCTCTCTCTCTCTCTCAATCTCTCCTTTCCTTTCTCTGCCCTTCTCTGGCGTCTCACTGTCACCTTCTGCCTCTCGTCCCTCTTTTTTCTCCAGTCTTCTCTCCTTTCTCTCCTCTCTTCTCTGCTCCAAGAAAGAGTGAGAAAGAGAGAGTGAGAGAGAGAGAGAAGGCCCTTAATCACAACCTCCTCAGAGGTGAAAGGGAATGTGGATCAGCTTTCTACTTTAGCCTTTTTCAAAGGTCTTAGTCACTTTTTCCTTCTTCAACTCTCTCCCTCCTTCTCCCTGTCTCTCTATCTATCCCTTGTCTATCTCCCTTTCTTTCTTATCGAGTATGTTACATATTTATTTACCTTTTATGTAATACATTGACTTTTGGCTCTGAATTTCTAAAGTTGATGTTGTCAATTTGACTGTTGGACCAGCTTTTGACACATCCATAAAGTTACAGAACTCCCCCTTTCAGTTTATTAATTAATATATCAATATTTTTTGTTTGCGCTTTTAAACATAATCAATTAAAACAAGTCTTGTAAATAAGATGTTGTATGGCGAACTGGAGACTGTAACTGGAACTTCCTAGCTAAAGATCCAGACCACATGAACCCAGCTCTCATGTTATTGTCAACTTCCATTAAGTCATTAGTTGTCATATGTGACAGGGCAATTATGATATCACCACCCCCCCCCCCACACACACACATACAAACACACACACACACACTCATTTTCCTTAGCTCTGTCCCATGGAACAGACTTGGGGAGACAGGGAGAGTGCAAAACACAGAGAGAGTGAGAGAGCTAGAGAGACATATGTGTTTAGTCTATTAAAAGAGACAGCCGGCATGCTTTAGGGAGGTGACCCCTGGACTGGATGACAGCTTCAGTTACACTAACACATGAGCTTGGGCCACATCCCTCCTTCTCTCCTCTCCACCCACCAGCCCGCCCTGCCATTCCCTGCTCCGTTCATCTCCCATGATACCTGCCCCTTCCCTCTCCCCCGTTTCCTGCCCTTCCCATCTCCATCACCGATCTTGGCTGGGCCCGCGTTGGCTCTCATTGGTTCTTATGTATTGGGGCCCTTTCCCATCCTCCGCACGCTGCCCCTTCCCCATCTCCCACCCTGGCCCTGCCCTTTCCCATTCCCGCACCCTGCCCTGCCCCTTCCCACTCTCCACTCGCTGCCACCTTCGGCATCCTCACCCTGGCCTGCCCCCTTCCCCATCTCTCCACCTCACCTCTAGCCGCTTCCCGCATCTCTCACTCTCACCCTGCCCTTCCCCATCTCCTCACCTCACCCCTGCCCCTTCCCCATCTTCATCGCTTGCGCTATTTCCCATCTTCCCTCACTCAACTACGCCTGCCCCCTTACCATCTCTCAACTCACCCTCTGCCGCCTTCCCCATCCTCCTACGCTCACCCTGCCCCTTCCCCATCTCTCAACCTCAACCCCTTATCCCTTCCCCCATACTCCCACGCCTGGCCCTGCCCCTTCCCCATCTCCCACCCATCCCCTGCTCCTTCCACATCACCTCACCTCACCCCTGACCCACTGCTCCTGGGGGGGGGGGGGGGGGAGTTTTGCCCTTTTCTACTTTGAATGTAGCACATTGTAATCGAAACTACTGGTTGGCAAGATATGTAGATGCCCCCCCCCCCCCCTCTCTCTCTCTCTCTGTCTCACACACACGCACACACACACACACACACACACACAAACACGCATACACACACTGTCATCCCCTCTCCATTTCTGATTTAATTAAGTTTAGGAAATGATAGAATAACTCCCTCCACCTGTGTTGGTTCACACTGCAGTAATGTGCTCATTGGCTCACAACCCCCATTCTGTTGCTAACTGTGTTCACACTATGGATGACCTCCACTCTCTCTCCACAGAGAGGAGTGCAGAGGTGACTGCTGTGTACTTCAAAAGTGTGTGTAGGAGTGGAGTGTGAATGTGGTCGTATCCAGTCTAACGTGTCTTTTTGATAAATTATAAAGTGTTCACAGTATTTCCTTTTCATCTTCCCGTTCTGTTACCAAATGCCTCGCTGTAGTGAGTTGTGTTTGCGAGCTATTTAAACCTTTCACCAATACATATTTCTTGTGGATTCTTCTTCTGGTAACCTATATCATTAGTCCTGTACTTGACAACGTTTTATATCCTTCAAGCCTGGAGGTTAACTTCTCACTGAGTCAGTGCTTACAAAAGAGGGAGACAGAAAAGGAGAGGGGGAGAGAGAGAGGGAGAGAGAACCAGAGGACAGCGGTGAGAGTGACGGGCTGGTTGTCTTGCAATGCAGCACCACGGCCTTGAGTGAGTGGGGCTCCGGGGGCTTAGCGTTTCCGTGGTGATGGGGCCTGCGTTTTGACTGCAGAGAGGAGAGACCAATTAGATCGTTAACGTGAGTGCTGACGGGTGGATTACTCCCTAGGCCCGCCCGCCCCTTTAAAAAACAGGCAGTAATAACAATAAGGCTGGTAATAACTCAGGTCTTAAAGGAACGGTCTAGGCCGTGGAAAGAGCTGGAAGGTTTACCCCATGACGAGGGGCTTTGGTGCACCTCTCTCGGACAGATGTTGTTTCACACACCAGGTTGGGCTGAGAGCTCGACGCTCTGGCCAGTAATGTCCTTCCCAGCTGTTAGGGAGGCTGCGGAGTGATGTTTGAAGACGCCGCTCTCCATTGTCCCTGTAACCCTGGCCTCTGTCTGCGAGCACGACTGGGCCCGCTGACGCCATTGTTTGTTCATGTAGGGAAGTGTTGCATTTTCCATCAGCAAAAGCAAACAGTTTTAGGGCCCAGTCAGAGGACATTCCCAGATGGAGCAGCTCTCAGATCTCCTGAGGGACTGGGGTGGGGGGCCGGGTGTGTGTGTTTGTGTGTGTGTGTGGGAGGGGGGGCGTGGGGAGAGTGAGAGAGAGAGAGACATTGTGGGGGGACGGGAGAGGTCCATCCCTGGACAGCTCCCCTCTCTCTCTGGGGGTTTACAGTTACAGGTCGTGGGTCAAGGGTCATGGCGGCGCTGACAATGATGCAGGTGCACCATTCAGATCCACTCACCTGCAGCGTGTGGATGTCCGCCCTGTCACTCAATTAAGGGATGGACAGGGAAATACACACACACACACTGACAGATGCAATCAACCCTCCCTAACACACACATACACACACTTGCGGTCGTGACCATTCCTTAGACCCCTTGTAGTTGGAGTATTCTCTTACTGGGCTGTGTGTGGAGGCGGGGAACTCGAGCAGTACAGTGGGCATAGAGACAAAGGGCCCGTGGCCTCAGGGTTTGGGCTCAGGAAGCCCCAGGCCTGGCCCTTGAACCCTGGGGTTCCTGGGTCAGGCTGCTGTGGGTACCAGGTGCTCCAACAGGCCTTGCTTTGTGGACCTGTACCAGGGACTGGGCCTCGTATGAATCTCTGCGTTTGCGTGCTGTGTGTGTGAGTGTGTGCAGGCAATGCGATTGTCATCGTAACTGGTTCGAGGGTAGCTAGGAGGTTTTGACCGATTGTCAGGTACTAATCTCCTTCTCGGTTCTTCCCACAGTCCTTCTCATCCAATCGAGTTCCTCACAGCTAATATTCTCTCTGCCCAGAGTTTGTTTGGGCATTGTTGAGGTAACACGAGTGTGTTTGTCACAAAGCCCACTCTGTGTTTGAGCAGATGAGCGTAGAGAGAGGCACAGATAGAGAAAGAGCAGAGATAGCATAGAGAGACAGGCAGGGTCACCTATCGTATAGACAGCAGTACCACAAACTCGCTTCCTCCTTCCTCTCCCTCACTTACCGCGTGCTCACTCACTGTGAATCATTCCATCCAAAAAAACCTCATTCACCACGCTCAATGTTCAAGTCAATTTGATCAATTTAATTTGAGCTATTTTATACAGCAGACAGCTCACATATTGACTTCCTTCAGTGACTCTCAAAAATGATTGTGGAAACTTTGGAGGGAGGTTTGCTCTCTCTGCCACTGTTCATGCAGACACTCCAAACTCCCATATATTTCAAATAAATGATATCTGTGATATTTATAAAGGCCGACTTCCTTCTCTCCGGCTCCAGGAAAACATACATCACATCTGGAGTCTGTGTTCAGAACCCACACCATCCGTCTGGCCGTCTGGGTCAAGCTGGACCAACGCCCTGGGTCACAGGTCAAAAGGCAATAGCCTGCCCCCCCGCCCGCCTTCCATCTCTCTTCTCTCCTTCTCCACTCCCTTGCTTTCTCTTTCGCTTCCATCACTGCCGGTCTAGTCTGGAACCTAAAGAGTCAGAGATGTTGTTTCAGTCTGAGCAGCTTTATTTGGGGGCGCAGTGTTAGGTGTCACATTAAATGAGGGACTACGGAGAAGTCCGAAATAAGGTTCATTTTTCTCATCGTAATCTCCTATTTGAATATTGTTCTTGGGTAAGTAGTTCAATAAGTTCGTCCTTAGTTAAGTAGTCAGACATGAAGTCTCACCCTGAGATCCAGAACCGTGATTTGAGAATAAAAAACAGACAGAGCAGTCCCTCCCAGTCTCTCTCTCTCTGTCCTTAAGAAGCCACCAAGCTGCACTCCTCCAGCGATTGGGGCCTCCTCGGCTCACACCTGGGCTAGCGTGTCATATCGCTGCTAATCGTATTAGCCTAATCATCCCCAGATCAGCTCATCCACTCTGACCGCCCCACCACCTCATGACCTGGCCAGGGAACCCTCACATGAGATCAAGCCCTGAACTTATCTCCAATGGAACCCCCGGTCACACCCAAAGACACGCACACACACACAGACTTATATAAACATTTACTGAGGGGGATGGACGGATGGGACTTTCATGGTGCCTGAGACAACTCTCTCAAAACGGAGATTAAACGTTTCCTGTTGACCCTCATATTGTTACATTATCTTAATCTGAGACATGATTCAGACAAGTATCTTTTGTAGGGAGATGGTCTACTGCCTGCCTGCCTGCCTGCCTGCCTGCCTGCCTGCCTGCCTGCCTGCCTGTCTGTCTGTCTGTCTGTCTGTCTAACCCCTCCATCCCCACCCCCACCCCAACCACACACTACCCCACCACACTCTGGGCTGTGTGCTGTGCTCTCTTCACCTCGCTGCCTTCCTCATTTTCTCTCCCAGAGCTGAGCCAGGCAGCTCCGTTCCTGGCAGGCTGCCCCCAGCAGCTCGGCCCGGCTGGATTTGTCCTCCGCAGAAGAGCTTTGCACCGCTCCACAGCCAAGGTGGACTACTGCTGCCAGCCCCTGAGCTGGAGTGGGAAGGGAACAAGTCTCTCTCTCTCCTTCTCTGTCTGTCTACCTCTCTCTCTCGCTCGCTCTCTTTCAACATTTCAAGCTTTTGCCATCTTTCCCTCACTCATTTTTAATCTTCCTTCTCTGTCTCTCTGTATCTCCTTTGCATCTTTTCCCGTTTGGCATCTCTCTCTGCCTGTACCCCCCATTTCTCTAAATCCTGTGATGGGCTTTACAAGTCAGGTCTACCATGTCTGTGGGTTCTGAATCCAGGCTAGCCTCTGGGTCTATGAGGCCACTGCTGTACGTGGCTTTCTGAGGCCAGGCTAGCCTCAGGGTCTATGAGGCCAGTGCTGGCTGTACATGGCTTTCTGAGGCCAGTCTCACTCAAGTCCCAACTTTTGAAGCTGTCAGGTGAATTTAGTTGCCCATGCCACAGCTGTGTAAGGACTCGGGTCACGCCAAGCCAAACGCAACGCACGCTACCGCACGCTACCGCACGCTACCGCACTCAGCCTGACTTGCAACAACGCTGTTCAGACGCTGTTCTCCCTACCTCTCTCTTCCTCCCTCCCTCCCCTCCCTGCCTGTGTTCCAGGCTTGATGTGGCGGGTCAGGGAGAGGTTAGTCAAATACAGTGGGCTTAGCCTCTCCACACTGTCCATTAACTATGAAAACATATGCGGCTTGAGCCCCAGCAGACAGCGCCCTGCTCTGGCAGCTATTGTGTCTCTCACGGCACAGCACAGACGCCAGAGAGCAGTTGACACCCGTTTATTGTGTGGGTTTTGTTTTTTTGTTTCGTATTTTTGAGTGTGTGTGTGTGTGTGTGTGTGTGTGGGGGGGGGGTAGTTAGCTGTTCCGTATTGAGAAATCATTATTCAATCATTTTCCCGAGCACAAAGTTCCCAACTACTCTGACAAATCGAATCATTTGTTTCACCTCTAAGTCTAAAAATGACTGTGTGCCCCCTTGGTGATATGTCTCTTTGTCCCCCCGCCCAGCTTGTTCTGACTGACCCCTGCCTCCCTCCCCCCCTTCCCTGTGTGGACAGACATGCCGTGCTCCCCAGGCTGTCCCCACTTCCGATCTCTTTAATGTTTTTCAGTCATAATAAATCTGGCCCTGACTTTCTAATGCAAACAGAGCTGAGGGTACTGACTCCTCCAATAACACTTTGTCAGTTCCAATCAGGCCTGAAATATGACTCAACTGTCTGTGCCTCCCCCACCTCCCGGCCCTCCCCCGCTTCCTCTCCCTCTGTCCCCCTTGCTATGCCTGTCTCTGTGCCCCTCTCCTGTTCGCTCTCTATTTGTCTGGTTCACTCTTCCAAGGTTTATTCACAGAGAGATCCAACCTTTCCCCAAACCATTCTGCTCTCTTAAATTGATCCATAATAATCACTTTGGAAACAGAATGGAATAAAAAAAAAGCACTTTAGTCATGTAATCGAAGAATCATTTGGATGTGGATGTGGCTGTTCGGCTTAGCATCTTTTCTTCCGGTGACCAGCGTTCCAACTGCGCTTCTATGTCAGCACGGCTTCAATTTGTTTTGGCTTCATTCCTGTTTGTTGTGCTTTCTCTGGTGTGTTTGCCCATGGCCATGCTCATCAGAACCACCACACCCCCAACACGGAGACCTAGCGAAACCTCGGTAGCCGTGTTCACTCGACCGCAGTGCGAGCGTGTTCTCTTCACGGCTGATTAGCGTGGTTGAGAACCAGGAAGACCACCTCAAAGAGAGAACGAGCCTGACTTCAAAGCGAAGCCAAACCGAGCTCCCGTCCCTCTCTGTGGACTTCCCCCTCCAAACTTAATACAACATGGCCTGAACTACCCTTGAACACCCACATACACACACACACTCACCCACACTCACACACACACCCACACGCAGTAAAGTTTAAAGAGCTCTTGGGTCTGATCTGCATTATTGGTGAATGATTGTCTCGGAGCGATGGGGTGAAACACTCTTTTCTTTCTTGTCAGACTTCATACTGCTTGTTTACCAAGATGTGAGCGTGTTGTCGTGGAGACACTGTGCTTGATTTGTCTGTGAAGTGAACATCACCTTCGAGCAGGTCCGCCTCCCAAGTCTTCTACATTCCCACTCTGGGAAGGTTTTTCAAGAGGTGAGCAGAGCTGCCTTTGCTGATTTTCAATCATGAGAACCCAGATAGTGGACTTTTCATCAACGGCGTGTATTCCATGTATGTGAAACATGAGAGGGTTGAGTTGGACTGCTACAGGGAGGTCCTGAGAGGGTGTGAAGTGTGTTAAAGAGTGTATGATGATGGATTGAGCTTTGCAAGATCAAGCTGGAGATCTAATGGGTCGTGGTTTGTCACATTCAAGCTGTAAGACTCACACTGGCAGGCTTTTACATGCCCCTGTACCAATCACAGTATTTGTCTGTACACACATCCACACTTCCTCCATTTGTCCCTTGCTGACTCTCTCTCTCTCTCTCTCTCTCTCTCTCTCTCTCTCTCTCTCTCTCGCTCTATTCCTTTCTTTACCATGGATGAGGGTGTAGTGGGGAAATAAGAGGTCAGTTCACATTTCCTAAATGACTTCAAAATGAGAACGTTTGTGTGTGAGTTTGCATAAGTGTGTATCTGTGAGTGAGCCTGTGTGTGAGGCGGCGCAGTGTGAATGTGGAATAGCACCTGAGGCAGTCGTAATGACAGCACTCCACTGCAGCTTCTAATAGAAAAGCAAGGGAAGAGAGAAAGTAAAAAGAAGGGCGAGGGAGACAGAGAAGGAGCGAGAGTTGGAGTTTGACACCTCCACTCAGCAGATGAAAGCCCCCATAATGCACCATTCATGGCAGCATTAGAGTAAATACAGAGTAATGACTTTGGTAAATGTGGCCTTGCGTGAGTTTGAACTGTCTCTCTCTCCCGCGGCAGGCCTCTATCCAAACATAACTTCTGTTACTTACAATTCTCACTCCAAGTCCAAGGATCATTTCTAAACGTCCAGGTCAGCCATGTAATATATCCATTACTGCTAAGTTCTAGGGAAAAAAATGGAAGTTTGGTTTGAGTGATTTATGGTGAAATGGGGAGTGTTTATAGTAGGACCGATGTTAAGGAAGCTTTTACAGTCGGTCTCAATGGGAGGTTGTGTCGATGCACAGATATCACTGGGTTTGATTTTTCCATCAGGATTCAAAGGCTATTTATATTTCGGAGACCTTCATCATGTAGAATAATATGACTCTTTTAGACCAAACCACAAGAGCCCTCCCCCATAACACTGATGACCTCCAAACCCAGTCTTTCATTCTGCTGGCTTACCATACAAGCCCTCGACCAACCCACAACCCTAGCTCATTCACGGCCAGCCAATCACAGAGCAGCCGATGCAAAGATACGTGGGCTGTTTCCTTCCTCGTCTGGCCCGACTCTCCTCAGCCAGTTAGGAAGCTGTTTGGGTAACCTCCGACCCCTCTAATGCATTAATTGGCTGAAAGTATGCTCAGGATCATTTAAGGTGATGGAGGGTGGTGGTAACTGTTCAATGACCCACACTTCCTTTTCACCTTCCCACCCTGGTCCACTCCAGTTCCTCACCCTCTCCCCTCACCCTCTCCCTCACCCTCTCCCTCACCCTCCTCCTCTCTGTCCCAGAGAGAAAGTGGTCCTGCGGGATCTGAACGGCTAGCTTACTGGGAGACTGGCACCAGGACCACGGAGTTCATGTGAACTCTCTCTGACCCACATGATGGGTTCTCACCCCGCTCTCCTACACAGCAGGCCAGCCCTCTGTAGTGCCCAAACCACACACGGCCCATAACCATATCGCTTTGACCACCATACCCACCGCCGGTCTAAACACCGTGTGTTGAGATCATGCGCTTGCTCTAATCCAATAACAGTAGGAATTGAAACAGGATTGTACCCTTGCTTTTTCTAATAGGTTACATGCCCGACGAGCTCCCTCCCCACCCTCCCTGTGGTCGAACATCCATGAGTACCTCAGTGAGAGCAGCAGAGGCTGTTGGTTGTTTGTGTTTGGTCAGTGCATGTATACACATCCAGCTAAATACCGATGAGAATGTTTAGATGTGTTTCTGGGGAGGTTAAAAACATCTGTCAATAATGATTATCGTTACGGGGTGCCGGAGAGCCTGTCGATCAATTTACTCACTTACCCAACCATCCACCCACACACACCCCATCCCTCTACCCCAGCATCAGACATAGCAATAACAAACCTCCTGCCCCACCAGAACCCCCCTCCCTCCGCCAGAGAGAACGGACTTACCGCTTGCAAGTTAACAAAGGCTTTATTTTGCTTTGTGAAGACTGGCCGTGGTGACAGAACCTAACCCAAGCAAGAGGCAAATCAGTGATGCACTTAGGAGTCAAGCCAATTAATAATACAAAAAACTGTTGTTGGTTTATACTTGTGGCTTCATTTCTAAAGTGTGGAGTCATACAGTGAATTGCATACACTCGTGCACTTAAAGAGCTAAACACACATTGACACATCAACATGCTAAATGACATACCTCCTCCCCCCCACACACACACACAAACAAATGTGCACAGACACACACAGACACGCACACTCAATCTTGCTGTGAGCCCTGGCAGAGAGAGAGAGGCCCCCAGTGTGTTACTCCTCAGGACTGTCCCCACGAGGCCAAAAGCACATTAAGAACTTAATGTCCACTCTGGGATCCGCCCAAATCCCGGGGTTAACAAGTGACTGTGAGTGTGTGTGTGTGTGTGTGTGTGAGAGTGTGACCATCTCCACTGGGTATAGAGAAGGAGTCTAGTCTGGTCAGACGTTGACATCCCGGGTCAGTAATTGATAGCCCCCCCCCCCCCTCATTAGACCCCCCCATCCCCCTCCCTTTTGCCAAAGAAAACACTTTAAATATCTATCATTAAAAAAATGAATTCTTTATTTTGTTATGCTTTATTCTTGTTTCACTTCAGAACTGTGTTACGAAACAAATTTCTGCCTGAGACACATTAATCATTCTCTTGTTTCCCAGTGCCACTACATTAACGGGAGGAAGAGGAATGATACAAAACAAGGAAAAAGAGGATTTTTACAACAGGAAGTTTGTGTTTAGATCCAACCATTAGATTGGATTTTACAACATTAACGTGGCAAGACACAAAAGGGAGGGTCCATTTAGTTGCTGCAAAGAACATTTTTGATGAATAAATGTTGTTTTTGGCATCTCTGCTTGGATTCATTGGTCGGTTTATTGTTGCTAATGATGATTGGGGAGAAATGAAAATTTATTTTGGGGGGGAAAGAACAGTACACGAAGGTATGGTTGTAAAAGAGGGTGGTTGTTTTCTCTGCGGTCAAGGTCACAGTTCTAAACTTGTCTAAGACCGTGTGGTCAGAACAGCAGGAGCAAGGCAAGAGTCTGACTTCACTCGTTATCTTTAATCCAGGATGATGAACGCAAATACAATCTTTAAGCTTTGAATGGTAGCATGTTTTCCAGAATTGTATTTCAATCTTATGTGTCAGTAAAATCAATTTCCAATCCTTGTTCCACTGCCTTTTTGTGACCCTATGTGACCCCAGTGCTCAGTCCTGGGGGGCTTGTGGGCCCTGTGGGATGTACAGTAAGTGGGCAGGTGGCTACCCCCTTCCGCCCTCACACACACACACACACACACACACACACACACACACACACACACACACACACACGATCTGCTGTACACCTGGCAGGGTTCTGGCGTCACTCACGTCTTTGAACCCACCTCATTGACCAAGGCTTGTTCACAGCATCCTTTAATCTGCACCTTAACTCTGTTAATAGGTAACCCCCGGCCCCTGTCTAACACACACACACACAAATACACACTTAAACACACTTGAAAATGCACAAACAAACACAACGGAAAACACACACACAAATGTATATACCTGAAAATGTCCTCTCACACACACACTGTAAAGCACAAAGTGTTTTTTTTTTACAGGATCAGTAAGAAGTCAAACATGCTCCCAAGTTGAACACACTTGCCAAAACCATGGGAGTGGTGAAGGAGTGTGATGCCAGAGTCGCTGTTTGGAACATCAACAATGGGGTGAGGTTGACTGCAGTTCAGCTACAAAGCCCCACTTGAGGCTGCGCCCGTGTTCGAAACCATTTGTCGACCTGCAGAGATAACATGTACCTCGTTTTTCTGAATGCAGATGAACCAACAGTACACCCTGAGAGGGCGATGGAGGTCTGAACAGCTCCTGAAGATGTTCTCACCAAATGATTAGCACTCTGTGCTGCGCGCGCGCGCGCGCACGCGCGCGTGTGTGTGTGTGTGTGTGTGTGTGCGTGCGTGCGTGTGTGTGTGTGCGTGTGTGTGTGTGCGTGTGTCTGTGTGTGTGTGTGTGCGTGCGTGTGTGTGTGTGTGTGTGTGTGTGTTGGTCCCTGGTCCACTGTCCGTGTACTCAAACGGTGAGGGGCCAAGTGAGAGTAGGATTCATGGTTTGGCTTGTTCATATATAAATTACAAATTTAAATGTACGTATTCACCAATATCTTCCCTTACTTATGTAATTTTATACAAAAAATACAGATGGAAATGAAACGTACATATTTGCAGAGTGTCCAGTGAATTCGGAATGTAGAAATCCACCCACTTAAAAGCCAGTGTCCTCAATATGTAAATGTGACAGTGAATAAAATGCTGTTTTCGTGTTTTATGAGAGTGGGTGTTCTGTGGTAACATGCCTCTACGGATGTGTGTGTGTGTTCGTGAATTTGTGTGAACGTGCGTGTGTGTACGGTACCATTAACATTTCCTCTGCGGTCGATTCGCATGCTAATCAGCTTGCTTTCTGCTGGCATTGATCAGGTTCTGATAAGGACCATAGCTCACATGGTTTGTCTTCAGATAGATAGATAAAGAGAAGGAGAAACAGAGCGAGGGGAGAGAGAGAGAGAGAGAGAGAGAGAGAGAGAGAGAGAGAGAGAGAGAGAGAGAGATGCAGATTAAGATTGAGATAAATAGGGAAAGGAGATCAACGAAAATGTACTTTTCCCACCACGAACCTTTAAATGAATATTCTTGGTAATGGCTGTCTGGACCCTAGACTGCCGACACCTGTGAATTCAAATCTCCCCTGTCTGACTCAATGTGAGTGTGAGTTCCTATCGTTCTAATCCAAACAATTATCATGATATTACATGAAAGCAAACAGATGGTTCCTCAGTTGGGAATAAATTGAAAACCTGACAGCATTAAGTCTTATCTAATGTAAGTTTCTGCAACCCAGCAACCCTTTAGTGTGTGTGTGTGTGTGTGTGTGTGTGTGTGTGTGTTTGCATGATCCTATTTCCATGGAGTAAAGAGGAAACTGGATCATGCTACAGTATCCACTTCAGAATAACATCACAAAGTGTGTGTACTTAGCATGCAGTGTAGGCCCTCCATCTAGGTATATCTGTGAAGGCTAACATTGTATTGTCACCCATTCAACACCACGCAGACTAAGTACATAGTATGCTTTAATCTATATTCATGGAGAATGGCATGGTTTTATTGAACAAGCTCACACATCTTGTGAGTACAGTTGTAGTACAGTGTGGTGAGCCTGAGAAGAATACACACACACACCCTTCCCATCTGCACTGGGCCCCTATACACTGGGTATGGTTGCGTTGGTTACAATTGTTAGTTCAAAAGATGACTTTTCAGTTGGAACAAAAACGTCCAAATACTTTCTCCTGCTGTGTATAGTTTTGCATCACTGCCTTTTTTGCATGATCCAGTTTGGGGGCGGTTGAGTGCAGAAGCAACATGGAGGTCATTACACTGGCCTCCAACGATCTGACGCTTTCATACAAACAGTCCTAACCCTACTTGTTCCTGATCACTAATACGTTATACATAGAAAAAAGCTGATTTTAAAATTAAAACGTTCCGATAGGTCCATTATTAATTCGCCAATTTCTTTCTCAGGTTGAATTGTATTTCTAAGTAATGGCTTTTCCAAACTCTGAAAGAAAAGGTTGCCGTTGGTGACTTGTTTTGCCCTGCCTCCAGTGTGGCAGGTAGATGATGTAAAGTCATTACAGTTTTTCAGCCAGCGAGCAGCGTAGCCCCGCTCAGAGAGAGCCCAGAGCATGCTCGACAGCTATCTCTCATATTTCATCACAATACCCTCCTCACTGGAGACTCCATTTGTGTAGTAAACATCTGAAAAGGTTCCGTTGCCTTCTTCACTCTCTCTCTCTCTCTCTCTCTCTCTCTCTCTCTCTCTCTCCCTCGCTCGGGCTCTCGCTCTCTCTCGTCTCTCCTTTTTTTAGCTTTCATTCTTCTTATTTTTTAAACTGCTTGACTCCTAATATACAGATATCACAGTTTGGGCTCCCGTGAGTTTTGAAAAATGAGCACATTACTTCCCGCATGTCCCGTCCCCTTATTTTTATGTCACAATAAATATTTCCATTTATATGCAAATGATTATCTACTGACCAAGAATGGATAAAAACGGGTCTTGTTTTCCTGTTGGAGGAGTGTGGGGCTGTGCAGGCGGATGGCAGGCAGAGAGAGGCCCTGCACCGTGAGAGCAGACAGGAGAGGAGAGGGGCGCTGGTAAAGAGTCAATAATCTCCCATTGCTTGCCATACTTCACACCCGTGCCTTGAAAGGGACTGTATTAACTTATAAGTTATAAGTAGTTAGAAGTTACTTACTTTAAACTGGGTGGAGAAGAAAGCAAGCTGACTCTCTGCTTAGCTGACTTCCCCCCAAATTGCTGACATAATTACAAGAATGTAATTTTTTATGACTCACAGAAAATCTTGGCATTTTCAGTGAAGCAGATAATTAGACTTGGAATAAAGCAGGGGCGGAATAATTAATACATCAAAACTAGATGAACTTTTTCTAATTATTTTTATTTAATCTCCATTCTAATTATTGTTCTAGTCGGCTGAGCGAGATTGCCTCCCTCATTCAGTGTGTGAAATGCACCCGTAGCGCTCAATCCTCAACCAGTGAAATATCAACTAAGCGTGGAGACAGGAAATCACAGAGCCCTCGCCACTCTCTCCCCCCACTCTCCTCCTCTCTGATTGAACTGTAATTTAAATTTTCCCATTGCCAACAAATAATTTACATACACCTGACGCTGTTTATTTATTTATTTCTCCTCTCCCAGGCAGTCTATCCAAATATATGGCAATCAATATTTCCCCAGGTTTAAATGAGTTTGGTAATGAGACTAATATGGTTTGGAAAGAGGTTTTTGTTTTTACCTGCGTATCTCTACTTTTCAAGAGAAATGTTTGCTTAAAACAACCAGAAGAAAAATTGAGTGTGTCTGTCGTTTTGCTTCAAGTTTTGCTGACCACAGTCGAAATGTTCCGACTTATCTCTTGTGTCACTTTACTAGGAACTTGCCTCCTAAAAAGAACAGCTCATCTGATAAGGCCCCTGTTTAGTGCTGAAATAAACATCATTAACACCCTCACATTTCACACTCACGCACACACGCACACACACACACACACACACACACGCACACAAACTCTACATGCACACATGCACATGCAGATACTTTGAGCATATTCGTCTACAACTAAACATCTCAACGGATCTAGACTCCACTTTCGTCCATAGTCTCATATTTAAGAGCTTGTTTGACTACAAACTGTCATTGAGTCCTCAAGTTCAAGAAAGAGTTAGAAGCCAGAAACCTGTCTGCATGTGTGTGTGGTTCTGCTTGCCTGGAGAACATAGCACAGCATAGCACTGTATGTGTGGTTCTGCTTGCCTAGAGAACATAGCACAGCATAGGACTGTGTGTGTGGTTCTGCTTGCCTGGAGAACATAGCACAGCATAGGACTGTGTGTGTGGTTCTGCTTGCCTGGAGAACATAGCACAGCATATCACTGTGTGTGGTTCTGCTTGCCTGGAGAACATAGCACAGCGTAGGATAGCTGTTTAACAAAGTTTGACAATGCTCTACTTTGTTCATGTTCATGTAAAACTTCAACCTTCTGCAGTCTCTCACGCTGTTAGTCGCATGCAGTTGAAAGTGTCAGTGTAAAAGGTTGTTTTAGCATTGTTGCTGTCTGCGTGTGTGCAGACTGTTCAGTCGGAGAGTGATTCTGATGCCTAGATTGTATTACGTGAAACAGATTAGAAACAAATGCAAGTCAGCTAAATAAAAAGCATTTTATCAAAAGGCATGAAATGAAATAATTCCAGCTTCCCTCCTCTTTCCACATTTCCTATTACTCTGTGTATTCACTAGATTCAAATTGCCGCTTGATTAAAGCACAAAACAAGATCAGATTTAATTAACATCAGTTTTAATTGAGGCCCCACAATTCTTTTTCACACTTTAAGTTCAGATAGAAATGATTCCAAGCAGCTGTAATTAAACAAATATACCGCCGCCTTTCAAGCCAAGCTTGATGTGGATCCAAGACAAATCTCTTCATTCAGCACAAATATATTAATATTATTATTAGTTACCATCGATTAAAATGTCTGAGAATGATTTGGAAATAATTTAATTAAAGAGATAATAATATTGGAATTGAGAACAAAATGAAAAATGCTTTTTTACCTTATTTGAATTAATTTGATGACTGGGGTGCATTACATTTAGTTGATTCACATAATACTGATGTGTGAATATCCAGACAAACCTTAATCTAGATTCATATGCTATGGAGAACGGGAGCTCATATCCAGTTTAATAAAAGCTTAATCACATCACCTTTCAAAGCCTCTTAAAATGCCTTATTTACACTGAACCTCCTCGATTCACCCTCAAGCTGATAGTTGCTCTGTCTATTCAGAAGAATAAGGAATGAACACTGTAACCAATATCCAGAGAGGCCTTTTGAGCCAGTCGGTTATAATTGTATTAGACAGAGTGTTTCTAAACAACCTAACTTGTTTAATGTTGTCATCTCGCTAGTGTGAGGAGCCGCTTCCTCTTGCTTGTTGAGAGAGTTGATATTCTGAGTGTGCTGTGGTATCACAAGTATGCGAGGTATCATTCTGTTATCGCACTGTTGTATTATTTTCTATGGGCCAATATTTTTGGTGTTATCAATGCAATCTGGAGTATCTAACTGTGTTTATTTGTATTTGTGTGTATGTGTGTGTGTGTGTGTGTGTTTGTGTGTGCGCGTCTTGCCTCTTGCTTTGTGGCCCTTTATGTTAAACCTGAGAGGGAGGGATGCTGCACGTCTCTGACAAGTACGTAGTGCCACCATGTGGTCACGGGTGGAACTGCAGGTGACGGGCTGCGTCTTTCTCCCACAACAGAACTGTGTACCAGGGCAAATGCATTGTTCCTGTCCAGCAAGTGAACCTGCTTTCTTCCTGAGCGAGTGTGTTTGCGTGTTGGTATGCGTGTGTGTGGACGTGTGCTGAGGGAGAGGTTTTCAGAGGCGACGACAGTCACTGGAATGTGAGGCATCGCAGACAGCAGACAAAACATGTCTTATCCCTGTGATGTAAATAAGTCCCCTGTGAGATCAGAGTAGAGATGTCAGGCTTAGATGGGAGAAGGTCCACGCACAGGTAGCCTTGGTCTAAGCCTTTGTTTTCATCCGTTGTGTTGTGTCCATTCTCAGTGCTTCCTGTAGTACAGTACTGTCAACTTGAAAACGCACACGAACATTCGGTAGTCACCGTAGAAGGAATGACACAGGTAAGTCATGTGTGTGTGCGGATGTGTTTGTTTGTGATTATGTGTGTGTGTGTGTGTGTGTGTGCGTGTGTGTGTGTGTGTGCGTGCGTGCGTGTGTGAAAGACAGAGGGAGCAGGGCAGTTTGGCGCCAGTGGGATGAAAGCTTCATGCTCGGTCTGAGATTACGAGTGCGGGCGCCCTGTGTGGCGTGTTTATGAATCAGCTTTTTCTTCTGATTTTCCCCTCCACTTACGTCTTTTAAACCAGGCAGGGGGGGTGGAGAGAAGGCGGCGGTCACAAAACACTCGCCATGAACTCCTTACCTGGCCGTGACCCAGCGGTGTGTTATCGCCCTGGCAAGAACATTCTCCGCCATGACTAAGGAATGAAAACACAGGAGTCAGGACAGACACATCTCTCAGCCCTGTTCCACAGTTCCCTCTCAGCCACTCACCACCCAATAGTATCTCCTGAATGACCCAAAACACATCCCCTTCACTTCACCCCTCTCTCCTCACCTTACCTCTCCCTCGGCCGCCCCTCGGCCCACCATGCGCTCCTTGTTCTCGGTTCTTCCACAGCTTCCAGAGTTAAGCTGGAGGTGGCCCCCACCTGCGGCTCGGCCGGCTCACACCCACCCACCCACGTCACCCAGAACATTGTCTCCAAGCTGCGCTACTGCTTACACAGAATCGCCGTTCAACTGGAACGCTCAACCATTCCAAGCATGTGTTACATTCAAGTGTGGGGCCATTGTGTCCGTGTTAGTGTTTAGTTGAGTGTGGGTAATGTGTGAGTGACACAAATCAAGTGGCCTTGCGTAGGTTTGACAGAAAGCATTCACCTCTTGGAGCATCTTTTGGCAGCTTTGAATCAACTGGATTTTTCTGTACAAATAATGGTGCAAAGAGGAGACAAGTTTTTTTTCCATCTGCTTTTTTAGTAAAATAATTTAAATATGTCCCCATTTCAATGATCTTTACCACATGCACTCCACTCCACATCCCCTGCCCTCCACATCCTGCATACAGCCCCACATCCCCTGCCCTCCACATCCTCCATACAGCCCCACATCCCCTGCCCTCCACATCCTCCATACAGCCCCACATCCCCTGTCCTCCACATCCTCCATACAGCCCCACATCCCCTGCCCTCCACATCCTCCATACAGCCCCACATCCCCTGCCCTCCACATCCTCCATACAGCACCACATCCCCTGGCCTCCACATCCTCCATACAGCCCCACATCCCCTGCCCACCACATCCTCCATACAGCCACAATTTGTACCTCAGGCCACAAGCTACCGCTTAAATTACTTGCATTTGACCTTGGAGCTTACCTATCATTGGAGGACCAAACCTTTCATGACCAAAGAGAGCAAGGGAGAGAGATATGAGAGGGGGGGATGGTCTGAGAGAGACTCATGATGTCTGTTGCAGAGAGAGATGGCCGTGAATACACAGAGAAACAAGGGAGTGGATAGGTAAGGAGGTGGACAGAGAAGGGACAGTGTGAGGGATGGATGGAGAGGCATCCAAAGACAGATGGGGGGAGAAGGAGAGCAGAAGTGTGAGAGGGTTAGCGAGATGGATTGATGGAGAGAGAAAGAGGGATGCAGTAGATAGAGATGGAGAGACACGCATAGAGAGAGGGATAGAGAGGATGGAGAGGGATAGATAGAGAGTGATAGAGACAGAGTAATAGAGAGAGGGATATAGAGAGAGAGACAGAGAGAGAGAGGAAGAGAGAGAGGGCCTCAGCCCTGGTCTCTCTTATCTCTCCTGCTTGGTGGAGTTTTAAATTATTCATTCCCAGCTGCTCCCGCCGACTTACACATCTCCATCATACGGCTGCCCGCATCCGCCCGGGGAACAGGCGGTCGCCACGGCAACCTTATCTCAGATCGCAGATTTCGGCTCCAGAAATGAAATAAAAGAGGAAATTGGCTGTATTAGCATAAGAGGAGTCAGCCTAGAGTTGAATACACACATCACCCCCCCCTCCTCCAAGCCACAACCCCACCCCCCTCCTCTTTCCAGCAGCACCCCAACCTCCACCCCCCCCGCCCCACCCCCCACTCCCACCCTTCCTTATCAGCACTGTCTGATCGCTGCTCTCCCTTTCTATATATTTTTTTTTTCTAATTCACTCTCCTCCCTCCAAACCCATCGCCCCGTCTTTGTTCCTGCCTGCGCTGGGGAAAAGAATGGAGAGGGGCTGGGAGAAAATAGATGTGGTCCGTACGACCTCTGACCTTTTCAGAGAGAGTAAACAATAAGCAATAACCTGGGAGACGCGTCTGTGGCAGACTGGAGGCCAGCTGACTGACAGCACACTTTATTTCCTGCCCAACAGGACCTTTTTTCTCTCATCATGCTTTTTCTTATTACAGTGAGTTTTTTCCTTGGCCTCTGTGTGTATATCAGCAGGTCTGCTGGGATGGGCCATCTTGATTTTACCAAGCAGAGACGGACCGTGACCTTAGAAAAAAGAAAAAAGGACTGGTTTATTTGTTTGGGTTTTGGGTGACTATGTGAATGAATGTAACTTCCCGGCTGTAAATTCACCGACTCAATGTAATCAGTATTTTAAAGCGCTCAGTCACATTAACATCCCCTGTCAGAGCATATCTCCTGGAAGCATCAGCAGTCCTCCATCTATGTAGGCTCACAAAGACCTGGACACAATACCCACTCTTTAGGAGATAGCTCCAAACCAGCCTTTTCTCGTCTACTCCCACTTACCCATTCACTGACAAGTGGCCCCCAGTCCCCAGTCCCCTCTCCCCTGCATGGCTCCTCTGCTTCCCTCCTCCCCCTCCCCCTCTGCACCCACCTGTGGCATCCCTAATTGATCTTAACCAGTTCCGAATTGGACCATGCATCTCCCCCAGATGGTTTTAAATGGCGACATTTTCTCCTACTTAGATTGACACGTCCCCAGGGAGGACTGTGTGAGTGTGGCGTGTGGTGTGTGTGTGTGTGTGTGGCGCGTGTGTGGCAGAGAAAGACCAACACACAGTGTTTGTTATGGAAATGAACTGTCTCTCTCACATCTATTGTGCTAATCAGATGGTTAGAGGGGCCGTCAAGCTAAATAACACCCACCACATACAACTGCTGGCACTTCTCATTAGCATCAACAATGCATTTAAAAGATCCACTTTTGACTAAGATCATGTCTAACACTGAAGACTTGTCAGGGCCTTTCCTTGCACCAGCCCATCCAGAACTTTCCACCAGGACAACATCTAGCAAAAACACACCAATACTTCAGACAGCAGGTCAACGACCAATGAAGAGGAGGGGGTGAGGATGAAGTGCAGCAACAAGGCGTCCAGTTCAGGCATAGTCCACCTGCGTGATTTTCATAAGAATTAGGAGGTTTTTCCACATGTTCTCTTTCCCAGCCTCCTCACTGGCCTGGATTTGCACTCCGAGAGGCCAAAGGAGAGAGAGAAGGGAGAGGAGAGAGGAGACAGCTGGAAGAGAAATGAAACCCAGACGTGTGTGAGCATCAGTGGGTGTGTTGTAGCTTCAGTCTGTTCACACCACATCCCATTGGGTCAGGAGGAGACTGGGCTTCAAGTGCGTTTTTCCCATTAGAGCGATGACACACTGACAACATGACTTTGTGGGGTTTTCTGACAGTTGAGAATGTTTGTGCGCCGCTGTTCTGACGGATGGGTGGGCGAGCGTCTGGGTGCTTACCGTAAAACGCCGTCGCCTCAACAGCAACATGGCTTCCGCACGCTTTATCCAATCTCTCTGCCAATCCTCCGAATTCTTTGCCCAACTCATTTCTTTTTCTCTCTTTTGTTGGTTTATTCAGACGAGTGCCTTAATATCAGAACAATTCCAATCGGCACTCGGGGCGTTATCTCGTAAATGGCTCCTTTTACTCCAGTCCTGCACTCTAATTCCCCAGACCTCCTCCTGTGGCTCCCCACTTAATGACGTCAGCCATGTTTATTCCCAAGCTCTTAATCTGGTTAAAGTGTTGAATACTTCCGAACAGTGGAGAGGAGGCCTGAACGCAGAGGCAGCCCAGGGAGTCAGCCCAGGAGCTAGCCCAAGGAGACAGCGCTCCTCTCCCTGGTGGTCTCTGCCGATTCTAAAGCTGTGTGTCTCTCTGTGGGATTCTGCCTGCTATGGTTGCAGGCAGATCAGCCTACGTGTGATTTCACATGGACTATAGAGGCGCTCGTTGCCTGTGGCTCTGCACCTCCCACACACAGTCTGCACACGCACACACGCACACACTCACACATGCACGCACACACACACACACACACTCACACATGCACGCACACACACACACACACACACACACAGCTCTACCGTTCTCTCGTTCGCTTACAAGCTGGTGTGGAGGTTTACTCGCTTTAGCGCTGTGCGTGCGTGTGTGTGTTTGCTGAGTGTGTATTCGCACATACGTGTTTGGGGGATGTTTGTTTGAGGCCCAGACCACACATCCAGTTAAGTTTTGGCTCATAAAAACACACATAACACAACTACCCCCACACACACTCACACACACATATACACACACACAAAGACATGTACACGCTGCCCACCTTGGTAATGTTAAGTGACAGGGTAAGATGGAAGACAATGGCGATCCTCCACTGTCCTAAAGTGGATTGGCCCCTTCCCCCTCCTCCCTGCTCCAGCTCCCCCCCCCCCCCCCCCCCCCCGCTCCCCCTTCCTCCCTCCCCTTCACCGGGCCCGTGCCTTAGAGCCGGCGCCGACACCTGCGCCCCGGCGCCAGCCCGTGTTGTCCACCACCAGATAACCAGAGCTGGGACCGGGGCGGCGGGGTGACCAATCACAGAGCAGCCCTGGAATACTGACACGTCCCTGTGGCTGAGGAGCAGAGACGGGTGCAGAGGGGTGATACCCTCCTGCATTCTGGGAAGGGGTGTCACACTCTTTTTCCCGCCCCGAGGGGAGCCGGGGCTTTGCGAGACGCCGCTTTCTCTTGTCCGGTCAGCCTCTGAGTGTGTGTGTTTGTCACGGTCCCTTGTCACAGAGCCTGTTGAGCAGCAGCGAGCTCTGCGTGGCGTGTTAGAGAGGCGTACACCAAGATGGCAGCTGCGTCCTTCTGTTTGGACTGGCATCGCTCGGCGGGGGCATGCTGATATGGATGCTAGAAGAGAAGGGATTGGAACAAGACTCAACCACAAGTACAACTACAGCCCCATGTTTGATTTGATGAGTGAGCCTGGGGTATGTTTTCACACTGCCAGTGTGTGTGTCCTTATAGATATAGCTTAACCAGAGAGGAAACACTCAAAGGGTATGGGAGCAGGCAAGGCTGTGTGGTACGTATTAAGTCTCTTTAGAGTCTATTACAGCCACTTTGCACACGTTACTGACAAATACAAGAATATTTACTGATCCTCCATGTGTGTGGCGAGTGGTGTGTGTGTGCGTGTGTGTGTGTAAGGGTTATAGCAGAGACAGCAGAACAAGAGGCCCCATAAATCCAGTTTTATCAGTGGTCCAGACCAGCCCACCTCATGTTCCTTTATTGAATGTTATTGTAGCCGGAAGAACCCCTGGAACATATTTCCTGGTAAGAAATCAAGATCACATACAGGGCTGAGAGATTGTGTGTGTGTGTCTGTGTCTGTGTGTGTGTGTGTGTGTGCGTGTGTGTGTGTGTGTGTGTAGCGGGGGATCCATCCTGGTCAGAAATCAAGATCCCAAAGAGGGGGGCGATCAAGGAGAAAAGAAACAGTGAATGATGGGATGAGTGGGTGAAGGGATGAGGTTTTAGAGGGAGGGTGGGCGTTATCTCCATGGCTGAATCTCGTGGTGGGAGAGGGGGATTATGGGAAATCCTGAGAGTGTTGGGAGTGGTGGGTGGGTGGCTGGGGTCAGAGGTCATACTGTAGGGTCTGGAGATAGCATACAGTATGGATGACATCACCAGATTGGAGGACAGAGTGGGAGCGGGGTCACTTCAAAGGTTAGAGGCTGCTGCTGGATGATTGGCTGGACTGGACCAACCAGGGCCAGGCCAACATCCTGGAGATGACAGGCAGGTTAGGATGAACTGGGATGATGGGGATTGTAGTGTTCTCATTGTGTGTTCTCTAGTGAGAATTAAGGGGGCGAACATGTTTAACGGAATGTTGTGATGAAAAGATGAAACGGTATTATTTTTCAAAACATCTGAGTATTTTCTTTTTGTGGAGGTAGAAAGAGAGACTGTTTATCCACAGTATAATGATGACAAAATGACATCATGATGATAATATAAAAATATATTTTCGTGAGAGACTGGAATTCCATCAAGGCTCTTGGGTCGCTTAGTGCTTCTTGTTCTGTTTTTAAAATCCCAAGGACTGTGTGCGAAGACTATTGAGTGGGTGTCTTTTGCTTTTGTCGAAGTCTATACTTGAGTGTGTTTGTGTTTGTGTGTGTTTGTGTGCTGCATGTGTGTTTTGGATCTTGAGTGTGTGTGTGTGTGAGCATCAGAAGGCCTGTATGTAGGCGTGATTTCTTGGAGTCCACAGTGGCTCTCTCCTTGGTGGTAATTTGCTCCACATCGCTGAGAGACAGAGACAGAATGGACCCTGAGATTGTGGTTCCACCTGGTTCCTAAACTGGCTTTCCTCCCCATGCACCCTCACTCCAGCACTCCCAGATTCCCCCATTCGCCACCCTCTTACCCCACACCACGCCTGGGTAATGGCATCAGCACCCTCCCCCTGCTCTCTGTCTCTCTGGGGAAACACAGCCCTTTCTTAATGCTGGGCTCTTCTACGGTGGGGAAGGGTTGAATACTTTAGTGTTCTGAGATGCCAGCTAAAACACTATTTTAGTTCCCCACACAACTCCTCTCCCCTCCTCTGCACTCCTCCTCTGCACCCCTCTCCCCTTCACGCCCCACCTCCGCAGCTCTCCCCCCTCTGCCCTCCGCACTACTCTCCACCTCCGCATGCCTCCGCCCTCTCCCCTCCGCACCTCTCAT